>NC_051167.1:77375376-78012876 GCF_013339725.1 Rhipicephalus microplus
CTTCCTGAAACCTTAGCGGTCCTCCAGTCGTATACTGTATAATGTATTCCTTAATCTAATACCGGTGTCACATGGTCTCTCTTGTTCGCCATCGAGTCTGGTTCGAATTTAATTTCGCGAACGTGATCGGCTCTTTCACACAAGGTGCAGAAGGGGAGCGCATAAGTGTTAAAAACCTCGATCTCAATCAGCATTGCACCGAGTGACATTGGCATATGGCAGCATGCTGCAGGGTAATATGCACAAACAGAGCCGATAATTAACCGACAAGGCTGTGTTAGGTCCTTGGCCTGACATGAGCATCTCTTATGAAATTATTGGAGTTGCCCTAGCTTTCTTACAAGCCGCTCGACTGAATGCATGTCTTTAAAGCAGCCCCACGTGACGGCACTATATTGCTACGTGCATATTGCCAGCCTGTGGAACCATGCGCGTGTGCACTAGACGAAGAAGATATTTTTCTGCACGGGCTCTGAGCTAGACTGGTTAGTGCAGCAACCGCTGTTGTAGATATATCGAGGAAATAGTCTACAGACTATAGTCTACCGACTAGCCATCCGCGTAACGTATTTGATGGAGTTGTGGGGTGCACTTATTGGCGTCGGCTTGAAGCCGGGTCGAGAGACAGAACAGGTGACAGTGAAGCCGAGGTTCGCAATTCCTTGCCGCACGACGGCCTGAATAACAGACGGAAAATTACAATATTTTTACCTCTTTAACTTACCGTCATCACGCCACTCTGTTTTGCCGCTTATGGCTTAGAGTAGCTTTCACGAAGTCATTCTCCATTGGAACCGAGAGCGCCGACAACCTTTCGTGTGGCAACTGTCGTAGTGAGGAGACACTACTGCAAACCTTCTGCGACAGTCCGCGCTGTGATGTACAGAGAAAATCATCCGCGGTTGGCATAGCTTGCATAGATCGCAGGTCGACGTCAGCGTATATAATTATGGAATGACGCCCCACAGAGGTCATCGCGGATGAAAGCGACGAAGGCGATTCTCAAAGTATCGTAGACGTCCCGCTTGCACCGGCCGTTATCGACTAATCGTGGTATCATAACTGTGAGGCGTGTGACTTCGTGCGTGCGTGATCTCCCTCTCTTTCCGTTTTAATGTCTACTCAACCCCATTCCGCAACGTAGGCTAGCATATCGGTCCTTCTAGAATGGTCAACATCCCGATCTTTCCTTTCTGTCCTGTTCCTTCCTGATTTCATTGCTCTTAAGCTTCCCTGTCCCCCTTCCCAAGTGTACGGTCGAAGGCCAAAGGAAACCATCGTTCAGGTTGACTTCTCTTCCTTCTTGTAAATAATTTCTATTTCTCTTTTCCTTCGCTTGACCACCTATACCTAACCTAAAGCTTTTCTATCTGTAAATACTCGCTCCCGCTCGGCCTTTCCACTTTTATTCTCCCTGATTGCAGGCTGAGTGTCGGAGTGCATCCGGACGCGAAGTGTGCGTCAGGGTGCAGCGTCCCATAAGCGAGTGCTTTTCTTGAAGTGGCGCCCTTACACGATAGAGCGAGACGCGAAGACCCTCTCCGGGCCTCTGTTGCAATTGACGCGCCGACGACGCGGTCAACACATCTCGGGCGTTAGGGGGCCAAGGGCCCGGCGATACGGAGGTTTTTTCTGTCAACTGCATGCAGATATATCGGCCTCACGTCTCGGCAAATTCCATTCTGTCTCTGAGACTTATGTGCGTAAGCAGTGCCTCTTGCAGGCTCAGTATGAGCACGGGGCGCTTCATAGTAAAACCGTGTTTGTATGTGCTTTGAATTGCCAGGATGTTTAGGATAGCATTAATTATTACGGCGTGTAAGAAAACTATCATCATAACTAACAGGTATGTGCCACGAAAAATTGAATAAATGTCACTACTCACCACTGATCCAGTAAAAAAAAATATCATCGCCCAAGCACTCCGTACAAATGGTTCACCTGCAAAAGCTGAAACGTGCGGCCCTGGTATCTACTAGTGCGTTCAACACGACGCGACACCGAAGCCTTTCACTATTACTGGTTACATGTTCCTACTTATTATAGAGATTAGACACACCTTTGGCTTCGGTTTACCATAGTGCTTATTTCACATGCCGCAAATTGTGCCTCACATTATCACGGTCACGGAAGAGTTTAATGAGCGGTTAAGTGCGTTTCGTAATGCGTTATTCACAGTGGCTGTTCTCTAACCACAGGCGGTCACAGCCGAAGCCAAAGTGTCGCTGGAGAAACTGCCGCCGAAAGCGGGCGTTTGCCCTGGCGAACGCGCTTACAGCAATCATCGCATTAACGCTGCTACGCCGCGTTGCAAGCGTTTGACATGGCGAGCTAACTCGACGGCATGGTTTGTAGGATCCGCCCACCACTGGTGCTTGCATTGCCGTTCGTGTTTTAGCTCGGCTTGGAAGGCTGCCGTATCAGTTGCTGCCGGCACTCGGCCCCCCAGACCTGTCTTTGTTTACGGACTGCACCATTGGCCCGACCAATCGGAGCTCTCTCTCTCGTTTTCCCTGTCGGCGCTCTTCTAGAGTTGTCCGTGGTATACCATGTCGAAGGTTTCAGGAGAAACTGCTGCACGCATGCTCTGCGCCACGGCTGCGACGGGATGGACGACGTCACTCACAACGCAGCCAATGGCGCGCGTGCTCGGATACCACGCTGCGATTGACGTAACTGATAACGCAGCCAGCGGAGACCGTTCGTGATACCGCTGCCGGACGGTTTTTTTTTTGTTTTACCTAGCCATATAGAGCTTTCGATTTAAAAAAAAAAAGGCAAAGTAGTTAGCCTAACCAATGGCGGCGAAGCGATAGCGGTGAGCCGAAGATTTCGAGCACGTACAACTAGAAACTGCTAAGTTACAGGAAAGGCAACTGCGATGGCGAGAAGTCTTCGAAGTGATGGCTTCTGCCAACGACGACGTGCCCTATGAGAGTTGCGAGTACTTGGTTTCAACGCGAGTTTCTTCCTATGAAGTTTGGGCGTCCATGTCATGTCTGTGACTGTGTGTGGTTCATCCCTTACCTCTTTGAGCTGAGAGTCAACGTAGAAACAGGCCTTTAAGCTTAGCTATGGCCTAGAAACAACCCGCATCACCTAGCTAAGGCCCAGAAGCAAGCTAGTGGCAAACACATTAGTATTCAGAATCGTCAAGTTGGGCTCTTTCAAGCCTCGCACGTGTTAGTGCAGCCCTCCTCAACTTTTTCTCTTTTTTGAAAGCAGTCAGTAGTTAGCTTGTGTCAAGCAGGTGGTGCTATTCATTTTCTGAAAAAGAAGGAAACACAACATGCACGTATAATCACTACGTCATTAGAACTAAGTTTGAAACGAGTTGAATCAGAAGTATTGGAATAGCGTGAACGAAACTGCGGCGGAAAATTATATACGCAGCATCTCCTATGATCTTGTCGGCCGGCAATGATCGCCGGAGTCGCCCACTGCGCGCTAGTACGCGTCCCGCAGGACTTTGTTACAGTTATTTCAATCGATGGATCAATCGCTCGATCAATGAATGAATGAATCAATCAATCAATCAATTGCTTATGACCGTATAAAGGCCGCTTCACATGACACCAAAAGTAGTGATTTTCAGGCTGCGAATTCGCTCGAAGCGAAGAAAAAAAAAGGGGAGGAGGGGCAGTTGGCTTCCGCCGCAGCGTTCCACGGCAAAGTACCAACATGTTGGAAATTATCGCTTTGATCACAGCGGCGGGAGCGATTTTTGGTGGGGGTCCGTCGAAATAGGGCCGGGCTGACAAAGGTGTCAAAATTGAATTGACGCATTTGTTTTGGTAATGACTGATTCTGTGCATTTTGAAATGAATTTAGATTGGAAAGTGTTCTTAAATTATGAAACAAATGGGCCTTTGGTTACCGTTCATTGAAACTTAATGATATCATAATGCACAGATCATTACATTGCATTCGTGTCTGCCACAAAGTATGGTAGCAAGAACTCGCCGCTCCAGTCGCGCAGATAAAATCGTGAGCATTTGCAGTCCATGTGAAACGAAACCGCCATTAGCGGTGTTTGCGAACAGAGCGAACGAAACAATTTTTTTTTGCTGCAATCGCGTCATGTGAATCAGCCTTAAGATATATTATCAAACTGCCGTGCGCGCTCAGTGTGCTGTGAAGCTGCGCATTGCTGCATTGCGTTTTATGACGAAGCGCCGAAAATGTACAAGGCCGCGCTCGTTTTCGCTATAAGTGTGTAGAGAGCGCTTTTCGCAAAGATAGATACAGTAGCTTCCATTTTACACTTGTATAGAGAAATATGCTCCTTCAAGAGAGCTTATGCTATGCTATTCATCAGACGTAACACTTTCTGAAGTGCGTTACGAATAATAAGTCAATTGAAAAACTAAGAAGGTGTTAGCATAGCTGCAAGAAAGAACTGTGTTTCCAAAACCTAACTTAGCGGACCTGGCCACTCGAGCAGTGCGATCATTTCGACTCCCCGATATACAGCATGGCTTTTTTCATTTTCTTCTTCTACATACATCTCGACCTTTTTATTCTCTTCTTCCAGGACCGTGGGAAAGGCACGCATCACCACGTTTTGTGAGTATATGAGATTATCTCAGACTAACAGCTCTGGAGGGGGCCGCGCGAATAATTTATACTTGCTGCTGTCAGCACCGGTTGTATTAGACGATTATGAAGAGAATGATGGGAAAGCTTGCAATGGTAGGGGACAATCACGTGAGGTGGTGGTCAGGGACGCGTTGCGGGGCTTTCATTTCGTGGAAAGGGTGGTTGGACTCTTTATATGCATGTTCGTGTGCCTGTTTGTATATTATCTGTGAAGTTTGTATACGTACGTGTGAACTTCAAAAACCCGAGGGAATAGGGAAGAGGGGTCACTAAGGTGGTTTGGACACCCCCTACTCCCCTGATTCACCTCTTGCCCCCCACCCACCGCTTTCCCCGCGTTCTTCGCAAGAATGTAGAGGAAAGGGTGGAGTGCTGGTTTCTTTTTGTTTCATTCTTTTTTTCATTCCGCGTGCGATATTTAGCAACTGCTGCACCAATAACGGACGCGTCACTTCAATGCTGCGCCATCATGTTTGCGCGCGGAGGTGTGTCGCCTCGTACGCAGTTCTGTGCACCGATGCCAAACGCTTCAGTCTTAACCACACGTTCGCGTTTGAACGCTTCAGCGCTTGATGTACCCTCTTCCCTGAGGAGGGAGAAGGCGCGCAGCTTCGTGTAGCCACACCCTCGCCCTCACAAGGGAGAGGGCGCGGTACCGCGTTTACACGTCAGGCCCTGACGCGTACGTGTGGTTAGGGCTTTGGCAGAGTCCGTGGATAGCTCCGACGCATTATGCAAACGCTTTCTGATCACGTTAGTCGTAATACAAAAAGAGACTTATAAATACCCACAACACTAGAGGTGGGTCCGGCGTTGCAGCTTGTTTTAACGCCGGCTGGATCTTAGATGCATGCAAGTTTTTAGATGTTAGTTGATTTTGGCATGGATTTGTACGCAGCGTGTAAATTGTCATGAAGGAAACAACACGCACCCAAGAACAGGGACAAGGCGAGAAAGTCACCAGTGGGCCTGACAACTTTGTCTTCGTCACACTTATCGTTATTGACGCGATAGCGTTAAAAACTCGTTGCGCCGAAATTCCGGTATCGGCGTTGGTGTGAGCGGTTGTGAGCCAAAAATCATTTATGCAAGACGAAAAAATTGAGAAAGATTCTAATAAAATAAACAATAAAAATCCTGTTCTGTGTGGGTTGCGAGTCTGAACGGTTCACTACAACTAAAACGGGAAGAAATATAATGAGTATATTAGGAATCTTGTACGATGCACAACATGGTGTCAAACATGACATCCCAATACAATCATAGCTAAGGTAGTCTATAACCCGATACCGAAAAAACATGACCCCCATCATCTAGACGGACCGCAGATGACACACAGCGAAGGCTCTGCTCAAAGCACACGACACAAACAGTAAATCGCTTTTTGTGTGCTAGCCTATACCCTGAACGAAAGGTTCACACTGCTGTCGTGATCGACACGTGCGGCATGTGTATTAATGCATGCTCTGCCGTAACAAACACTATGGAGAAGGCTGGCTTGGTAGCCATAGTCATGGCTATCACCTCCAACAAACACACATTCGTACTGAGCGATTCGCAAGTAGCCAGCAGAAATTTCACGCGAGGACGGATTTCACAACAAGCCCTCAAAATTCTCGTTAATAGCCAAGAACTACACGAAGTGCATGAACCCAAATACCTGGTACCGTTCTCGGCGCACACAGAGACTGATACATCCAATCCGAACGAGCTGGCTGATGAGTTGTCGCGAGAATGAGCCCGCCGTGCAACCCGACCACACCGCTCGGTGATTAATTCCTGTTGTCGCCGACGTACCTCACAAAGACCGATTTACAAGCTACACCGAATGCATGCAACACTATACAGAGAAGCAAAACGCGTCTTTACCGCTCGCTCGCTGGATTTCGTGCTGACCGGTTGTGCCTCCCCCCCCCCCCCCGCCCCCAAATCTCCGACGACAGCGCAGCACTGGCCGACTGAGCTCGCCCTATACGCCATCTCCTAACGCCGACAAAAGCTTTCGCCGAGTAGTGCCCCGTCCTCGGACTCCTGCGACTGTGTCCATCTTTCCTGTCTTCTCCTTACTTCCGTCATTCGCTGTCCCTGTGCCTCGCTCTCTCCTTCCTATCTCCCTCTCTATGTTTACCTTTTAGTCCTATCATTTTAATCCCTCCTTGGACCCCACTCCTCGTGAGCTACTGTTTAGGTGTCCTCCCCCTGAGAGACAGTTACGGGGCTTACTTTTCTCTTCTTTTCATTTAAAATCACTCCCCCCTCCCCTTTACCGCATCTCACCCGAGTCTAAACAGGCAAGAAGCATCTGAATAATGGGAATGCCCCAACTTACTAACATGTTCTTCTGAGGTCCCCCGGGAGCGGTGGCGGCTAGTGCTGCTCAGCTCGGAAGTCCAAGAGCGAAAATCGGCTATATATCCAGAAGGCCAGGGAGGCTGTTCGGAGACAAGGTCTCCTGGTACGTTCCTGTGCGGTCTAGCCCGGACCACAAACATGCCGGATAAGAGAATAAATTCATTCATTCATTCATTCGTTCATTCATTCATTCATTCATTCATTCATTCATTCATTCATTCCGAGTGGGGATCGGACCCCGGTTGCGCGACAAGCGGATGTTCTACCACTGATCCACGCGTCTGCTTGAAAACACAGTTAAATTAACTTCCTCCGCTTAAAAATGCAGTGAAAGTAACTTTCATGCCTTACGAATACTCGCGTCCTGTATATATGCTTCACAATACAACATGAAATATTGCCGCAACAATGCATGGTATTCAAGCGTGCATTGCCGTCGGGCGTCAGAACACGGGGTCATCGTAATGGCTGTGCGTGTGTATTGACTGTGTGTGTGTAAAATACTCCGTGTGAAACGTTTCTCATTAGCATTGGTATAGCACTGCCTGATTGAAGTGTCGTTACAAGGCTTTTGAACGCACGCTTAAGCCAGTGCTCTTGAACGTACGTCTCTGTGGAACTTGCACAACCAGCCTGTCAGCCGTTCTGTCCTTCCTACTCTTTCTCTGTCCCTCTTTTTTCGGTGCTTGCAGGGCCTTATCCCTCGCTCCCCACTGCCATTATATCCTTCCTGTGGCAACGCTTAAAGGGAGGCGAGTGAATGATGCAGAGAGGGTTCGCACGTGCGCGTGGGGCCCAGCAAAGCGTACGCCGTTGGGAGGTGAGCAATCAAGAGCGTGGGAAAATCCGATCGCGAACAAAGCAAGGAGCGGTGGCATTGTCGAGACGTCATACACTGGTTAGACAGCGTAAGCTGAGCTCGTGGCTGGAGGACACCTGCGTTTATTCATAATGTTTGCCCTTTACATTCGAATATTCGGCGGACACGGTTCGACTGTTGCTTCTTGAAGATGTACATGTTTACTTGGCAAATGTTCTTTTTCTTGTTATTTTTTTACAGCGAATATATTTTAGTCTACCATGTGCTGCCGTCGTTGTCATTGTCATAATAGTAGTAGTAGTAGCAGTAGCAGTGCTGTGCAACTAATACTACTACTTCTACTACTACAGTAGTAGTAGTACGGCTACTAATCGTAGTGGGTAGTGATAGTAGCAGTCATTACGCAGGTGACACGACCAGAATGTGGGGTAAATATATAAATAAACAAAAAGAAATTATGATGCTGCTGATGATGATACTCCCGAATAGTTTGCTCTTACTTCAAATTATAGGGAACTAGAATAGTTTACTATACTTCAAATCTAGCGGCGAAATCGTGACACCACATGATCTCGCTAGCAAATAACA
Source organism: Rhipicephalus microplus (assembly GCF_013339725.1). Classification (NCBI taxonomy): domain Eukaryota; kingdom Metazoa; phylum Arthropoda; class Arachnida; order Ixodida; family Ixodidae; genus Rhipicephalus; species Rhipicephalus microplus. The sequence goes on from NC_051167.1 coordinate 77,383,736, forward strand.
TACGCTAACGCGCAGCTTTATTGTTCCACAGTCTGCACGGCATTGGAAATGGCTGATATTTTTAATGTCTTTTTTTTTCTCTAACGGCTGTATCAGCGTCTTAACGTGGTCATAAGCGATAAGCCTAAGAAAAAAAGAGCGATTGGGGATGGCACAGAACGTGGGGGTTCTCTATGAATCGCTGCACTAATCGAACTGAACGAGCTTGTTTTCAAAGCAAAGTAGTAGTTGCCTGCATTATGGGAGCGAAAAAAAAATTCCAAGCTCAAATGGTGGTGGCATTCCAAACGATTTGGGACATTGGAGGGATTTTCCCAACCTCGGTATAATTTCGGACAGCAGACCATGCCGACGAGAACTTGCCTGCAGTGCGGGAATTCTCTTGTTCGTTTTGTGGAGGTGGGATTCTTTTCTTCACCTTCTGTATAGATGGCAGGGATGTTAAATATATGCGGGCCAAGGATTTTCGGAAGAGACTGGTGCGAAATCGCAGCTCACCTTCTTGCTCACCTCGTCGTTGTTGCACACCAGAGAATCGGCGAATAGTTTCCGATCAGAGCGCTGTCTTGCACTGCAGCTTCCTTCAGAGGCGTGCGGTTGTTGGTGTCGAGAGGATCCTGGTGCACGCGTTGGCAGGCAGTGTGGAAACCCCGTGACATCGCGAAAAAGTATAAAAATGGCAGCATATCCACGGAGTGAATGATGGATAGTGGGGCGAAGCATGCGTCCGTCCATTCGTTCTTGCTTCCGTCCATCCATGCGTGCGTCTGTGTGGCCGTCCGTGCGTGCGTCTGTTCTTGCGTCCGTCCTTGATTTTGTCCATGCATCCGCCCCTGCGTCCGTTCATGCGTCCATCCATGCATCTGTCTGTGTGTCCGTTCGTCCACCTATTCAACACTCCAAGTACCACCATCTCGCATCTTTTCTTCATATATTCCTCATATAGAAGCATCGCTATTCAGCGGACATTCCAAGGACTGAACGAGAGGAGGCACACGCACACTTTCTTACGGCTTGCGCTTCGTGTCTACTTCCCACCTTTAACCACCTCGAGTTCATGGTATATACTAGTTTACTGTATTTATGGCACTGCTGCCAAACCCTCGCTAAACCTTTCTAAAACCTAGGAGGTTACGCCCAGCGAATATAACGTAGCAACGATTTCTTGTATTCTGTGCGTTGTTGAACAATAAAAAATTCGCAGCGTGCGCGTTAACTTAAAACCAAATTCTCCGGTCTCTCATTCTCCCTTAGTAGCCATTGGCATGTACATTAAGCACTATCTTTTATTGTTCAACAACGCTCAGAAGAAATCTCTCACCGGCCCCACCTTGGAGGTCAAAATGTTATACTTGTTACGCACTACTACAACGGTTACGAGGGACGAACGGGTGCTGCTATAAGGCGCTTCGCCCCTAATACGCATCGCACACGCAGTCACACATAATAAGAAACACTATAAAATGAAATACGGCAAAATGAACACGGCGGTCTTTAGAATCACGTATTTAGAATTACAAATACGTATTGGAAATAATATACATATTGCAAATAGTTACGTGTGTATGTTGTGCCTCAAATATGCGTAATATTTGATTTTTTCATTGAATATGTTCACAAGTATGAACGGAGCCACCAGATCGCGATGGGTGGGCGTTGAGCAAGGGGTGAAACTTTCGCCGTGTAACTGAACGATGGGACGGGGGACCAACAGAGAGACACACAGACCGACAGACAGGCCGAAATTTCGGCGTTGAAGTATCCCAAGAAAGACTATCATTTTTTAATAAAGGCATGACATGGAACCGGAAGTGTAACGCACACGTGCTTTTATACGCGTACATTGTTACTCCAAAGGAGAGTGTTCGTTGAAGTCGGTATACCCAGCACATTGCTACCATTTCGTCTATACATTTTTCGGACTACACAAAAGCATTCGCCGCGATCAAGACAAAAGGAAGTGGCTGGCCTCCTGACGGGGTCTGTCCTGCTTGCGCTGGGCGTTACAGCAGCAGTGCCCCTAATCGCAGACATTTCAAATTGAAGTGATCGCAGGAATATGATCGCATTAAGATGATAGCGTGAAACTTCACATTTAAAACAATTGCTATAAAAAACCAGCCTCACCAACAAGAAAAAAATTGCACCATCTACGCGAACAGGACCACGGGGTTAGCACATAATAAGAGACAAGTGAAAACAGCAACGCGCAGCTGCCGGAGAAAGAGAAGGAGGAGATTCGAGCATGCGTATTGTGTGTGCGTACGTTGGTTGACGCGTGACATAACCGGGAGCAAGAGATGCTCCGTATCTACCAGACGTTCTCATGTTGTGTATTGTCGTGGTAAAGTTGTCTTTTCGCCCGCGTTACCTTTTTCGCATTTATATCGTGAGTACTACAGCACGCTTGAATTAACACAATTAACGTCCCGTACCCTTTGCTTGGCTTCATCATTATCTGTTGGTTTTCGTTATGTGTTAAGAATGACCCAGGCCCTTAAAATTAGCTTCTTCCGTCGATACTTCACTTTATTACCTTAAAGACCCCTCAAGGGCGTGTTACATAAGGGGTGGGTTGTACAGAGATGTAACTAATGCCACAATTTATTACCGAGACAGGTACATAGATACACTTTGAACAAAATGTGATGGACAACCGTACTATGATACAACGTATCATAGTACGTCCTAATGAAAATCCCCAGCAGTAAGATTAAGACCAAGAAAATAGTTTTTAAAGATTGACATGACGTTTACCGATGGCCGTTGGGACAAGACTGAAAAAAAAAGAAGAGTCGTGTTGCGTGTCTAGTTTTCAAAGTTGCAGTAAATAAAGTTGTGCGTTCTTTATTGAAATTCGTTGATTGATATGTGGGGTTTAACGTGCCAAAACCACCATATGATTATGAGAGACGCCGTAGTGGAGGGCTCCGGAAATTTCGACCACCTGGGGTTCTTTAACGTGCACCCAAATCTGAGCACATGGGCCTACAGCATTTTCGCCTCCATCGGAAATGCAACCGCCGCAGCCGGGATTTGATCCAGCGACCTGCGGGTCAGCAGCCGAGTACCCTATAGCCACTAGACCACCGTGGCGGGGCTTGTTGAAATTCGTCCCACCATTACTTTCAAGGAAGTAAGGCTCGTTGTAGTGAGTTTCGTGTAAGGTCACCGCCCTATTTCTATGTGTACACGCCTTGGCAGTCATATTGGTGTCATTGGGGTGTATGCTTGCCTGGGAACGTAACAGCTGTGACATTGATGGTGTCAGGATGACCAAGCAAAACATTAAGTAGGGTGCCGGCAAGACGTCGTTGATGCAGTCATCAGGAGATAAATGGAAAAAAAAGGGGGAGGGGGTGGAGCATAAAAGCAGTCATGTGCCCACGGTGGTATATTAGCGGCTGCAAATCGTGAATCGGTAAGTGTTATACAAGAATAGGGTGTAGGAGCAAGTGCGTCTAGAGCAGAGTGTCGGTCGCGTTGGACTATCTAAGGTGTCCGCCTCGGTGGATCAGTGGCTGATGTCCTCGGCTACTGACCCGCAGGCCGTGGATTCGATCCCGGCTACGGCGGTCGCATTTCGATGGAGGGGAGATGGTATACGGTACCGTGTTGTTTACGATGTTAGTGCTCGTTAAAGAGCACCGTACGGCCAAAATTTCCGGAGTCGTCCACTGCAGTGTCTCTCATATTCATATTGTGGTTTTGGGACGTTAAACTCCTCATATTATTATTACACGGAAGCAAGACCAGCAGGTCAGAGGATCTAATACCGGCAGCAGTGTCGTCATACCGATAGAGATAAAATGCTAGAAGCTCGTGTGCTTAGACCAAGGGGCACTTTAAAAGACCGCTGGTGTTAGAAATTTTCGAAGCCCTCCACTACGGCGTCTATCGTAATTGTATCGTGGTTTTGGTACCTAAAACCTTAGAAATCATCAATTAAGCATGAAAAACGTAATAACAGCATCACGGACAACCGCAGAGCCTGTCCGGTGTCTATTTGAGGTTTTTCTTCATGTCAAGAAAATGTCATGCCGCTTTGCTTGACACTTCCTAGCTTGGGCCACATAAGTAAACCTGGGATTGATCGGAAAATTTCCTGAATAAATATCTGCTTGAGTTCCTTGTTACGTTAGATAAATTCAGGGCGACCTGTCTACTATAGGTGCGGTCGTGGCGTACCTCAGCGAACATTACACTTCACTTTTGTGCAGAATTAGAAAAAGTTGACCTAAATATTATTCTTTATTCTGGTTGTCACTTTCAGCGTGCTGATTTATCTAATTGGACGTCGTTCGTCGAGGTGTCTTCACATCTGGCTCACTGACACGTGTAATAGTTATCAAGGTCATTCCTTACGCAATGATATTGCGCATAAACCTTGACTGTGCGGCCTCATTCCTTGGGATGGATGCATTGGCATGTAGCTGATTGGGGACGAGACAAATGCTTGACGCAATTGTTGCAATATACTTTTTTTTTTACCTTTTGCAACGTCGTAGTTTCTTATCGATGTTGTCGTAACAATCACTTCTCTAATGATTGTGAGGTCAGGCAACGCGTGTCGTATTCTTCGATAAATTTTGATAACAGTAAAGATACCTCTGAGTGGAGTGGATACGTTCCCTTGTTTACTCCTGATACGTTTTCTTTGCGCACTAATCACTCTATAAATAGAGCGATGCTTGCAAAATGACCTGCTGTAATAGAGGCAACAAGGTATTATTCCAGACGATGAAGTATAATGAAAGAAATCCGTTTGGAATTTATTTTTTTAACAGAGTTTGGGGCTTGGACAACACCTGAGATAATAAGCATAAAGCACATGTTCTTTCGCGGCCTGGCGAAACGTGATACAGTGGTGACATATATTGGCGATATGTGGAACGAGATTATCACCAAGTCTCTCTGTAGATATGTTCTGTGGGACGTGCGTTCTTCGAACACAAGTTTTCCCATCTGTTCTTTCTGGGAACCCTAGCATTTTTTAAAGAAAGAAATCCACAACACACACACACGCTCGCGCGCACACAGGCACATACATACATACATACATACATACATACATACATACATACATACATACATACATACATACATACATACATACATGCACACATACCTACATACATACAAACATACACATACATACATACATACACGCCGCGCCGCGGTGGTCTTGTGGCTAAGGTACTCGGCTGCTGACCCGCAGGTCGCGGGTTCAAATCCCGGCTGCGGCGGCTGCATTTCCGATGGAGGCGGAAATGTTGTAGGCCCGTGTGCTCAGATTTGGGTGCACGTTAAAGAACCCCAGGTGGTCGAAATTTCCGGAGCCCTCCACTACGGCGTCTCTCATAATCATATGGTGGTTTCGGGACGTTAAACCCCACATATCAATCAATCAATACATACATACACACACATGCATACGTACACACACATACATGCATACATACATGCGCACATACACACATACATACATGCACACATGCATACATGCATATATACATACATGCACACATACATACATGCACACATACATACATACGTGCATACATACATACATACATACATACATACATACATACATACATACATACATACATACATACATACATACACACACACATACATACATACATACATACATACATACATACATACATACATACATACATACATACATACATACATAGTCCCGCCGCGGTAGTCTAGTGGCTAAGGTACTCGGCTGTTTACCCGCAGGTCGTGGGCTCGAATCCTGGCTGCGGCGGCTGCATTTCCGATGGAGGCGGACATGCTGTAGGCCCGTGTGCTCAGATTTGGGTGCGCATTAAAGAACCCCAATTGGTGGAAATTGCCGGAGCCCTCCACTACGGTGTCTCTCATAATCATATGGTGGTTTGGGACGTTAAACCCCTTATGTCAATGTCATGTCAACATGCGTACATACATACATACATACATACATACATACATACATACATACATACATACATACATACATACATACATAGCCCCGCCGCGGTGGTCTAGTGACTAAAATACTCGGCTACTGACCCACCGGTGGCGGGTTCGAATCCCGGCTGCGGCGGCTTAATTTTCGATGGAGGCGGAAATGCTATAGACCCGTGTGCTCAGATTCAAGTGCACGTTATGGAACCCCAGGTGGTACAAACTTCCAGAGCCCTTCCACTATGGCGTCTCTAATATTCATATGGTAATTTTGGGACGTTAAATTCCCCATATCGATCAATCAATGAATACTTCACATACATACACAGCTAACAAGCATATCGTCTTAAAGACGATTATGCTTTTTAAGGTGAATTGTAAATGACACACCAGGTATCTCCTCCTCTCTCTCTTTCTCCCTAATTCCCCTCTCCCCCATGTAGGGTAGCAAACTGGACTTATGGCGAATTCCATTGGGAGAGCAGGTGCACTCAAAAGCACGCTCAAAGTGCTCTCTTCCGAGGCGGCGTGTTTCAGTGGTCGAACAGGAGTAGGAGCACTGTCATCCATTGGTAGAGCGAGAGCGCTTTTGCTGCGCCGAGAGCAGCCAGGAGCAGTTCTGTCTGCTCCCTCTTAAAAAGCGGAGTGAGTGGAAAACGCAGGAAACCACGTGTTTGGAACGTCATGTCCGGACATACCCTCTCAGCAATCCTCCTCACTTGTTTACATTTTGCGGCGTCGTGTCGGGCGGTTATGGCGGCAGCGAAGCGTGCGTGGTGCTCGGGCTCGAACGATTTTAACGTCGTAGCGGCAGATTCTGGCAGTGAACGTCCACCTTGCCTGCCTTCAGATTCACGGATGGCGGAGGCAGCAAAACGTCGTCGTCTTGCCGAAGTATTGACGAGCTAGACGATGTCAGCAGCGATAGCTGCTGGAGCTCTACGTCCGAGTCGAGTTCAAGCAGCAGCGACGATGACGACGAAGTGTATGCAGCAGCGTTTCAGCAGCTCTTTTCTCTGCCAGAGCGAAGGCCGAAAGTGGAAGCATATGTTACAAAGACGGTGGCTAGCTACTCCGACGAGGAGGTGAGTCATTCGGCTTCTGTTTTAATTAGGTTGCTTAAAGGCCTGTTTTCTTCCAGTTCAAAAGAAATTTCCGCGTCACGCGGCCGGTCGTGGACTTCTTGGCAGCAGAATTCGCCAAGTCACCGCACTGCCCTCAGAACAGTGATCATGGTGGCCTGCCTGCCAAGTCGGCTGAAGAACACATTCTCTCCTTTCTTTGGTGAGTGTCCGTACGTTTAGGAATGCCGCTGTCATCAGGTCACTGCATAATCCGTTTTATAGTGGGTTAGAGGCATATGAAATATTGCAAATAAATGTACCTAATTCGCAGCATGTCATTGGAACCACTTTGCTTTAAACTTGTTAAATGCTACTAGCGAGTGTCGAACGTAATAGAGTTATAGTATTTTGTGAAATGCTTTCGTAGTTTGTACACCTACACACTGAGCTTCACAAAATTCTCGTTACTAGAATCAGTGGCAAAGCATAATTCATGATGCATCATTACAAACAACCATGAAAACTTTTGCTCACGAAGCATTTCAAATCGGCTGTGTCAGCAGGTTCACAGTGAGCTTCATCTCCACACTTATAAATGTAATGCGCGAATTAAAATTAGAATTTGTTATTTAGATAGTGCTTCTACTAATCAAATATTTTGAGTTTCTAAGGTGTCACCCAAAAGGTGGAATCGTGTTTTCTGACTTCAGTTGTCTTGCTAATTTGCTTCATTGACAGCGACAGCATTGTTAACACCATTATTCAGTCATTGACAGCAACAGCAAGCTTAATTCCATTATTTAATTAGAGTATCCTCTCCTTTTCAGGTATGCAGCCAACAAAGCATGCATTAGAGATGTCGCTGGCCGCTTTGAAGTCGCAGAAAGCACTCACCACAGAATGATGGGCCGAGTAACTGCATTCCTGCTCGACATAGCACCGAATGTAATCAAGTTCCCCAGTGACCTGCAGAAGCTTGCTGTGGATTTTGAGAAGGTAACTATGCTTTTGTAAACATGCTATTTAAGGTATAAACTACAGTTTTTTTCACACCAATGTCATACAGCTCTACACAACTCAAGGGACCAGACTAAGAGGAATTACACCTACTCAAACCACAATAAGGACTGAAAGCAACTGATATGCAGGATCAGAACTGCAAATGAACAGAAAATGTAAAAATGCAAGAGATATGAAAGAGCACCACACAGTCAAGCCTCCTTCATGTGTATTACAAATGCTGTCAGCAATCGGACATTTTTCTTGAGTAGTTTTGACCATGTGATGCTGTTTCATATCTCTTCTATTTTCCCATCTTCTGCTTAGTGATGTACATCTAGTACTTGTCCTGCATGTACAGTGAATAAACCTAGAGTTCAGTTACTTGTGCACTCTGTATGTACTCTGTATGTGTCATTAATTCCCCTTCGTGCGGTCCCATGTGTTCTTTACCGCTCTACTATTACAATTATGAATTAGTTAGTGCCAGAATGCACCTTTTAAATAAGTTATTACAATTATTTTTCCCAGATGCTTCACAATTAAATAGCCAGTTAATTCAATCATGTGTACCGGTAGTGTATTGCACTCGCCGTTATGAGCTTCAAGTCTCCAGTTTGTTTTAAACTTTTCCGCATGTTATTGGCACCTTTCATTACCCTTAGTGCCATGCTTATTTGACTATGTGTGTGCACATTTTTTTCTCTTGCAGCTGTCGGGATTCCCAGACACAATTGGGTGTGTTGACGGAAGCTACATGCCTATCAGGTGCCCAGCCAGGAAAGTGCGATCTGTTTATATAAACCGGCACCATTACCTATCCTTGACACTTCAAGGTGTTTGTGACAACAAGAAGAGGTTTCTTGATGCCAGCACTGGCTACCCAAGCAAAATTCATGACGCACGCATTTCCGTCGGTCCAGGATTTCAAGTGTTTTGCCACAACTGTGCTCTAGCAAGTACCATATAGTGGGGGATGCTGCATATCCTTTCCGGGAGTACCTGATGACACCAATTCGAGACTATGGGAATCTTGACAGCATCAAAAAAACCTTCAATGCAAGACTCTCCGGGACAAGGGTGCTTATTGAAAATACTTTTGGCGATTTAAAAAATCGTTTCAGACAACTGCACAGGTTGGATATGTGGACAGTGGATAACATGTCCAAGTTTATCATTTCATGCTGTGTGCTTCACAACCTCTGCATTGATTGTGGAGATTTGCCAGAGAACCTGTCACGAGACCTGTCACTTACCTCACAAACAACAAATGTAGACTCAAGCTCTTCTGCAGTTCAAGTAAGCAGCAGTAGTGTAGCCCAACAGGATAGCCTATTACGTGGCTTGGCTAGCATCAAGAGAGATCACTTGATGATAAAAATGGGGTTGCAGAACCAGCAGCCATGAAACAAGGAATTCCTTTACGTGTTATGCAGTTGTGAGCAAATATATGCTTACCAAAGGCCCACCTGAAAAGCTGAACTCGTTTAAACACCTTCAAGGTTGGGAAAAATTGTCCTTACCACACACCTGTTGGCCCATTTGCATTTTCTCAAGGTAGTGTATTGTGCCAAACTAGAAAATAAAAGACATTGAAACTAAGTAATCGCTTTGGGTAGTACGTTTATTTATTTAAAACTACCACTTTATTTTGGAAGTCCAAAGGCCTGACGGAGAATCTCCATTTTTTCTTCATGCATTTTGCGCCGCTCTTCACGAAGCACCTGTCGCTCGGCCTGCCTTTCAGCTCTTCGATTTTCTTTTTCTTGACGTCTGGCCGCCTTTTGAGCCTCCTTTTCTTCTTGCAGTGCCCTCATTTCAGTAAAAAACAACTGCATGTGTGCCAGGCGTGCAGTTCCTACCCGTGGCTTCGTGTCGGGATTTGAGGACTGCGTCTTATTTTCCTCAGTGGTGTTGGCAGGTGACAACACGGCCGGAGATTCGGGCGAGGCTTTGAATGTAGCCCCTGAGGCGTCTCGCTCTACCTCCGGTTCAATGCTGTCATCAATGCTTTCAATTTTTTTTCACCTCGTCGTCAAAAGGCACAGGGGTGGGTAAAGCACCAGACCTTTTGTTATGGTCGGAAGACGCCTTCCGACGCCTAATTACTGTTTTGTACCTATTTTCACACTGTTCTGGGGTTTTGGCTATGCCAAGCACAGCCTCGATGTCCATCGATATTTGTTTAAAGGCTTGCTTCCTGTTTTTGAATTTTTTAAATGGGCCAATCTGAGGGAAATATTTGAGGTAGTACTCTAGGAGCAGCCTTGTTGCCCCTCTGTCCATTCAGCAGCTAGAATAAGAAAGAACCAACACATAAATGGTTTATTGGGAAACTGTCGGTCATTGTGCAGGCATTACTTATAATTGAATAATTTAACACACAGCACGGTCACTTGAGCTTAATTATCAATCAGCAAGCATTAATCAACAAAACAAGCATTTGCGCAGACTAGCAAACATACATAAGTGATAAGTTCTGGTATTGTGCATGTAAATGCAATATGCAAATTGTGCCAGTCTTCCAGTAATTGTAGTGGTCTGCTTTCCATGCTCTCTTTTTTTTTTTGTCATTTAAGGATCACTCCTACAAGTACACTTTTACACGCTCTGATGCATGCTTGTTAGATTTACCCAAGAACACTTGCTGAGGCAATTGTAGACACTCAGTGTTAATATACTTGCCTCCACCTCCTCTCCTGGAGCCTGATGGCTTGCTTTGAGCACCAGTCTCCCCGTCAGCTGATCTTGATGCAGTGGGAGCTGGCAGGTGCAGAGTATCTGTGCCATCTAAAAAATATAAATGAGCAGTAAATGTAGTGCCTCGCAATAATGTTAATACTAATACTTACCACCTCCTGTTTCAACGCATGGCAATCTGAGCTCCATGCGCATTTCTTCGCTCCCTCGCCTTGGCACATCGCCAGCCATATTTGTACGCAGAACTGCATCTGTTTTCACACAATGATGGAAATGTAATCAAATCAGTTATATAATGAAAATGGTTTCTCAAGTAGTCAGCTACATTATGCAAACTCGGATGCCTTACACTCGAAGGTAAGCGGATTAGAGCAAGCAAAAACAAATTCTAAAAAAGTCAATTCATCATGTTACAGGGCTGCATGAAACACTGCACAAATCACTGATAATTAAAAAAAAATATCGCTTATCATACGTAGCATCTCGACCCTGCGATAAGAAATCGTGCTTCCGAGGAGATGTATGGCTTCACCGTATCACGTGGGATGCTGATCTGCCGTCTGGAGACATTAGCCACTTAAAAATCAGAAATAAAAATAAATTGTTACTGCGTGCAATACTTAGCTGCACCCACGTGACACTTGCTACACGCCACTTCGCAGTTACTTTTCTTAAAACGCTGCGAATCATTCTGTTGCTGATGGAGGGGTCTGCAATGTAAGTTTGTTTTGAATTAAGGATTAATTACTCATGCAAGGAAACTTGGCAACAGGATAGTGTACTGCAGTACTTCTAGAATTGTTTACGTTTTGTTAACTGCTGATGACAGCAGCAGCTGGTAACTGCATGAACAGTCTGATAAAGCTGTCATATCCACGGTGTTTTTCTGATATGATAAAGAATAGTGGGCTTAGGTCCACGCGCGCAAGAATGCATTGCATGCTGCATGCGCGACAAGTGCGCTGAAACAAATAAAAAGCAATCAAATTCACTTTACCTTCCGTACTAGATGGTGCCTGGTGTTGAATTAAAGACAGTAGGATGCGCTGAGCTTCCGAGTCCATCATGTAGTAGTATACGAAGCAGCAGCTTTGCAGGATAGCGCGCAAGCGAGTGCGCTGTACCAACCACTGCCACACGTGCTTTCCTTGCCCGTCCGGATCAGACCGCACGTGTTTTGCAGCAGAGGACGCTGGGATGCACAACCTTTCTCCTCACTCGCCTTTTTATTCCCTCACACCTGCTCTGCGGAGGTGTGCCGCATTCCAGTGGCAGGTCGAGTGACGCGGCTCTCAGTGCTCTGCCCCCTACTCCTCTCTGCTCGGCACCCTTACTCCTGTTCTCTCAATGGAATTCGCCATTAGTCTAGTGTCACACCTGTCCCGTTAATTAGGGAGGCAATCGCCGGGCTAATTCCAAGAGCCGAAGTATCGGCCCCCCGAACCGCACCACGAAAGCGTGGACAATTTAGAAGTGGTCCTTTTTGGCGCGCCAGCGGACGCCGGCTGTGGCCCAAAGAACAAGTCAGAGCCGAGAGTTGATAAACAAACAAATTATATTCTCAATAATGGCAGATCGAAAACAATACACAAAAATGCACACTCCACAATAGTTGCATACAATATGTCACCAATCAAACCAATCAATCAACGTACTACACAATACAATCAGCCACACTTGAAACAACGGACACGGACAACAATACGCACTACAATGCAGTCGCATGCATTGAACAACCAAGACACTTAAAGACTAAAGAGATAGAAAACCTATTCAGTCCAAAGTCCTTGGAACAAAAGTCTGAATGATACTCCTCCGAGAATCACTCACTCAAAGTCCAGCGTTGTTGTCGTTCCGCTGCCCCCTGAAGTTTCTCTTCCAGGAAACCTCCCGTCTTCAATTGGTCACTCTTTAAACCTCAACTTCTTCGCCGGAACACGTCGGCTTCACACCCGCAGCTGTTGCCACGCGTCCTCGCTCAATAGCGGTAAACACACGCTCTTGCCTGTAGCCCGAGCCTTCACCCCTCAGGTGGAAATCCTCTTCATCTCCGGCTTCGTCCCTACGGACCAAAACCTTCGCCGACTACACGGCGGAATCCCTACGCGCTCTGGCGTTAACTTCCGTCTCCTCCTGATCTCTCATCTCGGCCGCTCGATTAAATACCTTCCGCGCCACCTTCCAGAAATTTCTCGTCATTTCGTCGGCGCGATACGCAGCGAAAGCTGGGAAGAGGGCGAGACGGTTGGAATGCCCTCTCCGGCCGATGAGTCAACTCGGTATGACCACGCCCCTTTCGTTCTGCAAAAATCGAGTGCTTGCTCGGCCGCCGTTGTGAGGTGAGGAGGTTCGTCGTGAAGCCACGCTTCTGCGGGGAGAGCGCGCGCCCGGGGAGCCTTGGGCGTTTGCTTTCTTTTTTTTTTTCTTTTGACCTCGCGGCGTTTCTCCCGCCCGTTATCGCAAGAATTTGGCGGCGCGCCCGTTTTTAGCGCTCGTTTTGTGACACTGCCCCCCACTTTAAGAATATTTATCTCATAATATTCAAAACCACACAAACGAGCGCGATCAGTCACCACACACTCTCACAGACTGTAACATAGTCCGTCGCTCATGACACGTCATATTCACAATAGATCACTTAATACAATTGTACATTGTAATTCAATTACACAACACGTGAAAACACAACCACAAGCACATGAGTACACACTCCACCACACATTCCCAATAATACAAATGTACGAAGTTCTCTCATTAAAACAATGGTCCAAAACGATTCATCACATCACAGCACAACACTTCGACACTTGTGACACAGGATACCACAACATTAACACAACATATGGCACTCAACACTGCCAAACACATTCTGCTTTGACCTCAGCACTTATCCTGTGTACTTTGAGCTGCGCTTGCGCCCCTTTTTGCGGTGCTCGCTCGATCTCTTCTTGTGTTTCCACGTTCTTTTTCGGCGAGCCCTTTCCAACGACGATATCTGAGGCGTCGTCTCAGCCATCGTTGTCTCTTCCAACACCGTTAACGCGTCATTACATTCGACGGGTCCTGTCTGTTTATTTACCCGCTTGATCATGCCTCTACATTTTGCCCGGCTGGCCAACTCCGTCTCCTTTACACTGTCGGTCGGTTGAGGTCGTGCCGACGTAAGTCCGGTTGCTGGGCCCGTGAACTGATTCGACACGATCGTCTTCTCCTTCGCTGTCTCTTGCGCCGCAGCTTCACCTTGGGCTCTAGTGAGATCCGTCACGGGATGCTCCTTCACTGTGTCTCGCGGCCGCTGTGTTGGCGAGGGCTCTATCTTCGGGTCTTCTCCCAAACATTCTGGATCACTTGGCCCTCGCGCCCCGTCGATGTTTCCGATGACAAGGTCATACAGGGGGGTCGTCATGCATAAAGCAGTAACCTTCCCGCTGAAGTACGGGGTTTCAACCTCAATTTCTGCTTCGGGAAGCAGCCGAACCGTACGGTCAATTAGGCAAACCGGTTTCGTTCTGCCTGTCAACTCACTTTCCCTTACCAAATTTCTCCGCACGATAACCGTGGAGCTACCGGTATCTCTTAACACCGTAATCTTTTTGCCCGCAACCTTTCCAGGCCGCGTTGGCATTCCCTTCGTAACACCGGTTGGCTGTTTTGACATTACAGCACCCACAATAGGAATTTTCTCCCCATTTTTTAATTCTACGAATCCGTCGGTGACGGCATTATTATCGGATTTCGGTGCTGCTTGCACACATGATACCTGGTGAGTTTGACTCGCTCCGTTTTGACATGCATCTGCTTTGTGCCCAGTCTGACCACACTTAAAACATTTTACAACCATAGGGCTCGTAAAGATCGTTCGACAGTTTTTCGCGCGGTGACCCACTCGGTTGCACAGAAAGCATCGCGGAATGCTCTCTGGTGCACGCTTCTTTTCTTCGGGAGCCAATTTCTTCGAATCATCGGGACAATCCTTCTTGACCTTGGCCAAACTAGTGCCACCTTGCGCTTCCAAGAATTGATCAGCCAATTCAAGCATGTCTTCAAGTGAGTCATCCTTCCTCTCTTTTAAGTACAGTGACAGGCTTGGGTGGCAACTAGTAAGAAATTGTTCTCTAATTAGGAGCTCTCTAAGTTCATCGTACTCCTGCGCTGTCCCTGAAAGTTCAATCCATCTGTCGAAATAATGGCAAAGTCGGGCGGCATACTGCGTAGCCGTCTCACCATCAGCTGGCTTTCCTGTCCGAAATCTGTCCCGGAATCCTTCTACAGTAAATCTAAATCGCTTCAGCAAAGCAACTTTCACCTTTGCATAGTTGGCTGCATCGGTCGGCGTCAGCCTACCGTACACACTGAGCGCTTCACCACTCAAGCAAGTACTCAAGCAGTTGCCCATTGATGTTCCGGCCAATTCTGGCTCTTCGCAATCGTCTCAAATCGGTGAAGGTACGCGTCAAGGTCGTCCTTCCTTTCATCAAACGCTACGAGCAGCTTGCTTGGGTTCAAGCGGAAGCCGTGATCTTCCCGTTCGCTGCTTTCAACTCTAGCTTGGACCGGGGTTTCACTTCGCTGTTGCAAACGGAGCCGCTCGAGTTCCATCTCGTGCTGCCGCTGCCACTCCCTTTCAGCCATCTCCGCTTCTCTTTCTTCTCTCGCCCTCTCAGCCGCCAGCTTTTCTCTCTCCAGCTCCAACTTCAACTGCTGCTCTCTTTCTTCCTTCAGCTGTCGCTCCTTTGCCTCTCTTTCTTCTTTCGCCCTTTCAGCTGCCAACCTCTCTCGCTCCAGCTCCAACTTCAATTGTTGCTCTCTTTCTTCCTTCGCTCTCTCAGCTGCCAACCTCTCTCGTTCCAACTCAGCTGCTTTTTCTTCCTTGGCCCTCTCAGCTGCCAACCTCTCTCGTTCTAACTCAGCTGCTTTTTTCTTCTTTAGCTCTCTCAGCTGCCAACCTCTCTCTCTCCACCGCCTCTTTGTCCTTCTGGCTTACCCACTTCCGTAGTTCGGCGCCAGAAAGACCCATCTTCTCACCAAGAGCAACTAACTTTTCGAGATCCATTGTGTCTCGTAACTCGCAAATAAAACCTTGCCGCGTGCAAAAAGTATCTGCCTAAATCAGTCTATCGGAACACTCCCCTGCACTCGTTAACGAGAACACTGAACAACACACAAAATCGTTCCGATAGCACTATCAACAACTCGAGGCTCTTTCTCACTACTTTGGACACACTGTGCACCAAAAGGTCCTGTTTCGCGGACGCCAGATTAATTGTCACACCTGTCCCGTTAATTAGGGAGGCAATCGCCGGGCTAATTCGAAGAGCCGAAGTATCGGCCCCCCGAACCGCACCACGAAAGCGTGGACAATTTAGAAGTGGTCCTTTTTGGCGCGCCAGCGGACGCCGGCTGTGGCCCAAAGAACAAGTCAGAGCCGAGAGTTGATAAACAAACAAATTATATTCTCAATAATGGCAGATCGAAAACAATACACAAAAATGCACACTCCACAATAGTTGCATACAATATGTCACCAATCAAACCAATCAATCAACGTACTACACAATACAATCAGCCACACTTGAAACAACGGACACGGACAACAATACGCACTACAATGCAGTCGCATGCATTGAACAACCAAGACACTTAAAGACTAAAGAGATAGAAAACCCATTCAGTCCAAAGTCCTTGGAACAAAAGTCTGAATGATACTCCTCCGAGAATCACTCACTCAAAGTCCAGCGTTGTTGTCGTTCCGCTGCCCCCTGAAGTTTCTCTTCCAGGAAACCTCCCGTCTTCAATTGGCCACTCTTTAAACCTCAACTTCTTCGCCGGAACACGTCGGCTTCACACCCGCAGCTGTTGCCACGCGTCCTCGCTCAATAGCGGTAAACACACGCTCTTGCCTGTAGCCCGAGCCTTCACCCCTCAGGTGGAAATCCTCTTCATCTCCGGCTTCGTCCCTACGGACCAAAACCTTCGCCGACTACACGGCGGAATCCCTACGCGCTCTGGCGTTAACTTCCGTCTCCTCCTGATCTCTCATCTCGGCCGCTCGATTAAATACCTTCCGCGCCACCTTCCAGAAATTTCTCGTCATTTCGTCGGCGCGATACGCAGCGAAAGCTGGGAAGAGGGCGAGACGGTTGGAATGCCCTCTCCGGCCGATGAGTCAACTCGGTATGACCACGCCCCTTTCGTTCTGCAAAAATCGAGTGCTTGCTCGGCCGCCGTTGTGAGGTGAGGGGGTTCGTCGTGAAGCCACGCTTCTGCGGGGAGAGCGCGCGCCCGGGGAGCCTTGGGCGTTTGCTTTCTTTTTTTTTTCTTTTGACCTCGCGGCGTTTCTCCCGCCCGTTATCGCAAGAATTTGGCGGCGCGCCCGTTTTTAGCGCTCGTTTTGTGACATCTAGTTACCTCCCCACCTTTCTGATATTTTTTTTTATTCTTAGAAGAAATGCACTCTCCCGCTCTTCTTCTTATTTGTCGCCTGGCTCAGCTGCCACATGGGAGGATCGAACCTTCCGCCTTTGCCAGTGGTAGAATGACGTAGCCAGCCAGCCGTCGCGGCGAAGTGTCGAAATAGTCGAGCTGACATCGTGTTCACTATACGTAAAATTGTTGGGGACTCAATACGCCACGGTGAGACGGGTTTAGTTCGTGCGGCAAGATTCGTGCTGAAAGCACGCCTGATTTGCATGGAGTCACAGGTTCGTCACGTTACTCGTCGCCTCGAGGAACGGAAGTTGAAGCGCCTGGAACAAGAACAGTTTTTGTTTTTGTTTTGCTTGCTCTGTGAGGTTGCTGGAATCATAGAGTTTCCTATTATATACAATAGAGTGCGCTAGTGTTCAGCAAATAGTGTTCAGAAATACATCTCGGGGACATGGAACAACCCCCTAACATTGCGGACTACGTGTGGGAATATTGTAATAGAACAGAAGGCAGCAGAAAGGGGGGTGGTATTGGGGCATTCATTCATAAAAGTACAGACTGGCAAAGGGTGAAGCAAGAGTGCAAGGAACATTTATGGCTAAAAGGGAAAGTGGCAGGGCAAATGACACTCCTTGGTTTCGTGTACTTGTGGACGGGAGCAAAGGCCAGAGAGGAAAACCAGGCAATAGTAGAGTGTATAGCAAAGGATATTCAGGAGTTAGGAGGAGAGTGCGAGATAATTATACTAGGAGATATGAATGCACACATAGAAGATATAGATGAGTATACCGACCCGACAGGCAAAATGATCTTGGATATGTGTGAAAGGCTGGATTTGATCATTTGCAACAGTACCGAGAAGTGTGAAGGGCAAATAACATGGGAGGTGGGAAGGCTTCAGTCGACGATAGATTATGCACTGATGTCACATAGAATGTATGATAAGCTCAGGGGAATGCACATAGATGAAGGTGGCTCCAGAAGTCTGGGTAGTGATCACAAACGTATCAAGCTAAGTTTTGGAAGAGCAGTGAAAGTGGGAAGGAGACAAGATGAGCAACTACAGGAAAATTTTTATTCAGAAAGGCAAATTGAAATAGCCACTAAACAAATTGAGAAACTAATCACTGAGGATAATAGAACAATGTGGACATACACGAACCTAATTAGACTTTGAGTTAAAGCTTGCTAAGGCACGTGACAAGTCACCCCGGAAAAGAAGACACAAACCCAAAATTTGGTGGGATGAGGAAGTTAAGAGAGCCATAGCAAAACGCCAGGAAGCCTCTAGGGAACACAGACATGCTAAGCAGTGGGGTGAACCGACAGATGATGTTGAAAGAAAATGGGAAATCTTTCTAAGCTGTAGAAGGGATGCATCCCTTCTGATCAATGAAAAGATTAGAAGAAAGGGGGCCTAGTGGCTGGCAGAAGTACATAAAAAAGATAGAAAGGCAGCTGCGAAATTTTAGAACCATCTAAACTTCCTAAGAAATGAGACGAGCGTAGAGCAGCGGTTTATAACTACAGCTCAAGGTGCTAGGCTGGAAGGGGACGAAGCTATTGAATATATAAGAACAAGGGTGACAGAAAAATTTCAACAAAGAAGTGCTTTATGCACCACAATATACAAGGATGAATCAAGTGGCGCAATGGCTCCATTTTTACAACAAGAGTGGGAAAAGGCTGAGGAAAGGGTTCCTAGTAGTACATAAACAGGCCCAGATGGCATTCCAATTATGCCGATTAAGACATTAGGTCCGAAGTCTAAGCAGGCTTTGAGAGAGGCAGTGAGCAAAATGATAACCGATTGAGAAGTTCCCGATGGATGGAAACTTAGCAGGATGAGCATGATCTATAAAGGAAAGGGGGGCAAAGCTGACATAAACAACTACCGTCCTATAACAGTGACATCAGTAGTCTACAGGCTGGCGATGCAGATTATAAAGGAAAGACTGCAGGCATAGATAGAGGATGAGGGGGTGCTGGGGGAACTGCAGAATGGGTTTCGGAAACACAGGACGTTGGAAGACAATCTGTTCTCACTGACGCAGTGCATCGAAATAGCAGAAAAAGAACACAGGCCCTTGTGGCTAGCATTTTTTGATATCAAGTTAGCGTACGATAGCTTGGTTCAAGAGGAACTGTGGGGAATACTGGACGCACTAAGCGTGGAAGATGTAGTCACTAATTTTTTAAAGGAGATCTGTAAAAGTAACAATGTAAATATAAAGTGGGAAAACAGGTATCTAAGCCCACAGAGGTGAAACGGGGGCTTAGGCAGGGGTGTCGTCTGTCACCCTTGTTATTCATGATGTACCTACAAGGATTAGAGGCCAAATTAGAGGGAAGTGAACTGGGTTTCAACCTCTCTTTCGTCAAACAAGGAAAACTCATTGAACAGGCACTGCCAGCATTGATGTACGCAGATAATATAGTGCTAATGGCCGACAACAAGGAAGATTTACAGAGATTGGTGGACATCTGCGGTAATGAGGGAGATAGGTCAGATTTCAGATTCAGTAAGGAAAAATCAGCAGTCATGATCTTTAATGACAATGAAAGTAGTGAGCGTAGAATACAGGAGGTCACGCTAGAGATAACAGATAAATACAAATATCTGGGGCGTATGGATAAGCAATGGGGCCGATTACCATAGGGAACACGAAATATACGTGTCGACTAAAGGTAACAGGAATGCAGCAGTAATGAATAATAGGGCACTGTGGAATTACAATAGGCATGATGTTGTGAGAGGAATATAAAAAGGGGTCATGGTTCCTGGACTGACGTTCGGCAATGCGGTCTTGTGCATGAGATCAGAAGTTCAAGCAAGGTTAGAAATTAAGCAACGTAGAATAGGTAGGCTTGCCTTAGGAGCTCACGGGAATACACCAAATCAGGGAGTACAAGGTGATATGGGATGGACATCATTTGAGGGCAGGGAAGCTAGAGCAAGATAAAATTTGAGAAGCGATTGAGAGAAATGGGGGAGGAGCGTTGGGCTAGGAAGGTATTCAGCTACTTGTACATGAAGAATGTCGATACAAAATGGTGAGAAGCGAACCAGAAAATTGACTGGTAAATACTTGGAAAACAGCATGGGGCCAAACCAAAAAGAATTATCGGTTGAGAAGAAGGTGAAGGAAGCTGAGACCGATATGTGGAGAATTGGCATGATTAAGAAGTCCGCACTAGAGATCTATCGAACTTTTAAGCCGTGAATAGTCAAGGAAACGATATGTTATAATACTCTGGGTAGTTCTCTACTGTTTGAGGCCAGGACGGGAGTATTGCGAACGAAGACATATGGGGCCAAATACGAAGGGGTAGACACGGTATGCAGTGCGTGTGGAGAGCAAGAAGAAACTGCCGAACACTTGATAATGTTCTGTAAAGGGCTTCACCCTGTAGTTTAGGTTGATGGCGCAGAGTTTTTCAAAGCACTGAGGTTTAGGGACAGTGAAGGCAAAATAGACATTAAGCGGGTAGAATTAACTAGAAGGAGGTTATCTGATTGGTGGCTAAAGTCAAGGCCCGAGTGAAAATTGAACCCTTCGCTGCAAAGTACGAATCCTGAACCTCACTATTTAAGAAAAAAAATCTAGTTTTTGGTTCATTAAGTATGACGGCTTGGTGGCTCTAGCCACCGCCTGATCTAAAAGGTACAGCCATATCCATTCATCCATCCATGTTCAGGGGTTGCGCTTCACCACCTTATTGTTTCAGACTTACCTTTCCAAATTGGATCGCGAAGTTTAAAAGGGTTGATTCTTTCTTTCAAAACAAATCTGAAACACATGAATAAAACGATGCCGCAACTACTATTTGCCGCCCGCAAGTGCGAAGACTAGGCAAATATGTGTACTATATACCCATCATTCCGATGGTCGCTGAACGATCGCAGTGACTGAGTGCCCTCTAGTTAATTTTAGGAAACTGTATGGCTGGAAAGACCTTAGGGTGTTCAGGGACAGAGAACCCGTGCGGCACGTTCTGGCGCCGAATGACGGAAACTATATAACTATATGTACACGACCGGCTACTACTTTGCGTGACGAGATATTGATCGGGGATTAAGTGTATACTCCGACGCCATGTGTGTTATTGCACCCCCCGTTTGGACGACCTCCGCCAGCGTTATCGGCTCCCGTCGTGCGCGTTAATTGCTGAAAGAGGGAGCGTGGGCGAGAGCATATCGGCGGACGCAAAGTCGATCTCGTGGAAGGTTGGAGTAAGCTGTGGCTAAGAGCCGATGTATCGCGAATGCCAAAGTCCTTGGGCAACTTTCGCAATGCCTACCCGCGTGTCTTTACCAGTGGATACTTTGAATAGAAATGTTATGAATCCGGAGTTTTTACGCCTATTATACGGCTCCAACGATGTCGTACAGCTCTCGTTGGTTGGATGTATGCAGTTTGATTTAGCATACGTTTTACGAGCAAATGCAATTGTCCGTTTCCCGCTGGGTTTCACGTGACTGCTGGTGCGTCGCTTTCGGTTCGACGTTTATTCACGCGGAATTCGCTTGGCACTACACTAAATGGTTTCTGAGGTTTCACATGCGAAGACCAAGATATGGCTAGGAGGCGTGTCGCATAGTTCTGTACGCATGAGCGGTAAAGCTGTCTTGGACTTCAATATGCATTGTCAAATGAAGGAATAAAGCAGTTGATAGTCAGCGCTCGTGTGTGACGCTTCTTTTCTCTGTGGGTTGTACTCTGTGTTGGCGCTGTTATTCTTAGTTCAGGTGCAGTTTGGAGCTCCAGTAATTTTAACCATCTGAGGCGCCTCAACGTGCATTTAAATCTAAATACAGGCTTCTATCATTTCGCCTGCGTCGAAATGCGACCGCCCGACCGGAATCGAACCCGTGTCTTACGCTAAAATTCACTCCATATTTTTCTAAGTATACACATTAGGCGTTCCGAAAGGGAGAAGTTACTTGCGTTTGCTTTTCAGGTCGCCGCGGTAGTGTAGTGGTTCTGGCTCTCAGCTGCTGACTCAAAGGTCGCGTGTTCGATTCCCGCGGTCACATTTTGATGGAGGCGAATTGAAGGAGGCCCGAGTGCTGTGCTATCTCAACTCATATTGAAGAACCCCAGGTGGTCGCAATTTTCAAAGCCCTCCACTATACTGCGTGTCTGGCTATATTATATCGTAACCGCCGTGGTGGTTGGTCCAGGGGCTAATGCACTCGGCTGCCGACCTACAAGTCGCGCGATTGAATCCAGGCTGCGGCGGACGCATTTTCGATGGACGCGAAAATTGTTGAAGCTCGTGTGCTTAGATTTAGGTGTGCGTTAAAGAACCCAATGGGTCGAAATTTCCGGAGCCCTCCGCTACGGCGTCTTATTATTGTTATTGTTATCATATTATTATTATTATTATTATTATTATTATTATTATTATTAGTAGTAGTAGTAGTAGTAGTAGTAGTAGTAGTAGTAGTAGTAGTAGTAGTAGTAGTAGTAGTGTAGTGGTGAAGGAGCAAGGCAATCACCAGTGGGACCAGACCGTCTCTTCGCGCGAAGCGTCAGCGCTGTACACAAGCTGTGGGAACCGAGCCCGTTCTGCTGTGCCGGTCTGTACCGGCTGTCTGCCTGCTACCAGGCGTCGTCAATAAACCCCCTTTCATTATTACGATCACGCCAAGCAATAGATAATTCAGGTTCAGACACGATATTACGGGAATTGTACTTCCGACCTTTGGTTTCTTCTCTCCCAAGAACCTTCGCTGACATGGAAACAGGGATTTTGTCAGAGAACGCTTGGTCAGCCTGCCCCTTTAGACACTTATGCAGGAAATTGCATTGAATTGTACGTACCTCTTAATAAGGACAGCAGAACGCTGATGAAAGGCGAGCGGAAAATCAGCAGGGATGCAATAAAACACGAACCATGCTTACATGGCGCATTTTAGGGCTTCTCGTTGGTGTATCTGAAATATGAAAGGATGTTTTATTAAACTTTTTAGGGACCTACCCTTGTCTACCATAGTGGTAACGGTATAGCACCGTTGCTGTAGTTTAAGCATGTGTGAGACACACAAATTGTTTTACAGTAGATTTCAACGTAGAGATAGGCTAATTATAAGATGAGATATCGCTCTTCCCGGCGAACATAACCTAGAAAGAAGAGTATTGATGACTTAATCGCTACTAAAATCTGGCTATATGTTGAGGCTTCTCGAGGAAACCTATTACACAAAGGCAGATCGTCCAGCACTATATGTCCCAAACAATTTCCCAAAGTAAAATGGCGTATTGCCACCCGTAAGATGGCGGGTTCTTGGAATTCCTTCTTAGGCATATCTTACACTTTGGGAATTTTATCAATCCTTCTTGAATTGGCTTAGACAACTGGAAGGTGAAATTCTCGTGTATTTACATTTTCATATAAACCTTGTATGTCACTAAATTTACATTACATGGCACAGCGCTCGGGTAGCCTACGGTTACTCACCGATACGATACCCGGAGCTTTGCCCACTTGTCCTGACTCATATCGTGGAAATGTGCGGAATTTTTCATGCCGCGAGTAAACAAGACCTGCTGACCTGAAAAGCGGTCTCGCCTGAGCGGACGGGGACGTTCCAGTCTTACAAAGACCGTATAAGGTTCTCGAACCTCAATTATGTCGCCCCCCTCACAGATGTCAAAGCCACCGGAACTGCGGCACGTCATTTTGGCATTATGCTGGACGCGATACAGATTGTTTACTTCGTCAAGGAAGATATTGAGATTCGAGGCCGAGCTTGCGTACACATCGTAGACACCTTTTTTCCTTTCGCACCTCTAGACGAGCACACAACATCCGCACCCTTAAGCGGGAGTGGCCCTTTTTACTGACCGCGAGACGCGTCGCGTGCAGCTATAGTCCCAGATGACGAGACCGAGGGAAAAGAAATGCGGCAAATATCGCGATAACGGGGAGTGAGAAAAGTACTCGAGACTCGGGGCAGAGCAGCAGACACCTGTGTATGTGTATGTTGCCTGTGCACGCTGCTGCTGATGTCTTGCCCGAGAAGATAGATAAAGCGGGAGGCCCCGGGACTCGGGTGATAAGCGGCGGTTACTACCAGCCCGACCCGCCGGAAGGAGCACTCAATGACACGAGATGAAGACGTCGCTAGACTCGGGCGGGGGTTTTACTCGGCTTCCTGCTGATGCGACCAGTTTTGTTTAGCATATGTTCTCTGAATAGCGCGTTAGGTGATGCAAGGGATAACGGTGAACCCGTAGGATCTGTTTCATTCCTGTGACAACTCTTGTGGCCAGGGAGGCGGCGAGGATCGTCGGAAGCTTCGGGTAAAAGGCTTCGTCCTATAGAGGTGAGCAGTTGTACGAACATTGCTTTGCTTGTGTACGTAGTTCATAGTTATTAACGGCGCAAGAAACACGGGACACAAAATGATGAGAACGCAAAGACGGGCACTGGACTCGCAACTAATTTTTATTAATGTCTACTCACACATATATATGGAAACGTGGTTACAAAAACCAGGGGATAAAACAGGGAAGACTTTTGTCATGAATCTACAATCAAATAAGACGTTACATAGGTTACGCTGGTACATGAGTTAGTGTTAGAAATGTGCAAAGTCTTGATTATCTCCATAGTTATCTGATCATTACTCCTAGCGACGATGCTAGTTTTTTCTTTTATTGTTTTCAAATGGAGAGACGCACCCACATTCCCTGCATATGCGCACCTATATGTAAAAGGGCGTCGGTGTTACGTGCTAGCATGACGGGGGGCATCGTATCGTTCTATTACCCACAAGACAAATCGTTCACTGTAAAATGAATAATTAAGTACTTTTAGTGGCTGTGGTGGAAGTACATCATTTTCCGCAGACAATTCCGCATGTACGGCGGAACGTAATATCGTAATTAGCCGCGTTCGTAGAACTCAATAATGCCTAAAAACGAAGCTCGTTTGCAGCGTCCTTCTTCGCTTTTTGATAGTAATGCAACAATAAGGGTCAGTCCACTGACTATGGGTTATTTATAATATATCGATTTTTGCCCCGCCACGGTGGTGTAGTGGATAAGGTACTCGGTTGCTGACCCGCAGGTCGCGGGTTTGAATCCCGGCTGCGGCGGCTGCATTTCCTATGGAGGCGGAAATGCTGTAGGCCCGTGTGCTCAGATTTGGGTGCACGTCAAAGAACCCCAGGTGGTCAAACTTTTCGGAGCCCTCCACTACGGCGTCTCTAATAATCATATAGAGGTTTTGAGACGTTAAACCCCGCATATCAATCATCAATATAGCAATTTGTGGGGTTGTGCACGTTGCAAAACGATACGACCCCAAGGCACGCAGTAGTGGTGGATTCCGGATCTTTTTTTTTTTTTCATACCATGATGCTTCTTAACATGCACCTTATCTAAGTTGTCGGATGTTTTTACACTTGGACATTTGGGTCTTACCGAAATGCGGCCGGGATCAAAATGCACCTAACATCTGCGTGCTTTCATTTAGGTACACGTTAAACGAAATGACGGTCGACTTCCCGAATCAACTCGGTGTGTGCAGTTGTCTTGCGGTGTCCACCAAATTGTGGGAGCTGTAATGATAGTTAAAGCCTTGCGTGCGCAGACGTACGCATCATGACGGTATATGATGAGTCGCTTACTATGTCATAAGAGAACTTTCTGGTGCAAGAGTGAATGCGGCTGCTCGGTGACTGGATGCGGCGTGTATTCAACCTCACGCGTCTCAAACCGAAAAGACACGCTGTAAAACGGAACAAGTGGCTACGGAAGGGCGGAATTCTGCCGCTTAAGGCCTTGTCTCTCCTAGTCAACTGAGGAGGCTGCTAACGACTTATTTGTTCACTGTTTCCTGTTTCTTCCTCGCTTTAGCCGTGCAGACTGCGCGGCGTGTCGGCGATGTTGCGCGTTTATATCTTGCTGCGACCGCAATGGGGCCGCCTCATCTCGAGGGATTCATCATCAAACACCTCTCTCGTCCTTGGCTCAGAATCGGCGGCGTGACGCGCTAACCGACGCCGCTTAACACACGTGCGTCGGTGGCCCATTGACGGTTTCCCTGTGCGCTTGACTTGCCGTGCGCCGCTGGTTAGATTTAGTTGCGTGCAGTTCTATGCTATAGCCGTACAGCTGTGTCCAAATGAGTGGCGTGGGTGCCAGTGAGATTGCACGACCGCGGCGCTTCTGTACAGCTGTGGAAATAGACAACACTTTCGTCGCTATCCGTAATCACTCATCGTGAACATGCGATAAAACGACTGCCGTTAAATTATGCGCCTGCTTAACACCCTCCTTGAGTGGTATTTGCTGTTCTTTCATTACTTAAGCGAAGCAGCACAACGCTTGCGTGATCGTTGAAGACATTTATCATCACGTTCGCGCTTGCGTTTAACGCGCCTTCGAAAAGTGATTCCTCGTCGACTGTTAGAGGAAAGTTGCAACGCCAGATGATTACCATGATTAGTTAAAACAGATAACTTGAGCTGTAATTATGTCATGCGTCCCTTTCAAGTCACTTCTTGTATATTTTAGAGTAACCCGGTGCCCTGTGCTCCCAGCATTAGCGCATCAGTGCACGCCAGGAGCATTAGAGCTTTAGTAGCTAAGCAACTCGGCCATCTAAAAGCTTTACCGTAGCAGCTGCATGGCGAGATGTATTGCAGCATGCGCAGACGGCGCATCACGTTATGGGTTGTGGGTTGGCACTGAGGATGATTTTTCCATTATGTACAATCACGCTACCAGCCTATATATGCTTACGAACAGTTGTAGAAGATTTACGCAAACGTTAGATATGTTTTACCCGCGTTCTCTCGTAATCTCTCTATCGCCGGCTTGTGAGAGAGAAAAAAGAAAAGAGAATGAGGAAGTGCAGAGGCGTTAAATGAAGACAAGCTGGTTAGCTACCCTACGCTTTGGGAAAGGAATAATGGAGAGATTATGTAGGAAAAATAAAACACGGGAAAGGGAACCTGGTCTGCCCATAACAGCATGCACTTGGCCACAAAAATCATTTTATGCTTTATAAAGCGAATCAATTTTATCAGTACTTGTGAACGGTGCGTGTTCACATTAGGTACTTCTTTGTTGTCATTTTTATTATCGATGGGAAGACAAGCGACTACAAGCTTTGCGATTAATTTATAATAGACAGTGCTTAATGATGATTGTACCGTCCAAACACTCAACGTCAAAATACGATTCAAATCCCTCTGTCGTTTATCGTCCGGCATTATGTTATGTCTCAAGATTATAGTAGCCATTGCCATTACGATTAACGTCGTCACGTGAGGTTCTTACCACAATATGGTGACCTCCATGGAATCGTTAGATACTGCCAACCTGTCTATGCTTCGATCGTTTACACTGGTACACTAATTACTGCATGTCTTCTTTCTGTTTCCGTGTCTTCTCAACACCTCCATTAGCAAATACAGTGGTTCTCGGCAGTGTACGTTTGAGGGACCTTTTGTGGACTGATGGAAGTCAGTAGGGACCTTTTGAAGACAGAAAAGGCGGGAGAGAGGGTTGTAAATGAAAAAAAAAAAACATGCAGCTTCAATCAGGTGTCTTTCATTTCTTTCTGGCAAGTAAGGGTCAAACGAAAGGGCCGAACCAATTACATCTCAAGAGCTTGCCAATAAGTTGTGCACTAAGCAGGCACATTCAGCCTCTTTCTAGCTATGTTTATTGTACAAATGTGCAAGCCTAGCAAAAGCACGCTGGTGTGCATACGTTGTACAAAACTGCAACAAAAGCTTTACAACCATCTCATGAAGACGGGGAACACAAGTCAGCTCAGCCGCAGTTCAGAACTTTAATGCGGCGAAGCATAGCAAAAGTCAGAAGGGGTCGCTTTCACGGCATATGGTGTGTTCTAAAAAAAACGCGTTTTGGTTTTCTTTTTTTTTTAGACGGTGGGTTTCGCGGGCCCCTTAAAATAGTTTCGCCGATCCTGCTCTTAAAACTACTGAGGTAAGATTATCTTTGAGTGTGTTGTTCCGTTCGTTAAGACGAGTTCTTGCACCCGCTTAATTAACCTAAAAATAGCAATTATACAGGTTGATTATAATCAGTAGAAAGGTGACCAATGAAGTGCACTGCCCTTCTTAAGCTTTCCATATGCTATTACAATAAGTCCACATGTTTCTCACGGATTCCACGTAAAGTCAATATATCTTCAATTCATTTACCATACATTTCCTGAAGAATCTTACGGAACAGTAACAATAATTGTTGGGGTTTAACATCACAAAAACACCATATGATTCTGATAGACGCTATAAATCTTATGGAAACACAAAGAATAACTTAAGTCACGTATTTTTCAGCTGGTAGGGCCCATTTTCCGATGTTAGAAAGTTTTTGTGCCGAGGTGCCCAAGTGGCTTACGTATCCAAGCTATAGCGTTCTTATATACTCTCCTCTGCGGCGGCTGGCGAACAGACGAAAGAAGACACTCTCAAATAATATATCTTAACGTGGCATGCTAACGTATAGGGGAGCCAGCAGTAAATAGGTCCCTTTTTTTCTGAAATACTGTGAATCAACTTTATCGCCACTTTGTTGCATATATTAAATATTTATTTTGGATGAAATAAAAAAAAGACTTTTCACTTAGCCGCCTTTCGTAATAACGTCACAGAGCTGGTTCTGCACTGTATGTGCGTGTAAAGCAGAGATTGTTCGTAAAAACTATGGCAGAGCCGCCAAGAAGTACGATGCTAGTCGCGTGTCGCTTTATTTCGCAACAAAAATATTGATATAATGGCGTAATTGCAAGCTATTTCTACGCACGTCATTACTGTCGCCAAAATAATGTCCTTTCTTTTTCATCTTCAAACCAATGCGTATCGTCAATGAATCAACGGGGAATGCAATAGCTGGAAATATAGCTATAGAATAAATCAATATAGCTGTTCGAAATAAAAAAAAAATACGTTTTCTGTCACGTCCCGTTCACATAGGTTATAACAACCCCCCTCTTCTCTTCGTCAAACAAAACAAAAAAAGGGGGGGGGGGCGCGGTACGCACGCGCGCTTCGGAAGAGCTGAACAATACAAACAAATGGAGCGGGCGTAGGCGTATAAATAATTTCCGAGCACGAAGTGTCCAGAAAACTATTGAATGCCGCAGCTTTCCCGTGCAGTCGTGCGCACAGCGCACAGTGGGCCGTCTGTTTGTACGCGTGCTTCTTTCAGCTTTTCCGCCACTCTGAAATGTCGGCGAAACTTTTAGAATAATTTCTGAGATAGCTCAAAAGATTTGTTTTTTCTGTGAGTTGAACTTATTGCATACTGTGCTATACTAAGTATATAACACCCCAAGTCAATGATTCTTATACGCAGGCTAAATTATCTGCCTCTTACTGAAAGTTACTCTCTCCCTCTCTCACTTACTTCCATGTACCATGATCTGCCTAGTTCAAATACATGACATCCATTGTCACGCTATGTTCGAAATCCAGGAATGCTCCAGCGTTCTTTAGTATACGTCCGCGCTGAAGGGGCCGAAACCACCATGCCGGTTCGACAGCACTGCCATCAGCCTTCTCGAATATCAGAAATAAAGCCGCTAATGAGACGTCGCGGTTTCTTAGCCGTTTTCGATGCGCCTGACGTTTTAATACGATGCAGTCGTGAGAAGTGGTATACAAATGTCTTTGCATGTGTACCAGCAACTTGCGCAGGCTTGATTGCTGGTATCTTTATCGCAATGTCTGTTGAGATTGTGGTTTGCGAGTCCTTAGTTCTTACTGATTGTTTGGCTGTTTTTTTTTTAGTTCTGCACGGTGTGAATAAACACTCGCCGAATCCAAACAATGAGCACGTGAACTGCTTTATCGAGCTATGTTACTGCGCCGCGGAAGACCACCTGCCTCAGTTGACAATTGTAATCTGAGCGTCGAGTTATTCTAGGCTGATTTTGCACTAGAAGCGGGTATATAGATATTACCGTCGAACTCATTACCGTTGAGCTCAACACGATCAGCATATATGATTGTCTGGCCAGTGCTGATGTTTGTGTGGTAGGCGTTTTAGTTCAGTTTATGTAATACCTAGAAGCCATGGTGTGGGCTTCGACTATCAAAACTGGGTCCGTCGTTAATTAGCAATACTAACATAATATTGGAACGAGTCTACTAATAATGGTGGATATCTTGGTGGGCATGATGGAGGCGTGGTGAGTGATGTGTCTCCCTCGGAACAACTGCGAAAATTTCGCCACATCGTTCATTGGAATATATCAATGCCCTGCACTGCCCTCCGTTTGTTTGCCTTCGATTGAATAACAATAATGCGTGAGGTTCAACGTCCCAAAACCACCATATGATTATATGAGAGACGCCACAGTGGAGGGCTCCGGAAATTTCGACAATTTGGGGTTCCTTAACGCGCGCCCAAATTCGAGCACACGAGCATACAGCGTTTTCGCCTCCGTCGAAAATGCAGACGCCGCAGTTGGGATTCGATTGCGCGACCTGCGGGTCAGCGGCCGACTGCCTTAGCCACTAGGCAACTGCGGCGGGGCATTGTTTGCCTTCGAAGAGAAGGCAAACGCGCGAGGTGTAGACAGAAAGCTAGGTGGGCAGATGGGAATGAGAAGTTTGCGTGTGCAACGTGGACACAAGCACATAGTCAGGGTTAGTTATAGCGGAACGTGGGTGAGGCGTTTCCCCTACAGAGGGAGTAGTCGCCATGTTGATAATGATAATGACGATGGTGGACTATGAGTGAAAGAGCAGTTGATCGCGTCAACAGATGAACTCGGTGAGCGTCTCAACAGGAAGAAATGAGTATCACTGCATGCATGTGTTGCTGTGAACCGCTGTTATATTTCGGTCCCCATTCAGTGCACTCAACTGCATGCGTACGCATAGGTCTCCTATTTTGCATAGAGTGGTGGGAAGGGTGGCTTATACCTGTAACTACTGCTCATTCAATGAAGCATACAGAGCCCCTTTGTCTTTATGTCCCCCACAATATCTATCGCTGTGATGTAAAGCAACATACATAGTAATGGTGGATTATGATTAGGGATGATGTGCTTTTTTCAGTAGGCATATCAAGTGGCTCAGGGGTCTGGTTGACCAGCGCGTGAGTGGTCTGGTGGTTCCACTGTTTATGGAATAATAGCTTGGTGTTTCCTGGCAACAAACTTGTTATTGTCGAAGTTTGTTGAAGTTAATTGTTGAACACAAATGTTGAAGTTAATTGTTACACTTACGTAATAGACAACCTTATCATTAGTGGCGAGACTCGTGGTGACGTAATGCAGTTGTCTCGACCAAAGATGCATACTAGTATTTAAACTTTTTTTTTACTTGGCGTCTTACACAGTGCGCACTGGACATATTATTTTCTTTTTTTTTCTTACGATGCAACTAAAGTGCAATACTTGATCGTGTGGTGGCGGAGCTTCCGTCGAACGCACGACCTGCATCTCAGCGGGACGCATCACCTTAATGACATAAACCTTCACATCAGTTATTGCGTTTACTTCTGTATGGACTTTAATGCGTTTGTAGGAGGGGGGGGGGGGGCGGTCACTGAAATGTGTTCCTTGACTGAACTGATCCACGGAGAAAGCTGTTTCGACCGGACCTATAGTAAATGGTCGTGTTGTTGTACCCATAGTGCTGCAGTGAATTGTGTCGTTTCTTCTGCAAGCTGGCTTGATGTACACCGCATAAGCGGCACACACCAGCGTCAGGAGCGTTGCACATATCGCATGCACGCCGCTCGTTATTCCCTGATCCCGTTTCACGCACGATTGCACACGGATGCGATCGAGCGAACGACTCCCCGCTGGTAACAACAGCCGTCCTCGATGCAAGAGCCAGCACATACATGGGGGCGAGAGACGATGTGATAGCGCCCTCAGTGGTTGCGTCTCATGTCGCTGAACTGGGCGTGCTAATTCGCGAGTCTATAACAGCGTAAGAGTGGCATGTAGGCTTTGCCTAAGGTTGGTTGCAACCTATAGCGAAGGCTCACTACAAGCACGTGAAGTCATGAGATAAAGCTCTACTGCACACGTAATTTGCAAGGAATTCCCAAAAGAACAACAAGCGAACAAATATGGCAGTTACGTTTCACACGTAGACACTAATGCACTCGTATCCTACTCGGTGTGCATTTGGGTTTAGAAAAGTGGACGACCATATGTAGTACGGTGTTATTTAGTACTGCGGCAGAGTGCTGGGCTGCCCCGAAAAGATATTTGAATAAGTCCTGGGCCAAGTCACAACAAATGCAGCCTACTGCATTCGCCTATGCTTCTGCCTGCAAGCAATTCTGCGTTTTTCAGTTGGAGAATTCTACAACGCAGATTTTTTATCCTTTTTATATATAGGTTTATGGTGATAACTGAAGGCACAGAAAAATTGAACAGATAACCCCATTTCTACTGCCAGTGGTGAGACACAGATAATGCTTTAGCTATCACCAATTGTAACTTACAGTAACGGAATGGTAACACTTAAAATTGAACCGAATCTTAAGCTGGGACATGATTTTTAAAGGGGTGAATAGTAATCGTACAGTGTGGTGTTGCAGGTTCATATTGCACTTAATTCTCAGGGTGCCACTAAATATAGCTATACACGAAACCCAAGGCGCCCAGTACTCACACACCCGTGCAAGTAAGCTGATATCAATCAGCACACAGTGCGTGCGCTTAATACAGCTTCTGTAAAATCATACCGGCCATTTCAGAGCGCGTTTAGAGCTTCAGTGCTTGTGAAGCTACGCTGTTGAGCGCAAGGTTGTAGGTTTACTTACTAAGACAGGGTAGCCGAATTTCATGGAATGAGGAATCAAAAACAACCTCCTGTGTCTTGAAATGAATGCACAGACAGACACAGGCGGTTACACAATAACACACAAAATCTTCCTACGCGGCCATTGTTTGTGATATAAAATGTTCTGCAGTCTTTGCGGAACATATCGCTATTGAGAGCCGCTGATCGATGGCTAAAAACACTCACGAAAAGGAAAAAAAAAGAAGATTTGTAGCGTAGGCTCCAGGTAATCATTATCGAACCGAAAGATTTCACTAAGGCGTCTCTGACTTTGGAAAGAAAGGGCGAAGCTTCCACGCAAGGCTTGTAGCAGCCAAACTGGACGATTCTGATGACTAATCTGATTGCTTCTAGGTTCTTTCGAGGCTCTAGGTAGGTGATGCAGGTTGCTTCTTCACAGCGCAGAGCGGTTCGAGATAAACCCCAAGACAGCCCCAAATACGACACGGTTGTCCTAACTCCCGGGACAGAAACTCGCGCTGAAACCGAGCGTTCGCAACTTTCAAAGATCCGAGGGCACGGCGTCGTCGGCTAGGCTTTCCATCGCTTCGGGGTCTTCTCGCAACCGCCGTTCCCTTTGCCGTTCCACTGAATTCTCTCGTTGTACGTGCTCGAGAAGTTCGGCTCGACACCGCCGCGTCACAGCCATTCGTTGGTCTAACTGTGGTATTGGTTATTTTTAGCGGATAAATGGTGGATAGTGCAATTTACTCGATTTCTGGGAACGCACGCATTTATAATGTTGTTTATTTATTTATTTATTCATTCATTCAGATACCTACAGCGCCCAACTGGGCATTATTGTAGGGGGCATTATTGTATTCTGGTATAGGGAACATGTACGAATTCTCCCTTTTTGTGCCCCTCCTGCTTGGGCTACGGACTGCATTATGTAATAAAAAAATTACAGCTAGAATAAATAGCTTCGTGGTTACAAAAGCAGAAGCACTGCAGTCACGTTTCCTTCGGCGAACGCGGGCGATGCGCTAGGCAATTTTTGATATCTTCTTGTGCTTTGCCCGTAGGACAGCTATTAATGTTAGGGGGAATGGCTTTGCCACAATACACGACGGCGTTCTGACAAGTGGGGCGATTACGCTTGCACATGAAAGACGGGGATGACCAGCTCTTTTTCGACCACGATATTGGGGAAATCAAGCAATCGGAGCCAGTGTGTTTGTTCGTGCTTGCATTTGAAGCTGCCCCGCCGCAGTGGTCTAGTGGCTAAGATACTCGGCTACTTACCCGCAGGTCGCGGGATCGTATCCCGGCTGCGGCGGCTGCATTTTCGATGGAGGCGAAAAGGCTGCAGACCTGTGTGCTTCGATTTAGCTGCACGTTAAATAACCCCAGGTGGTCGAAATTTCCGGAGCCCTCCACTACGGCGTCTTTCATAATCATATGGTGGTTTTGGGACGTTAAACCCCACATATCGATCAATGAATGCTTTTGAACCAGACAACGTGGTACTCTGGTACAAGCCTCTCCTGTTCTTCCGGCATTCTGGTTTGGTGCTATTATTGGGATAGAAGTTATATGGGCACTCTAGGCTGGCCTTTGCCGTCACCGTCATTGACCGCATATGTAGATGCATATATATATATATATATATATATATATATATATATATATTGTGAGACGACGTCAGGTACGAAGGAGCGACCGTTTTATTGTCAACCCAGACGCGCGAGCCAGCAACCGAACAAGCAGCGAGCCGCTACGATGATGATGATCACGGTGCTTTGTATGCGCAGGTGAAAGTGAAAATGATGAGCAACACAATCAGCGCTCACACTATTTCCCCCCTACACGAAAGCGGTCTGCAAGACGTTCATTTAGTAAGTGTATGAGCGCTGGATATAAGGTTTCAGGCGAGACACATGGACGATCTCGGTCCCGCGACGACGGCGATCAGAAGCCGAAGTAACCGGCGCGACGCGATAATTTACGGCCGATGTTCGTTCAAGCACGGTGTAAGGACCCAGGTATCTGTGAATGAATTTTTCACAGAGGCCGGGTGTGCGAACAGGTGTCCAGAGGAGCACTTCGTCGCCTGGGTAGAATGACACAACTCGACGTGTCGCATCACAACGAACTTTTCGCTGGGCCTGAATGGTAGAGGTGTTGGCGCGGGCGATTGTGCGGCAGTGGTTAACACGGGCAGCGAATTCTTCCGGAAGGGACGCAGATGGGACAGAAGGCGTGGACAAAAAGCTGGTGTCTAGAACAAAAGATGGTGCACGGCCATACACAAGAAAAAACGGGCTGTAACTTGTAGTGCGTTGTATGGCAGTGTTATAGGCAAACGTGACGAAAGGTAGTATTGTGTCCCAGTTCTTGTGATCGGGTTGGACATACATAGAGATCATGTCTGACAAAGTTCTATGAAAACGCTCAGTAAGACCATTGGTTTGCGGATGATATGCCGAGGTGGTCTTATGGATTGTGTCAGAGGCCTGTAAAACTTCAGCGAGCACACGAGAAAGAAATGTCTTGCCACGGTCACTCAGGAGAACACGAGGGGCGCCGTGGCGCAGGATAATGGCACGCAGGACAAAGTCGGCTACTTCGCTGGCAGCTCCAGTAGGAAGAGCTGCCGTCTCAGCGTAGCGAGTAAGATGGTCTACGGCAGTAACAATCCAGCGGTGACCGGCGGCGGTAAGCGGAAGGGGTCCGTATAAGTCTATGCCGACGAACTCGAAGGGAGCGGATGGGCACGGGAGAGGCTGTAGAGGGCCGGCGGGAAGAGATGTCGAACGTTTTCGGTGCTGACATGATGAACAGGAAGTGACGTACCTGGAAACACTAGTGGAGAGGCCAGGCCAGAAGCAGCGAGTCTTAATGCGATCGTAGGTTTTATGAAAACCCAAGTGGCCAGCCGTCGGGTCGTCATGAAAGGCTTCTAAGACTTGGAGTCGAAGTGAGCGAGGTATGACCGGGACCCATCGGCTACCGAGAGGATGGTAAGTTTGTCGAAGTAGCGTTCCGTCATGAAGTTTGAAACGCGTGAGTTGTCGTCGCAAGCGGCTGTTGGGAGCACGAGATGAGCCGGTGAGCCGATCGATGATTGTACGGCAGTATGTGTCTGCACGTTGGAGCGAGGTGAGGTCTGCGGATTGAAGGAAGTCATCCGGTGCAGTGGGCTCGATGGGACTAAGACTGGTCATCTGCGTGGTCTCTTGGCTGGGAGGTGCTGCGCAGCAGGTAGATGCGTCCTGATTTTGCAACAGCGGACAGCGTGACAAAGCGTCGGCATCTTGGTGTTTGCGGCCCGACCGGTATGTGACACTGTAGTCATACTCCTGCAGTCGGAGCACCCAACGACCGAGGCGTCCTGACAAGTTTTTTAATGATGACAACCAACAGAGCGCATGATGATCCGTGACGATCGTGAAGCGGCGGCCATACAAATAGGGGCGAAATTTTTGCACGGACCATACGATAGCGAGACATTCCTGTTCAGTGATGCTGTAATTGCGTTCCGCTGGGGAGAGAGTACGGCTCGCGTAAGCCACGACTTGCTCTTGTGAAGCCTGGTCACGCTGCAGCAGAACAGCGCCGATTCCGTGCCCACTTGCGTCAGTGTGTAATATAGTAGGGGCTGTGGGATCAAAATGGCGAAGAACTGGCCCTGACGTGAGGCATCGCTTCAGGGTCTGGAAAGCAGCTTCACAGTCATCTGTCCAAAGAAATGATGCACTTGTGGTCAGGAGTTTGTGAAGAGGAGCCGCGATAGTGGCAAAATCACGGACAAAACGGCGGAAGCAAGAGGCTAAGCCGAGGAAGCTGCGAAGGTCTTTGAGCGTGGTGGGCTTAGGAAAGTGCAGCACAGCGGCCACTTTGTCGGGATCAGGTTCGATGCCAAGCTTGCTGACAACGTGGCCTAACACTTTGATGCTGCGGCTCGCAAACCGACACTTCTTGGTATTTAGCTGGAGACCGGCTTTGGCTAGACATGTGAGCACCTCGTCTAGACGTTCTAGGTGTTGCGAGAAGCTGGATGAAAAGATGACGATGTCATCCAGGTAACAAAGACAGGTCTTCCATTTTAGGCCACGCAGCACCGTATCGATCATCCGCTCAAATGTGGCTGGGGCATTGCAGAGCCCAAAAGGCATCACATTGAATTCGAAGAGACCATCAGGAGTAGCAAACGCTGTCTTCTCTTTATCAGACTCATGCATCGGGATCTGCCAATACCCAGATCGTAGGTCGAGACTTGAGAAATATTCTGCACCCTGTAAGGTGTCAAGTGCATCGTCAATTCGAGGCATAGGATATACATCCTTGCGCGTAATTTTGTTTAGTGCCCTGTAATCAACGCAAAATCGCACTGATCCGTCCCTTTTCTTAACTAGGACAACAGGAGAAGACCAAGGGCTTGTGGAAGGTCTGATAACGTTGCGTGCGAGCATGTCATTGACTTGTTCCTCGATGACCTTGCGTTCTGAAGACGACACGCGGTAAGGGCGACGGCGGATAATACGAGAACCGTCTGTGGCGATGTGATGAGAGGTCACCGTAGTTTGACCTAAGCCATCCGAACAAACGTCAAAACAAGTCTTGTGTTTTGTTAAAAGGGCCATTAAGTCATTAGTTTGCGTTGGAGTGAGATATGGACTCAAAGTGGCTTTAAGCGCATTAGATGAGCCTCCTGGTGGCGTACACTTAGCGACTGACGGCGGAGACGATACAGTGACGACACATACCGGTGCTATGTCGATAAGGCTGGCAACAGTGGACCCCTCTGGCAGTAGTTGTGGCTCTGTTGTCGTGTTGTAGGCGGTGAGACTGGCATGACCACGCGAAAACCGCACTAGACAACATGCGATGGCGATTCCTCGGAAAATGCAGCGCTGATCGGGGACAACCACTGCGTCACCGTCAATGGTATCGCTGGATCTAATGGTGAGGATACGTTCTTGGGCCGGGGGCAGTACAAAGTCTGCAGCTGCAACAAGGTGAGGCGACGAAAAATCGTAAGCACTAGAATTTTCAGTGTCCGTAATGCGAATAACGGGCGGACCACACGAAATGACAGCGGAAGCGGCTGACAGGAAGTCCCAGCCCAATATAATCGGATGAGCACATGAAGAAAGCACAGCCAATTGTATATGGTGACGAATTCCGTCGATCAGAACACGAACAGTGCATTGTCCAATAGGGTAAATTCTATTTTCATTAGCACCACATAACACCGGACCAACATATGGAGTTTGCACTTTTCGTAGACGATGACATAGTTCGCGATCAATGACCGAAATGGCTGCTCCAGTGTCCACGAGTGCGTCAACCGAAATGCCTTCTACACAAACAGTTAGTAAATTTGCAGGGCGCGCAGGAGGAATTGGGACACTTCGACGACAGGCAGTTTCTCCTCCAAAAACTGCAGCTGCTAGTTTTCCGAGTGGCTGTCGAGGGGCATTCGGGCAGAACGTAAGGCGAAGTAGTACGGCGGAAGGGCGATGGTGAACGACGGCGGGGTGAGCGGGAAGAACGAGGTTCACCGTGGGACAAAGGAGGCGAAGGCGAACGTCGTGACGAGGGAATGTAGGTTCCTGGAACGTAGGGGTCAGACCTCGCAGCCCGGTCACTCTCGTACGAAGAATAACCTCGTCGTTCATCTTGCTGGCGCCGACGGCAAAAGCGGGAGATATGTCCTCTTATGCCACAGTAGTAACAGACGGGGCGCGTAGGGCGCCAGGCAGGGAAGTGTGGTTGTGGTGGTGCCTTGGCTGCCATCGCGGCCAAATGGTCGTATACGACGTCCGTAGTTACAGGTGGAGTAGGTGGAGGAGGCCGTGAGACGACTTCGGCATACGTAGGCACATGTAAGGGCACAGGAGGCGGGGCACGTGCGACGCTCGTCATCGACGCCAATTCGTCCTTTATAATTTCCCGCAGGTTAGGAGGGGGTGAGCGGGCAGGTGAAGTCGGTGCGCTGGCAGGAACAAGGCTGTGAAGTTCCTCTCTCACTATGGTGCGAATTAGAGCTCGCAGCTCATGCTCGCCAGTAAGACGAGTGTCATAGGAGGCGTGTGGAAGGCGCATTGAGTAAAGTGCGTCGAGGCGCTGGCAGGTGGTAATAATGTCCTGAACTGTTGTCGGGCTCTGCATGACAAGAGCATTAAAGGCGACGGAGTTGATGCCTTTCATTACTTGCCGAATACGATCGGCCTCCGGCATGTCCTTTTGGGCGCGGCGGCAGAGGGCCAGAACGTCTTCAATGTACGATGTGTACGATTCGTCAGGCCCCTGGATGCGGGTAGCGAGCTTCTGTTTAGCTACCTCAGAGCGTCCTGTAGAAGTGCCGAATATTTGACGCAGCTGCACCGTGAATGCTGACCAATCAGGAAAGTCGCGTTCGTGGTTATGATACCACGTCTTAGCAACCTCCTTCAGATAAAAGGGTACATAGCGCAGCTTATGTGCCTCATCCCAGTAATTGCAAGCACTGGTACGGTCGTAACTGTCCAGCCATTCTTCTACGTCCTCACCGCGAAGGCCAGAAAACACTGGAGGGTCTCGTTGCGAGGTACTCACGGTGTGGTGAGGCCCAGCAGGCTGAGCGGGTGGTGCGAAGAAGGCGGTAGGGGGTGGGTCGTTTTGCGCCATCACTGTTGGCAAGGACAGCCGTCGACCTGATCGGAGCTCCAGGGGTGACCGGTAGTGCACGAGGACTTGGGAATCACAGCACGCTCCACCACTTGTGAGACGACGTCAGGTACGAAGGAGCGACCGTTTT
This sequence comes from Rhipicephalus microplus, assembly GCF_013339725.1. NCBI lineage: Eukaryota > Metazoa > Arthropoda > Arachnida > Ixodida > Ixodidae > Rhipicephalus > Rhipicephalus microplus. Next base: position 77,423,433 of record NC_051167.1, read on the forward strand.
ATTGTCAACCCAGACGCGCGAGCCAGCAACCGAACAAGCAGCGAGCCGCTACGATGATGATGATCACGGTGCTTTGTATGCGCAGGTGAAAGTGAAAATGATGAGCAACACAATCAGCGCTCACAATATATATATATATATATATATATATATTCAAACGCAAGCAAGAAAAACACTCCAGAATATGACTTCGGCGCTCGGAATCGAACGTCCTAACTCTCAGCTCATGAGAGCTCGCACCTATCAGGGGCTGACAGTCACGAAAGAGTCACTGAGCTACGAAGAAGCACCTGCTTCAACGTTCAAACTGCAGGCTATATATTTACATCCGCCAGTTAACGCTGGTGGTGCTGATCTCGGGGGAAATATTAGCGTTTTTTTAGCATTACTAGCGAAGTGGCGCAATGAGCGTGCTCGGCGCCCAGCCCGTCGCGATTCGCCGACGCTCGCTCATCCCCATCATGCACTTTGCCCCGTGGTTGGGGCAAAGTACGTGTTGGTGCTCGTGCGCGCGCGCTCAGGCGAGTTGGGCGCCAGTCCAGTAGTGAAGCGACACTTGAAAAGCTTTGAGGACTTCTCCGGCGCGCAAGCTGTGTGCCGTGTGACGTCACTGTTTCTCGGGCATGCGAAGCATGGCTCTCAATACGCTACGCAAAAATGCTTAACTTCGGCCAAAGTAGCTTATACTACAAAAAATTGCCCGCAGCTTCCCTCGGGGGAACACTGAGGAGGATGCGGACCATATAATTGGTTAACGGGGTGTTAAAGTGCGACTTACTTGGGTCGATGGCTAAATTGGTTAACGTGGTTGTGAAATGGGGTGTTAAATTGCGACTTACTTGGGTCGATGGCTAAATTGGTTAACGTGGTTGTAGGAGGGGGTGTTAAATGAGTGAACACGTACACACGTATGCGAAAGGGCGGCGCTGGTCGAAGGGACGTCGATCATTGTGTTTGTGGATTCGTTGGAATTCATTTCACCGCGACCTTGGACGTCGACGCGCCGTACAAACCAACCGACGAGCGGCAACTGAGCGAGCGAGCGCCGACCTTGAGTATAGATACAGCACGACGGCGCATGCACTGTCAGCTGTTGAATGTTCTCGAAGCGCGACGCCACATGCGCGTCCACTGGAGAATCAGGGGAATTGTAGATGTCGAACGCGGTGTGTAGAGGAGGAAGGGTGCACAGATGGTGGAGGAGTGAAGCGCGCGCGGTGTGTAGAGGAGGAAGGGATGCACAGATGGTGGAAGAGTGGGCGACGGCGCGACGGCGCATGCGCGCGCGTCAGCTGTCGAATGTTCGAGAAGCGGTGCGGACGGCGCACTACAAGGCGCGAGTATAAGATGCTCCGCATCTAAAAATAGGGCTCTACATCGCATGGTTAAACTTTCTCAAGCGGATACTGAAGTGAATCCTCGTCGCAGAAAGCATCGTAGAACGCTGCTGACGTGCCGTATCATGCCTGTGTATCCCAAAGGGCTGGCGCTTCTCCACGCACTCAGTGCACTCACATTTCGTAACATGTCTGACTGCCTGCATTAGCTAAATTATTGTGTCATAACAAAAGCCGCACGTTTCACGTCGCGAAATGCCGTTATAAAGAAGGGGCGCCATATCATCGCACGCTACCTACATTCATCCCGCTGGTGTAGAAAGGTCGTCCGAACTTTCTTGAGGGTCAGTAAAGGCTTCGAGCAGTTGAAGAAGCAAAATATCTAGGGTTGAGTGCGAACCGTAGCGCATATGCGTGTTTCTGCAATTCTTTGTGGTGTCATTTGAGAAATCCACTGCATTGGTTAGATACTTAATGCTACCATCTCGTCCACGCTGCTGTATTGACCAGATTATTTTTTCTCTTGTATCCACGTGTAGAGCAAGTGTACTTAATCCTGACCCCAGTTAGCATCTTTCGGCATAGGGGCTGATAGATAGTTACGTCATCGCAGCTGATGACGAGCGAGCACTATAGTGGTCAAGATGTGATAAGAACAGGATCCATACAGCGTACTTTTCCGTTCCACGTCATCAGAGGCCCCTTCAGCACACATGGCTAACCCCTGCGAGCGATGACAATTCTGGTTTATTCACGTGTTATGGAGTGCAGATTGCGTGTTTATCGGGTGCTGACCTGCTGGTCACGAAATCAAATACCGACCGCGGTGGTCGCATTTTGATTGAAGCGGAATGCTTGAGCCCACTGTGCTTAGATTCAAGTGCAGCTCGAAGAACGCCAGGTGGTCAAAATTTCCGGAGCCCTCTATTACTATGCTTCTCTTTATCATATGGCGGTTTCGAACGCAGAACTCCTGCAACTATTATCAATAGGTTTTGGTAATCATTCACGCTGTTGGTGGGATGTGATGTAATTACTGTATGTCTATGTAGCTGATAAAAGTTCTTGCATTTGTGAGACATCTTCGATGCACCTGTCTGTCGATGTACTTTCTATCATCGACGTGCCTAATGAAAACAGTTATACTTATAAAAAAACGAACAAGATAAAATTTGACGCGAAGTAATGCCCAGCATTTTTTTTTTCTTTCGGCAACGACAATATTGCGCGCAGAGTTTGTGAACATTTTGAAAGTGTCAAAGGGTCTGTCAACATGCTGCGACTTTTTTTACACCCCCCAAACAAGCTCGCGAGTATTTCTTACGCTTGACCGACGTCCTTCCATGCGCAGTGACGTCAACTCGCTGATCGGTGACGTTTAATTCATTACTGTTTGTGTAGACCTGGTTTAGACCAATAGACGACCTGCGTGCTGCGTCACGTTGCCGATGGCTGAGTTCATGTCACAGCTCGTGGAATGAAGTTGGTCAAGCGTAGGAAAGATGCGCGAGCTTGTTTCGGGGGGGGGGGGGGGGGTGTAAAAAAACAAAAGCCGAAGCCTGTTGACTAGCCTTTTAAACGTCACACTTGTATCGAAAATTTTTGTCAGATTTGTATAGTGCGTCGCATCTATGTTGAAGCAACAATCGTATCTTTGTTCTCAGTACTGGATGACACGAGGGGGTTATTCTTCATTTGTAAATAGTAGTAGTACCGCTCGTGAAATGACGTGCCTGTGCTAACAAATTGGCCTCCTTTGAGCTTACCCACGGTTTCTGTGCCGTGGCCAACGGGGCAGTTGTTACTCACCTGATTCCCCAAAGAAAGAAGGAAAGTAAAAAGGAGGGAGTGGCAAGCCAAAACAATATTGGTAGAAAAGAAGCGGCATTTACGAATGTGTGACGATATTGAACGCGTGACCACGCAGTTGATGGTATGCCTTCGCTTTCGAAAGGGACATAACCAGAAATCTTTTTCCGGGGGTGCAGACTCAGCCATGCTTTGTTTACGCAAGCAAAATTTCGGAAAGGTTTGAACGCTCCCACCTCCCTGGCTGCGCCACTCCATGTGGTGTATGTGTCATGCATGTCTAAATCATGCCCCGCCGTGGTTGTCTAGGGGCTAAGGTATATTCGGCTGCTGACCCGCAGGTCGCGGGATGGATTCCCGGCTGCGGAGACTGCATTTTCGATGGAGGCGAAAATGCTCTATGCTCGTGTGCTCTGATTTGGGTGCACGATAAAGAACCCCAGGTGGTCGAAGTTTCCGGAGTCCTGCACTATGGCGTCTTTCATAATCATATGGTGGTTTTGGGACGTTAAACCCCACATATCAAACAAATCAATCAAATGTTTAAATCACCAACAATATGCATCATGCGACATTTTATAGCTTTGGAAAACATGCTAGGAAATGTGTGTGAGTGTGTGTGTGTGTGTGTGTGTGTGTGTGTGTGTGTGTGTGTGTGTGTGTGTGTGTGTGTGTGTGTGTGTGTGTGTGTGTGTGTTTCACCTGGCACCTTTCCGGCTTATCCTCTCGCGAGAAATTTCTTTTTTCACATGGGCTCACGCAACTTAATGCTCTTTGATTTACGTTTTACTCAACATCGCGCAAACCGACAGTAGGATGGGAGGTGGTGCTAAAATATGTGGTGAAGGCGCACCGTTACGCTTTCTTCTCAGATATAATTGAAGAGTGGAACGGGTTGCCGAGTAATGTTGTCAATCCTAGTGGTGGTAATCGGAGTTTGTGCACTTGACATGCATTAGCGTGACTTACTGTAAAGACTATTGCGATTATCTTTTCGTTTCGATTTTGGAAAGCTTTTATGGATTTGTATAATTGTATACCTGGTTTATCGTTGTGAGATGTATAGTTATGAGGATACTTTGTTTGTACAGATTGTCGTATCTTCCCTGTGATGATCGTCAATAGATAGTTGACAGTACTTCTAAATAAATAAATAAATAAATAAATAAATAAATAAATAATAATTTACAAATAAGTGAATCATTGCCCAAATAAGCTACATCCAAACGAAGACCCAAATAAAGCACCTCTAAATTCGTAAAACCTGCGTTACACTGTTTCTTTTGCATAAAATATATTCGCGCTAAAAGCTACTGCTTGTTGAGCTAGGAAGAATACATATTTTATAATTGAGGAATTCTGCATTCGGTGTTGGCCAGGTCAATGCTGAAGGCGGTGATGTTGCTATGTTCCTTTTACAGATACTTTTCTCAAAGCAGTCGAGTAATTCAATAGCTTGCTAAAATCTCTAAAGTAATGTACGGAAAGAGCTAAGGTGCTTGTTTTGTGCGTGTATTATATGCGGTCAATTATCTATTTTTTACTTGTGCTTGTTTTGTTTTGTGCTGTGAAATTTCATATTTATGTGTATGTGCCTTTCATTTTTAAATCTCCCTACAACATTGCTTCTAGAAGGCGCTGTAGGTGCACGTATAAAAAGCTAAACAAACACGAAAATATAAATAAATGAATAAATAAATAAATAAAAATAAATAATAAATAAGTAAATAAATAAATAAATAAATAAATAAATAAATAAATAAATAATGTGTCTTTTCAGGAGAAAATGCACTTGTGCAGTTTATATGACCGCATGTTTAAGTCAACGGACAAACTCACGGTACACGAAATAACAGAGCACTTCGCCTGAGTTGCGACTAAAATTAATTGTAGATACTTTGCAAAACTATAAGAAATTGCCGAAACTGAAAATTCTAATTGTAAAATGAAGAACATCATGCAGCAGCTCGTTGTTTCTGCCGAGCCATATGTAAATCGCACTTTAATGATCCCTCCTTGCGTCAGAACGACGTCGATATCCACCGCCATTGTTATTGATTCCATTGAAAAACAAAACAAGGACACTAATCTACGTCGGTGCGATATGGTGAGCGCAAATGCTTTTTTTCACTTGATGCTGAGAGTTATTGATATGTTTTTTTTTTTTTCATGAACTGTGCGTATCCCAGAGAACGCGACGTGATGCTCCAGGATTTTTGTTTTTAACGACTTGACTAAGTGTCTTCTTTTATGGCCCTTGTGTTTGGGCGCTGGTTGGAGCATGGGCGTTAACTATTCGACGACAGGAAAACTTACTGAGTCTTCAAGTGTCACTCCATGTCACTTACTCTTCACTTTTCAAATGTTTTTTCCTTAGTTGCCAATCTTTGTTCTATATTTTTATACATGAATTCACAGGAGGTCCCCCTGACAGTTTTTACTTTGGGACCTCCTTCTGTATTATATCAACTTTTTACTTGCACTGTATTGTACTGAATAAAAGAGCTTTATCTCTCTCAAAATCGTTCAGGGCAAAAGTGGGCCAAAGCTTTTGCGATGGTCGTGTAATTTTTCTTTTTCGTGCCACCACTGCCCTCCGCGTTTCAGTTTAGGAAGTTGCGCAGATTGGCCTAGATCTGTGTAGGGCAGCGAAGGGCGTCCCACATAGATGAGACTTATATTACTCTTCATTTATTTCAGGAGGAAATATGGCGTAGTCTACACAATCACACAAGCGCCAAGCTTGCCCATTGGTAAGAACGTTTTTTTTTCGATTCCTTATTTTGCGTAACGTCTTACCGCAAGCGTTTGTGAAAAGCGGTGGCCGCTCCAGAGACGCTTCAAGACAAAGCATACCTTTGGACTGGGCATATTGTGTACACACCTATTCCACGTTCGTAAACGTAGGTAGGTGCCGCCGTCATACTGAGGCGCTTGTGGCGACGTCGCGGGTCGTAGGCTCCCCGACGCGCTGTGCTCGGAGGCAGCTTTGCAGCTGCTGTGTCATTTGTCACGTGATCGTAGAGTGCTGTGGCGGGCTTTGGACTAACTGGAGCTTACGCGCTGTGACGTCGCTTCAAGCGCCTCAGTATGTCGATGGCTCCTACCGCTGTTTACAAACGGAATTTGGGTGTATATAGGTGGCCTGCAATGACGTCACTAAAATAGCCATGTTGAAGCACCAACATGGTGGAACGTGAACTTTCTGATGTCACGTTAGTGTTATCAGTACATTGCATGTTGGTTTCTTCGTGCCTCTGACTTGCGGTGGGGTTCTACGCGCTGCAGCGAATTTAGTGTCTGTCTCTCCATTTTTTCCTCTCCTCCCTCTTTCTCACCTTTCCTGTCCCCTACCCTCATCCCCCAGTGTAGGGTAGACCCAACCGGATGTCTTTCTGGTTAACCCCCCTGCCTTTGTCCTTAGTGTTGCTTCCTTCCTACCGTTATTTGTGGAAAGAGACCCGATAACGCAATAGCGATGACGTTATCGCATTGAGGTAGGTTAATAGCCGTGTGATTATACTGCCTTGAGCTCATCGAAGCCGCCATCTTGGAGCCATGTCGCGTGTCCACGACATAATGCGCACGCTTTCATTGAGTTAGAGTTTGACAAAGACGAACCAGCTTACCTCGACTTTGGCTCAATCCAGAGCAATCTTATTGAGGAACCACAACAGAAGAAAGTACACATATTAATATGCAAAGAAATGAGCAGTACGCAGCAGGGCATATGCAGGAGGACGAATTATTCGTACTGCGCACTTGTTTCTTGTCGATGTGTTAGCTTAGAAAAAAAAGTTTCAGCAATGCAGCAGTTAGCTTTTACACTTTCATTCTGACGGGAAATATCAGCTTGTGTTTGTTACGTGCATGCATGTTACGTGGGAAGAAGGGCAGCAGTTCAAACAGCCAAACAGAAATACTATCATGACCTTCGACTTCGCTGCTAAATATGTGACCCGCTATGGCCGCGCATCTCTCAGTCTTCTTCATGCATCCGTTAGCTTGTTTGATAGGTAGCTTATCTAACTGTAGCTGATAGATAAACTATCTTTAGGTTTTGTGCACGAAATCACCGCACGACATACTCGCTCGGTCAAACGTGGGCTGAAACGGAGGTCCTCTCACTCTGGAGGCAGTACAAAAGCGCGTTAGGCGCAGAAAGCGTTCATTGGGAAGGGGGGTGGGAAGGGAGAATTATCAGTGCACCGATTGAGTAGAAATGACAGCTTCCGCCAATTTTAACTTGCACAAATATCAGTTCTGCAGCTTTCGCCATTCGGTTGTCTTAGATGAATGTATAAGGCATCCTGCAAGTTTTTTTTTTTACATGGAAGTGTTTTATGCTGGTGTCCACAAATATTTCAGTCACGCATTCCCGTCACGAAAATGGCGTCGAAATAACACGCGCGATGTGATCGCAAGAAGATAGTTCTGCTATTTAGAGTATCACATACTCTGGACTCTGAAGGCTTTTTTTTTAAATCTGCGGCCGCTTCTATCGTGTTTTCCTGCCTATGTGTAACTTCTATTATGAGCAATGCTTGCCAACTGGCTCAGCTTTTTTTCGTTCAGTTGCATCCTCCGCTTCGTTCATGATCGCTCGACTAATTACATCTTCACAGAGGGTCGGTGCTTAGAGGGCCATGCACCGGAGATTGACGATGTCGCGTCACAAGTGGCCACGGATCATCGCCGCCGCCTGGCTCGTCCACTTGGTTTCGGCAGAGCTAAGTGCGTCATCGCCAGATGACGGTAATGGCCTCACATCTTCGTCGTCCAGTGAAGGAACAGACGACGTCGGCAACAGGTCGGCGGACGGTGCCTACGTTTCTGGTCCCAGTGGCAGCAAGCGCAAGCTGCTCCTCTCTAGTCAGGTCTTCACCTTCCTCAAGGAGACGTCGTTCCTTCGCGTTGAGCCAACCTCCTGGCCTCTGCAGCAGACCAGAGAGATCACCTTTTCGTTCAAGTGAGTATTCCGCTATTCAAGAAATTGGTAGGCAGGAGATGATTGAAGCTTGCGATGAGAAAAAAAAGTCTCTAAATAAGGTATATGTGCTCGAGCCAACATCTCGACAAGTGGACTTGCCTTTTTTAAGGCTGGAACTTCTTGCAGAAGACAAACTCACTTGTGGAGACGCCGGCTGGAGCACTCACACACCTCGTTTACGGATCACTTTACAAGTAATGATAGGAGATCAGTAACAATTATGGTACGACTAGCAAATAGATGTGAAAGGACATCCATGTGCTCTCTTTAAGCGCACGTTATGAGTACCAGGTGGCCTGAAATAATACGAAGTCTACCCTCACAATGCCGTATACCCCACTCCTGCGAATGAGGCCACCAGCTCAGTTTGAAACTCTGAAATGCTTATTTCATTGAAGAATAGCTGGGTCAATCCTCCATGGCTAGTGATTTCTTGTTTTTGAGCTCGCGTCAAAGGTAAAAAGTAACGGAGCGTGATCACCGAGTTTGTGCCGACTTGGCGCAAGCTGGACCACCTCACATGCTTGTAAGTTAGATAAGAAGTCGTCGGGCACATAAACTCTATCAATTCGGCATTGCTGAATGCCACAAGCTCGGGTTGCGACGAATCTGACCCCATGCAGAGATAACCACCCATCTACCACCTTGATAGAGAGAGGGAGATAAAGATGCAAGGAATAGCTTTGACTAATTGCTATAGTTCTCTGGCGTAAAAACTGTTGGTGCCTTGGCCGGGACCCCTGACGTTCCAAGTGGTACCAAGCACGCAGTTGAAATCTCCGATAAACACATATGATATCGGCTCGATCAAAAAAAAAAAAACTCTGACACCTTTATATAACCCGTTGGTTTCTGAATTCGTTACGGGTGCAGATACGTTCATAAATCTCATTTGTTTGCAGTAAAGTACTACATCTACTGTTATTATGTGGTCGTCATCAACAAGACAGTGAGCACCTTTCCTCAGCGTTGCGTTAATGAAAACAACTCCTGTGCCACAAGCAAACGCATCTGCGAGAGAGAAGGCCTTCACTTGAAACCACATTTCACGAAACTCAAGCTTAGTATGAAAGTTCGTCTCCTGCAAGAAAGCATGTCCGCGTGATGCGACCGCGCGAGGTCAAATGCAGCCTGCTGATTTACCGAATTTTGAGAACTGCGAACACTGAACGACATAAAAGAAAGTGTGTGTTTAGAAAAAGTGGTTAACGATTTTGAGTACTTGGTACTCTACTATGGGAGAGCATAAAGCCATCCCATCGGCCTCACACTTGATGAGAAGAACGACATAATTGTGCTACCAATGAAGAAAGTGGGGTTTAGGACAAAAATTATTTACACTATGTACGAAGCATAGGTTATGCGTGACGAATCAGTACCAAAGAGGTTTTAAAAAATTGCTGGAGTGGAAATAATTGCCAACGAGTGAAGCCGTACCCAACGTAATATGGCGGGGGCGACAGCCACCTTACTAGGGGCACGATGAGCTGTTCGCGTAAGAAGGAGCGTTTTTCTCGCTCGCCAAACGAGTTTAACGTAGCCAGCTTTTCGGGTCAAATAGTGCTCAAATTGCATCCTTGTGTTTCTAGTTTTTTTTTTTTTTGAAGCGTCGAATTCAAGGCAAATTTTATTAGTGATTAAGTCACTGTTACTGGTCTTTGCGGATTATCTTATTGGAAACAACTATCCTCTAACATTTAATTCACTTAGCTTCGAGACTACCAAATCAGAACCAATTATTGTGAGTGGGCATCACCAGAAAATATTCTGTTTCTGAGATCTTCGGAGGGCAAAAACTGGCTTCACTACTGCTGGCAAAACCTCGCGGAAGCTTCCACTCCAGCAATGTTTTCAAAACCTGTTTGATCAGTACTCAGGAGTACATTCACATTTTCACAATTGTACATCACATCATCACAACACAAAAACTAACATTTTCACATACAGCAAAAAGCAGAAATCAGAACTGTTTCGAAACATTTATGTTCACAGACGTCAATAACATTTCAACAGAACAATTTTCTTCTTAGACATACAATAACGATGATGACAAAACAGACTTCATTTACATGAACGTGGATGCGAGATGACGTGGAAAAAACATGTACAATTGATGATTCAGACAAACACAGCCACACAAAAACGTGTGTTTAGAAGAAAATGTTTAATGATTTTGAGTGCTTGGTACTCAACTATCGGAGAGCAGTAAGCCGTCCCTGTACTATTCCTAAAACCAATGAGGTTTCGCCCAGGTGTCCAGGCCTTTAGTGATTACGTTCTATTCACACTCGCTTGCGGGAGTCACAGCCGCGGAACATAAGCCGTAACCTCAGTAGCAGTCCCAACCACCACTTACAATGATGTTTAGTTTGTTCTCGGCTATTTAAGCTAACAGTGACTCACATGTGCACGTCACGGGTGAATGTATTATAACGCGTACTGTTTAACGCATTTTAACATTTAGTAACGCGGCGTGCAAACGGGGAAATCGGAAGTTACTTGTTTCACACGTGCGGAAGGAAGATGCTGTGATTACCGCTGTTTCATATCCTGCGAAATATGGTTGATCGATTGATATGTGGGCTTAAACGTCCTAAAACCAACATATGATTATGAGAGACGCCATAGTGAAGGGCTCCGGAAATTTCGACCACCTGGGGTTCTTTAACGTGCACTCCAAATGTGGGCACACGGGTCTACAGCATTTCCGCGTCCATCGGAAATGCAGCCCCCGCAGCCGGGATTCGATCCCGCGACCTGCGGGTCAGTAGCTGAGTACCTTAGCCACTAGACCACCTTGGCCGGCCCTGCGAAAGACGGCATTTTGAGATGAGCGATCCCGGAAGTGAAGATGTGACGTCATCACGACGGCGCAATCACAGGAAATCGGCGTTTGAAATACGGGAAAGGAGACTTTTGAGCTGATTGATTTGGTTACGTTTTAATAAGCCATAGCGCTGATAAGACTGAATTCCCAGTAAGATGGCAGGGCATGCGCTACTCACAACGGAATCTTTATTCCAAAGCTTATACGGCAATGAAAACAGAATATAACCATAAATGACCTAAATGACGTTTCAATCAATTAATCATTCATTCAATCAATCAAACAATCAATCAATTTATTTTCTACTTCAGCAAGTAGAGAGTACACGGGAACAAAAAGTTTACAGATCCCATGTACAGTGGTAATTGATGATATGCGAAGCAAGAATGAGAAATATTGATATGTCACTTTAAAATCAGCACAAGGTTACGAGGAGGAGGTAAATGACACCGTACATGACTTTCGTGTCATGATTATCACGTTTGAATGTGTCGTTTACCTTCGTCTTCTATTCACGTCACGTGCTGCCAAATTTAGTATGTGGAGCTAGTGAAACGACCACGAGCACACTATGAGCGCGGTATGTTGTCATTTTCATACATGACACGCGTGTCAGGATTATCATGTTTACATCAGTTATATATTTCGTCATCCATTTACGTTATGTAACACCGAATTCGGTATAAGGGGAACAAGCAAAAAGGGCACGAGCGCATCATGAAGGGCCCAATATACTCCAATGTAGCGTTGACGTGTGCGCACGCTGGGCACAGCGACGCTACGTTAGCAAGACGCGAGCACTCACTCTATAGCCTGATGTCAGGCGCGATCAACGTCCGTCGGCGCGGCCCGACAGCAACCAGCGCGAAATGTGAAATTCTGCATTTCACGTTAATACGTTACCTAAACTACACTGTGTCTCCCTCTTTTCATGACGGAGGGACGCCGGACGCGCTGAAACGCGCATGCGTCAAAACAACACAGCGCGGCGCGGCGCGCAACATGCAGCGAGCATAGGGCAGGACTGGCTCCTGGCGTGGCAACGCCGGCAGTGACGCGACGAAATGAACGCCGGCAAGCATGCGTACTGCATCACGTCGAATCGTATTGGCGCCTTGACTGTGGCATGTAGTCATGTTCTTGCATGACACGATTCTCATGATTATCATGTTTGCATCAGTCACATTACCTTCGTCATCCATTGGCGTCACGTAATACCGAATTTGGCATATGTGAAGCCAGCGCAACTGGCCTGCGAGTGCATTATGAGTGTGGCATGTAGACATGTTGTTACATGACCCGCATGTCGTAATTATCATGCCTGGATGTGTCATTTACCTATGTCGTCCGTTCGCGTCGCGTGATACCGAGTTTGATACATGTGAAGCTATAGCGAAACGGCCGCGAGCACATCATGAGCGTAGCAGGCAGTCATCTTGTTACATGACACGCATCCTAATGATTATCATGTTTACACCAGTATCATACCTTCGCCATCCATTCACAGTACCGTAATAACATATTTGGTATATGTGACGCTAGCGAAACAGCCGCGAGCATATCATGAGCGTGGCATATAGTCGTGTTGCTACGTGACATGCATGTCATGTTTTTCATGTTAGGGTCTGTCGCTTGTGTTCGCCATGCAATCATGGCATACTATACTGGTTTTGCAACATGCCATGTGAACGAAACCACCGCAAGAGCTTCAAGACCACGAAATGTAAACTATGACATTTATGACATACATGTCAGGATTTTCATGTTGTGACTAGTCAAATATGTTCTTGATACAGTCACGTTATGCCATACCAAGTTTGGTATCTATACCATTATGGAAACGGCCAGGAGAGCTAAAATTCCTAGCTAGCTAGCTAGCTAGCTAGATAGATAGATAGATAGATAGATAGATAGATAGTAGATAGATAGATAGATAGATAGATAGATAGATAGATAGATAGATAGATAGATAGATGGATGGATGGATGGATGGATGGATGGACGGACGGACGGACGGGCGGACGGACAGACAGACAGACAGACAGATACGCTCAAAGTCGCCAAGTTTGCTAAGAAATGCTTCGCATTTGAAAGCTCCTGTGAGCTTGACAAAGCTTCCCAGCCGGTTACTGTTCAGGGAGCAGTGACAGCATACAAAAATTTGGTGTACACAAATAAAAGCACCAAAAAGCATACGTTATTCCTACACTTATTCACACACAAAAGAAGAAAAAAAACGCTGCACGTACATGCAATTTAGCAAAAAAAAAGAAGAGAGAGACTACTTCATCAAAAACAAAGCTGGAAAGTTATATTTTAGTTATCGCACGAAGAAAGCGTGCAGTGCAGGCCAGCAAGATGAAATACAAACACCATTTTTGCGATAAATGGTTTAATACAGAGGCCAAACATATTCGTAGCATCTGGGCCCCATAATTTGTGTGTGGCGTTCTTGTTTCAGATGTGCATGCTTACTTTACCGGCCCCATTGTTTTACTGTGCCTGCGTGAAGTGCTTCACGAAGAGTGGGCCAAGTCAGGAGACACACTGTCCATTTGCCCCTTTTGTGATCATTTTGTGAAGATGCCCAAATAAATAACGAAATGAAATGAAAATTAAAGCCTGTGCCATTCAGACACATGATTTTCTATGTGCTCAGAGCAGTCGAGGGCGTGGTGACATAGTTGGCATTGTTTCTAGCGATCAAACAGGCCTTGACAGTCTCTCGCGTATCCTTTTCGCGATTCTTTTACATAACTATAGGTACATTGAATAGAGCCCGGCAGCCACAGTCATTGCAATGCACTTATTCATGCCCTTCGATGTAGCAGTTAAGTTTATGCTTGTGCTTTGTGAGCTTATTATTCAGGCCTGTCCACCCGATATACCCTTTGCCGCAAGAGAACGGGAATCGATAAAGCACACTTCGTCCACAGGCCACGAAAGAGCACTGCATGATGCCGCTTCACGCAGAGTTTCTTGTGAAAATGGTCCGGGCTCCACAAAAGCACATTAGTTTTTGTAGATATTAAAGCACACATCTACTTCCGTTTAGCTGGCCACCGTCTCTATGTTGTGAGATAACACGTGCATATATGGCGCGGATGATATCTTTAGCCTTCGATGACATCGCCTGCACGAGCTTGCTGCTTCTTTCAGCTTCCTTAAAGCCTGCCCCGCCACTCACAGGAGCACGTGGGCAGGGTAACCTGCATCTGGCTCTTTTTTAGGGGCAAAGCTCTTTGAGCCGTGAGTCGTACGTCCCGTGTTTGTGCAGTAGTAGCCACCTCCAGTTTAGTCCTTAGAATGTCTGCTGGATGACGGTGGTTGTATATGATGAATATACGATGAAAAGATGCGAGATGGTGGTAATTGAAGTGTACATCAGACGGACGGATGGATGGATAGACATACGGACAGACGCACCCACGGATGGACAGACATTAGATGGATGGACAAACAGACACACAGATGCACGAACGGACGAACAGATGCATGAAGAGGCGCACGAACGGATGCAAGGACGGATGCAGGGACCGATGCATGGACGTTTCGCTTTAATTATCATTATTCAGTCCGTGGATATGCTGTGATTTTGTTTTTTGTTTTTCTAGAAGAGCTGACTTCCATTCGGTGAGGGCATGACTTGCGTTGTGCATTAACGAAACGGAGGTTAGCAATTGTGCGCTTCACTAACTTGGAATACATGAGAACGTTCGTGTTACATGGCACACACAAGCGCGCACATGAGTAGTGCATAAAAAAAGATGCTCAAGATTACTCTTCCTGAGAATATATATATATATATATATATATATATATATATATATATATATATATATATATATATATATATATATATATATATACGGCTTGAGGATCTCAAAGTGAGACCAATTCGCATTGACCCTGAGAGCAGCCACTGCTCTTGAATGAATTGTGAATGAAATGTGTTCTTCTTGGCTGATACTTGTCCGTTGCTCGATTCAGTGCTAGTAAAAGACAATCGTTTCAGACACGCACATGACAGATCATGAATTTAACTAATGCATTAAGCGAATTTGCTGACACCAAGGCAACAAAGCTACAGAGGTAGAAGTACAATGCTAACCTGTTTCTTATATATGGTACATGCAATGCCAACATTCATAAAAAGATATGCATATAAAAGACGTATCGGTGCATTGTCTACCGAAATGCGTATCCCATTGCAGAAATGTATTGTAGCAGTAATTCAATTGAATATAAACTCAGGAAAGAACCGGGACACACACACACACAAAAAAAGGTAGGATCCATTAAGCCAGTTTGCATTCTTAGTGTGCCAAGAACTCGTGGTGAGAACTTATGTTGACTTGAATAAAGATTCCTTTTTTCGCCGAAGTTCCGTCGACATCCAACTAAACTGACCGGCATTTATTGTTTATATTTGTACACTTTTGCAGAACCCAAAAGCCGCACGGACTGCTCTTTTACCACCTGCTGGAGGAGTCATCCGACATGGACAGTGTGCCAAACTACGAGCTTTACGTCATGCTAGAAAACGGCAGGCTCAAAATCATACACATCCTCAACACTGAGGGCAACGAGATCTTCTATGTTGGAAAGGGTAGGCTGATAAAGTCATTGTAGCTTATTTAGGACACCATTTTGTTTTCAGTACGGGTAAGATAGTTGTTCTGTTTCGCAAGGGTTTAGAATGACGCTAAATGTAAGCAGTGAATTACTTTGGGTTATAAATTGTCTTACGAGAATTCTGATGTCATTTATTTCCCCATCACAGAGTTAATCGTAGAGGAGAAAGTGAAGATCAAAGTTTCATTTTTAATTTCCCGCTGAAACTTTTCCGGGTGACCTCACAGATTTCAAAGTATAATGGTCGTAGTTCGGCACTATTGCTTTAACAAGAGTGCCTCAAACGTGGTGTCATGACAAGTCTTTGACCCACTAGAAGAGCAATGTACTTCACTTTTTACCTATTAGAAACTGGGTAGTCCCTTGTAGGTGCCGTATAAATATGTGACATCACGACGAATGGTGCGGCAACTTCAAGATGACACTACCACCCACAATTTTTTTTGTGCGCCTTCTCGCCTACTGTCCTCTGGCAGCAGTCGAGGTGTTCTTCGGTATGATGAACTGACGCATCACGTGCCTCGCAGGGCTCACCCGGGACAGGTGGCACACGGTGACGCTGCGCGTGACGCCCTCTGAAGGCGAGATGCGAGTGCGCGTGGACCACGAGGATCTGAACATCAAGCTGTCGTCGCTGGTGCACCGAGGAGGATACGACATCGGATCGGAGACAACGTCTTCCTACCTCTACTTCGGCTGTGAGTGTTCAGAGCCATAGCTTTCTGCATGAAGCATATTGATGCGCTGCCGTTTGGCACGTCTCCAAGGGAATGAAATGAGGGGGAAAGCTGTACGTGAATGCAAATTCACTTCCAAAGTTTACTCGTTAGTTGAAACTTGCCTTTTATGTTTATATAAGCATTTCGGTGTGACTTGAGATGGTAAGAATGTACCGCCTGTCGCACGTCGCATGCTGCTCTTCTCTTACATTTGATCCATTCGTCAGCGTTGATTTTATTGCTTTCTACGAAGGAAATGTTGTGGGTTAGCATGTGCTTAAAAACAGGGAAAGCTAGTTAAGCGACTTGGCGTAACGGTTAGGCATTACTTCACAGCGAGCATGCAGTGAGTGGCTCGCTATGGTACCCATACTTCGCCTATATACACACAGCTTTCATTCTTCAAAGAATGTTGTACTCTCAAATAATCTGCTGTTGGTTTCCTGATACCCTTTCATTCGTTCAATACTAAATTGTGACCAGCGCTTTGTAGAGATTGTAAAAATGCCTGTTCGAGATTCGTTAAGCCTACGATTCTTTTCTTTTGCTTCTGGCTCCGGTTGTTTCGTATTCAGTTTATTAACAAAAATCAATATTCATATTCATGCGCCCCCTGTTGGGTAATCTTGGCTCACCACTTCTGAACATCGACTAGAATTGCTGCACTATATCAAGTGTTGTCTGAAGTCCCCCAACATAGCAATAGTGTTGCTGTATTAACAGTGACACTATACGTTAAGTATTTTTTTTTTTGAGTTACAAATCACTTGTGCCATATATAGGCTGTCCCAAATATCATGCAGCTCAGCCTAAGAAAAAAGAAATGGTGTTTCGTGAAGCAAACCTAATGCATATTGTTCCCAGTATACAGTAGTAGCCACTACAATTTTTCAGTAATGAAAATTATTCAGTTATATTTATTATACTAGTAACTCAAAAAGCACTCGCCTAATTATGAAAATGCCAATGAGGCAGATGTGTGCATGTTGAAATGACATCTCACTGCGCTACTTTCAACAATGTACCAAGTGTATACTGATTTTTTCCTGCTCTCAAAGAAAGCTCACGAAATATGAAATGTAACACGGGACTAGATGGCTGCATGCATCAGCGCGCATTGAAAAGCAGCGCCCTCAAACAGTCTCACTTTAAGGCAGGATGCTAAAATTTATGCCTTGAAGTATCCTGAGAAAGATTGTCGTCTAATTGCTCTATCTGCTACGTACATCCTATTCGAAGAAACGCATTGCTTTAATTTTACACAGTCAGGCTCTAATCAGAAAAGAGCTCTGACCACGTTATCAATGAGTATAGTTGGCCGTGGGACAGGGATAATGGTAGTGATTTTCAATGAAGCAGGAGGAATCACTGCAAAATTGCGACACGTGCAGTTAGCACCTGACCTGTATACTCTTGTCGATGCGGAAAACGCTGTCTTTGGCGACGGTAAAGAGGTAGAGCGGATCTTGCAGTAACTTCATTTTAGGGCACTGCTTTATTTTGAGTGTGAAAGCGTAGTCACTTTTATTTTTTTATTTCGTCGTCTTTTTTATTAACAGGAAACAATGAACACGCAATCAGCGTGTTGCTAAAAGTAGCATAGGCAGGTGGCGTTTCAAAATGCGCACAACTGCCTCAATGACCTTTTCATAACTAGGTGAGCACTTCTGGAGTTACATATACAGTTATGACTAATTATTTTTGTCATTAACCAAAAAATTTGTAGTAAATACTGCAATATACTGGGAACTATGTGCACTTGTTTTGCTTGGCATAATGCTGTTTCTTTTTAAAGAAGCGTGCTCTGTGATAAGTGGGACACTTTGTATACATTCCAACCAATCCCGGCAAGTGCTAGATTGTCGATCGATTTGAAATGTCGACCAGTATTTGTAAGAGATGGGCTATGTTGGTCAGCGCATGTAGGCGTAGCTAGCTTTTCCGCTTCTACAGCCTCACGATCGCCTTCCTGCAGTCTACCCGCCGCGGTAGTCTTGTGGTTATGGTGATCTGCTAACCCTTAGTCCGCGGGATCGAATACCGGCCACGGCGACTGCCTTTTCGGTGGAGGCGAAAATTCTCAAGGCCTACTTATAGATTAGGGTGCGTGCTAAACAACCCTACATAGTCGAAATTTCCCCAATCCTCCACTACGACGTCCTTCATCATGTCGTGGTTTGGGGACGCCAAAGCCCTTCGGGCTGTCTCAACTTAAATCGGACCTATCGTTCTTTACTTGTGCTGGGTGCAGCCATCGACCCGAAGAACTCCTCCGTGGACATGCACTACAACACGGACAGCTTCTTCGGATGCCTCGGGCGGGTCAGCTTCAGGCTGGAGAACGGCAGTTCCGTGGACGCCGCGCTCACTGTCGAGGAGGACGTGGTGAGGGACTGCGTCGACCTGTGCGACAAGTACGACTTCTGCCTCAACGGGGGCCGCTGCGTCAACCACTACAGCTACTACGGATGCGACTGCTACGGCACCCACTACGAGGACCACATGTGTGGATACGACAGTAAGACTTCCGACTCCCTGTTGCATAAAACAACTTGCTTGTCATTTCTTTGTACTGTACCATAAGTGCCTGCCATCATCATACTTCCTCTTTCTCTTCCTTTCTTCCTTACCCCTGTGATGATTAGCAGACTAGAAACCCACTTTCTAAGCTGGCCTTTTGTTCGTTCTATTTATGGGACAATACGTTCTTATTTATTTACAATTTATTTGCATACAGTAAGTTTGTTTACTTTAGTACTTTACTTTAACTTATTAATTTTATTTCCATCCAGTTAGCATATTCTTTTGTTATAGGATTGCTGAAGAAATTTTAAAAATCTTTTTTATCGAACAGTTACTAATGCTTACTACTAGACTATGACAGTATATTCATTCATTCATTCATTCATTCATTCATTCGGAAAGGAGCATGAGCCCACTCAAAAGTGAACAAGAAATAAGCACACTCTTCTTAGACAAGCTCATAATATTATAAACCGAAAAAAAAAACACTCACGATAAGCGTGCAGGCTCGATAGGCTGCATATAAAAAACAGATAGCATTAACTATAACAGGAATATGGGTAATAATAAGTGTTTATTTGGTAGTCGTACCGATTCTTAGCAGCACATTGCGAACACGAACTGAAATAGGAGCGCAGTAGAAATGGCAAATTTCGTGACAATGTGCACGTTTACGTTTTCATAATCTCTTTGAAAATGTTGATTTGTTTTCTCGAAGGAAGCTCGGAAGTTCTTCGTTGCGACCCATACATATGCTTCTGTCATCCTGAACACATAAATTTACAAGTTTGCTTACCCATTTTCTACGGAAGTGAATGTGCGCGCTTTAGCAATTGAAGCCTGGTGTTGAATATCAGCAGGTTGAATAAGAACCTGTTGCTATATATATATATATATATATATATATCCTTTTCCTTCCGCTCACAGCAAGTTAGTTAGGCGAGGCATAGCATGAACCTGTCTTAAGAATGCCTTAAATAGATCATGCACCCACAATATCTCGGCGAGCTTCAAAACTCAAGTTTCCCGGCATAAGGCTTCGGGTTTCCCTGAGGCGTTTATCGCTTCTGTTGCTGAGACTATCCTGCGGAATAATAAGGCAGAGGAGAGGCAGCGACAGAATTCGAGCAACATGGATACAGAACGTGAAAGGATAGCCGTGATTCCATACAAACACCAGTTATCTCACAGGCACAAGAAAATTGGAAAACGTGTTATAGTTCGTGTCCTGTCCTCGGCACCATTCAAATTAATCAGTTTCACCAAATACATAGTTTTCTTAAATTTCTCATTTAATCCCTTCTAATTATGCACAGAATAGGGGTTAGTATTAATTAAAAAGTAGGAGAGTGTGCGTTGCAAACAGGAAAACGACTATTGTTCTGTTACACGAGGCAACATTAGGAATGCTATGAAAAAATACCTCGGGTACTGAATCACAGGAGTGCATAGTCATAAAGCGAGCATGTATTTTTGAGTCCCTCAGCGTCCAACACGATAAATGAACCTCTCCATCGAATATGTTAATCTTTCTCGTCCTTTGATTCACAGATCTGACAACGGTCACATTGAGGGGCAACTCTTACATCACGTACCGCATCTACGACTGGAAAGATCGCGTCCACTCGGACTTCAACCGGATCAGCATGATGTTCAGGGTGAGTGCTGTTTGTTTCGGTTACTTTACCAATAATTGCTTTTCATCGTTTTTTGTGTAACCGTAATAACGAAGTCTTACGCACTACCGGGTTACTGCAGACGCGGAGGGTACCAGGAGCAGCCCTCGTGACGTCCTGCGATGTTTTTATCAGCTACAATACTTACGCTTCCGGGTTACGCTTGTGTTTCTTAAAGACGATAGCCTTTCTTGGGGACCTTCGACGCGAAAATTTGGGTCTGTCTGTCTGCCTGCCTGTCTGCCTGTCTATCCATTTGTCTGTTTGTCCACCCTTAACGGCACCGGGCACTTCAAACGGCACAAGTGGATATCCCAAACGGCCGACACCATCTGCAGCGCCCGCCAGTGTTGCCCAAGATTGAGCGTTCATACGTGTGGGATTGTCAAAAAAAGCAATTATCGCACATATCTGAGGCACCATAACAACACCCATATAATCTGTATGCGCATCTTTTACTAGAAGAGGCATACCTAAGTTATTCTAAGGACCGTAGCATTATATTATGTGGTGCTTACCATGCAACGCGTGCACGAAAAGGAAAGTGTAAGTGTTTCAAACGCTTTGCTAAGACGTCAAGGAGGTGGCACATACCCGTCGCCTTGCGTTCTACACCCGCACGCCCCTCTCAGAGCCGCGCGTTTAGTTTCCCAAGATAACTGCCAGATAGCGCTCACATCCCATGTGTCACGTGACTTTGAGCGCTTGTTCGCCTCCACTGCACGCTCGAGGCACTCTAACGCAGCGCCTTCAGAAAACCATTCACCGATTTTCTTGCACAAAACAATAAATAAACGTTTTATTCAAACTCTCCCAACGCAAGACTATTGTCTTTCGACGACATTTGCACATTAACATGCGGATACGGAGCCATTTTTAAATGCGAAGTATTTCTTGGCGAACTTCGATGATTTTAGGCGTATCTATCTATCTATCTATCTAGACGCCTCCGACTTTTAGCTATCCTGGCCATTTCGATAATGCTATCAATACCAAACTTGGTATAGCATAACATGACTGTATGAAGAACATGTTTGACGAGTCATAACATGAAAATCACGACAAGTATGTAATGAATGCCATGATTTATATTTCATGGTTTTCATGGTCCTGCAGGTTTTGTGGTGGTTTCGTTCACATGGCATGTTGCAAAACTGGTATGGTATGACATGATTGCATGGCGAACACAAGCGACGGACCATAACATGAAAATCATGACGTACATGTCACATAAGAACATGACTACATGCCACGCTAATGATGCACTCGCGGCCATTTCGCTAGAGTCACATATATCGAGGACGTGAATAGATGACGCAGGTATGTCACTGGTGCAAACATGATAATCATGAGAGGCATGTCATGTAACAACATGACTACATGCTACGCTCATGATGTGCTCGCGGCCTTTTCGCTAGCTTCAGATGTACCAAACTTGGTGTAACTCGACGCGAACGTACGACATAGATAAATGACATATCCAAACATGATAATCACCATATGCGTGTAATGTAACAGCATGACTACATGGTATGCTCATGATGCACTCGCGCCCATTTCGCTAGCTTCATTTATACCAAATTCGGTATTACGTGACGCGAACAGATGACATAAGTAAATGACACATCCAAAATGGTAATCTCGGTATCCGTGTAATGTAACAACATGACTACATGCAACACTGATGATGCGCTCGTGGCCATTTCGCTTGCTTCGCATATGGCCGATGCGGTATTATGTGACGCCAATGGATGACGAAGGTATGTGACTGGTGCAAGCATGATAATCATGAGATGCGTGTCATGTGAGAACATGACATGCCACCATGAAGGGGCCAATGCATTTTGACGTGACGGGGTGCGCGTGCTCGCTGGTATTCTTTTTATCGCGTCACACCGGTGTTTCCATGCCAGGCGCCTGTGCTGTCATATACTCGCAGACGCGTGCCGCGCTGCGTTACTTTGAAGCACGTGCGTATCAGCGCGTAGGCGTCCCTACGTCATGAAAAGAGGGAAACGCAGTGTTGTCTGGGTAACGCATCGGTGCGAAATGCAGCATGTCGTATTTCACACCAGTTGCCGTCGGGCTGTGTCGACGCATGCTTGTCGCGCCTTGTCACGCTTGACGTCCACGCACGTCAACGCTACACTTGATTATATTGGTCCCTTCATGATGAGCTCGCGGCCGTTTTGCTAGCTCCACATATACCAAGTTTTGTGTTACGGGACCTCAGTGGATAACAAAATATATCACTGGTACAGACATGATAATCCTGACACGTGTGTCGTGTAAGAACATGACAACATATCATGCTCATAGCGTCTCGCTACTGTTTCGCTAGCTCCATATATACTAAACTTCGTATCACGTGACGTGAATAGATCAAGAAGGGAAACGACACATTGAAACATGATAGTCATGACATGAAAATTCTGTACGTCATCATTTACTTCTACCTCGTAGTGTTGCGCTGATTTTAAAGGGACATATCAACATTTCTCATTCGTTCTTCGCATATCATCGATTCGTACTGTTCGTGGGATCTGCCAATCTTTATAAATGCGAAGTATTTCTGAGCGATCTTCAGCAACTTTGAGCGTAAGTATCTATCTATTTATCGATCGATCTATCTATCTATCTATCTATATATACATCTAGCCGCCTACGACATTTAGCTCTCCTGGCCGTTTCAATAATGTTATCGATACCAAACTTGGTATGGCATAACATGACTGTGTTAAGAACATATTTGACTAGTCGCATACATATGTCATGAATTACATGATTTACATTTACTGGTCCTGCAGCTCTTGCGGTGGTTTCGTTCACATGGCATGTTGCAAAACGTATGGCATGACGTAATTGCATGGCGAACACAAGCGACAGACTCTAACATAAAGATCACAATATGCGTGTCATGTAACAACATTACTACATGCCACGCTCATGATGCACTCGGGGCCATTTCGCTAGCGTCACATATGCCAAATTTGGTATTACGGTATGTGAATGAATGACAAAGGTATGTGAATAGTGCAAACATGATAATCATGAGATGAGTGTCGTGTAACAACATGACTATATGCCATGCTCATGATGCGCTCGCGGCCGTTTCGCTGGGTTCACTTATAACAAATTTGGTATTGCGGGATGTCAATGGATGACGAAGGTATGATGCTGTTGCAAACATGATAAACATGCGTGTCATGTAACAACATGACTACATGCCACACTCATGATGTGCTCGCGGCCATTTCGCTAGCTTCACATGTGCCAAACTCGGTATTACACGACGCGAACGGACAACAAAGGTAAATGACATATTCAAACATGATAATGAAGACATGCGTGTCATGTAACATGACTACAAGCCACACTCATGATGCACTCGCGGCCATTTCGCTAGCTTCACATATACCAAAGTTGGTATTAGGTGACATCAATAGGTGATGAAGGTATGTGACTGGGACAAACATGATAATCACAACATGCGTGTCATGTGAGAACATGACTACATGCCACAGTCAAGGCGCCAATGCATTTTGACGTGACGTGGTACGCGTGCTCGCCTACGTTCATTTCGTCGCATCACGCCCGGGCGCCGGTCCTGCCATATACTCGCAGGTGCAAGCTGCGCTGCGTTGCTTTGATGCATGTGTGTTTGAGCACGTCCGGCGTCCCTCTGCCACCGAAAATGGCAGCATATCCACGGAGTGAATGATGAATAGTGGGGCGAAGCGTCCGTCCGTTCAGTCGTTCTTGCTTCCGTCCATCCATGCATGCATCTGTGCAACTGCCCGTGCGTCCATCCGCCCATCCGTGCGTGCATCTGTTTGTGTGTCCACACGTTCATCTGTGCACCCGCCCCTGGTTTCGTCCATGCATCCCCTCCTGCGTCCGTCCGTCCGTGCAGCCATCCGTGCGCCCGTCTATGCATCTGTATGTGTGTCCGTTCGTCCACCTATTCAACATTCCAAGTACCACCGTCTCGCATCTTTTCATCATATATTCCTCATATAGAAGCACCGCCATCTAGCGGACATTCCAAGGACTGAACGTGAGGAGGCACACGCACACCTTCTTACGGCTTGCGCTTCGTGTCTACTTCCCACCTTTAACCACCTCAAGTTCATGGTATATACTAGTTCACTGTATTTATGGAACTGCAGCCCAACGCTCGATAAACCTTTCTAAAACCTAGGAGCTTACGCCCAGTGAGTGTAATGTAGCAACCCTTTCTTGTCTTCTGTGCGTTGTTGAACAATAAAAAGTTCGCAGCTTGCCCGTTAACTAAAAGCCGAACTCTCCTGTCTCTCATTTTCCCTTAGCAGCAATTGGCATGTACATTGAGCACTATCTTTTATTGTTCAACAACGCACAGAAGAAATCTCTTTAACGGCACCATCTTGGAGGTCAAAATGTTGTACTTGTTACGCATTACAACGGCTACGATGGACGAACGGATGTCGTTATAAAGAGCTTCGCCCCTAAAAGAGGAGGACGCAGTGTTGTCTGGGTAACGCATCAGCGTAGAGTAATGTTACTCTATCGCATTAGTGCGAAACGCAGCATGTCGCATTTCGCGCCGGTTGTCGTCAGGCCGAGTAGACGAACGCTGGTCGCGCCTGCGTCAGACTATAGGTGCTCGCGTTTTGCTAACGCAGCGTCGCTGTGCCCAGTGTACGCGCACGTTAGCGCTACACTGGAGCATAATGGGCTCTTCATTATGCATTCGAAGCCATTTTGCTAGCTCTACATATACTAACTTTGGTGTTACGTGACGTCAATGGAGGGCGAATGTAGCTGTTGCAAACATGATAGTCTGGAAACACATGCTATGTAAGAACATTACAACATACCACGCTCTCGCGGCCGTTTCACTAGCTTCACATATACTAAGTTTGGTATCAGGTGACCTGAATAGATGACGAAGGTAAATGACACATCCAAACATGATAATCATGACATGGAAGTCATGTACGGCATCATTTACCTCCACCGCGTAAAATTCTGCTGACTTTAAAGTGACGTATAAACCTTTCTCATTAGTGCCTCGCATATCACAGATTCCCAGTGTATGTGGGATCTGGCAATTTTTTTATTGAGGATTGCGTTTCAGAAAGAAAGAAAGATAAGTTTACAATCGCTGTGTAAGCTTTAAGAAACAGTGAAAATGAATTATCTCAGAGGCTTAATCTCATCTTCTTGACTGATTCTAGTTCCTTCCTTGGGGTAGACAAAATAGAGTCGATCCAGAGCCTTTGCAAAAATGGCTGCGGCACCCCCCCTAGAAGTGCAGGTCTTTTGTTGCTCGTATTGGGCTCGCACTGTCTACACCGAGTGTTTATTCTAAGAAACTCAGCGTTTATTTTGAGAAACTCATCGTTTCTTTTGGTGAAAGGCTGCATTGGCAGTTAGCGCCACTAACCCCGCACGCAAGTTTTCGTCAGGGTCAGTGCGTGTCGTGTTCCAGGGCTTCCGGGTATGAAGACACCGCCAGTGCTCAAACATGCTTTATTCGCATGCCAGCAACATAGCGATAACCAAGAGTGCTGAAGGAAAGTGCCCCCTGCCCAGCGCGCGCCATGTGCTTATATTCACATCGTGGGCGAGGGTGTTGGGATATGGGCCGCGTGACAGTGTATCGCACAAGCACGCATGTACAGATATGCGACACTTACAGATATGCGACACTTCCACACTTATTTGGATCCCCAAGCATTGTCCAAAAAGTTCACGACACAAAGCGATCAGGTGGGCGACGCTGTCTCTGCGGGTAGCGACGTTCGCTAGGAGCGTTTGCAGTGTCCGCCGGTTCACTTTGTGCGGTGAGCGAGCTGTCGACGTCATGTGATGAGTCGCAGGTTGGGACCTCTGTGGCAACTTCTTGCTGCCTTTCACTGAAGGGTAGTTCGAACTCCTTGGCGATGCCGGTGTTATCGTTGCGAATGTGATTTTGGTGATGCACCCACTGGAACACACCACGAGGAGTCACTGCACTTAACCGATATGACACTGGTCCCGTACGGGCAAGAACTGTTGCACACAGCCACTTTGGTCCCGATCGGACATTGCGCACATGAACGGCACCACCAACAGCGATGACGTTGCGACATGAGTGACGCCTTGTCTGGTCGAACTGCCGCTGGCGCACTCTGTTCTCGACCGCTGGTCGTAACAGGTCTAGTCTGGTCCGCAGGCGTCTCCCCAGGAGCAAAGTGGAAGGGGCCTCCCCTGTCGTAGCATGAGGGGTATTACGATACGCCAGAAGGAAGTCAGCTAACTCCTCACTGGCGCTCCTCAGACTGGTCTTGCGGAGCGCTGACTTCAAAGTCTGAACAAAACGTTCAGTCAGTCCGTTGCTACTTGGGTGATACGGTGCGGTTCTTAGGTGCCGGATGCCCCTGTGCTTGAGGTAGGCTTGGAACTCTGCAGAAATGAACTGGCTTCCGTTGTCAGACACGAGTGTTTCTGGAAATCCAAATCTGCAGAAAGGTTCATGAATGCAAGCAATGGTTGCCTCTGAAGTAGTGGTGGTCATGGAACATACTTCTGGCCACTTAGAATGGGCGTCAACTACTACTAAGTATGATATACCTTTTATTGGACCTGCAAAGTCCATGTGTAGGCGTTGCCAAGGACACGTCGGCCAGGACCATGGATGGAGCGGCGCTTTCACTGGCAAACTGCGCGTGTCTGCGCACGCGTGACAAGAGCCGACACATATCTCTATGTCATGATCGATATTTGGCCACCACACATAGCTTCTTGCAAGCTCTTTTGGCCAACACAGTTGAACTCTTTCATGCATGGAACTCCAATTTTGGCGGCAAACAGAGTTTTATTGAAAAAAAAAGGCAGATCCCACGTACAGCGTGAACCGATGATATGCGGAGCACGAATGAGGAAGGTTGATATGTTACTCTAAAATCTGCAAAATATTACGAGGCGGAGGTAAATTATGTTAAACATGACTTACGTGTCATGATTATCAAGTTTGGATGTGTCGTTTACCTTCGTCATTTTTTCACGTCACGTGATACCAAGTTTAGTACATGTAGAGCTAGCGAAACGACAGCGAGCATGCTGAGAGTGTGGTATGTTGTCATTTTCCTAAATGACAGGCTTGTCAGCAGTATCATGTTTGCACCATTCATATACTTTCGTCATTCATTAACGTCACGTAACAGCGAATTTGCTATATGTGAAGTTAGCGAAACGGCCTCGAGCGCATCATGAAGGGCCCAATATACTCCAATGTAGCGTTGACGCGCGTGCACGCTGGGCACATCGAGGCAACGTTAGAAAAACTCGAGCACTCTATTGTCTGACGCCAGGCGCGACTGCCCTGACCAGCGTCTTTCGGCGCAGCCCGACGGCAGTTGGCGCGGAATGCAACATTCTGCATTTCGCGCCGATGCGTTACCGAAAAAGCACTGCGTCTCCCTCTTTTCTTGATGGAGGAACGCTGGAAACAACCACGAGTGCATCATGAGCATGGCACGTGGTCATGTTGTTACATGACACGCATATTATGATCTTTATGTTAGGGTCTGTCACTTGTGTTCGGCATGCAGTCATGTCATACCATACTAGTTTTGCAACAAGCGATGGGAATGAAACCACCGCAAGAGCTGCACGACCGAGAAATGTAAATCATGACATACATGTCACGATTTTCATGTTATGACTAGTCAAATATGTTCTTCATACAGTCATGTTATATAATAGCAAATTTTGTATGGATACCGTTATGAAAACGGCCAGAAGAGCTAAAAGTCGTAGGCGGCTAGATACATAGATAGATAAGCGCAAAATTGCTGAAGTTTGCTAAAAAATGCTTCCCATTTAAAAGGTGGGCTCTCTCTTGGGATATGCCTTTCTCACCAAAACAAATGGCAATTTCAGTTAAAAATTATGAGGTTGTCACCTGAGGTCATCACCATGTGGTAATGATCTACTGGTCACTTTCGGTGAAAGGCTGCGAAGAAGTCCTCTTTTCTCTGTAGGAGCAAAGGGACCTTGTATGCAGCACACATCCATCTTATTATTGGGAGTGTTTGCATATACCTTGCAAAACATTTACATAGAACGATAGAAAACAGTATATTAATAGCCTACCCTTCTCAGGGTTTCATGCATGCTGATCACCCCAGATGATCACGAAATTTAGTGACACGGTGCTCAGTATACTGATCGAGTAGAGCTTTTATTTCTAGACTTCTTGGTATTAGCACCTCCGACAGCATGATGTTCAATGCTATCGACACAATAAGGACAAAGCATAAGTAGTACTCTTGCCATGGGCGCGTCAGAGAAACATTTCGTGTTGACGTGTAAGATCGATATCAAGAATGGCACAATTCAGCGAAGTTCCGACTGTGATAATATATATTGTGGAGTTCTGGCCGGTGGCTGGCCAGAAACTCCTTATAGGGAAAAATGAGGCACAAAAGAACACTTTTTTACTCGTGCAAGCCTCGGCCGCAACTGTCTGCTGAGCGCGAGATGTGAGCATGGTATCGTTCATCGGTCTCTCCTTCTTCAGTTGGTGCGCCCTAAGCCCCCGCTCCCATAATATGTATCACCAGACTTCTAAGACCTTTCATGCAAGGGTGACCACCAACTTCAGTAACATGACGCTCGGTACTGGGTACAGCTTTTTATTTTTGCATTCCTTAGCGTTAGCTTCTCACAAAACATGCTCTCTTGCACTATCAACAGAATAAGGTTTTATATCATAAAAAATACCTCAGACTCACCATCTAGTGCGCTTTGAGGAAGATGGCAGACGAAAGAAAGCAAACGTAACATGTCACATTGAAGCACAAACGAAGTCGTGTCATCTCTTTAAGATTACCGGAAGCTTTAAAATTTGTGCCGTTATATATTCGACTCGTGGAGCTCATGATTTCAAGAGGAAAAAAATGAAGAAAAGTAGGTTACCTGGGGTGACCCCCCCCTGATATCTGTAGGTTCTGAGCAATGTGCATTTCTTCCAAAACGTTTGCCATCATTAGTACATTGTGGAATAAGTAACAGGGCAACAAAGTTAAAACATACACAATGAACCCCTTTCACAAATCGCATGTGTGCTTCTCTACACTGCATATTTTCCCATATAATCATGGCACCTGTTCTGCTTCAAGCAGAGACACGGTTGTAGTTAAACATGCTTGGGCTTGCCTATTATGAGAGTTTATATCAAGAGAACTGACTCTACATTTTGCACGTAATTGCGTAAGCAAACGACACTTGAACCAGCTGTTTGGAGTAATTCCGTCATTAGTTGTTCAAACTGCATAGCAGGAAAGCGAACTTTATGATTTTGAAAGAGGTCTATATATGTAATTTCATTCCTTAACATCACGAGGGCCTAAACGAAATAAAATGCCATCATCAGAACCGCGTTGTGCGAAGCTCGCTCTGTTTTTTCGCACAGTCTCGCCCAGATAAATCAGCATCGTCATCATCATCATCAGCCTGACTACGTCCACTGCAGGACAAAGGCCTCTCCCGTGTTCCGCCAGTTAACCCGGTCCTGTGCTTGCTGCTGCCAATTCATACCCGCAAACTTCTTAATCTCATGTGCCCATCTAACCTTCTGTCTCCCCCTAACCCGCTTCCCTTCTCTGGGAATCCAGTTTGTTACCCTTAATGACCAGCGGTTATCCTGTCTACGCGTTACATGCCCGGCCCTTGTCCATTTCATCTTCTTTATTTCAACTATGTTATCCTTAACCCCCGTTTGTCCCCTAATCCACTCTGCTCTCTTCTTGTCTCTAAGGTTACACCTACCATTTTTCTTTCCATTGCTCGCTGTGTCGTCCTCAATTTAAGCTGAACCCTCTTTGTAAGTCTCCAGGTTTCTGCTCCATAGCTAAGTACCGGCAAGATACAGCTGTTACATACCTTCCTCTTGAGGGATAGTGGCAATCTACCTGTCATAATTTGGGAGTGCTCACCAAATGTGCTCCACCCCAATCTTATTGTTCCAGTTACTTCAATCTCGTGGTTTGGCTCCGCGGTTATTACCTGCCCTAAGTAGACATAGTCTTTTACAACTTGAAGTGGACTATTACCTATCTCGAAGCGCTGCTCCTTTCCGAGGTTGTTGTAAATTACTTTCGTTTTCTGCAGATTAATTTTAAGACCCACCTTTCTGCTCTCTCTGTCTAACTCCGTAATCATTTGTTGCAATTCGTCCCCTGATTTACTCAGCAATGCAATGTCATCGGCGAAGCGCAGGTTACTAAGGTATTCTCCATTAACTGTTATTCCTAACTGTTTCCATTCTAGGCTTCTGAAAACCTCCTGTAAGCACGCGGTAAATAGCATTGAGGAGATTGTGTCCCCCTGCCTTACACCCTTCTTGATTGGTATTTTGTTGCTTTCTTTATGAAGCACTATGGTAGCAGTTGATCCCCTGTAGATTTCTTCCAGAATGTTTATATATACTTCATCTACGCCCTGATTCCGCAGTGTCTGCAAGACGGCTGATATTTCTACTGAAGCAAACGCCTTCTCGTAATCTATGAAGGCTATGTATGTATAGGGGTTGGTTATACTCTGAGCATTTCTCCATTACCTGATTGATAGTATGAATGTGGTCAATTGTTGAGTAGCCTGTTCGAAATCCTGCTTGTTCCTTTGGTTGATTGAATTCTAATGTTTTCTGTGCTCTGTTATCAATTACCTTTGTAAATAGCTTGTGTACTACAGAGAGCAAGCTGATCGGCCTGTAATTCTTCAAGTCCTTGTCATCTCCTTTCTTATTTATTAAGATGATGTTAGCGTTCTTCCAAGACTCTGGTACTCTTCCCGTCAGGAGACACCTCGTAAACAGGGTGGCTAGTTTTTCTAACACAATCTGTCCCCATCTTTCAGCAGATCTGATGTTACCTCATCCTCACCAGCAGCTTTGCCTCTTTGCATGCTCTCCAAAGCTTTTCTGACTTCTTCTTTTATTACTGGTGGGGTGTCATCTGGGGTACTGCTAGTTCTTATAGTATTAAGGTCGTGGTTGTCTCGGCTACTGTAAAGATCTCTGTAAAACTCCTCCGCTATTTTAACTATCCTATCCATATTAGTAGTTATTTTGCCTTCTTTGTCCCTTAGTGCATACATCCGACTTTTGCCTATCCTAAGTTTTCTCTTCACTGCTTTGACGTTTCCTCCGTTTTTCAGAGCGTGTTCAATTCTCTCCATGTTATACCTTCTTACATCGCATACCTTACAGATAAATATTAGTTGTCATTGGCTAATTGGAGTGGTCTATTGAGAATTATGGGCTCGTGTCGTCTATTATGGGCTAATGTTCACTGGTGTAGCTGATAGAAATCACAACTGTTTAATGTTAATGTAACGCTTCTCCGTCGTTAATATGATGCACTACTAAGATTCAAGAAATTTCAGTCAAACGTTGACATCAGCACAAAGTGCTAAAAGATTTCCTGTTACTCTTTTTTGTGTGTCCTTGTCCTGAGTCTTTATTTATACATATGTAACTCTTCTTAAATATATACGATTACTCCCTTCAAGCGTTAATTACATTTTTAAACAAATTATTAGGAGATGCGAAGCTTCAATAGATAGCCAAATTACATATTTAACGAGATCTATATGTGTTTAAAGTCTAGACTTAGTAAAAACTCTCCATGTAATCTTTTTTTCTTAGAGTGATCATACTGAGAGTGTGTTTCACCGTGATGAATGTTATTTAAAGTATTGAAGGACTATGACTATATGTGGCCACCAAGTCTGTTTTTATGCTGCAAATATGTGTGTGAAATTTTCGCCTTAAACCTGCAGATATATGTTCCCGAAGCGGTCCTTTTCCTAGCTACGGGCGAGCATGACCCTAAAAACACGGTAGCGGCCAGCATACGAGGTGGCGCTCTCTTCTTCAGCATTGACTTTGGCCGAGGACTGTTGAACGTCACCATGGGCTCGAACCTGCACGACGAGATGTGAGTATATAAGCTCAGTTTGCATCGGCAAGCTTTCCTTCTTTTGTTGCGAAAGTAAGTATATAGAGCCTTTCGATGGGGTTTAGCCATTATTATCGTCACTGTTGACGTCGTGCCTCGCGTAGATTATAATTTGATAAAACCCATCGTTGCTTCAGTCCTTCTATCCGCGAGTAATAGCGCGCGAGCGGGGGCGACGAGTGTGGCTTCAGCACAGATCAAACGAGTCGGCCCATCTCCATCGCTCGGAGGGCGCATGCAATAGCATAGCCCCGCGCGGGAGTCCTGCCGTCAAAGCTGAGAACAAAGACCATGCCCATCTTTAACGACCGTGAAAAGACACGGGGAGGGAGGGAGCGGGTCGCTCAAGCAGCATCTTTGATGTTTGAATTTAAGGATGACGTCTCTCTTGCTATCTCGGCAGCCATCAGCAGGCGGCTCGTATCGAGTCTACACAGTGCGCTCTCAACGCGAAGAATTGGCAAAAAGTGCCCCTAGAATGGCCGTATTTTTTCACACCAACGTTTTGTAGATTTGTGCGACATAAAGATACAAAAGAGTTAACTGCCAGGCCTGCTTCGTATAACATCGCTTGTTGCTATCTCATTTATTGCTTCATCCTTGCTGTGAAACTGTGACCTTTTTTTTGAGGATTGACCCGTTGCTTCTAGATAAAGTGCTTGGCTAGTTTGTGCCATCCGTTCTAGGACTGCAGTCAAGTTCCTTAGAAGCCTAATGGTGAAACCAGAAGTATGTGGTTCACGTTCCGTTTATTTATATCCGTTTGAGTCTTGTTATCATTTTTCTTCTTTCTTCAGGTGGCACAATTTCACAATGATTCACGACGGAACCCAAGTCACCCTGTACATGGACAAGATGATTCACACGCTTCGAATCAGCGACAGCAACTATTACCTGCACTTGGATCCCGACATCTACATCGGAGGAGTGCCTCACGAGGCTCCAGGTATTTTGTTAGATGTCGTGTCTTCTCGCGTTGCTAACATCTTTCATAATTAATTAGATGCCCCATCAAATGCTGATATTGGCCGTCAGTGGCATTACAGAAGTGGTGCAAAGAATCAGCGCCATGTGACGAAGTCGCGATGACAGCATTACGAGGACTTAGATAGCCATAATTTGTGCCGTTGTCATGAAGTCACTTTGGCATCACGCAACGTCACGTCACGTAGTAGCGTCATCGCCTGCTCATTGGTGTGCCGATCACGGAGGCGGTTTAAATCAAGAAGACATGCACAAAGCTCGCAATGTGCCCGGTCCTGCAGGTAGTGCTAAACCACATTAGGTGCTCAAATCTTTCTGAGGGGGCAGGGGGAAGATCGGTGTATTGATAAGAGAAAAAAAAACGCATGGCTTGCCTCTTTCATAAACCTTATGCAAAATTTCTGCCATCTGTCGGGCGTTGTGCACATAGCCGCTATGTTAGAGGCTCCACGGGGTGCAGTATGCACAGGTCCGCGTGTGTTTACGTAGGCGTATACGTAAGGCGTATCGACTTGAGGCACGCATTGGCTGATAATCGCAATCGTGATAATCACTTTCGTGACCGCTCCTATTCACGTGACCGTGCCTATTGATCAACAGGAAACATTTCCCATTGCCCAATCACACTTAAAAAACACGAAAAAATTACGCATTCATATTGCTCGTTCACTTTCCTTTCCTGTCTCTTTGTCTCTCTCTAATTAAATGTACTTTCGTCAACAAGCTTAACTCAAACGTTCTGCAGCGTGACTAGAACTGGTTCAGTCGCAGGGTGCTGGACGTGGTTGTCGTAGATAATAGCTCGTTATGCTTGTATAGTATATCGGTATGCATGAGTAACATCTCAGCAACAAGATCCAAACCTTAATGGCGCTGGCGTAAATCAAACCTTTTTAAGACACACTGCAGAATGTCTGAGTTGAGATTGATTGATATGTGGGGTTTAACGTCCCAAAACCAGCATATGATTATGAGAGACGTCGTAGTGGAGGGCTCCGGAAATTTCAACCACCTGGGGTTCCTTAATGTACACTCAAATCTGAGCACGCGGGCCTACACCATCTTCCCCTCTATCCAGAATGCAGCTGCCGCAGCCGGGATTCGATTCCGCGTCCTGTGGGTTAGCAGCCGAGTACCTTAGGCACCAGACCACCGCGGAGTGGCTCTCAGTTGAGATTACCTACGACCGTACATGCCCTTTGGCGCATCTCCGGTACCATCCGCAGTAAGCGACTCCGGTGCGTCTTCTCTCTCTAGGGCTAGTGACCGACCTGCAGTTTGTGGGCTGCTTCCGCGAGGTGTACTTCAACCAGGACAATTGCCTGCAGTCTCTGCGCAAGGGCGAGCCCAAGGCGCGCCACAACGGCATATTTCCCGTCGAGTACGGCTGCGCCCTGGTGGACACCATCCCGCTCACATTTCCGTTCGCCGAGTCACGGCTCACTCTGAATTTGCCCAGCAAGACGCGCCTCGACATCTCCGTCGACTTCAAGACCCAGCAAAACGAGACCGTCATCGCATCCAGCCTGCTGCGCTCCGACAAGGGACAGGGCTTCTGGGAGGTGAGTAAAAGAATCCATGCAGAACGGCATCACAGCGGAGTGTTTATTCTCTATTTTGTTTGTTTTAAATGTGAATGCATTTCTCAGCCAGGCTACGACAGGCGTCCGTCGAAATTCGCCAACCACCCTCTCCCATAGCAACAGCTGCGGGCACACGCGTTTACCCTCGCCCTTAGCAACCGGCGCATGTGGTGCAAGAGAGTGTAAGAGAGGGCAGGTGCAGTACTTCGCGGCTCCATCTCTCGGCGTTCACTCTCTCTCCTCCCTGCACCCCACTTTCTCGTCCACTCGCTCCTTACTCTCGACCGTTCGCTGGCTGGGCGCCTCTCAAGAACATGCAGAAATATGTGCCCGAAACGCTGCTGTGAAACCCCAATGCTGAGCCGAGAACGATGTTCACTTTGTTCACTTGATAGTATTTTTTAATCGTGCACTCTTATAACGGTTTGTTCTCACGTACGAAAAAACGCCGTGTGGATGCTATGCAATGCATTCGCGTTTCCTCAAGCTTCCCTTCGGAGAGGTGGGGGTGTTTTCTTTCTTGATTAGGAGAGAAAGCATTTATTGTGTAAAAGCTTGTGAGTGAAGGTGAGAGGATTCCTTATTCCGAGAACCTTCTGGCTTGAGAACCTTCTGGCTTGAACTGCCCGCTGGGCTCGAGCAACGAGTTGACGAGTGGGTGCTCGTCGACCGGATTCGGCTGGGGGATCACAGCCTCCTACGCTTCAATGTGGAGGTTTCGGTCCACATCTGGTACTGCTCTATTTGCCCTGGGAGGCTTACTTTGCACTTCAGTAGGAGGTGTGCCAGAGGGTCTGCCATTTAGCAGTGTGGGCAGATGTAGCTGACCACGTGGTTCACCGTGCGTTGTCTGTCTTAGAATATTTTCATCCAGTCATTCTTTGTTGAAAAGTAGTATTAGGGGACCGTCGAACTTATTATATACACAGCGAACTTCTTATACTTTGTTGGAACCACACTTTAGACTTGCTTTCAAGCTCTTCGCCGTAAGTCATGCCCTTTGTCTCTTACTGCTTTCTCTTCTGTGATATTTTGTTCTCCGATGGTATGAAGAGCCTCTGCTTCACACTTCACAAACGCATGCTATGTATTTCAGCTTACTTAATACTCCTCCTCATCACTTCGGTAATTTCGTAGGCCACTCGTGCTAGACTGTAGAGGCATAATACGTAAAAGAGCCAAGACTAGCCCAACCATAAGTCTTTGGAGCGAGGCTTCGTGCAGTGGTTACATCATGAAGCAATATTGATCAGATACGTGATTATTAGTGATGAGAGTAAAGGAAACATATTGACTGCCAGTCGTCAGCTGCTGAAGTACTTGTGGCTTCCGTCAAAGCGCAGTGAGCTGTAGTGGCAGGTATATTGTGCGAAGTCAACTCTGCACGTGATGATCGCTGGGTGCACGATGCCAAGTGGTTTAGCGCCGATTGCGAAGACATACGTAACCTGAATGTGGTATGCAGCATTGATGGTGTTCGCTTTATATCAAAAAGCAGTGCTAAGTGAAAAGTTCTCGAAAACGGTATGAAAGCGTGTCATCGCACTAGTAGAATTTAAAAAATGTCGCTGACGAGAGTGGCCGCTGCCACTAGCGCAATGGGACTTGTTTTTTTCGCTGAGTCACTTGCAAGATTTCGCAATTGTTTGTCGCACTTTTCGGCCTTTTTCTAGGAAATATAGTTATTTAATGTGACCATTACGTTCGCCAACTACACTTCTATTCATGACTTTGATTTGTTGAGTGTTGAAGTCAAACATACGTTAGAGGCATAAAAACACAAAAACTGTTAATTATGCACTGTCGAACGTGCTTTAATTCGAATCTAGATTAGTCTGGAGGCAGTGTTTCAAATAAAGTTCCTGCTTTCGTTCATAGTTACGTATATTTCGGCTCTACGAAGTTTTTGAAGTGACTTTTTCAACTTCCCTTCGTGTTTCGGTGGCGTTTTTATTGTAATAAAAATATTTTCATAAATGACAAAACTAATTTAACTTGTGCTTTTTGCGGATTCTTTTGTGGTGATTATTTCCTTGTTGCCTTGACAGCATCTGTAAACTATATATGCCGTTGACGATTTGCGCATGTGCGTGACTGATTCAACTCACGCAGTGTCCGAAAATATTCACTTGGCTTGAGAGTCATGCCCGATATTTTCGCTTAGAAGGTATTTCGTGTTTGTCGGCAGATTCGTCTCAAGAAAGGCACCGCCATCTTCACCATCGTTCCGGACGAGACGAACCCATCGCACTACTGGTTCCTCAGCAAGGGCAAACAGCTCACTGACGGCCACTGGCATCAGGTCGGCGTCATTTTCGAGAACGAGTAAGAACCCCTTCTTTTCCTTCACTAAACTTATAAGCTCTGTACAGATAGGAGGGTCTTCCTCTCGCCGCTTGTCGAGTAGCCTCACTGGGATGCTTAAGCACAAGTGTTGTAAACGTGTGCCTGTAAACTCTCGTTTGAGGTGTGCATTCTAAACTTGTCATCGGTCC
Source organism: Rhipicephalus microplus (assembly GCF_013339725.1). Classification (NCBI taxonomy): domain Eukaryota; kingdom Metazoa; phylum Arthropoda; class Arachnida; order Ixodida; family Ixodidae; genus Rhipicephalus; species Rhipicephalus microplus. The sequence continues at coordinate 77,461,001 of NC_051167.1, forward strand.
CAGTAAAGGGGAAGCCTTAAGCCCCGTGCACAACACACCAGCGTCTGGAGCCCACGTCCTGCGCTGATGTGTTAGTCCAGCGGGACACTTTGTTGCAATATTTGCAAAGACTATAGCCTCCGCCTTACTCGGTATGTGCTTGTAGTCTTGTCAGAAATTATTGCAAAGCAGTACACTATCTAAACCGAAGTTGCTCGCTTAATGAGCGGTCTTCAGTTATGTTATAATGCTTGATGTACATTCAAAATGTAAAGCGAAATAAAAAGGGCAGTGGTAGAATGCGCATGGTACATACTTGCACAGCCGAACTCCATTTATGGCTATTTATTGGGGCGCTCTTGTAACATCTCTGTCACTCGTTCAAAATGTGGTATTTTCGTACAAATGCAACAGCCATCGACCCGCACTTTTAAAACGGGAAGTGAGGAAACGTCTGACAGAATGTGTACCTCACTGATACATAAGGAGCCAAACAATTCTGCTCGCGAAATGATTGATATTCAGCGTCATCAAAAACTGGAGTCATGACTCGAGCTTGCACCCTTTTCATACCACCACCCCTTAACCTTATTCTCACCCCATTACCCCCCAGAAAAATTTTGAACACTTGCTGGAGACTTGATGGGGGAGTCATGACTCGAGCTTATACTCTTGATGATGATATATGGGATTTAACGTCCCAAAACCACCATATGATTATGAGAGACGAGCTGATACCCTTTTCACACCACCACCTCCCAGAAAAATTTCGAACACTTGCTGGAGACTTGATGGTACGCGGTCATACTGAACGTTTAATCATTCTCCGTATCGTCATGAATCTAAAATACTCTACAGCTAGTAGTCGCGCCACGAATATTTATATTATAGTCCTTGACAACTTCTTCTGTGCTGCCTCGCCGTGCATGCGAGCTTTTCTAAATTTGTGCCGTGGCTTTTTGTACTTCATCGTACTTTTGCAGAATGAACACACGTGCAGTACAGAACCGAGTGTATGGGCTGTCCGGTGACCTCAATCAATTTCTCTCGGCTTACTCCAATACTTTCATACATAGATAAAGGACACGCTTTTTTGAGGGACGCACGATCGATGAACGTAGGACAAAAAGCGACAACTAAAATAAGAGGCAGCAATACTTGATACTGCGGGAGTGCAGCGGCTTGGGTATTACGATGCCCTGCTGCAATGAAGTCGCGGGTTCGATGCCCACCGTGGTTGAACCCACGCCGATTTGACTAAAACGTGGCAACGACTCGTACAGATTGAGCCAACCTACTTTTAAAATGGCGACCAAGAATATCGTGAAGACGTAGAGTTCACACGAATACAAGATCCACTGTTGCACCTAAGATGAACGAAAAGACCTAACAGTCATCTTACGTGGCCATTTTATTGGGTTCATTATAATGCCACGCGGAGTACTTGTTCAGCGGTCGTCAGTCAGCGCTGATCTGATCGAGATACCACTGCACAGAACGCACAGGTTCGCAGGTCAACAGGGCAACTCAGACTCAACCCCACTATAACAACGTCGTCTTCCTCATCCATTTGGCGCCAGTAAAGTGCTGCCGTGCCTCAGTGGCATTTCCATACCCACGACATTACCCGTGCCGGTAAAGCACTGTTTCGGTGCCTGCTATTTTTAAAATGGACTGTCAGCATTGTAGGCTTTCAGGCAGTAAACATGCACGATGTCAGTTCTGGGTCTAGCAGTCGAACTGGTTGTCGGGGAAATCTTGTAGGTGACATAGATGTCAAGTGTCACCTTGCGCATGACTGGGTAGGGCCCGACGTATCGTGATAAGAACTTCTCGCTTAGGCCAACACAGCGAGATGGGAGCCACTGTAGAACGAGATATCCCCGGTGAAAATACTGCATCTCTGTGTCGGCTATCATAGATTGACTTTTGAGTAGGCCAGGAGAATGAGAGTGAAATGCAGGCTACCGGGCGCGCGATGAGAGCACACAAACGCTTCTCTCCTATCTCTTTCTTCATGTTAACTTTGCAAAGTCTACGAGCACGTCATGTGCCTCTAGTCAAGGGCGCTTTGATACGCGCTGTGATCGCTACAAGGTTAGGATGTGGGGAGCGTCCACTATGGCGCCTGCCATATTTGAGCCTACGGCGTCAAACCTGACTGTTGTGATGAGAGGCCCGGGACGATGGGCACAAAACTAAAGGCGTGGTAGTATCAAGACCTTAACAAAAAAAAAAGTCGCAGTTTCGCCAAAAGGACGAAGCAATGAATGTGATAGCAACATATTCGAATGTTTTACGAAGCAAGGCTAGCATTTCAGGAGCAACATCAATTGTAGTAAACATGCACTTGCTAAGTAACCAAGTTTCCTGCGACGTGGTCTGATGACCACAAGAAGGCTTGTGCGTATTGACGGCGTAGATATATGAAGTGAGGCTGGCAGACGACTCATTTATATCCGATCTCACGTAACTCTACAAAACGCTGGTGTAAGAGCACAGGACCGCTCCAGGTACACCTTTGTCACAGTTTTTTCGTACTGAGAGCCCAGTCCGTAGAAGCTCCCTCCTGCTGTAGGGGAACAAGGTGTGCGCTGATTGTTGCCGCGATAGCGTGGCAACCGTAAGCGCACACCTTCTCTTTGTTCGCTCGTTCTCCTTGTTGGAATCCTTCACCCGTATATATATATACATACATATACATATACGTGAAGGACTGTGAAGGCAAAAAACCAGCCGAGACTATCCATATAATCGCTATCGTAATAAAATGGCAGCACCCTAAGTGGGGCGCACGCATCGAGGCACACAACTCCAGTCCCCATTTGAGAGAAATGAGCTCACGTGGACGCCGCATAAACTCATTTCGTGAGGTAACGTGACATTTATTGCTTCGCTTTTGTCATAGGCTGCCGGCCCGTAATGTAGAGTAATAAAAAATTGCGTTATGTAGCCGTCCGTAGTTATATATTGAGCATTTATATGCAAGCGAAAAAAAAACGCTATTTTCGCATATGTGTGGATTATATTTAAAAAGAAAGCGGAGGCGCCACCAGTTGAATGTCATGGGGTGTCTGCAAGTATAGCACTCGCTTATTGGTGTTCGTGTGCCGTGGTGTATCTCTCACATAAATTCGCATTTTATCGTACCCCCGAGTCTGATCTCCGAGGCTACGTAGAAAGAAGTGCGTAGTTGAATTCTGAACCGCCAGGTGCCTCAGCACATAGAGTTTCCTAAAATTAACTAGAGATAACTCTGGCGTGGTGATCGTTCAATGAGCAGGGGATTTACGGGTAGTACACGTATTTGCCTAGTCGTCGTACTTGCGGGCCTTGAATCGCCCTTGTGGCTTCGTTTATTGCAGTGTTTCTTTTGAAGGAAAGAACGACCTTTTTTGAACTTCGTGACCTGGTTTGAAATGATAAGCCTAAATGATTAAGATGATGATGGGCAACTGCTGAACATTTGATGATTTTCGCTTCGTGAAAAAACAGCTTCAAGTGACGCGAACCCAAACGGAGCCAGAAGTACGAAAATGAGATAGATCTGTCTACTACCCATCATTCCCATGCTCGTTGAAGTACCGTGTGTTGCAACTCCCATAGGCACTAGTGGAATAGTTCCCTCTAGTGTATTTATAGCAAACTCTATGCTTCAACGAACTCAGCTATAGTAAAGTTTTGGGGTCTTCGAGCTTTTTGCAAGAAAAGCGTGGGTACTTTCAATTAACGCAATAAATTAAATTGAATTTATTACCTGGCCAGTTATTGAGCTCTGAGATCACGTTATGCTGCCTTATCGTATATATCCAATATAACTCCTATAACCTACGCCAAAACAAGCAATCCGATATCAATTTTTTTTAGAAGAAATATTCTGAATATTCAGAAGTAGCTAATTAGAACATAAACCAAGCTTTAACTTGGCGCTCGTGCCACTAAAAAATTCACCGACGATTACGAGTCTGTCTGTCAGCTGCGGTGGTGTGGCAGTTAGGGTGCTCGGCTGCTCACCGAAAGGTCACAGGTTCGATCGCGACGATCGCATTTTCATTCCATCGAAATGCTAAAGGCTCGCGTATACTATGCGATGTGAGTGTATGTTAAAGAACACCAGATTGACCTAATTTCCGGAGCCCTCCGCTACAGCATCCATCATATTCATACATCGCGGGTTTGGCAAGTAAAAGCACGGTTATTATTACTGTGATGCTGCCTACTACACAATCAGAGCGCATCTTCAGCAAATACGCATGCGTCAAAGCGACACGACGCGGTGTAGGTGGGAGCACAGAGTTGTCGGGTTTCGCGTCAATGTGTGAAAAGCTTCATTAAGGAGCTTTTTGGCACCTGCGCCAAACAGAAGTGGCCCACTCTTCACGGCAATTCATTTGTGTCTCTCGCTGCCTGGCTCCTGCTGCGACGAGCAGCAGCTGGTTTTCAGCGTATCGTGGTGAACCTGGCGTCGCCTACTTCTGCCGCCGCTGGCTGATGCCAACGCAGCGCTGGAGTGTGAAGGGCCTTCGGGTGTCTGCTATGTGTTTCACATACAGTGTCCCATCGGCCAACGAGCGTGTTCTCCTCCTGAGCCTCTCAGGTCAACCCACTTTCTCGTGTCCGTGATCGAGAAGCGTGCGTTTCGCTGTCACAAGATATAGGTGGCAGCACCGACCCGCGCAAGTATGGATAGGCGGTCGGCAGCGCATATACACTTCAAAACGTTTTCTGCAGCAACTGCGCAGTTACCCCAAAAAGGGCTATTTGTTCCTTCAGAAGATAAAATGTGCGCAAATTAATGCACGCAGCGCGGCAAAGAGGAGCAGTTTTCTTCTTGTGGAGTAAATCGCCGCTTTTTTGGAGTAACTGAAGGGATGTTCGTGCCGTGTGCAAACCACCCATCTGTGTCTACACAAGCCTGTTTACTTTATGACGGTGCCGTAGCATTGTGTGGTACTGGTTAGTGTACGCGCATGCTAACTGAGTGGTCGCGAGTGTGAATGTCGCGTATTTGCTACAAATTTTCTGAAATTTATTTCTGAATGTGATTCTTGCGCATCAATCGTACATCTAATGAAATACCCGAACGCACTTCGAAAGGCTCGTTTAAAGGGGCCCTGCAACACTTTTTGAGCATGGTCAGAAAACGCTGCCGATCGGTAGTAGAGGCTCCCGACAAAATGCGAGCCAAATATTATAGCGCAGTATGCGGCATAGAATTCACAATGAATTATCAAAGTTAGCTAAAAATTTTTCTCTCTTCTCTCGACAAATCATGGAATAAGCCCCCAAATCACTCGTAGTAAGCTCATCTATTAGCCATTGGCTGATTTGAGCATGGTGCACTCGGTCGTTACACAGACCACCGTGGAAGGCCGCTGCTTGTCCACATGTGCGCGCGCGATCGCATTGAAAAACCTGCGCATTCGAAAAAAAAAAGGAAAACAAGGTCAGGAGGTGCGTGACATTTTTTATTTGCCCCTCCCATCTCTCCCTGCTTAGCTTCCAGTGCTTTCGTCGGGACGAGAGAAGAGAGAATGTGATTGCAGCGTGTGACAATTCTTTGTAACTACACTCGTACTGGACATATTCTTAAAAATTTTGCGGCATTGATTTTTTGAGGCAATACGCTTTTCCAGTGAATTAATTTCATGCCTATTCAAAAAAGTGTTTCAGGGCCTCTTTAAGTCAACCAAAACGTTTTGTTTTCGATTGCACAGAATAACTGTTGCTCTTTTGAGAAGTAACCGCGAGAGCGCGGTTACTCCTTCGCAGTTACTCCTAAAATGGTGTAATGTGTGGCAGGTCAGTTACTCCGCTAAAGGAGCAACCTCGATACACCTTTTCCTCCTTCACCTCTTGGAGTGTACAAATACAAGCAGCGGCGCTTCGTTTGCGTGCGATTCACGGTGTAAGAATAGCTTATTCTTACACCGCAATGAGGTCTTATCCGATTGTCTGTGGATAAAGTGCGTTGACTATACTTTACAGTTATTATCCACGCTCTTCTCTCTGAATCGGTGCACTACGCCCATGCAACGTTGACATTGCCCGCGAGTAAGGCGCACTCTGTCTTTCATAGAGATGCTCGCCCTGGATGATCTTCACGCTTTCGCACTAAATCACGCCTTTCATGTGTTATTTGTACGTGGTTAGCTAGTGTTCCGCCTGCTACACACTGCTGTAGCGTGACTGAACTACTCATTTATTTCTTGGTCATCTGCATACTACAAAAAAGGAGAAAGATAATAGAAAGTCCGCATATCTGTGTGATTCGTTCAGTGCCACCGTTCACACCTTATATGTCATGTGATTTTTTTTCTCATTCTGTTCAACATTAAATGTGGGACAGCCGATAATCCTAGTCAGCAAAGCTCAGTGGCTGATGGCGCTTTGCGCTACACTGCGTTTACCATGTGTACACACATGTTCTTGCAACAGTAAAAATCTGGTCTGAGAGTTCGGCCGGAAGCTCTCATCGATGGATTACGTGCGTGACGGTGCTACATCAAAGGCCTGGTTAATAAGACGAGCATGATTTTTACACAAAAAATTACCACTGCCATTCGTCAGTAATTAACAATGGCACACAAACGCTGAAAACAATGTAAGAAAGATGAAGTTTTCTGTGAAATTATACGATAATATATAAAAGGCATGTTGTCTCAATCAATTTTCAACCTCTGGGTTTTTAAAGCGTTTTTAAATCTAAGCACATGGTTGTGCACGGTAACTCTGTTTTAAGTAAAGTGTAAGCATCGAAGTCTGGCAGTTTGTGTGATAGTAATATTTCTATGTAGTGGTACCACGGCCAGATAAACACAACTAAAGCTCCTCGTGACCGATGAACTACAGTGCCATAGTTCTACACCTACCAACAGCACACAAGTGCATGGTCTAGAGCCTGTGTTTTAAAATTTTTTTAGTATGAAGTTGCTATAAAACACTGCGTTCACACAAAATTTAACAGTTCTCATGTTTGATAGGATGTCAAGAGCATTTTGTGGTGTACTTGAAACAGAAAGCGGAACCAACTCTGAAATTATTCATTTGAATGAAGGGTACAACGACAATAAACAGCACTCTGAAAAGTTGAACTCACCGATCTTAATACAATGCGTCAGCAGCCGAGCAAGACCAAATTCTTTCGTACGTCGTTGCAGGTATATGTAGAAACAGCTGCACTCGTGCTGACATGACCATACAAACCACACTTTAAGAACTTGCATGACGTACGCGCACATAGAAACACGATGTAGCTAGCAGACGACGCAAGGAGCAAGCTACACTTCATTGTTTCGGCCAGTTGCCGCCAAGCGGTGACTCTGCTCGAACTCGTGGTTAATCGGCGCTAGGCACAGACGAGTTCCAAAAAGGAAGAACTTGTTGTAGCGCCATCTGTACATATGTACAGGAAACAGCCAACGGCTGCCATTGCACGTGAATGGTCCCGCACGTTCGGGTGGCATGCATACAACCTATGTCACACAAAAATGTTCACATCAAAATGAAACCGTCTATCTCACGTTCATACTTTTCACTCCATGGCACGAGCACCGCGTACTTGCGTGTTTTTTTTTTAAATTTGTTTTCATGCACAGCGGCGGCTTAGCCCAGAGTTACTTGAACATTTCAAAGCCTCTTACAGTGCTGTTGGCATTTATTCAAGTAGTCTGATGGTAACGCAGCAGCTTGCTGGCTATGCACGGCGCCAGACTCTTCGGAGCAGCCTGCCCTATTTATTACGCCGACAATGGTGACGCGGCGCAGCAACGAGTGCGTAAGAGCTGTGCTCAAAAAGAGAGACCGAGTATTGCGTACTGTATAACATGGGAGCGTATAAGCCGTTCCTGAAATGTGACGTTAAATTCAGCTGTGTTTTGGGTGCCACCTGAAGGTTATGCTCACTTAAATGGTTGACAATTGACAGTATGACGTACTCTCTAAGGAAGAACATTCAGCTGTTCTAATGTAGTGTTTACAACGTATAGTAGACGATTCGCACTACTGCGCTGGGGAATAGCTGTAATCAGCTGTCCCTATCACACAACGGAAATGAAACATGAACCGGCCACTTCCTTGTGCCCGCTTGTTTGGAAAATATGTTAGATTCAGAGTACGTACTCTACCATGGGATCATTCTTGGCTAAATTATCTGCTTTACAGCACTATAAACTCTTTCACTGTTTACAAACACAGGCCCTTGATGACATCCGGTTTTGTTCACCAGTGCGCCTTAATAGCATTGGTGGGAAAAAAGAGTTTTAGAAAGTAGCCCGCTGATTTTTACAGTTGCCTTCGCCTATTTGACAAAGTATTATCAAACAAATGTCTTTTTTGGCAACATAAAAATTACAAGAGATCTCCTTGAACCTTACGAATGTTCTTTTTATCTAAAAACTACATAGATATTTTCTTACTCTTCAGAAAAACTTGAAAACGTGCTGTCACATTAGTGAAAAAATGCTATCATCCTTTGGCTGTTACACGCAGGCGTCAAACACTTTCGGCACAGCATTTGTCGGTTAATCTGGATTCACACGAGCAGATGGAAGAAACATTTTCGCAACGGATGGCGCATCGCATGACGCACACGTTATGACGCATGAAGCACACGGGAAGTAAAACCTCATATATTAGTTCATGGACACTCAAGACATACTTTTGCGGTCGTCCTTATGCTCCGTATGCAGTACAAATTGATAAAATCACCTCGTGCGTCATATGTTCTATGTGCAATTGAAAGCTTGCGAACGTTGCATGCGGGCGAGGCTCAAGCACATATAAAGCGCACCGGATGGCTCCGTTGGGCGAACGAGCATGAAACGGTGCCGGGTGGGGCTGTGTCGCTGAGCAGCAACTAACTGCGAAAGGGGTGCGGTTGCACATCCTATTGTGACAGACATTAGCAGAATGCGTCAAATTTTTTTGTACGTGTCTGCTCCCACCACTTACATTTCGTTGCAGCGACAGACGGTGGCCGTGTTTCATAATGCCAGTGTTTTGTGGAATTTCATGGGATCGGTTACTGAAGGAGCCAGCTTCTAGCCTTAATTGGTATAGAGTTCCATTCGGTTACTACAAAATTCATTGTTTCGTGCTTGTGATGAAGCAGTGATTGTCATTCTGTACATGTTGTTGTCGAGGTCTTAGTAGTGTGAAACTGTGCCTTAGTAAATGCGTTATTGTTTGAAGACGTTCTCCGCACTTGTATACGAGAATGCATTTTTCAACAAGTGTGGGTGATTTCGTGAGACGACTGAATGTCCTTCTTACGTCTGCCGCTTGATATTTTAGAAATGTGGAGTTGACGATCGACTTCAACCGCAAGCTGAAGGACACCTACCCCCGTCCCGTGGAGCTCGTAGGGCCGCTCGTGATTGGAGGATTCCCCAAGCAACACGTCATGGGTAAGCAGCTAAGGAATGCCGTAGTTATCATTTCGTCTGAGCGACCTCATGTGAGACGAGACCCTAACGTTCCCGAGCACTTATTTTGCCCCAGCACGCGTATGATAGCTGCAAAGCACTTCCCATCGAATGCTACGTTTTTCCTATGAGCCCGAGGTCGGCGTACATATCTGAACGTGATAAAATCGATAGTTGTTCTTCTCAAAATTTCAGTAAATCTATAAGTGGCACAGTAACCATACGTTGGCTCAGATGTGAAAAAAATATAGAACATATGCAGTAGTTTTGCGGGTGTCGTCTAGTCAAAATAATTATTTTGATGATGCTAGGTATAGCATTTGAGAGGAAGTGTGGCCAACAACTGTAGCAATGGCATGAGCAGAGTGCTGCATTAGGGTTGAACCCCCCCCCCTCCCTCCGCATTTTATAAGTATCTGTACATATAGGCACACATACAAACAGCCGCATGCGAAAAAAAAGGCGCCATACGAGGGAAGACAACGATGAGGGAGCTTGCCCAGGAGGTTAAATCAGGTAAAACCGTGAATCCTCCGTACATCCACTCAACCATTATATGAAGATGTGCCCTATCAGGGGCAGCGAAGGTTTCAGGACGTTAAACCCTAAACATTATTATTATTATTATCATTATTATTATTATTCTTTGTTATTATCAATATCAATATTTCTTGTTGTTCTTATAATAATAATAATATTACTATAATTATTATTGTAATAACGAAGCTTTGTTGCAGCGCTTCCCTCCCCTACTCCGCGAAAATTGGCGGATTTGACCGGAAGTCGAAAGCGCCCCGTTCTTCGGGAAAGGGGCCAAATTCTAGCGCGGCAACGAATGCCGGTCGCATTGGTTTCGTCCAAGGAGGGTTTCGACTTGCGTCTTGCGTAGGACCTCACGTTTTGCTGGTTTTGCTAGCGTAGCGTCGCTTTGCCCATCGTGCCCACTCATGCCAGAAAAGAGACGTGCGCATCGCGTTCCATTCTGATCCTGTCATTTGCTTCAGAGGGAGCGTGGCCACTACGGTGGGATGGATGGACAAGGCTCAAGCATATAGAAGCAAGCTCCTAAAAGCTACTAAAAGGGGCCGGAATTACCCAAAGCTAACACCAGGCTGCACCCCTGAATGCGTGTGGTCATTATTAGGTGGCATTTTGAGAGTGTACTTCCGCTGAAAACGTACTGCCTGCATGTCTTCTATTTATATTAGAGATTTTAGACTTGTTGGCATAAGTACTCAATTTTTAGGGGCAAAGCTCCTTAGGCACTGGGTTGTTCCGTTCTCTGTATGTAGTATCACGGCCGGACTAGAAAGGCACGTGAGCGTTCTGTCTTACGGCCTTCGCAGTGCGTCTGTTTCCATCTCCCGCCGCAGCGCCGTGTTGTCGCTGCGACCCTGCCATTGCAAAGGTTCCTAGATGAAAAAACTTGTTTAATCTATTGACCTTAGCCATTGCTGTCCGTTGTGTTCGTGACTGCAGGCCATGCAAAATTAGACGCTCAACGAAGAAAAAAAAACAAAGATTTTCAGACGCCAAGCAATAAGGAAACTTGTTTTTATTCATGGCAGAGTCGCTGCGCCCCTCGTGTTGAGCAGTGACTCTAACTACGAAGTAACGCAACCATTGCTCTGAACTCGATTGAGAAGGCCGTAAGACAGAACACGCGTTTATAGTCCGGCCATGGTAGTATGTAGCCACCTTTGATTATGACTTGCTCATATAGATGACGTTGTGTGTATATGTCCTTGGGAATAATATAACAAGATGGCGTTAATGGTTTTCACATCATATCCATGTATTGAATGATCATGTGTTGGGCGAAGCGTTCGTCCATTCGTCCGTGCATCCATCCATCCATGCGTCCGGGTGGGTGGATGGTTGGGCAGAGGCACGGATGGACTGACAGAAGCACAGTCGCACAGACGGATGAACGCAAGGATGGATGGACAGATAGAAACATGAACTGATGGTCAGACAGACGGACGGACGGAAGCATGAACGGACAGACAGATGGACTGACGGACGGAAGCAGAGACTAATGGACGCATGGACAGACAGAATCATGGATGGACGGACGGCAGCATGGGTGAATAGATGAATCCATGGATGGTTGGAAACACGGACGCAAGGACGCTTAGCCCCACTCATCATCATTCACTCCGTGAATAGGCTGTGATTTTTTTCTTCTTTTGAGCAGCTGTATTTTTAGGGGCGAAGCTCCTTAAAGCGGCATCCGTTCATCGCTCATAGTAGTAATAGTAGTCGTAGTGTGTAACCAGTGTTAGATTTTGACCTCAAAGGTGGTGCCGGTGGGAGACTTTTTCTGTGCGTTGTTGAACAATAAAAAAAACTTGAAGTGTTGCGCATTAACTAAAAGCCGAATTCTCCTGTACCTCATTACCCCTTAGCAGCCATTGGCATGTACATTGAGCACTATCTGACAAGAAAGGGCTGTTACGTTATACTCGCTGGGTTTAACCTCCTTGTAGAAAGGTTTAGCGAGCGTTGAGCTGTAGTGCCATGAATGCAGTGAACTAGTATATACCATGAACTCGAGGTGGTTAAAGGTGGGAAGTAGACACGAAGCGCAAGCCGTAAGAAAGTGTGCATGTGCCTCCTCTCGTTCTGTCCTTGGAATGTCCGCTGGATGACGGTGGTTCTATATGAGGAATATATGATAAAAAGATGCGAGATTGTAGTACTTGGAGTGTTGAATAGGTGGACGAACAGACACACAGACAGATGCATAGATGGACGCACGGATGGCTGCATGGACGGATGGACGCATAGACGGACGCAGGAGTGGATGCATGGACGAAATCAGGGACGAACACACAGATGAACGTGCGGATGCACGAACAGACGCACGCATGGACGGGCGGATGGACGCACGGGCGGCCACACAGACGCACGCATGGACGGACGGAAGCAAGAACGAATGGACGGGTGGATGCTTCGCCCCACTCTCCATCATTCACTCCGTGGATATTCTGCCATTTTTTTTAACATCTATGGCTGCCTGGTTATGAACGACATCACAGATTAGATGAGTGACTTGTCGCTGCGGTAGGAGTGCTATAAATTTAATCGAAATGCGCACTCTTGTGTCAAGCTAATTGCGGGTGTGTAAAAGAAACCGGGCAGTTCAAAGAAATGTATTTCTTCAACCTCAGATTTTTCGGGCTGTACCTATCTTGCAGGAGTTGAAAATCAATCGCTAAACTGGTTGATCAGTCACTCAGTCTCATGTTTGCTTTGTTTTGCACTGTTAATCCTCTGAAAGTAAAACGCCACGGTGTACATAAGCACTTTCGAGCACAGCATAGAGACTTAAGCTTGTTTGTCTCAGGGCGAAACACGTACACTTCGTAGGAAAGATTGTTTTTCAAGTGAGCACACATTATCGTTGCATTTTCTTGGTGATAATCGTGACACGTAAGTTCTGCGTTTATGGCCGTTCACTACAAAGAAACATCATGTAATAAACTGCCTTGCTGTTCATGCTTTCACATCTACAGCTTCAACGCTCTCGTGTAAGATGTTTAGGCAAGTACAGTCGGTGTTAAGCCTTAAAAGGCCATTATACTACTCCGTGTTCTAAGACAAGAAACTGGTCTCATTCTCGCTTTCACTACCCTTCTGCCACTTATTTTTTTATAAACTTGCAGTCAACGTCGGCAGTAAGCGTTGAGCCTATAAACATTTCGCGCTTTTCCGTTGCGCGCTGTAATCTCCACTGGCACAGCAAAAAAAAAATGCACAAAACGAACTGAAATCAGTTGATCGCGCGTAATAGTCATGCCAGACATAGTAAACAGGTGAGCTGCAGCATGATGAGCGATGATTCACTACAGATATCAATCATTACTCGCACTATTAGAGAGCTTATTTTCTCATGACGTTATGTGAACAGACTACCGACGTCTCGAGCTAAGCCGAGAAGATTGGAATTGTCAGAAAAGAATAACGTGCTCATTCTTTGTATTTTCAGAGATTTCTTGGGAGCTTTTAAAGGTAGACCTAAACTTCATTTTGTCATGATGTAATCGATTGGGTCCTTTAGGTTAAAGTCACATATAGGTTACAGATAAACAAACTATCTTAAGAGTGTATGCACGTGGCATCTCCATCGTACCACATGCTGCAGGCTTCGTGGGCTGCATACGGGACATCTACGTGGAGAAGGAGTGGGTGGACCCTCGCAAGGTGGTCGGCACGGAGTACGCGCACGGCGAGGTCTCGCTGGATAACTGTCAGCTCATCAACCCGTGCAACAACCCGAATGCTTGCGAGCACGGTGGACAGTGCTACCTGGACGGCTCCCGCTTCAAGTGCAACTGCAACGGCACCGGATACACAGGGAAGACGTGCCACTTCTGTGAGTCGAGGTCTTGTTCACTCATAGGCGGTGTATAGGGTCCCTTTACGACTGTCGTGGAAGGGCCGCAAATTGGGCATGTAGAGTGAAGAGGACGTGCAAGAAGTGTGGATGATAGGCCAAACTCGAAAGCAGGTCACTTTCTAGCTTTTAACTGGCCGATACTTCGCTGATGGGCAAGTGGTGACTCACAATTGCCAAAGATTCATGATTAGCAAACAGGTTCGCTAGAGTAGTGTAGCAGTTATGGTAGTGGGCTACTAACTGAGAGGTTGTGGGTTCGATCCCGGCTGCAGCGGTCGTATTTCTGTCATATCAAAATGCTAAAGGCCCGTCTACTAGATGTCAGTGCATGTTGAAGAACACCAAGTGGTCAACATTTTCGAATCTCTCCATTACAGCGTTCATCATAATTAGTTGGTGGTATTGGAACGTATTCTAGATGCTATTATAATTAGCAAATGTACCCCTAAAATAACACGGCTACAGAAAGAGACGATGTAAAAACATCTTGAACACAGAGGAAACTTCTTTAACACCTTAACCAGGGGTGCGCAACAGCTACTAGGTGAAGCTAGGTAAACGGGTGTAGAATGTAATGTTTTTTACATAAGCTGTCGCCTTCTTAGTAGAATATATAACTGTATTAGCTCCGAGTAGCGCCGCCTGGGGGGAAACCTGGGTGATGTCACGGCAAGGACTCTTCGACGTCTCCTACTGTGTGGTACATGGGCTCACTTGTTAGTTTGCGGTTTCGTTGTTTGCATTCGCTTTTCGCTTCTCTCAACCTACAGATCTATATTAAAAACACCATCAATAACGTTCCTTGTAAGACTACAAAAAAGTTTCATTTCACTGTCGGCAACGGAACCCGCGCTCGGTCGTACGAAAATTGAAATCAGGTTTGTATGACGCTGCTAAGGATGGCTTTCATTCCCGGCCTCGGAAGCCAATGGAGGTGGAAAACAAGGACACCTTTCTTGAATACAGTAAAATGATTGCCGCATATCATGTTGTGACTTGAACTCGCAAGACAGCATGCTTGAATCATTCAGGTTAAGTTGTTCACGGGTGATTTTAAGAGTTGTGTAGGTTTGGTCTGCGCTGTGGTTATTTGTATCGAACTCATCCGCCTATCTACGGACAGCACTTTTGTCTGTGTGCCAAGCACCGCGCACACGTGTAGTGTAAAGTCTCGCAAAATATCTCGAAAGCGCTCACCTTAGAATACCGTGCAGCTATTGTGTCCTTTTTTTTTTTCGCGTATGCTTGCTCAGTCCCAAAGTTCTTTAGTGTCATGTTTTTCTTGCAATATTTTCGGTGTCCCGTTCCACCGAAATTACTGAGGTTAGGTGTGTTTGAGGTCAAATGCGAAAGCTTTTATTGCTGTCAGACTATGTCATCGTGCAGCATCACTGTTGTACGCTCGTAAGTACCACTTGAGATAGCCATATCGTGAATAGGATTTCCTTTCACTCTATTACTCTTGAGCACGAACCTGTCGGTAGACATAATGTGTAAGACCAGTTGTCACCTCAGCGAGGCGACTGATGTTTAATTATTATGTGGGCCACGTTATAACTGACTGCGTCATCGTAAAAATTCATTTGCACCACAGCGCTTCTTTTGCAAACGTTGATATCTGCGATACTCGTACCTGAAGTCAACGTTGACCTTTATGGTGGAACGATACATCGGACTAACATTTCACACAAATCATCGTTTACGACTACATAATCTCCGGTGACAGCTGAGAAGAAATTTGTGCATAGTACCTGAGTAAAGGGAGAGGGCAGCATGTCCAAAATCATTGTGTGTGCTGCCGCATTATTTTGAGTAATTTTCCGAATATGTTAGAGTACTGTTCTTGAGAGACAATAGATGTGAAGTGTCCTTTCGGATAAAACGACACTCGATGAAATCACGCTATAATTTTCCTGCAAAGGCCGTCATAACATTCATGCTAAACCGCATTGCAGTTAATTAATTGAATACATCCGAAGTTTCATTTACAATATTTCAGCATACATGTTTTAATCCCGAAGGCTACTCTAGTAGTATTGAAATTAAATCCACGAAGAGCATATTTTTATAGCACCGATTCGTTGGAGTAGCCATTGAAAACAACAAACGTCAGCATCACGATTTTCCCAATTAATCTCCCGTTCAGACGGGAGTTTGCCCATCCTAGGCCTATCATCAAAACTTGGTAGAGCCTAAATAACTTTGACTAGTTATGAATCATTTCACCTTATAGGTAACTTGAAAGATTTGCTTTGTAAACTGAACAGTAATGACCACCTTTATCGTTGAATGAGCTGGCACGCGACGGGCTCAGAAAAGGGTGAAAAGCACGGCTGAGTGGATTGACGGATGAACACTTTATTGTTCCGCCAGATAAGGAGGCCCCCTACCCCTTGTCTGCTACATGTCTGCGCTACCACATATTATCATGCCCCTACTCCCCATAGCTCATGGCGGCCGGCACCTCTGCGATTAGGAGCAGGTGAAGAGGTTCTCGCTTCTCGCGGCTTCTGTCAGGTGGATGGCTTGTTGTTGTGAAACAGGGGTCTCGCTTCACAGCAGAGCTTTCCCAGACCTCTCTACAATTTATATTTGATTTAGCACCTAGGGAGTTATCACACGGTCATATTATGTGGTCAAGGGTCGCTCTCGCCCCACAGTGCTTGCATCTATCGTTTTCTTTGTCATCTTTTTGAGCCTGATATGCCCAGACAG
Organism: Rhipicephalus microplus; assembly: GCF_013339725.1. Lineage (NCBI taxonomy): Eukaryota > Metazoa > Arthropoda > Arachnida > Ixodida > Ixodidae > Rhipicephalus > Rhipicephalus microplus. Next base: position 77,477,522 of record NC_051167.1, read on the forward strand.
GGTTTACGAAATTGCCAGCTTGCAAACGCCGCCATGCGACTACCTCACTATTAATAGTGCAGGCTCTCATCCGAAGGGGGCACACCTCTCCGAAGTAGCCGATAATTTTCAGCGATCTTAGAGTAATTTTTTGGACGCTCGTCCATGTTCTGGCAGTATAGGTTGCTTTACAGTCACCCGAAAGAAAAGAGCTCAAGCTAACTCTTGGGCCGCCTCGTTGCTACGAACAGATGTGTGCACTGGGTTCCAAACTACAGGCTAATTTTTCTGTTTGGCCGTGTACCGTACGGAACACTTGCCGTGTCGGGCGAGATTGTATCTTTACCGAAATTCCGAATTGCCGTTTTGCTACCACTGATTTTAAAGTGAGCTTCCGTTTCAACGCAAACGAGCGCTATCGCAAGTTCTCCAGCCGTTTCCGTGTTGCTGTTTCTAATAGTGGCGGTCAATACGGGGGCATCTTGGCTGTCGACTACCAAGGTGACCGGCGCGTGATTTGCCGTTTGCCGCATCCACGTACGCAACCTACTTGGGTCCATTGATACTCTCTGTGTGAAATATCTAATGCATGTTTCGAAGGAGGGGAGAAATAATTAAGCACTCATGCAAGCCGAAGCCAGTAATGACATCATGCTTTCTACGAACTATACACGGATAAGCTAACTCGCAGTCGCTTGAACCGAAGTACATTGCAAACAAACAAATTAAGTGCTATTCTCTTTACATTGTTCCGCCAGTCGCGGGTTGGAATCCTGGGTGTGGCGGCTGCATTTCCGATGAAGACGGAAATGTTGTAGGCCCGTGTGCTCAGATTTGGATGCACGTTAAAGAACCCCAGGTGGTTGAAATTTCCGGAGCCCTCAACTACGGCGTCTCTTATAATCATATGGTGGTTTTGGGTCGTTAAACCCTACATATCAATCAATCTTTATATTGTTAGCGTGCTTTATTTGCAATGTACTTCGATTCACGCGGATATGAAATGCATGCTTTTCGAGCTATGTTGTGTCGCCCGGAAATGACGAGATAATCTTACCCGCGAAATCATAGAAGCAAGTCAGATATCACTATTAGCCCCGACATCAGGAGTGGTGCTGCCTGGTGGGAGGCTTGCATGTCGTCCCGGTATGGACTCTTCGAATCTTGCTTTGGCGCGCGTATACATCATGTGCTCGGATCGTACGCCGTTGCGCTGCCAGCGTTTACGCTTTGCTTGTCTCACGCTTGAAATAAATGCCGAAAGCAGCATTGATGATGTTCTTGGTAAAACAATGACAAATTGAACTTTTTTTTTTTCAGTAGAATCGCCAACGGTGCCCGCGCATCAGCGTACGTGCTTTGGTGAGGTTTGTTATGCTGTCACGCTGCTTACCTCGAAGATGAGTTCGATTCTCAACCAAGACAGCCGCACTCTGACGGAGGTGAACAGCAAGACAATGCATGTGCAGCAAATTAAAAAAATGCGAGGTGGCCACAATACTACTCTGCAGCGATCCTCGATATCATGTCGCACTTTTGAACGTACACATATACGACAGCATATTTGCATTTCAGGTTGCGTTGTTCACAGGGAACTCCTTTAAGAAGATGTGATTGTTTCGCTTTCACGATCTCTATTTTGTATCGGATGCATCGAAGTAACTGCTGGCAGCATATTTTCTTTTTTCCTGTCGGTGTGTGTTTAAGTTAGTATCGAGGGTCGCACAATATATATCGAATGCGCTTGCCTGAGAATGCCGCCGAAGCTGTTGCGATAAATTTTCTTTTGTGTAGTTGCTCATATTTCTTCTCAATATTTAGCTTCATGAACTATCGCCTTGTCCAGAATTGCCGTTGGTGGCTACTTTGCGCCAAAGTGGTTACTTTTTTCATCCGTTTGGTGGCGAAAATTTTCATGGTATATTTGCTGGCTATTTTTAACTTCCCGGTTTTACTTATTCAACATGGTTTTATTTATTCATCTTTAGTAAAGACTCTAATTATATAATAATGCCCCTGCTCTATTTAGCTACTGATTTGGCTACAATATTAGGAGACATCACTACTTTGGCTACATTTGGCTTGAGTTATGACGCCTTTTAAATTCCAGCCAACGGGTGCTATTGTGGACACTGTCTAATTCCGCCATATTGTGAAATTTTGTAATGGTTTTGTAATTTTGTGGCATTTTAAGCAAATCAAGGAGGTCGTAGCAGCTCACTTGGCCATTTATAGCATCGATCAGTGGCGAAATCTGACAACATGGCGGAATTCGCAACTTCGCGAAGCTTTCAACGTTACTGATTATTTGACTCCACGCGCAGCGACGTACAAACGTACTTGCCAGGAACTGTTCCTGGTTGGCTATCGCAAGTCCGGGACGTACAAGATCGACATCGACCGGAACGGCCCGCTTCCACCGGCACACGTGGAATGTGACATGCAGCGCCCTGACGGCTCCATCGCGACCAAAGTCAACCACAACATGCAGCGCGAAATGGTAGGTTCACGAGAAGCACATATAAGTGAGTTATAGATAGAGAAATTAGCGGCAGTCCACGCTATGAACGCGAATTGCCGGCTAACCATATTCATAGCGCAGCTTCGAATGTTATTTCATTTATAACTTTTCGAAACTATAAGCATGCCTGCTTGATACTCAACACTACATTCCCCTTTCCTAATGCAATATCGGCGTTCATGCGTCTGCATATTAGGCAAGCAACTAATCGTATTTGAAATCTTCCAAATCCGAAACATTGTGTTACTCGCTGGAATTTTTCGTGGCTGTAATCTGGGATGATGTGCCCATTGACGTAAATGTTGCGAGAAACTTTCATCTTACAGTGTAAATGCCTTTGCCTTCTATTTGACATCCTGACTAAGTTATTGCGCTTTTGTTTGCAAATGTGTGATTTTTTGTTTTAGTTACTATATCTTAAAGTGACCTATGGCTTGACCTACAATGCTCTTTTTACAATAGACCTGATGTCAGCCGAAAAGGGCTGGTGGCCCAAGTGGTTAGTATACTCCTTATCTTTCCGCTATTGTTCAATGCAGCATTGCTTCATTGCTTGACTGATTGAATGGAAACCATTTTGTTGGCCATTCAAAGAACAAGAACATTCCCACGTTCGTTTCGGGTCGTGTGGCTGCAGGTCGTGAGGAAATACTGGTCTGGAAGGTTTCTACATGGACATCACCTACCGAGAGTTCACGCCTGAGATGCTGCAGTCTCTAATCCACGCATCGAAGCAGTGCTACCAGCACATCACCTACGAGTGCTTCAAGGCTCCCCTTGGGTAAGGACCAGAGTGTAGTGCGAGTCGTGTTCGCGTTACGGACTTCTTTTTATGACCCACTTTTGATGGAGGTTACGCAATTTTATCGCAGGGGCACTTGTTTTGAACACATTTGTCTTGAAGAGACAGAGAGAGATAGAATCTTCATCCCTTGACCAGGCTGTTTTCGCCCAGCGGGGCGGTTACGTCCATTCAAGTAGCTGGCAGCATGAACTGTTATGAATCAAGTATTTTACCACGGAGCCACTCTAGGTCTCGAAACTACTTTTTAAATAGACCTTAATGTTGGTAAAACGGCAATTTTGGTTGTTGTTGCTGTTGACACATCTTTATTCACATATTGTGCCCGTAGAGGGCTGTGATGAATGCAGGGGGAGTGACGTGATTAAATAAAAAAATCGTTTTGTTCTCATTTTTTTTAATTGTGGTTGCAGTGCTGACGATCCACTTTTATAGACATTAAATATTTACTCCTATGATCAGCCGTCACGCCGGGTTAACTTCAATTGTAGATAGGTGCCATGCTCTGAAGTTGATTTATGTTGCATTGTCGCGAGCACTGCAGCGCTTCATATAAGCTTGTCGCTTCTGGTGTTGCTAATACTCATGTTCTTGTTGGTATTGTTGCGCAAGTGAAAATGAATGGTTATATAAATAATTGCGATTCTTCAACATATGCCTGTGCGGGCAAAATTTGTACATATAGTTCGTAATTTAATGACGTGTCGCCCAATAAAAAAAATTACAACACGGTCACCCTCCCTCCGCATGCTTCGCAGAATGATTCCCAAGGTACGTGGGATTTTCCAAAATTTTTTTTTGTTAATTTCACAGATAGCAAATTAAAATATCTATACCGCCGATGTGACGCTTCCCTATGCTACTTGAGGGCATAACAGATGTTTAGAGCTAAATGAGTATCTTTATGGTTTTGGCTCAAGGCAAACCAGAATGGCTGTTGTGGTTCTTTTTATTAGGATAAGGTAACGTGCTGCACGATACTCATGTTGAGCGAAACAAATGCTTAGATTGATAATGGGAACCAGGTAGTAGGTTGCATGGACAGCTTATGGCTTTCACATAGAGTGTGCATAGTGCTATAAAGCGTTCAGAATTCATTCTTAGTACAAGTTATTGCTCTCCCATAGAAATTGAGTGCATCGAACTCTGGATCGTCGCACATTTGTCCTAAACACCTAGTACCACAAATCGCCAGCTACTCCTTGTAAGATCGCTTTACCTACAAACACTCATTTTTGTAGACCATCCTCTTATGTCGAAACGTGTCACTTGAGCGGAATATACTCAAGCGAAGTTAGTATTGCCATGGGGTCATGACGTGGACAAAGGGAGCAGGCTCGATGCTCAGGTAAAACTGTTTATTCCGCTGTACATGTGGCCAGGAAACTGAAGGTCAGATTACAGCAACACACGGGCACTGATAGCGGCGAACAGAGGGTCGGCCGTCGATGAATTCACAAGCGGCGAAACACATCGGCAATTGTACATATGCCAGTCGGATATTCCAGTCTTATCACTGGTCATCCCGCGAACTCTGGAATAATCACGAGCGTTTCGCGTATTGCGTGCAATCTTGACAAAACGATCTATAATGATCGCAAATCTTCTCGAACAATAAGGTGCAGGTTGATTGATTGATATGCAAGGTTTAACGTCCCAAAAACCATCATATGATTATGAGAGACGCCATAGTGGAGGGCTCCAAAACTTTCGACCACCTGGGGTTTTTTAACGTGCACCCAAATCTGCGCACACGGGCCTACAACATTTCCGCCTCCTTCGAAAAAGCAGCCGGCGCAGCCAGGATTCGATCCCGCGACCTGCGGGTCAGCAGCATAGTACCTTAGCCACCACTAGGCCACTGCGGCTGAGCCAATGAAGTGCGGTTTTGCTAAGCATTCATGACGAACTTTGCAGGAGAAAACTGATTGAAGCAAAAGTGTAAGTAAGAAACACGCGTGGCAATATGGACTAGCCTGCGTCGGCGTTGCCACACCGAAACACGAGACTCCCCTAGAGCAGAGCGCATCCACCCTCGCTCGCTGGATTCCATGGCCAACGGATGTGCCCCTGCGATCTCCGACGACAGCACAGCTCTGGCCGACTGGCTCGCCCTCGCCATCTCCTGACGCCATGAAGCTCTCGCTGAGTGGTTCCCAGTCCTCGAACTCCTGCGACCGTGTCCCCATCTTTCTCTATCCTCTCTTTACTTCCATATGTGGGCCTTACCCCCATCCCCCGTGAGCTGCTGTTGAAGTGTCACACTATGATGCACACAGTTTCGGGACTCACTTTTATCTTCTTTGCTCTCTTTTAACAGCTTCAGCTGCGCCGTCGCCAGATAAAGTCATCCTTGCCGTCGATTGTATACTCAATTGGTGACTCATGGGGATGAAAAAAAAGATAAAAAGAGGGGGTTCTCATGCTCTCACCATGTCTTCTTTTATCTCAGGTAAGTTGAGTTAGGATGGCTCAGCCGGGGAGCTGTGGGGGTTTCATCCACGGCAGTGCCAACTAGGCCGGGGACAGATTTTTCGTCGACGAGCACCTCCTCTATAGTGCATCTAGCTGTCGGCCTACTGTGTTAGGCACATTTCAAAGTAAAGAGCAGGGGTAAAAAGGGTGCAGGTACAAGTGCACACGCTTGCTCTCAATGCTCTCTTGTATAGATCAGTGACAGATTAGACAGGCATTGCCTCATGTCTTTTCACCCATTCACTCACTTTATTTCATCAACAACTCACCTAAATTTAAATCCCATTTTTTTTTCACTTTGTTAACCTGTCTTTTTATTCATCTGCACGCGCTTCTGCGCATCGTTCTATGCGGGACCCAGACTGGAGAGCTACACGTGGTTGCAGTCGTCGTCAGGGCCGCCACTACGTGACAAGCATCGGCAGCGGCCGACCGGCCTGGTGTCAGTGCGCCGAAACGCGAAGCTGCTCCAACGCTTCGCGCCTCTGCAACTGCGACGTGGCTGACGGCCGCTGGAGGCTCGACGAGGGCATCTACGACCGTCCCGAGGACCTGGGCATCGTACGCATATACATGCTCCAGCCCAAGGGCTGGCCCACGACGCCGAAGCCCGGATGACTCTGGGACCTCTCGAATGCACCGATACGAGTGAGTGTTAGCCTCACGTTTTGCAACGAGTGCCAATTTATGCGTATATGTGGATCACTCTCAGTTGAAGAGATCGGTATGAGTTTCGTGTGTTCAGTGTCCATGATTGTGCGTTTGCATCTGAACCATTAGTTTGTGAGCATGCCTATGCTTTTACGCAAGCTCTTGTAATGGTGCGCAATAAATGTTAAAGAAATTAACGTTATACACCGTGTGAAATCACATTCTACCACTCAACAATGTAGGCATTCAATCGTAAGGCACTTTCCGATCAGGAACGCCGCGGTATGCCTCGCACAGGGAGACAAGCATGAGCTGGCCATGGATTGACAGCACTAATACTATCGATGGGCAATTCTCAGTCTAACACGCCATATCTCGTTTGCAATAAATATTTGACAACTACTTCCGGTAATGTGTGCCAGTACGCACATCTGAATTCACAAAGGGCATCTTGGTAAATTTTTTCATAGTTTTTTCTACTTGATAGATACGACACACAATATATGAGCCGCGAAAATGGGATGATGTTAGAACACAGAGTGGCTGTCTTGGCGCTGGAAAAACGGATAGGTGGAATATAAATAGGGATGACGATTATTGTTGCGGAACAATATATTTTCGAAAACATTTGAACCACTCTGCGCTAAACTACCACGGAATCACACTCGATGAGGTGCAATTATGTTTGCATTGTACACAGTGCACTGTGGGCTGCATAGGTTCATCATATTTAAATATATTTCGTAATAGCATTGTTCCGCATAAAAATACGCACTGAAATTTGTTAATATTGTCATTGACACAGAAATAAACTGCTTAAGTGCCAAGGTGACTCGATTAAGAACAGCGTACTCTCTTCTCGCTTGAATAAATTAGTTCACTCCGCTCATAATAAACGTTGATGACTTTAGCACAATGCGTATTTAGCACAATGCGTATGTATATTGAGGGCCCCGCCTCCGCTCCGGGGTAAATTCACATTGCCCGAGCCAGCAATGTAGGGAACGAGAGCCGTCTTCAATGCATGATTCAAAATATTCACAAACAGCTTTCCGAACCGGCTCAACACGACACTGATGCACAAAGGATTACCGAAGACCCGGAACAAACAATCCCCGCTGACTGGCGGTCATTGGGACATGCGCACCAAAACAACGGCAGGAAAATCAGCATGAAACATAACAGCAAGAAATAAAACTCACACACAACTCGCCGTAGACTACGGTCCATCAGCTCGCGTTATAGCTGACGCGCCCAAAAGCGGCAAGGCGTCACCTCTGTAGCACACGCAGCGGGAACACCCTTCGTGCCTAGCGCGACTGACGCCGCATACCATCGCTTGAGAGACTCGTGGCTGACTGGATTAGCCCTATGCCATCTCCTATCTCCGACAAGAGCTCTCGCAAGTGGTGCCCCGTCCTCGGACTCCTGTGACCGTGTTTCCTTATTTCCTATCTGTCTGATGTCATCGCTTGCAGTCCTTCCGCATCTCTCTCTCTCTCTACCTTTACTTCTATCCTTTTAATCCCTCCTCACCCCCATTCCTTGTGAGCTACTGTTTTGGTGCCGCATGCTGATGCAGACAGTTACGGGGCTCACTTTTTCTTCTTTTCCCTCTTATAACCACAATCTCAATGCTCCCCTCCCACCGAAAAGCTTGTGGGCTTGTTTCACACCCCTTCTTATCTCCTTCCGCTTTTCCTCCCCCTGTGGCCTTTTGGATGCTGACGCTTGTCCTACGCATGTGCAATGTGCCTGTGTTCTCTTCGCTCTGCTTCCACCGTGCGTGCTACAAATAAGGGCTCATCGGCCCGACTATATATATAATACTAATGAGATCTAACTGACAATAATGCCAAGGAAGGTATAGAGGAAGTTATTAGGCCAGTTGTAATGTAAATGAGAAGAAAGAAAAGTGGGTAAAAAGATAACTTGCCGTGGGCAGGATCCGATCTTGCCCACGACAAGTTATCTTTTCATCCACTTTTCTTTCTTCTCATTTACATTACAATTGGCCTAATAACTTCCTCTATACCTTCCTTGGCATTATTGTCAGTTAGATCTCATTAATATTGTGTAAACAGGAAAAACGAGCCCCGCCGCGGTGGTCTAGTGGCTAAGGTACTCGGCTGCTGACCCGCAGGTCGCGGGTTCAAACCCCGGCTGTGGCGGCTGCATTTCTGATGGAGGCGGAAATGTTGTAGGCTCGTGTATTCAGATTTGGGTGCACGTTAAAGAACCCCAGGTGGTCGAAATTTCCGGAGCCCTCCACTACGGCGTCTCTCATAATCATATGGTGGTTTTGGGACGTTAAACCCCACAAATCAATCAACAGGAAAAACGAGCCCTTAAGTATACACTTGTTTCCTTTATTCATTAATGAGGGTCCCCGTTGCGGTGGTCCAGTGGCTAAGGTACTCGGCTGGTGACCCACAGGTCGCGGGTTCAAATCCCGGCTGCGGCGGCTGCATTTTTGATGGAGGCGGAAATGTTGTAGGCCCGTGTGCTCAGATTTGGGTGCACGTTAAAGAACCCCAGGTGGTTGAAATTTCCGAAGCCCTCCACTACGGCGTCTCTCATAATCATATGGTGGTTTTGGGGGGCGTTAAACCCCACAAATCAATCAATCATTAACGAGGGTCTCGTACTGGCAGACTTGGTGCCCTTAGGTTGTATACGAGGGACTATTTGGTCAGCTGCCAGTTAGTAATAAGTTCACGTGCTATGTGACGCCAAACAGGCTCATAAAGAGTGTGCTACACTCGCCGCCATGGCTACTAGTGGCGCTGACTGACACTCCTACGTTTAAATTGACATAGATACCCAATAAAGTGGCTGGGGGATAGCTGTCGTGGTAGCTCAGTGGTAGAGCATCAAACGCGTTATTCGAAGGTCGCAGGTTTGGATCCTGCCCACGGCAAGTTATCTTTTCACTCACTTTACTTTCTTCTCATTTACATTACAATTGGCCTAATAACTTCCTCTATACCTTCCTTGGCATTATTGTCAGTTAGATCTCATTATTATTGTGTAAACACGAAAAACGAGCCCTTAAATATACACTTGTTACAACTCGTCATAGACTATACCTAAGGGCTCCTGTTGCCGTATTTTTACACAATATTAATGAGATCTAACAGACAATAATGCCAAGGAATGTATAAGGGAAGTTATTAGAACCAATGTATTGTAAATAAGAAGAAAAGTGGGTGAAAAAATAACTTGCCGTGCATATATATATATATATATATATATATATATATATATATATGTGTGTGTGTGTGTGTGTGTGTGTGTGTGTGTGTGTGTGTGTGTGTGTGTGTGTGCGTGTGAGTGTGTGTGTGTGTGTGTGTGTGTGTGTGTGTGTTATGCGAGCTCAGTATTCACTGCGTTTGTTCTTCTTCATCTTCACTTGTACATAATCGTCGTCACTGTGAGCATCTTCTTCGTCTGAAGAATCAGTCTGGCAAACGGCGTCGAACCACGATATTGCTGCTGTCTTTGAGAGTTGAATACCTGGACAATATTCAATATTTAGCTTTGAGGCCTTATGGTATCGTCAGCTTTGTCACCTTCTGTGTCTCTGTGTAGATACGCAGCAGTACGTCATCACCTTCAAGACAGCACCTTCGTACCTGGAAGTGCAGACCGGCTGGCGCCGAGGAGACCTGGCCTTCAGCTTCCGCACGTCCAGCAAGCGGGCTGTCGTCCTCTACCAGGCGGCGTTGCACGAGAAGCATGGCTATCTGCTTGCCATGATTACGAGCGGTGAGTGGGTTTCCTCTCAGCACGCAACCTCTATGTTATTTTGTCATCATCATCAGCCTGACAAAGTCCACTGCAGGACAAAGGCCTCTTCCATGTTGCGCCACACAACTCGGCCCTGTGTTTACTCTTGTCATTTCATACCAGCAAACTTCCTACTCTCATCTGCCCACCTAACTTTCTGCCCCCCCCCCCCCGCTTGTCTACTCTGTGAATACAGTCGGTTATCCTTGATGACCAGCGGTCATCTTGCTTACGTGCTACGTGCCCAGCCCATGTCGATTTTTTCTTTTTGTTGATTTTCACTATGATATCCTTAAAACCGGTTCGTTCCATGACCCACTATGCTCTCTTTTTGTCTGAAGGTTACGCCTCTCATTTTGATTTCTATCGTTCGCTGCGTCGTCCTCAAACCAAACGGAACCCTTTATGTAAAATATAAAGTCTCTTTGGAAGCCTTTGGATAAAGAGGCAGTGCCCCCCTCCCCCCCCCCCCTTTCTTTTTTGTCAGCCAAGTCCCGAAAGCCAAAGACGTGTCCATTTTCTAGCCCTGTATAGGCCTCATCTGTCCTCATAACCTCACTGAGCCCTATTACATGCTGTTTAACACCCTCTAGCTCCTCGAATAGCACAGCTTGACATCCCTTGCTAGACAAGGTTCTAGCGTTAAATATTGCCAAGTTCGGGTTCCTATGACAGCCTGTCCGGAACCAGACATTCTCAGAACCCTCTGCTGCGTCACAGATTGGACCGCGACCGTAGTCACTTGTTTCACAGCCGTTTGGGGTAAGGGCCGAAAGTTAATTGGTGCATTCATCTGCGAGGAAGTGGCCAGATACTGCACTAGAGGAGCCAATCCTTTTCTGCTGAGAAAGTGCGTTACTAGCGGTGGTCACCGGTAAGGCCGCACTCCAGGCCTCTTATTGCAATTACATTTTCATGGGGATAATTATTTAAGAAAAAATTGGCGGGCAATTGCGTGGCGCCAGGATTCGAACCTTGGACCTCTTGCACGTGAGGCTCATTCTCTCATTTTTACGCCATCACTGCACATTATATAAAGCACTGCAAAAAACAGGACATAAAGTAGACAATACGAACGCTTCGCAATGTCTACTTGTCGTGTCTTTTGCGCGACCTTAGATAATGTGGAGGTATGCCCACTAGCCCACTTGTAGATGTTGCTACAACATCCATGTCTTCCAAATCTTCTAATCAAGATTTGCGAACTATACAAGTATGTAGCCTCGGTGCAAATCTTCGAAATGTTTAACCGGCACTTTTTAAGACGATTGCAGGTATTGAGCTAATTAGCTACTAACTAGAGAAGAGATGAACTTCGCGGTCATTGACAAATACAACCTTAACAACACGTAAAAACACTCTGATTGACGGAGGGAGGCAACACACACTAGCACTGAAATCCAACTAAGATTTTATATGGCGAAAAAAAAGGCTTATGAGTACGTATTTAAAAAAACGTGATTGATGCCTCTTTTTAGAAATCCGTATAAGAGGAAAATGAAATGTGTCTCCGTAGAGGTAATCGAGCATTGATTGTGCATTGTTTTGCCACAAGGGTGAAGGAATCAATGCTGCAGTGAGAAATTGCAATGTCACGCGAAGAACGGCAAGCAGCTAGAAGCTTGCAGCACTCGCCTCAAGCAAAAGGAAGCACACACGAAATGAGCGCACTCACACAGGACAAGCGTGGACAAACGACTGTCACAGCTCGGCACTTAGAGCACGCTGCTGAAAGAGAAAGAAAGATCGACAAAATGAACGGACAGGTACACACAGGACGAATGCGAGCAACGGTCACGATTTTCACTTCTTCGTGTGTGAGCAGCGTGCTCCTTTCGTAAACGCAACCACGGCAGCGAGGTAAATGTCATCGGTGCTCCTAAACAAACATGCGGTAGCGCAAGAGATACAATGCACCCGAAACCTGTCATAAGTACGTGCGTGAGTCAGACATCACGCTATATAGAGACTATCTATACGCATTTTAACCCCGCCGTGCGGAGGCGCACGCACAGCGACGCGCGGAATAGCATGGCAAGACAACTTTTAGAGCGCGTCCGGCCAACGTGCGCCCACGGTGCCATCTCTGTACTAATGAATAAAACGCACTGAAATTACTGAGTTGTGACGACCGCCAGTGGTACGTGGTGTAAAATGGTTTGGCGTTAATAAGTTCGACAAGGGTCACTCCGTGGCTTAGTGGGCAGCGTCGCACGTTGAGGTGCACACGCGAGGTGGCTGGTTTGACGCCTCACTGCAGAATTTTTCCTTCTGATGTTTTTCTTTTCCATTGTACAGTAAATGTTTCACAACGTAGCATCTGCAACCGAAAAAGTCACGGAGCCGTGGTGGACCACAGCTTAAAACTCTCTTGTGTTAAAACGACAAACTTTAGAAGAAAGCAAAGCATTGTGCACAGAAAAGCATTGAGCACAAAATAAACTGTTTAAAAGTTGCTAGTTCGCTCTTATGCGTAATCCTGTCACGCTTTTTGTCTTGATGGGGAGTGTTAGTGTCTTGCTTTATTGTGCAGTTTCGATATTTTTTCCACTACTTACATGTGTCTTTTGCCAAATAACTTTAGCTGTAAGTCGGCGCTAATCCATGTTGCCTCCATCCTGGCCGTTCGTGTTTCTTTCGGTTCAGTGAGAATTTTCCTGATGGTGTTTAACACTTGCACGGACATTCATCTAAATTGGTGACTGAAACTTCAACTTAAGTTTACTGGGTGTCGACATCTCAGATCGTTGGTGTGCTCACAAGTGATGCTTTGTTGCCGTCTCTGCATCCAAATGAGATCTATTTGGGCCACCTATGGCAAGCATAAAGTCGCAGATGGGATAAAAATAATACTAAAATAGACAGCATGTTTCATGCCATTTTGCGCTAACCCTTACTCAACAACCTGTTCTGTCATCGCAGACTACGAGCTGTCGTTCGAGTACACCGTGAACGGTGAACCACGCATCGTCAAGCTCCTGTCGCGCAGCCGCCTCAACACGGGTGAGTGGCAGCAGGTGTGGCTGGACCACGACACCCACCACATGCGGTTCACCGTCAACCTAGACTCGGTCATGGTCGACTTGGCGAAGGACGAAGGCGTTGGGCCCTTCGAAGGTCCCCTCTACATCGGTGGCGCACCAAAGTGAGCGCTGGCTTTTGCTTCTTTGTAATAGGAATTTTATTGCGATAGCAAATATACGGACGCCCTCGGCCGAACTTTGCCGTCGGCGTCGATGTCATGCACCGTATATATATATGTATATATATATGTATGAAAAGGCAAGAATGGAAAACAATCTAGGAAAAGCACTCCGGCGCGGGGAATCGAACGTGAAATCTCTGCGTCGTGAAAGCGAGGCGTTAGCCCTAAGCCACCCTGCAGAACGTTATTCACCGTTCAAACGGCAGGCTATTTATATCTACCACTTACCACTGCTGCGTTTTCGTCATTACCAGAAAGATGGCGCAATGAGTGCACGTCGCCACATCGCGCAGCGGGGCCCGCTCTAATCTTCTACGCGTACTTTGCCCAGCTTAGAGAAGAGGACAGACGCTCCCTCGCGTGCTCTTATCTCGTGGTGGCGAGGAGGGGAAGATTGTACGCCTTGGTTGGCCTCGAGGTTTACGTGGAACGATTCTGCTGTAGTTACCAGACGCACAAAGGTCACTGCAATCATTGCAGTCTCCGTACGCGAAAAGCATGCACTTTTCAGACTCGGCAAAGTTACAAATGAGACGCTTATTCGCGTGCATCTGTACCTGTGAGTACGTTTCGTGCATAATTTGTGGGCGAGAAACGCGGGGCACGTTTCGATGTGCTTCCCATTCTGTGTGCAACCTTTCAAATTGTTGCTATCGCGTTCATTGCTTCGCCTTTGCCGCAAAGCTGTGACTTTTTCGAACCCCACTTGTTTGGAAATTTCCCGAAAAAATAGCCTTGAGGCCACTGCGTATGTGCGACACCCAAACAGGGTTTGGCTTTTGTGCTTGGAACACTATTTCTAAAATGTAGCGGGAACCCCAAATGCTTCCCCAAAAGCTCAGCGTAAACAAACGTGATGGCACGCAATCAAATTATTGCCCTCTGCCATGGCTAGCATAACTTATAATAGGGGCAGTGTTCAAAGTGCCGCCGACCCATTCGAAAACTCATAGCTCTTGCTTAACCCAAAGTGAGCACAGGGAAATGGCTTTAGAGCTTTAATCTTATGGTGCCCCTATTTGAAAACTCACTATAGGCCACTTAAGCGCTTGAAATATATTTTTCTCTGCATGTCGCAATAAGGGAATGTTGGTTGCGTCCGAAACCAACCGTGCGAACATTTTGTTTTAGTTTAGGGTGGTAATAATAAGTAAATAACATTTAGCAATTATTCCCCTATTAGGCCAATGGGGACCAGCGATCCCTGTCCGTGCTTGACCTACTGCTTTTATTTCTTTAAGTACATATCATATTAGGTGCCCGTTTTTTCGTCCATTTGTTGAGACCATGTGACTTGACCAGGCTCAAAATCAAGCCAGTGGTCAATACTGGTCCTAAACAAGGCTGCCAATACTGAAAAGTTATTTAAAATAACAAACGATGTAAAAAATAATTTACTTAGTAGATATAACCGAGAAGTAATTGCAAAAGCAAACTCAGTATCTGTAAAAACTCTTCGGAAACATGCAGCTGACACTCGTGTCGTGCAAGAGAGGGCGCCACCAGCTCACCGAGCGCGCGGTTGCTCCTTCCACCGGCGCCACTTCGGTGGCGCCTTCGTCGCTAAATATGAATCGGCAAACGGCATGACAGAGTTCGCTGCACACAACACGTATTATGACTGCTGTAACAAGCAGGAAGCCGACAAAACGCAGCAAGAATTACAGTAGATGTCACACACCGAGTTTTCGGATCTCCCTAACACGATTATATTGGTTGAAGACACTGTACATGCGAACCTTAAGCATTGACGTGATCGACGCCTTGGTAAACGGAGCAGCGAGAACTGTACGAACGAAAATCGCTGGGTACCCGTACTACACACTTGCTAAAGTTTCACAGTAGTGGAGCTGAATTTGGCGCAGAATTATGCCAATCCCTACACAGGTTTGTTTTTAGGAGCTTGCTCGCCAAACTTCTTACGCTCGGGGCTTGCCCTTTAGCGTGTACACTAGAGGCACAGCTGTGCAATGTACCCACTACGCGCCCGTTGTAACTTGCATGAAGTAGGAAAGCATTCATCGTCATTCTGCTGATTGGCGAAGGTACCCACTACACATCTGTGAGGCATTATGTGCACCATGTGCTGCGAAGAATGCTCGTCGAGAGGCGAACTCTGAAGTGAGAGCCCGCGAAGAAAAGGGAGTGCGGAACCAGCGGCAAGAGAACGTCGACTCGCCACCTGTATCGACATTGCTTTCCCCGACTGCAACCTCCGATTCAAGATCTCTCGTCACATACTCCATTGACCAAAAAATTGTAATTTTCAAAAGAAAAGGCATCCCGTCCCAAAGCTTTGTAATCAGTAATGTGATCTTTCTATATAAGTGCATCAATATGTAAATGATTACATCTTGTGTATATATTGCCACGCGCGTTCCTTATTATCACTTTTGTTTCATTCGGTTTTCGCCCATAAAGGCTGTCAGAAATACTCAGCGCAAACTACGCATCATTTTTCGATAAGGTTTCCGATTACTGTAGATTGTTACTTAATAATCTGTGTTAACTACCGTAGTCTTAACAAAATAACTCGAAAGGACGTTTACCCCTTATAGAGAATCGACGACGCCCTTGACAGTCTTCAAGGTGCGGAGTTCTTCTCTTCTATTGACTTACAGAGCGGCTACTGGCAGGCCCCTATGGCACTTGAAGATAAGTCTAAAACGGTTTTTGTCACACCTGATGGCCTCTACGAATTCCGCGTCATGCCTTTCGGTCTTTGCGACGCGCTCGCAACATACAAGCGGATGATGGACAATCTTTTGCAAGGCCTCAAGTGGAAAACATGCCTGTGCTACTTAAATAACGTGGTTATATTTTCGCCAGATTTTCCCACGCATCTCCGCAGGCTAGATGAAGTACTACTGTGCCTAACTAACGTCGGCCTTCAGCTGAAAAAATGCCGCTTCGGCTCAAGTCAGCCCACGATCCTCGGCCATGTTGTCTCTAAAGACTGTATCCTTCCTGACACTGCCAAGCTTCAGGCAGTTGCAGAGTTCCCTAAACCCTCATCTCAGAAGGATCTGCGCAGCTTCCTTGGCCTCTGCTCGTATTTCCGCTGCTTTATTCAGAATTTTGCAATGATCATCGCCCCCTTGACTGAACTTTTACGGAATGACTCGAAAAGTTACGCTTGGTCACCTGCCTGTGATGATGCCGTCAAAAACTTGCGCCACCTGTTAACCTCACTGCCAAACTTGCGACACTTCGACCCAACTGCTCCGATTGAGGTACACACCGATGAAAACGGTGTTGGACTCGGTGCCGTGCTCTTTCACCGCAAATCATGATTCCAGGAGTACGTAGTTGCTTATGCAAGCCGTACTTTCACCAAAGCGGAGAAGAATTATTCTGTAACAGAGAAGGAGTGTCTGGCAATTATTTGGGCTCTAGGTAAATTTAGACCGTACCTATATGGTAACCTTTTCGACGTAGTCACCGATCACCATGCACTTTGTTGGTTATCCACGTTGAAGGACCCCTCCGGTCGTTTAGCTCGCTGGGATTTGCAGTTGCAAGAGTTTTACTTGTGTGTTGTCTACAGGTCTGGCCAACGTCACACTGATGCCGACGCCCTATCGCATTCACCTGTATCATCGCAAAGCTCTGCCTGTCTATCTGTCGTGGACAAAACGGTTGCGTTTCCAGCAAACTGTGACATGGCATCTGAGCAACGTAAGGATGACAGGATCAACACTCTTCAGCGATTCCTTTCAGATCCATAGACTTTTCCATCTTCTCGAACATTGCGCCATCAAGCGGTTCACTTTGAGATCCGCGATGACCTCCTTTATAGCACGAATTACAAGTCTGACAGCCGAAAACAGTTACTGGTCATACCTCGCCATCCTCGTGCTGCAATATGTACAGCTTTCCACCCTAACCATCAGTGCGCACATGTGGGCATCTTCAAAACTTACGCTCGCCTTTCCTCCCGGTTTTATTGGCGAGGCATGTACACCTTTGTGCGCAAGTACATTCAGTCATGCCCGCAGTGCCAACGATGAAAAGCTCTGCCTCATCACACCTCTGGTCTGGTCCAGCCAATCCCTTGCCCAGCCAGGCCTTTCGACCACATTGGAATCGATCTTTACAGTTCTCTTCAATTCACGGCTCCTGGAAACCATTGGATTGTTGTCGCTGTCGACTACTTGACGCGACACGCAGAAACAGCCGCTTTGCTTGCTGGCACAGCACGCGACGTATCATCTTTTCTCTTGCGGAACTTCATTCTCCGTCACAGCGCACCGCGTGAACTTCTCAGCGACAGAGGACGTGTGTTCCTCTGTGAAGTCGTCAACGCACTCCTTGCCGAATGCCATATCATCCACCAGACTACCACTGCCTACCATCCCCAAACGAATGGCTTGACGGTAAGATTCAACCGTACCATTGGCGACATGATATCAAAGTATGTTGCCTCAGACCACTCCGACTGAAACCTGATTCTGCCTTTTGTAACATACGCCTACAATACTGCTCCACGGGCAACTACGGGCTTTTCGCTATTTTTCCTGTTATATAGCTGAGACCCTTCCATCACACTAGATATCATTCTGCCCTATCACCCCGATTCCTCCAAGTCTACGCTTATCTCTGAAGCTGCCCACCGCGCCGAGGAATGCCATAAGCTCGCCCAATCGTTCACAACCATCGACCCAATGGAAATGAAAATCTCGGCGTGACGATAACCACCCGTACCCTAACTTTGTTCTGGACACCCTTGTGTGGCTTTGGGTTCCAGCTGTCCCTACAAGCCTTCCTTCGAAACTTGTTTCAAAATACCAGGGACCCTACCGCGTTGTCTCGCAGACTTCACCTATTAACTACATCATCGAACCCTTGACACCATCCACAGACCAGCGCTTTTGAGGTCGCGAAACCGTTCACGTACAGCGGTCGAAACCATATTACGATCCGCCTGTAGTCTGTTCTCCCTGAGAGCCAGGATGGCTCTTTTTCCGACGAGGGACGATATTATAGTGAAGAGGAATCCCCACTACCGCAGCGACATCGACACGTTGGCGCGTGACGGGTGCTGGGACTGCCTGGTTGCTGCTGCGACGACGCTCGTATATCCGGCCAGCTCTTGTTGCTTCTGTCCTGACGCTGCTACCGCTTATCGCCTTGCATTTACATTATAGGTAATTTCTGCTAGCTCACCCATGGTATTGTGGACCCCTAACTTAAAAAGCATCTCTGTACGGGTTGTTATCGAGATACCTAACACTTTCCTGATACGTTTGCACAAAAGTGTATCTATCTTATTCTTTTCTGATTGTGTCCTATTGAGAGCCGATACTATGTAGTTCACGTGGCTCATAACGAAAGCTTGACGAACGCGAAGCAGCGTGTTTTTGCCTATTTCGCCTTTCTTACAGGAAACTCTCATTATTAGCTTAATTATGTTTTCTGTTTTTGTGGTTAGATAAGCTATGGCCCTGACATTACATCTTTTGGCATCTATTACAAGACCCAATATCTTAATGAAATCTGCTTGTGGAATGTCACGTCCATCTCCGGTATAAATACTGATGGGTACTTCATTAAGGGGTGTTAATCTCCTAGCTCCCCGTCGTGCTTGTCTATACAGCAGAAGTTCTAATTTCTCCGGAGAGAGCCCAAGTCCTGTATCCGCTAGGAAAAACTCAGTTGCATCGAGAGCATCTTGGAGAGCTTGTTCCACAGTAGCCTCTGAACCTCCTGGACACCAAACTGTTATATCATCCGCATATAATGCATGACCGATGTACGGTACAGCTGCCAGCTTTCTTGGTAGTTTGCTCGTGACAATATTAAATAAAAGGGGGGCGATAACCGCCTCTTGAGGGGTACCTCTGTTTCCATGCGTGTACACTTCTGATGTAAAATACCCCATGCGTATGACTGCTGTTCTACTTTCCAGGAATGAACGTACAAAATTTTTAAAAATTGGCAGCATATTCACAGAGTGAATGATGGAGAGTGGGGCGAAGCATTCGTCTGTCCATTCGTTCTTGCTTCCGTCCGTTCATGCGTCCGTCTGTGTGACCGTCCATGCGTCCATCTGCCCATCCATGCGTACGTCTGTTCGTGCATCCGTCCCTGCGTTCGTCCATGCATCCACCTCTGCGTCCGTTCATGCGTCCGTTCATGCGTCCATCCATGCATCTGTCTGTGTGCCCGTTCGTCCATCTATTCAACACTCCAAGTACCACCATCTCACATTTTTCATAAATATTCCCCATATAGAAGCACCGCCATCCAGCGGACATTCCAAGGAATAAACAAGAGGTGGCACACGCACACTTTCTTACGGCTTGTGCTCCGGGTCTACTTCCCACCTTTAAATACCTCGAGTTCATGGTATATGCTAGTTCATTGTATTCATGGGATTGTGGCTCAACGCTCGCTAAACCTTTCTAAAACCTTTTTATGACTATAACTAGAAAGAAAGCACCTCTAGATTACAACTACCAGATTGGCAATGCTTTCCTCAAGCGTGTACAAAACTATAAATATCTTGGGTTATGGTTCACGCCCGACCTCCGGTGGAACACTCATATTGATAATGTATGCTCCAGGGCTACCAAGGCATTGTATAGCCTTAGACGTAACCTTTATACCGCCCCATCTGATATAAAGTGTCTTGCTTACAAAACTCTTGTCAGACCTATTATCGAATATTCTAAAATTGTCTGGGACCCTTACACAAAGACAAACTGCAATAAAATAACAAAATACAGCGACTTGGTGCGAGATTTATTTTTAATAAATATCGCCGACATCATTCTCCTACTGAACTCTGTAAAAAAGCTGGACTGGATAGTCCTGAACTTAGGACGAGGATTGAGCGTCTGAAATTCCTCTTCCAGTTAATTCATAATCATTTTAAACTAAACTATTCAGATTACTTCCAGGTCAACACACAAGAACACTCCAGACATCGCCATAATATGTATATACCACCCCTAGTCCCACGTAACGATTGCTTTAAGTTCAGTTACTTTCCACGTGCTATTGAAGATTGGAATATGCTGCCAGAGTCTATAATTGGTTGTTCCTCGCTTACATCATTTGAACAGAATCTAAAACGTTTATTTTCCGAATAACAGTGACATATGTTTTTCTTTTTTTTTTCTTGGCGTGTGTGTGTACTTTTTGTTGGTTGCATGATTCTGCAGTAGTTGTCTTTCAAATCTTCAGCGCAGTGCAAAAGTGCCGCCTCAAATGCGTCATGTGCTGTTCTGCGCGCATGTATTGCATCGCATGTGTGTTCCATTTATGTATGTTATGTATAACTTCGAGTTGCTAGTCACAATAATACCGAGAAATTATCTCGAGACCTGTACGGTACTTGTTTTTTGCAAATAATTGTTTGTACTTCCACCCTGTAACGGCCCACTTCTGGGCTAACAGTATAAATAAATGAAATGAAATGAAATAAAACTAAGGAGGTTACACCCAGCGAGTATAACGTAGCAACCCTTTCTTGTCAGATAGTGCTCAATGTACATGCCAATGGCTGCTAATGGGGATCGCAGCGTGCACGTTAACTAAAAGCCGAATGCTCCTGTCTCTCATTCCCCATTAGCAGCCATTAGCATGTACATTGAGCACTATTTTTTATTGTTCAACCATGAACAGAAGAAATCTCTCACCGGCACCACCTTGGAGGTCAAAGTGTTATAGTTGTTACACACTACAACCACTACGAGGGACGAACGGGTGTCACTATAATGAGCTTTGCCCCTAAAAAAATGTTTCCGAAGTTCCAAGCAGATATGACTTTAAGAATGCATTCATGAGTGATCTTGTCGAAGGTTTTGGTTAAATCTAGGGAGAGTATTCCCTTGAGATCTTTGCTCTGCGAGTCTAAACTGTGTTTTATGCAGAAGCATAACATCCTGGGTGGAAAGAGCTGGTCGGAATTCTATCGCATTGCACGGGATGAGTCCCTTGCACTCAATGTATCTAGATATTTTATTGGGCACTGCATGTTTCATAATCTTACCGATGCATGAGGTTAAGGATATGGCCGGAGGTTCTCTAAGCCAGCAGACCAACTTGGTTTTGGGATTAGGATTAACGCGGCCATCTTCCAGTCTAAGGGGACCAGTTCGTTCTCCTGAACTTTATTAATCATCATTCAGGTTTCTGAAGAGTTTGCAACTAACTCCATGATGTCCCGGAGCAGAGCTACGGTTCAGGTTGTGTAGCACCTCTCTAATTTCTGCCTCCACAAAAGGGGCATCCAGCTCCGGGGCAATAATGCCCTCATTGTGGAGTGAAAAGCGAGAACTCGAATTTAGGCCTAGCTGGAGATATTCGTTGGCTAGAGTTTGGAGGAGGTCTACATCTGAAGTAGCCTCTGCTTTGGCTTTGTTAATAATCCGGTCGACCACAGGTCTTTGATTTCCCTTGGTTGGCCCATCATCTAGTAAACGTCCAAGGAGTGTCTATTTACCTCCCTTTCGCATCCTACCATCGGCTGCTAAAGAAACATCCCTCCATTGTTGTTTGTTTAACTCATTACTGTGCTCTTCAATAAGTTTGTTGTTTTCTGAAACTTTCTTAGCCTATGATTTAACCTCTGTGTTTTCCACCTCTCAATTAGATAGTGCTTGGCCTCCATTAGATGGGCAAGTCGGGAATCCATGCTGGGTACATTTTGCTTCATTGTGATCACTTGAGAGGTTTTCGTGATATCCTTTGTAGACCTGAGCGAAGAGGTCAACAAGATTGTATACCGTTTCATCTTCACCTCGAGTTTCTCTGAACAGATCCCAGTCTACATATTTGCAACGTCTAGGAGGTGAATGCTGTATATCTAGCATGCTTTTTATTATAGAATGGTCACTTTCCAGGTTTTCTTGCAGATTAGACCACCTTGCTGAAGCGTTTTTTGGAGAACAGAGATCCGGCATAGTGTCCCTGGATACCGAGTTTCGTAATCTAGTTGAAAGACGTGGGTCTGAGGTAAGTGTAAGATCTAAATCCGAGCCCCCAGCAACGAAATTGTCGTTTTTCTTAGACCGTATCGTATAGAGTTAAACCTATATATAATGAAATTGATAAATTTGCGATAAAGTTCCTTATAGAGGGGATTTCGTTATATGCAGGTTCATACAAATTCGGGAAATAAACGTACAAATTAAACAAAAGGGAGACTGAAGACAGAGCTAATGCAAAACTCCTATTTTGTAAAAAAAACTGCTTTATTATTGCGATAGCAATTACATGGACAGTCTCGGTGGGTTTTTGCCATCACCGCCATGTTTCGTAACAAGTCCAAATTGATAACATGCTCCGGGTATTATAACGATCACGAGCGAGTAAAAGCGCGCGAGCGCTGCTGAAGCAGAGATCAAATGAGTTGGCCCATCCCTATTGCCTGGAAAGTGTGTAAGATAACATCTCTGTGTGCTGAAGTGCCGCCGAGTGCTCAAACAGAAAGTAAACCACCCGTCTTCAAAGAGCATGAAACAACGCGAGGAGTTTGGAGGGGGGGGATCGCTTGAGTAGCACTAATGAACTTGGATTTTAAGGGCGGTCGCGATCGAGAGCGCGTTTGCTATCTCGGTGAGTATCAGTGCGGTTTCAACGCGAAGGAACTGTGTGAAAAGAGCGCTTCTCCGTGGAGCGGTGGTATTTGCTCGCACCAGCGTTTTGTAGGAGTTCGGCGATATCGGATCCGAAAAAGTTGGCTGGTAGCCTTAGTTCTTATAACATTACAACTTTTTACTATCGCGTTCATTGCATTGCATTCAACTCGCAATCATGTTGCCATAACTTATCGGCGAAAGCTACCAGCCTGCAAACTCTCGGCGCGGTGCAAGACGGAAGCGCGTGACGAGTCGACCTCCGAAGATCCATCGTGACCGTGGTGTCGGAGAGTTTCCATCAGTGCCTAATCTAACATCCCCTCGGTGGTGACGACACAGTTGCCCGAAATGAAGAAAAGTCACAGTGTCGCCGCAAGGACGAAGCAATGAATGTGATAGCAAAAGTTTAGAATGTAACGCTGAGAATGGCAAGCAGATTGAAACGTGGAGCGGGCTGCTCACGCACAAACGATGCACGAGAACAACACTCACAGGACGATAGCGAACTAACAACGTTTACCGTTCGGCACTTAACGCGCTGTTTTAACAAAAATGATGAATGAAACGTAATCATAGGTAGAGATGAGTGCGAACTAACATGTGCTCCAGTTGTTACTTCGCTGTGTTTGAAAAGCGCAGTTTTTTTCGCAAATGGCAACTGTCCAGCGATCTTTGTGCGCCCGGCAACTAAACGCAATCGTTCAGGTCAAAGTCCAAGGCCCGCGATTCTCCCCACCGAAGGATAAGAGTGCGTGCACACAAGCATTTACCCCCCCCCCCCCCTCGTTCGAGGAGGAAAGTATGCATGGGAGTTAAACGCACGTAGGCGCATCGTGGAGACCTGGGCGCCTCTGTTCGCACACCCGCGCATGCACCAGCGGCGGTGAGAGCGGCAACGCCGGCTCGTGCCAACACCTCCTAATATTCTATGAGGCATTGCTCGTGCAGTGCAGGCCCACCTGCACGCTTCACGCTCACCCGCACGCAATAACAAGCGCTCACCCTCGCCTGGTGCGCCGTGCACACCGCCGCCGCTTCGCGCTTCATCGGTGGCGAAGGCACTGCGCTGTGTTCCCGACCGGGTTGCAGAAATTAGGTGCCTTTTCTCATCTTCTAATCACTCCCACCATCGGTGGCGAGGTGCTCGCGGAAGATGCATGCTCCTACCAAAATGCGGAGCAAGATTCCTAGATTGTCCGTGGGGAATCAAGGTTATCTCCCGCTGTTACTTTGTTGCATAGGGGTCGCAAATACATGTGCTTCTATGGAGCAATGGCGGGGAATAGAAAAACTTCGTTATATCGAGGAATTGGTTATATAGAGATTTGTTATAAGCAGGTTTAACGGTATCCTCATGCAAAGTGCGGTGAATCGAAATCACCGGCTGTCACTCAGGGATTATTTTTCACTACTGATACAGTTTTACTTAAGATGGCCCCGAGATTGTGTTTTTGAGCTAAAAGGAGGCTGTACAAGTTTAAGATGAAAATATTCCGGCGAATTTTTCCATTGGGATTATTCTCTATCACTTGTGCCTCAAGGCCAGTCTTCCAGTCCGCCTCACAGATATTAACTTTGTGCACCATGAAGGAGGTGTCCTTTCGTATTAAGGTAGCTATGCCTCTGCCCATATCCAGTTTTTGACACACTGATCTGTACCCCAGAAGGTTTATATTCTCACTGAAAGTTTCCTGCAAGAGTAGAATGTGCGGCCTTATCTCTTGTGCCTTGATCAGCTGCAGCAGTGCAGCGTCAAGTTTTAGGAAGCTTGCGCAGTTTCACTGCCACAAAATAATGCTACCTGTTTGACCCGCCATTTTGATAATTACAGAGTTAACGGACTCGCCGGCGACGAGTCCCCATACTGCATGCAGTCCTCACGATCAGGCTCCTGTTGTATCTTTTTTGCCTTAACGAATTTGCCCAAGTCTACCATTTTCATTTTAGATTCCAATATTCCTACTCTGCGTGTTAAGTGAGTGAGATTTCCATTCATGTGCTCAATCGCGTTCGACTGTGTGGCTATGGCTTCTCTAATTTGCTCGGGGGTTTCGCTAATCAGAGAAAGCGATGTTTGTGGCTTCGGTTCTGAATCATTGGGCTTACTAGGAGTACTCTCCAACCTCGTGTGTTCTCCTTCTGATGGCGCTGGTGATGAGATGGCCTTACGCATATTTGGTCCACCCGCCGTAACCGGAAAGACTCCGCCTCACGAGGTTCGCGCGAGTTTCGAAAGCACTCGAATTCCGATCTCAGTGCCTGTAAAGCCTCTTTAACTCTTTGTTTTCTCTCCTTAAAGCCCGAATTTTGGACTGCTCTTTTCCATGCTCTGGCGAATTACACAGCGTTAACTGTGCACCAGGTTGAGCACCCATCTTGACTTTTTCCGCCCGCGTTCTTGATTCATGAAACCGGACGGTGGAGGCCGAGTGCTCTCTTGAGCGAGGGCGTCTGGCGTTTCCGCGTCCCCCTCAACCAGACTGGTGCCTGTTGCCTGGGCTCCCTCTTGGCAGGGAACAAGAATGGGACTTGGAACGGAGTCCGGAGTGTCCCTCAGGCGTCCTTTATGTCGATGGTATATGTCTTATGTCTGTGGTATAGAGAGCAGGGGTAGCAGACACCATTGCACACAACATATTGGGGCACTTTTAGTCCGTCGAACAGCACAATTACTGTTGGCATTTTCTTAATTCTTGGTACTCTTATAGGCTGCAGGGTTCCTCCAGTTGATGATCATGTCTGTCAGTTCTGCTTCACTGATGTTTGGTTTGATGCCACGGATCACCCCCTTGCAGGTGTCGTCAGACGCAGCCGCATAAGCCGCTACTTTGGTGGTGATGCTTTTAATACAGACCTGCCACACCTTACCGTAGGTTCGCACATTATTTTCCTGTGGCGTGGCTACGACCAAGATGTTTTGAAAAGAGTTGGCGCGCAATGTATTTTGACAGGTCTGTTCTGCCATCAAGGAAGCTGCCTTGGTGAGTGCTCTCTTGAATGCAATGAGGTCTGCTTTCCTGACATCCGGTCCACCTCGCGGTTGGACAATGGTCTTTAAATTTTCCCTCGGTAGATTCGAGATCTTATAGGCTTTGACGATGCGTCTCATCACGCCTCGCGATTGCGCGGCAGTACGGACGCCACCACAGCCGTCTCCCTGCTCCACCGCAGCTTGAAAAAGATGTGTCTTTTCTGCTAGCACTTTCTTCCTGCTCATGACCTCTATTCATCCTGAGCAATCCGCTTCCTCTGAGTGGATATCTATGCCTTCTGCCGTCGAGAGGCTGTCGTTGGACGCCATTGTCAATCTGTGCTATGCGTAAGGCTAAGCCCACCGCCCGCCTCGGCGCGCCAACAGGCAAGTCACGTTGGGCCTTGCTACATGGCAATGAGACGCGGTGGAAAAAAATTGGCAGCATATCCACGGAGTGAATGATGGAGAGTGGGGCGAAGCATTCCTCCGTCCATTCGTTCTTGCTTCTGTCCGTCCATGCAAACGTCTGTGTGACCGTCCATGCGTTCATCTGCCCGTCCGTGCGTGCGTCTGTTCGTGTGCCCATCCCTGCGTTCGTCCATGCATCCGCCCCAGCATTCGTTGATGCGTCCATCCATGCATCTGTCTGTGTGTCCATTCGTCCATCTATTCAACACTCTACTTACCACCATCTCGCATCTTTTCATCATATATTCCCATATAGAAGCACCGCCATCCAGCGGACATTCCAAGGACTAAACGAGAGGTGGCACACGCACACTTTCTTACGGCTTGCGCTTCGGCTCTACTTCACACCTTTAACCACCTCGAGTTCATGGTATATATGTGACGTGAAGCGATTGTTGGTAGAAGCTGATGAAGAAGAAGTCAGAACAGAATAAACATGGCGTATGAGGCAGGCCACGTCTCCCAGTCATCATAGCAACATATATACTAGTTCACTGTATTTATGGCACTGCGGCCCAATGCTCGCTAAACCTTTCTAAAACCAAGGAGGTTACGCCCAGCGAGTTTAACGTAGCAACCTTTTCCTGTCAGATAGTGCTCAATGTACTTACCAATGGCTGCTAATGAGAAATGAGAGACAGGAGAACTCGGCTTCTACTTTCTTACGGCTTGCGCTTCGGGTCTACTTCCCACCTTTAACCGCCTCGAGTTCATGGTATATACTAATTCACTGTATTCATGGCACTGCGGCTCAACGCTCGCTAAACCTTTCTAAAACCAAGGAGGTTACGCCCAGCGAGTATAACGTAGCAACCCTTTCCTGTCAGATAGTGCTCAATGTACATGCCAATGGCTGCTAATGTGGATAGCAGCGTGCGCGTTACCTAAAAGCCGAATGCTTCTGTCTCTCATTCCCCATTAGCAGCCATTGGCATGTACATTGAGAACGATTTTTTATTGTTCAACAACGCACAGCAGAAATCTCTTACTGGCACCACCTTGGAGATCAAAATGTTATACTTGTTGCATACTACAACGGCTACGAGGGACAAACGGGTGCCGCTATAAGAAGTTTTGCCCCTAAAAGTCTCCTAAATGTTCAAAAAGTCCACCCACTGATAAAAACTTGCTAACGGCTTGTTCCTGCAAACAAGCTGGTGCATACAAAAAACAGTTGGTGCACACGAAAAACAAGTGATGCGATAAAAGAGGTCGAAAAAGTTCCAAGAACAGGAAGCCAATGTGGACACACATCCGCACTGACCGAGCGCCCTTTTCCAAATCCAAAGCACTGGGGAGTTTAATTTTTGCGTAAGATATGCCCTGGTCGCTGTCGCCGAAATCGGTAATGGTAGGTGCACGCTGATGGCGCAACCTTTTTACACGTGCCGCAAGCATGCCGCCCATTTTGCCTGACGTTTGACAACAACCAACGTGCGTTCACGATTTACAGAAAAATACAGCCAACTATTCAAAAATAAATCGTGTTCTTTGGAACAGTGGCGTCTTCGGAGTAGAATTTCAATGTTTTTTCTTTTTTTCAGTATTTTTTTTTGTTCAGTATCCACTCAAGGTGATTCTTTACCCTGCATGACAACCATACATACCTTTTTTTTTCTCGAAGCAGTTGGAAGCAGTATTGTGGCTCTAAAGATCAGTGGACTTCATTTAGAGCCATGTATGAAATGTGCCTTGTAACGCTTATAGTACGCTCTTGGAGGTGACCTGGAGTT
Source organism: Rhipicephalus microplus (assembly GCF_013339725.1). NCBI lineage: Eukaryota > Metazoa > Arthropoda > Arachnida > Ixodida > Ixodidae > Rhipicephalus > Rhipicephalus microplus. The sequence continues at coordinate 77,505,706 of NC_051167.1, forward strand.
GTTTTGTAAGCTATGTACACACCCTTGATTACATCTGGTTTCGTCCACTGATGTGCTTGATTAGCATCGTTAGGCAAGAAGAGCGTTAGAAAATAGCCCACGTATTTTCTACACTTCTCTTCTCTCATTTGGCAAAATATATTAAAATAAATGTTCTTTTGAGCTACATGAAAACGACACGAACTTGCCTTGAATATTACGCATGTTCTTTTTATCTGAAGAACTATTAAGAGACTTTCCTTACCATCAAAAAAACATGAAAATGTCTTTTGAGTTTCGACTTACGAGCTGGTAAATGAGGTGACTGGAAGTTCTTTTGGGGCACAACGCTTGCAATCTTGAAACCACTATACCCAGTAATCTCTTTTGTAATAATATTATTAAAGAAAAAAAAAGTAGCATGACTTTATGGTTGAGCAACGGCTTGCGATATAGTTGGCCTGGTTTTAAGTGCGAATGCACTTTATAAGCGACCCTGAATCCGCAGTCTGTGGTGCCCCTCCTCCCCTCCCCTAGCAACGGCGCGAGGAGCGGAGAGGAGTGTCTGTAGCAACGGCGCAGCGACGTCACACACCATGGGATTGGGCACGCTTCGCCCTCTGCTCTGTGCTCACGCAGCCACGACTTGCTTGAGATCGGCAAGTCGTCATAGGTATGGATCCATCCCAGGCATCAACCTCGACTGCAATACCTCCAACAACGAGTACAACGCGATCGAATGCGAGCATTGCAAGCGTCGTTGAAGATGTCGCACCGGTTGAAGACAAGGCAGCAGGGCAAAGGGCCTGTGATGCCAAGCGCAAGCGGGCGAAGCGGGCCGCGCTCATAAACATCATTATAGAGCGAATTTACTCTCACATATATGTGTAAACTCGCCCAGATTAAGAGAGGGTCTAATGATTCCTGGGAATCGCAGTGTGATCACATGGGAGAGTTTACGTTCAATCACTGGCGAATTCCAGCGGATTTTAACTTTACTCCCCCTCATAGCATCACCCCGTGCATTCGCACCTAATCATGTTCACCCTCGGGGAAATGCTTGGGAGTTTTTGATTCTCACTTGCACCAAAGTTTTTTTATGATTTATTGAATTTGCATATCTCTCTCGGTTTTTCGATTACATAAAAGGGGTTGATTTTTCGCTCACAACCAACAACACCGACTTCGCTATCGCTGCGAAACGAGCTGCTTAATGCTAACACGTTAATACCATCTCGTTCGAAATCCTACGCTGCGGGAGCTGTCACGGTTTTTATTAGAAGCCCTATGCTACAGCAAAACAGCACCAAAAAGAAACGTCAGGGTTTGCAAAGACGAAGAAATTCTTCTTCTCCAAAGAGGGTGAAGTTTAGGCGTAAAGTCAGAACAGCAGGAAGTGACCATCACTCGGCAGCTGTGGTTGAGATAAACGGTTGTCCACGTGCCCTGTCTCTCAAAGGGGCACTGACACCTTTTTTTTTCAAAGGCTAGCTTACTCCGCCGTGAAAAATCTGCATACAGGGACGACTCTGAGCAGGTGTGACGCCCATAAAATGCTGAGAAGATATTTTATCTTGATAACAAAGTAATTTTTCACATGGCGCACCTACCAACACTGACACTAGCTTGACATCAAGCTACAGTAGTGACTTCACGCTGCAGTCTGGCTAGCTGTAATGACGTCAGGTACCGAAAGTTGCAAGATGGCCGATTGTGTGTCACCAACAGAACCACGGGGCGGTGTGGTCGTAGAACCGTCACTATACCATGAACGATCACGTGACGGGAAGCTGATACCGTGTTGTGACTTTTGACGTCAGGGTACAGTAGCAACCAAAAATATCTTTTGAAACACACTGTAATTACTTTTTCTGGGTGCGCTGGCGCAGGGCATTACAATATTTTTTAGGCTCTCGAGGGCTTGGGCTTTCATTTGATGCAAAAAATTAGGAAATAAAACTTTAGTGCTAGTACCCACTGCCGATGCAAAGACCGAGAGTGGTGGCGTAGTGAGGGGTGGTACTCTAGGCACGTGCCCCCTCCTCCCCTCTCCCACCTGAAATCTTTTTTTTTTCGCCGTGTGTACATATGGCGAAGAGACCACTTGCCTACCCAGCTGCCTCTTTAGATGAAAGGAATGCCTCTATCACCCCCCCCTTCCCCCCCCCCCCCAAAAAGAATTCTGCGTACAACCTTGGCGGTAAGAGATGAGATAACTGACCGCTTCTTGTGGACTGCACGTCTACTGTTGGGGGATCATTTACTCGAAAAGAAACTAGAGGCAACGCAGTACACTTGTTCAACTTCGAGCTGTTTGTTACGATAGGGTAGCTGTGACCACTACACCTCGCAATTATTTTGTGAGATGCGTCCAAAGTTGTCAATTCGTATAGCTCTCTGTACATGTACGTGAGTGCTTGCTACGATGTACTCTAATTACTCAACGATGTACTCTAATTACTCTAATTACTCTAATTACTCAACATACTCTAAGTTGCCTAATCGTCTTGTGCATTGATATTTCTCGATGTTTAATTTTGGAGGTGGGACTGCAACTTTATGTTTGAGGCAGATTAGTTGTGAAGGCTGCATCGTACCCTTTTGAAGTAGTTGTCTCTTCAAGATGCCTCTTTGTGAAGCACGTGAGTAACTCGTTCGGACCATGAAATTTTGCGGGCTCTGAATTCTGTTGAGAAATTTGGTATGCTGCTATGAAAGATACACTAGTTTTATTTCGGCATGCTCTGCCCCGATGACACCTCACTTAACGCTTAATCGACTGTGCATGAAAATTACTTATGATCATGCGATGTTTGTATGTAGAGCTATCAGCACCTGCTTATGATTTAGGTACAATCACTATGGCACTGCAGCTTTATTGCTAACATAGCTTGCCCTGTCCCATTTACGCAGATTAGTAATGATCGCTGTAATCTGCACTCTTATCATCATCATCATCTTAAATCACTGTAGACTAGCACGCAGGTATAAACACAAAGCTGTTCAGTGTCTCTTGCTTCCCTACATCAGCTGGTTTCATCCCTTCTGTAGAACTATTCTTACCATCCATTTTTGCCGAAGATGCGAAAGCACTCTAGTGACCGCACGCTCCTCTTTCATTTTGTAACCTCGTAAGGAAAATAAAAACTTTGAGGAGTGCTAGTATTGATTTTACGTTTGGTTTAATACAAACTCGTAGTTACGACGTCCTTCGCTGCAATGTCGTTAAGCCAACCATATACGCGTGAGTACCTAACACGTTTATTTGCTTCGTTTCAGGGACCTGCTTACACATCCGGACATCACCGAAGGCTTCATAGGGTGCTTCAGAGGACTGATTATCAACAACCACGTCGTGAACCTTTACAACCATCTAAGTCGCAGGTGAGTACAGCTGTACATGTGGTTTCTAACATGTTGTTTCAAGCCTTTCTAATATTCGTGTTCTTTGCAACCCACTGTTTAGTAACACTGACAAATCACAACTCATAATCTCTCAAATGAGTGTCTTGAAGATACCGTTTCCTTCTTGTGCCTTTGCGAAGAAGTAAATCGTGATTAGCTGAGGTCTCATGGATGGGCTTAGCTTGTCTTTGCTGCTGCATCCATAATTTACCTCTTTCTTCAGCTGCACAAGGACTGTAGGCATTAGTACACAATGGGTTTTTCTCAATGATCATACTATTACCCATTTTTTTGGGACTTCCGATTATCGATATCGCTTTCCCATTTTCGTGAGCTCGGTTTAAAACAGTCGTGATTTTTTCGATGGAATTCTCACAAAGTGTAGTAATTTGTATATGTTATACTTTATCAATTTTTTACTTGTTTTTCCTTCTTATAGGACGAGAGATTGGTGAGTGCCCAGATCGCCAAAACTTTAGCATGGTGACTAACCAGCACGCATGATTAGCCTCTCGCACTTGTTAATAGATCCACTAATACTGACTAAGTAAATTGCACGTCAAACGAAACTTTGCTCACATTCTCTTCTCTACAGACACCTTCTTTTCTGGCCCTTGTTCTTAATTTCTTTTATTTTAGATATCACTCCAAGTGCTCATCAAAATATAATAAGTGAGATTCACAAAAGAAGTGTGGAAATATATTCGAAGAATTCTTGGGAATCATATCGCGAAGGTCTTTGGTTGCGAGCTGCGGAAGGACAGCCAAGAACTGGAGCTAAGGGCTTTTAAAGGCGCAACACACTGATGCCGACCAGTGAGGTATTCAGCTTTGCTGCTTTTTCTCTCACACTTCTGGCTAAGCGGGAGTTTCCGTGTGCTTAGCTTTCATTACGATGGTGTGAATTCGAAAATAAGTCGGAAGCAGTTAGAAACTGCTTTATTGTTCTGTGCACGCATAGATACATGTTAATAGAGAACAGCTTGCAAGCTATTTAATCAATTACTTAGCGTAGACATCAAGGTCTTCGGGTGAAAAGTCAACTTTTTGGATCACTTTTCGAAGGGAAGGCAACCCGTCTGGAATTGCGTTGTATCCAGATCATAATCGTAGACTAAGAGTCCTTAGTGTTACTTTTTGTTGAACAGTCTTAAAACGAAAGCAATAGTGAAGCCCCGCTTCTATCGCAGAACCAACTTGTACTTTTACTAATGGCTGCTTTCTCGAGTAAAACTATAATTTTGAGGCATTTAATTATCATCCACATTTTCAGTCGTGTCATTTTATCAACACATGGATTCCTCAATGAATCTCGCAATGTTGAACCGTTTTTATTGCAATGTCAATTATATGGTCACTCTCGGCCAGATTTTGCTGCCAGCGTCGCCGTCACTCACCGTGTATATATATATATATATATATATATATATATATATGAAAACGCAAAAAAGAAAAATAATTCAGAAAAGACTTTGGCGCGTGGAATCGAACGTGGTACCTCCGAATTGTTAGCACACGGCATTAGCCACTGAGCCACAAAGGAGCGCCTCTCTCAATGTTCAAACGGAAAGCTATTTATATCTACCACTAACCGCTTGTGACGGGCATCTTGTGGGAAACTATCGCGTTTTCAGCATTACCAGCAAGATAGCGCGCACGCTCATTGCGCTCGTCCACCCGCCCCCCTCCCTCACACGAAGAGGGGTCAAGGTGGGCGCTCACGGGTGCGCGCATCTCATGGTGCGGGGAATCGTACGTCTTGACTGGCCTTGGGTTTTCAACGGAACGATTTTGTATTAGTTGGCGCACAAAGGTCACTGAAGTCATTGCACAGTCTCTGTTTGCGAAAAAGGCGCGGTTTTCAGACACAGCAAAGTAACAACTGAGATGTTTATTAGCATTCACCTGTACCTGTAAGTACGTTTTGTGTGTCATTTGTGTGTGAGAAACGCAGGGCACGTTTTCATCAGCTTGTCATTGTGTGTGTGACCTTCCCATTTGTTGATATCGCAATCATTGCTTCACCTTTGCAGCAAAGCATGACTTTTTTTTAGATACAAATGCAGTGCTATTTAGTTAAACTGTTACTTACGTTTTCCTAAAAATAGCTTGGTCACTGAAAATCTGCGACATATCACGCACAGACAGCTTTAATTCACAATATCATAGGGGTCTCTGTCGCTGAAAGGGACACTTGAAAATGTATTTGAGCAGGTTACACAGCGTTCCATAATATGGTCCTTGTACTTTATTAGCGCCACTGCTAAACTTTCTGAGCATTAGTTTGAGACAGTTCTTGATCTTGTGTCTTCAAATTGTCACATTGCGTGCGCTATACTGATAGTTTCAGTCACTTCATACACGCTTGAAGGTTAGACCTTTTGGGGGGGGGGGGGGGGGAGATGCGACATATACATGTACGTGTGTTAAAATATGTAGTCCCAATCCAAAATTCTTTGCAATCGTCTGAGTTAAGCTGGAGCATAAGATTCAGTTATAATGGTATTGTCAATTTAAGCGATGGAATATTGTATTTTGTTAAAGGAACAGTGACACAAAATTTCGAGCTCAAGATGTTGCATTTATTCGATTGCTTGGTAAGCATGAGTTTGTTTAGTGAAATATGAATCGCATCCGTTACGTAGAAATTATTCTATTTCGAGTGCAAAGAAGATCCAAGGCTCATCGGCGCGTTCTCAGCTATGAGACATGGACAGTATTTATTTTAACGTGTTCAGCAAACTCCTAGTCCACACCTCAGGAACCGAGTTATGATGAGAGAGCAGCAATAGGGAGCTTTAGAATAACGTTTGCTGGCGCTGCGGGCATAGCGGGCACCATATGAGCTTTAGCATAGCGTTCGCATCCTCTAGAGAAAAGTCTAGGGACTTTCACGCCGACCACAAACCCATATGCATGGAAGCTACACACAACACTTCGTGGGCCTCACGAGCCGCGATCTCCGCACGCTATTTCGGATTTTTTGCGGGCGGGCCGTGAACACGAATGGTGACTGACATTACGACGCATGCGCAGTGTCAGCGACCGCACCGCAAGGGCTCATGGTGTGTTATTATAAAACTCCCTAATGATGTTGACAATTTTAATCTAGTCATCGTGGTGCACACATTCGGTACCGTTTGGCGGCTACGCCTGGCTGCCTAGCAACGGCTTCACTTGCTTTGTTTCGCTTTATTTATATAGCCCGTTCGAGTGAATCCAGCGTTTTTGTTGTGCCACTTCGGTAGATTTGTGGTGTAATTGTGATCGCAAATGTGATAAATTGAAGTTACGGTCATCGAGAACAAGTAAAACGCAAGCGGCATTTGTATGTCTCACCAGCAAACGTAGCCGAGGTGTGCGTCTCCAGCTGCCTCGCCACTGCTCGGTCCGGTGTCGATTTAAGGATCACTTCTCAGAAGACGATCGCACCGAAGATCCTTCGCCACACGTCGCGAATCACCACGAGTTCATATTCCTCCATGTTTCCATCGTCGCTTGTGGACGCTGATGACGGCGATGACGAAAATAAGGCGGTGAAGACATACCTATACAAGTGCGCGCCGAGCAGACGAAAGGTTAAATGAAGATCGCGTCACCATTTCGCGTTGCCACGTGATCAGATAGGGGGCACTGGAAGCGCTGGCAGCGCTGAAAATTGGCGGGCTTTACAGTCGTTTTGAATTGGGTCCGATACAGGTCATACTAATCGATATTACATATATGAAGTTGTCCCCATGTTGAATTATTGGTACTGAATTTTTACTAAGGGATAAAAAAACTACATGTTAAGGCAAAAAACACGATATGCGTAACGTTAGTGTCACTGCTCCTTTACATTAGTTGTATGCGAAATTATCTTTGTGGTTTTGACCGAAGAATGCTGCTAAGCGTACTTTGTCGCAGAGACCATAAATGGTGATAAATTAAGGAACACTGGTACCTAGTTAGGAAATGTATTTTACTGTTAACAGTAGACAATACTTGCTGAAATTTGGACATTTTACGAAGGAGCCTAGACTTAGCATCAGTAATTGTAAACAAACATGGTCTCACCCACCACAGTAATCTAATGATTATGCTGCTCGTGCTGACCCATAGGACGTGGTATCGAATCCCGGTTGTGGCGGCCGCACCTTCAATGGAGGGGAGAACGCTTGAGGCCCATGTCCTTGGACCTATGTGCATGTTAAAGTACCTTAGGTGGTTGAAATTTCCAGGGCACTTCACTGCAGTGTCGCTCATAATCATACCCTGGTTTTGGAAAGTTAGACCCTAACAGTTATAGTGTTATTACCATTAACATATGCTGCAGTTTCCAAATAACTCACTGACCTGCCTGTTCAGCTATTTCTCACCTTTCTTGCTTCTTTAAATCTATTCGAACCTTTCAGCGAAACCGTTCGTTCTCCGTTTCTACCGTTGTTCGCACGGCATTCTGTGGTTTGCTTTGTGCTCAATGGGACTCCTTTGTTTCTCTTTATGCTCTCGCTGTCGTCATGGTAATGGTGGGTTGCAGGGTGCCAGACATCGTGATGGACTGCCAGCCGTCGTGCTCTTCGAACCCGTGCCAGAACGGCGCCACCTGTCATGAGAACTGGGGCTCGTACAACTGCGAGTGCGAGAACGCCCTCGCGCACAGCGGTTTCAACTGCGAGAACAGTTGAGTGGTGCCGGCTTCTTGCAGTTTACTCCTTTAATACGATCATTCTTTTTTATATATTTGCAAATATATATATCATTTTACATTGATTGTCTAAATTATACTAGAACAATTCGAATAATACATACATTTTAACTTGAGTTGGAGGTGATTCAACTGAGAGTGACAGAGCTTGCGCTTTGTTGTCTTGCTAGCCTTTTTCGCCCTCAGTGCCTGAAGCGTGCGTGTATGAAATGACAGTGTGTTTTTTCGGGATTGTGACGTATAGCAGTAAATAGGAGTTCGCCAACTATGCTGCTGGCCCCAGCCTGATTCGTCACACGTGCCAGATTTTCGAAATCACCTTAGGCGATCGGGATATTAGTGCCAAAGCGGGGATCAAAACGAACAAAAGAAGTGCGTGGTACAGCTATTGAGAGGAGACAGACCGCCAGGTCAATGTTTTGGAGAGAGAGGGGGGGTCGCAGTGAATGAAATGCTCCTGCATTTTTAAAAGAGGCAGTGGCAGTATGCATACTATTTTTATTACTGCTCCTATACACCGCACTGTACCAAGGGTTCCAACACAAGGTAAGAGGACAGGTCACACCGACACCACGCTAACTTTTCTCTTGTCCGACTCAAAGCGCCGATTGCCGGGATTTTAAACCAAATGGCCAGCAATGACAATCTTCCTATCTATATGCATATCTTTCAGGTGGACACTATATTGCCACATTCCTTTTTAAGTTGTGTAACCGCCCCATTGCAGATGCGGCGCGTTGATGGTGAAACCACCAAATCTGATTTGGTGGTACTGGCAGCGGTGGTAGGTGTGGCCAGCTTCTCCGCAGTGGTAGCAGAGAAGTAGGTGGTTGGGGGCACGCCACACGTTGATTTTCTCTGAAATGTTGCGCTGACCGGTGAGTGGACGGTATGGCGGTGGCGGTGGCTTTCGGCGGAACTGCGGTGGGGCAGCGTCTTGAGGCAGGCGTGGAGGAGCGTTGCGGCGCGCTTGAGCAGTGCACCTCATAACTTCCAGCCGCGAGAGTGCTGCTTCGGGAATTCGAAGCGATTGCCGAACTTCTTCGCGAACAATATCAGTGATCGAATCCGCTTGAGGCGGCGCTGAAGTTAAACAGCTTGCCCAGCTCCCTTCACGATCAGTCGGATTGTCTCGTGCAGGTCATCGGTGCTGAGGGCATGAGCTTTGAAGTAGTTGACTGTTGAAGAATGGTGGTTATATTGCCTCGTGCAGATCTCAAGTGCCTTCGCGATTGTCGTGGCATCGGTGAGGAATTCTTCGACAGTCTTGGGCGGGTAGGGCAAAAGCCCTGCAAACGGCTCTTGCTTTGACACTTCGCATCAGCGATCAGCGCTTCTTTTCTCGGCCATGGTGGGGTCAGCAGGACGGAACAGCCGGGTCATCTCTTAGCGAAGATAGTCATGTTTTCGTTGGGAAGTTGTACACGTGTCTCCGAGATAGCTAGTGGGACGTTCCTTGCGTACGAGGCTCGTGAACATGCTAAGGGACATTGTCCGAACGATATCCCAGCTTTGTAGCGTGGACTCTCTGTTCTCGAACCACGTCTTCGCGGCATTTTTAGGTAAAAGTAGATGCGGCGCACTTTTTCACCAGGGTCCCAGCTGTTCAAGGCGGCGACTTGGTCGTATGTCTCCAACCAGCTTTTTGGGTTTACACTGATGATCGGCGGAACGTTGGTGGTTCCTTGGGCTGCCAGAGTACGATTGGTGCAGATGGCATGGCGGTTGTTATCATGCCTGCGGTTGAAGCCACAGTCTTCGTTTGCAATGAGGAATTACTGACAGTGCAACGGGGCGGTTACTCAACTTAGGAAGGAATGGGGCTGATATGTTTACTGAAAGCCACACATTCAATTAGTTGATAAAAATGCAACACAGCGATAGATTAAGGTATGAAATCACAAAGTTGGCTGTGCTAATGATTCCATTTATGATGCTTTTGTAGGTCGTTCAAACTGTTGTTATAATGGCCACATTTCGCTATATCTTCTCTTTTTGTTTTTTTTATTGTAAATATCTCTCTTTGTCCCCTTCCCGCACTTGTACGCAGACCTGAACGAGAACTCAATGACGTTCATCACGTCCAGCTCGTGCTACCACCGGGCCACCCTGGGCAACGTGTCGGATCCAGTTCTCGAGCAGGACATCCTCCTCAGCTTCCGCACCTATCAGTCCGAGGCCCTGCTCCTCTACTCGTTCAACCACCTCAACAACTTTGTTCAGCTGCACTTCGAGAAACGCAAGCGCGTTGTCTTCACCTTCAACTCGCAGCGCTCCATCGTGCAAGGCTTTGTCGAGGCTCCCGGTGAGCTTATGCTCCACCCTGAATAATCGACGTTGAAATCATAAAAGATAGTCACAGCGTATCCACGGGGTGAATAATGATGAGTGGTCGAAGCTTTGAAGGTTCATCGGTAAAACCCTTAATCATCCTTGAATCTTGCCCAGTGCATTGTCAAAGACGGCCATCCGTTCATCCGTGTGTCTGTCTGTCTGTCTCCTATGGGCCATCGCCTTCGCCTTATCGTGAGCATAACATATACAAGGGGTGGCGACGTCAGCAGACAAACATACGCCTTAAGGAGCTTCGCCCCTGAAATAAGTTTACACTGGCAGTGTAAAGCTTAAAGAACAGCGAAGCTGACCGAACTTAGGGGCTTAAAGTGGGTTTCTTAGCTGATATAGGGCTTTTCTTGGCGTAGGCACAGTTGAGTTGAACCACATGCTGTCACAGCCCGTTCAAGAACGTTCAAACTTTGGCACCAGAAACTAACGAGAAAACGTAGCTGTGGCACCCCCGGTAAAGGCGCGGCCCTTTCGTGCTCATGCTCAGTAAACTCAACCACGCCCACAGATAGAACGTGTCCATCTACGGACGTGGCTTGGCGGTGGTTCATTGGGGCAAGCGTGGCTAGGCGAGGTTAAACCTAAGTAGTGGGAAGCTGTGGCTTGGTTATGTATGATAAACCAGTGCGCAGGTTTTTTTTAAAGCCACCTGAAGTTTTAGTGCGAGCTTTAAGAAAGACTTGTGTAATTTTATGGGGGAAAATTCTGGGGCATCATCTAGAGCTTTCAATGGATGATTTATTAAAGACGTAGCCATTATATTTCTTATCAGTCACAAAAAATGGCGTCATCGTTTGGGCAAATTGTAAAGATAGTAAGGTTGCCTACTGCGGACGCCAAATTACATTATTTAGTGACGTTGTCTGATGACATCCTCGGATAACATTGTCGCTTCCCCGAAGAAACGTTTACGCCCATCCCGGAAGTGGTGCTACACCGGATGAAAACTTATGAACAGAGTAGGGGGAGGGAGGCCCCTATTGCAGTCTACTTAACATAACTGCTAAACACTTAACATAACCACTAAGTTAACCCACAACAAACTTCTCGCAGGTGGGAAGTACAATATTTACGATCCAGGCGAAGACAGTGTGTATGAGCATGTTCGCGAAGAACCTTCAGACAATATGTGTAAGCCTGCGTCAACTTCCCGCTCTTGTCAGAATGCCCCTTTCTCGCCTAGGTTAACGCGCTCTAGTAGAACGTAAGCCACAAAAAAATAGGATACCGCGAGGGGTGGTGGCGTTTTGTTTCCTATATCTGTTTTGTTTTGTACACCAATATTCGCAGCCTTAGTAATAAAAAAGAGAGCCTCAGTGCTCTAATCAACGATTTGGATGCAGATGTCGTTATATTAAGTGAAACTTGGTTGTCAAACGAAATAAAAAACAACGAGCTGTTTCATTGCAACAAAAAGTTTGTTGTGTACCGACGTGACCGTGACGAGAGGATTGGTGGTGGTGTTTTGATTGCTGTAAATGAAACATTCGAGAGTTTCCTAATTTCAACTGCGAGTAGCTTGGAAATAATTTGGTGCTGTGTAACAATCAATCAAGAAAATAATTTTTGGTGCCTGTTATCGTCCTCCAAGTTGTGCCAATGGTTTTTCTGAGGCGTTTCATGACTCGATGAATGAAATCACTGTCAAGTTTCCTGCTGTGCCCATCTTTCTTGCTGGTGATTTAAATTTTCCACATATTCAGTGGCCAGAACCTTACCTGTCCTCCATTTCATCATCCGCGGAAGCTATCACTTTTATTCATGCATGCCTCGACTTTAATCTGTCTCAGTTGGTAACTGGGCCAACGCGTGTAACGCCCACCACAGCGTCACTACTTGACCTGATACTAACATCAGTTGCTGATATCGCTTCCTCTGTAACACACATCCCTGGCTTAAGCGATCATGACGTACTTCACTTTACCATTACCCTTCCTGCACCAAACCCACGTAGACAGTTGAAACAGATAAGAGACTATAGCAAAGCAGACTTTGAAGCTATAAACTCCAGTCTCTGCTCTTTTCTCGATGAATTTCTTTTAGGTTATTCTCACAAACCCGTTGAAATACTATGGCAGTCATTCAAAATAAAGGTTGCAGAACTAACAGCCCAACATGTCCCTCTAAGAACTATATACAGCAATTCTAATGCACCTTGGTATTCTAGGCACCTTAAAAGGTTGTCGAATAAAAAATCATGGCTGTTTCATGCCGCGAAACGATTACAAAGCGCCAAACGCTGGTCTGTCTATAAAACGGCAGCTAAGTACTACAATGACGCTCTCAATAGTGCCAAACACCATTTCTTTCACTTCACACTACCAGCAATGTTACAAGCTAATACAAAAATGTTTTGGAACGCATTTAAGTCAAAAGAGGACTCAACTATTTGCCTTGTTGATGAACTCGGTAATCCAGTCCTCTGACGATTGTGTCATTTACCGTACAATTACTGATCATAACGACAACGAAACCTTACAAGCAGACCTAAACAACATTCTACATTGGTGTAATCTTTGGAAAATGGAACTTAACATTTCTAAATGTAAAGCAATGAGAGTTTCACGTAACCACACATCTATCGATAACTATTCCTACAGCCTGAACGCAATCCCTCTTGAATATGTCCGGTCTTATAAGTATCTTGGTGTTCACATTACTAACTCGCTATCATGGTCCGACCACATTAAGCACGTCACATCCAAGTCTAATCGCATGCTCGGTTACTTAAAACAAAACTTTCCTGTTGCGCTGACTTTTTTAAAGAAACAGCTGTACATCACCTACATCCGCCCTCTACTGGAGTACGCCGCATGTGTATGGGATCCCGGCCACATAACACTCTTTAACAAATTAGAGGCAATCCAAAACCGGTGGTCACGTTTCATTCTTTGCAGCTATAATCGAACATCTAGTGTAACTGCCATGAAGGTCAGGCTTAATCTCCCTCCGCTTGTCATGCGTAGAAAAATCGCTCGCCTTTGCGCGTTCCAAAAAATATACTATCACAATCACGTTCTAAAATCGCGCTTATTACAGCCTGCATCTTTCATATCATCCCGCATAGATCACCCCCACAAAGTGCATATTCCTCGAAGTAACACCGTCATCTTTTTCCTATCTTTCCTTCCTAACACATGTCGCGACTGGAATCTTCTGTCAGCATCGACCACCAGTATTACTGGACCTGACGCGTTCCGTCAGGCCTTGACATCTTCCATGTAAATTGAATTTCATGTTGCCCACGTGATAATTCCTCATAGTATTCGTAACTTGTATTTCACACCGCATTCTCTTTTTTTTTATTGAATCTTTTGCATCTTTTTTGCGTTGCCTGGCTTATTACGTGTATGTTTTGCTTTTTGCCGTTTTGCTTTTGCTCGTTTACTTATTATTGAATCTTTTGTAGTTTTTGTGCGTTGGCTGTCTTATTACGTGTATGTTTTGCTTTTTGCCCCTCCCCTCTACAATGCTGTATAGCCCTGAGGGTAAAATATATAAAGGAAGAAAGAAAGACTGAGAACATAAAACCCACAAAAGTAATTTAATGAGCATCTTACAAAGCACAAGCTATAGTACATGTTCTCCCAAGCTTTTGTTATATGGACTGTCAACAGTTGTCTACCAGAGCACCTCTGTAATAAAGGTAATGCATGTAACTGAATTACAGCTGCTACAGAATGCAGCTGACTTGGTGTTATAAAGTTTACTAGCATGGATGTACAACGGACACCTGAATCAACACTACATATAAGAAAAGGCGTCGGAGAAGGAGCAAGTATTGACTAGCGTCACTCTTGATGGCAGCATTCAAATAATCTAACTGAGAAACTATGGAAGATAACGTAGATTGTACAGCCTGTATTGAACACGTCAATATTATTATTCTGAACAGTAGAAAGCTTGTGCACATTTTTGAATCTTGAAACGACGGAAAGCTGTGATAGCGTGTGCATATCGTATTTTCTCACATGTAACCTGGACAAAAAAAAAAAAGAAACAAATGTGCTAGAAATCGCGCGTTTTACTTGTTACGTATAAAGTTGAAGTTAAAGATGCGGATTATTTGAAGACGTTGAATATATGTGAGAATATACGGTATTTTTTTTAAGTACAGTAAGGAGAGTAGTCAAAGGTGCAAGACGAACAGACAACACAAGCACCATGTCGTTATGTGGCCTGATTTTCTTCTCTTGTGTCTCTGTGTCTGCACAACTAACCTGCATTCATGGTGTTTTTAAGTGTTTTCCACAAGCTGTACCATCTACGAATTAGCGCACGCATTGTCTCGTCTAACATAGGATCAGCCATGGGGTCACTGCTTCGCATTGGGTGCGAAAATTATGTGGCATCTTGAACTTTTCTTTTTTCAGACTTGGCCACTGGCCGCATCGTGCAAGTGTTTGTGGACAGACATCCGGACCGCACTATCTTGCAAGTAAACGGGGACAACGTCACCATTCCCCACCCCATGGCTTTTCTCAGCACTTACTACAAGGATCCGTGGATAAAAGGAGAGGAGCTCGGTAAGTACTGCACCACAGCTGATACAAGCACTTTGTGCCAGATGATTTGTTGTGACGGGCATGACACTTGGGATGACGTTTTATTCTTCACCGATGCATCGCTTTTTCCCATTGATGTAAACAATTTAGAACCTGCATGAATTATAGCATACTGTAATTCCTTAAGAGGGTACTCAGTTGCATGCACTCCAACTTAGGTAAAGCAAAATACAATTATACTTACATTAGCGTTCATGCGTGTCTTTTTTATTGGTCTTATTCGGGCGACGTGCAACTTTCTCTAAGCATGAACCAAATCACTTAGGTCAGAGTGCTATTGCTGATTGGAGTATTTCCTTTTCTAACTCAGCCCTGTCATTTGCATCTTTAACTTACAATCTCTTTGATAGTGTTCTCTAAAACTCGCAAGCACAGCTTCAAGTACTTCACAGGTGTGTACATTGTTTACAGGCAAGTACTATGGGCATCAAATGAAACCCGAGCTGCGGTAAGCCTTGTGCGTACCCTCCAGTTATCACCGTTGACAGGCGCGCGCATTCTGTCCGGCATCTCTGCGCATAAATGTGTGCCTGTTCATGGTGACAAGTGGAGGGCACGCACTATACCTGTCACGAAGGCTTGCCGCTATTCGGTTGTCATTTGACGCCGATGGTACATTGTAATAGCCCTACTTTAGGGCATTCTCTTGGCTCGATTGTGTCCAGCTCTGTATATTATATACATACAAATAATGTGCAGAGACTTCATGAGCATACTGTCACGGAGTTATGACATTGACGAATGCTGCGATCGGTGTGTCCACGATGGAGCTTTGTTTGGCCGAACTAGCGGCCTGGGAAGCTAACTCTAACTAACAATAATTGTTGGGGATTGACGTCCCAATACCGCCATGTGACTATGACCAGTTCTAACCTCCCGGGGTTCTTCAAGAAGCACGTGGGCCATCATTTCGCCTCCATCGAAAAGTGCGGTGACCGCGGCCGGGATTATAATCTCGTGACCTGCGGTTTAGCATCCGGGTGCTTTAGGCAAGACCAACTCGGCAGGTCAAACTCAATCTGCCACAAGCAATGCACGCTGTACAATGACATCGGTGAACACAGCGTCGGCCGCCGATAAAAATTGACAAGTGTTAAAGCGTGCCGACTTTCGCACATGTGTCATCGAAGGGCCCTGCCTTATCGCTAGAAGCTGCGTAAGCTCTAGGATAATCTTCGTTGTTCGCGTCCTAGGCACATCTTAAGAAACTAATCTACTACAATTGCGAAGCATCTTGAACACTGATGAGAGGTCTGCACCGAGCGTTGCTGATAATCTTTGTGGTCTTAAACCGAATACAACGATCTTGAAACCGGAAGCAATATTCCTATGAGATGAGAACACCAAATAACTTCTTTAAAAGTGCGCCGACTATTCATATAGCGTTTTCTTTTTAGTGATTTGCTGCGGCTTAGAGTCGCAGCGTACCGAGTTGTTCGCTCCGGTGTCGGTTCCGGAGGTCCCGTGTTTCCCAGGCAGGGGTTTTGCAGGCACCATCAGTGCGCTCACTTCTACAAACTGAGACAAAACGTTGCCCTCATTTAGGAGAATAGTGCGTGATACTCGGCCTGCCTTCCTTTTGTCAGCGCTAAATCCACGCACGACCATCAACGAAGCCGCATTCCCAAATTGTGAGTAAGCGCGAACAGACAATGACGTAGAAGAGTACTGCCACGGAGGGAGTGCTACTTTCAAATGATCTTTTATTTTTGTACGAACCGATAAATATATATAGACCGAGCAGAAATAACACGAACATTAAAAAAAAAAGACTTCGTTTATTCCTGTCGTTGAACAGAGTACACTTACAATGCATTATTATGACATAGCAAAACATTTTATGTCACTGCGTCAAATCAATATACCAATCCGAGATTGAAAGAGCATCATTATAATGTCACAAAAGCAATCTCGGGTCATTTGGGCATTCATTGCAGAGATTGTCGATGCAAGCCCTTGTTCAAAAAAAAAAAAACGGCAATCTTATTTAAGGCACCTGGCAAGATGGCAAGGGATATTATGCAGGCGTATGAAATGGAGCGATTACCAGACATGTGCGTTAGCCAAGCCTTCAGTATCGCTTCCTGAAAGAAAGCTTCATTATCTTGATTTTATGCAGTGACATGAAACTTTTTTGCTATGTCGTGTGAATGCATTGTATATGTGCTCAGTTCAACGATGTGAATTCACGAAATGTTTTTTTATGGGGATGATATTTCCTGCTCGCTCGGTATATATTTAGCAGTTCGTGTGAAAATAAAAGATCAGTTGAAAGTAGCGCTCCGTCCGTGTCAGTTCTCTTCTACATCCTTGTCTGTTGACGCTTACTCACACTTCATGGATGCAAACCAACTAGCGCACCAACATATTTTATCTATGTGTCTAAGTTGCATTCCAAGACGTGTGACATTCGGTTGCAGTCCTTGCATGCCTATTTTCAGTGCTTATCCTTCTTCTTTTTTTCATGCGTGATTTCATTAGGTTCACAAATATCAGGCTTTATGATTATAAATGTGATGATGATTGCTGACATTTGGCGCCACCTAAAACAAATGAAAAAACTAGTCTGTGTTTTTTTCTGCTTTTGCTGCACTCAGAGCTCGTAAAACCAGCCAGAGGAACCTTCGAGAGTGTTCCCAACAGCCAGATGTACTTGGGAGGCGTCGACTTCGTCGGGGCAACCACCAACCTGCCCGGTCTTGTCGGCTGTCTGCAGGGACTACGCATCGGAGCCACTCAGGTGGATCTCATCAAGACGTCGCGAATCAAAATGTCACCAAAGGTAACTGCCCTTGTTACCCTTCTCTTTCACTTCTCCTCGTCTATGATATAAGTTTTTTCAAACTCGGACAATAACCATGTATAGTATACCTACTGAAATTTATCAGTCACGGTGTTCATGTCCGAAATAGGCAGGAGCGTTTTATGCCCTGCATAAATTCGCTATATAAAGCCTGGTAAGTTGAAGGGGAATATGTAGGCTTGTGCGAATATTCGAGAGTTCCGAATAATCGAACAACTATAATGGTATGCTGATTCACTTTATCTCGAACTTAGAAAAAAAGTCACGGTTTTGCCGCAAGGGCGAAGCAATGAATGCGATAGCAACAGCTTGGAATGTAACGTTGAGAACGGCAAGCAGGTCGAAGCGTGCAATGCGCTGCTCACACACAAACGGCGCACGAAAACATAGACAGAACGAGAGCGAACTAACAACATTTACCGCTCGACACTCAACGTGCTGTTTAACGAAAACGAGGCACGAAACGCAATCACAAGGTACAGATGAGTGCAAACTAACAAGTGTCACAGTTGTTATACTTCGCTGTGTATGAAAAGTGCACTCTTTTACGAACAGGGCCTGTGAAGTAAGCGAAGGGCCCTTCCACACAACATAATCTTTCCGTTCTTCCAAGAATCTACCCCCCTCCTCATTCGCGGGGCAAAGTACGCGTGGGCGATAAGCGTGCGCTAGTGCATCGTGATGAGCTGGGCGCCGAGCGCAGGATGGCTTTCATTGCGATAGCAATTATATGAAAAGCCTCGGCTGGTTTTTTGCCGTTGCCGACACCGCCATCATTCACCGTATACATATCTCTCTTTCTCTCTCTCTCTATATATATATATATGGGGGGTAGTCATAGGAGGGGGGTAGTCATATGACAAGCGAAACTTGACAGGCAATACGAAGAATAAGTACACGAACTGCACGGCAAGAATTCTATAATCATGAATTACAAGTTGCCGCTGTCCTAAAAAAATTCGTGTCGCAGGTTGCGTTCCTTATAGCTATATCAGTTTTTATTTGTAGAACTGAATGAAAAATTCCGAAATTGAGCTAATCTTACGCGATGAACGCTCTGAAGAATGTTTATTAGATGGAAAGTAGTGGAAATGCTGTTTTTTTTTCTGGCTCGTGTGCATTTTAGGACAAATACGCCCCGGCTGCAAGATGATGTGTGACTCCAAGCCCTGTCATCACAGCGGTCTCTGCATCGAAGACTGGAAGAACAACCTGACGAGCTGTGACTGCTCTATGACGTCATACCAAGGAGACATCTGCCAGACCGGTGAGTGGTAGCGGCATACAGACAAGCCCACTTACGCTTACCGATGCTTGCTATGTGCTCTGCAGATATTGGAGCCAGTTTTGATGGCAAGGCTTGGATCGAGTACATGTTCACACCCGAGTCGACGGGGCAAGACCGGATATCCATAGCGTTAGCCTTCTCAACCAAGGCGAAGGCAAGCGTACGACAGGCGATCCTGCTCGTACAGTACGCTCAGAGGTTAGTGAACTTTCATTCGTCTCAAACGACCAGAGTGCATGCCATGTGTTTATGAAGCGGCCTTAATCGTTGCATCTGCGTTAGTTATTAGGTTGATGAGAGAAAATCGTCGAAAATAAAGTCAATGTTATCTTCGATATTGCGAGGTAGCGCGACCATCGTGCGCAAATTTTGAGAAGCGAATAGATAACTAAGATGTAAAATCACTGTAGCCCTAGATTATTCAGCACTGATGTTAAAGTTAAGCAGTGCTAAAAAAGTAAAATAGAAAAGCACGGGACGTGGAATTTAAACGCACAAAGAAAGCGATGACCAAACTGCAGGTATTTTGGCTGCAGCTCATAGTGGTCGTTAATCTTGTTTTGTGTGTTTTTTTGTTTTCTTGAAAGTGCACCTTTTCTTCTTCTTAATTTTCCTGTTTTTCAGTGTTATGGTTGATGCAGATACCTATATGACACCTTCATATGAATAAAAAGTTTAGTCGGAAGTGAGCGCTTGCCCTGCGTGTTTGGTTTCCGTGGTCAGTGCTTTCTTGCGCCGTTTGACTTTGCGCCTAGGTCAGTGAAAAAAAGTGTGTCAAATTACGTGGTGTTTGACTGGATCTATAGTTTACTGCTCCATGCATGATTCAAATTTAGGTGCCTCACACAACTTCTCAATATGCCTCAATGGCTCTTAGCGCTCTGAAGAACGGGAAATTGCGATTTCACTGATCAAGAGGAATAGTCAAATAGACTGAATGCCAGAGTTTCTTTAGCTATTTCAAAGCGTGAATCATTTTCTTATAGTCGCCGTTACTTTTCGCAGACGCATGCATTTAATTCATTCTCTCTCACATCGCAGCCAACACTACGTACTCGTGGCTGTGACGCCGGAAGGGGCGCTGCAGATTCAAGAGAATCATGCGTCGGCTAAAGGTAGACCATTTTATTACGCATGAGGCGCATTTCAGTCATTGACCGTGTTTT
Source organism: Rhipicephalus microplus (assembly GCF_013339725.1). Taxonomy (NCBI): domain Eukaryota; kingdom Metazoa; phylum Arthropoda; class Arachnida; order Ixodida; family Ixodidae; genus Rhipicephalus; species Rhipicephalus microplus. The sequence continues at coordinate 77,525,945 of NC_051167.1, forward strand.
TTACAAGCCTTTCGTACAGTGTTCGGAAAGCAGATGGGAAACTTCGCGGACGGCTTCAGGCACTGGCTCCTCTACCGACGCGTCGAAAGCGACGCCCGAGTGGTGGTGAGTTCTTCCTTTAGTTTTGCAGAGACTGGTGGAAAGTTTTGGCAATCAGTGTTTGTCGAGGTGTCTTTTTCTATAATCGTATTGCAAATGTGAGAGGGTATACTATCCCCTTGACTTGCACGAGCATACTGTATTCTCTGCTTGTCTATCTGATAGGTATAATATGATTATATACTGAGAGAACCTTGGGTAAGGTTTCGTGAAAACATAATGGATTATAAAGGCTGCACTGCTCAATTCTCAGTGATGGCAGACAGTAAAACACGTAACGATGACAAAATGTACACATTCTGTCAGATGCTTCGCTGCTGAGCAGATGGCCCGCAAGCAGCGTTTTAGAACAAGGGCCCGCGTTGAATAGAACACCAGCTAGCGTCGCGTAGTACCACCTTCATGTTGTGTTCGCGTTAAAAAGTGGTGCTATTGCAATATGTCTCACCAATGATCCTATGCAGCTGCTTTTGATTAAGCTCACTGATACAAACTATAAAAAAAAGGCGAGGGTAGCTACCTCTGTCATTCATTCCAAAGTATATGCAGGGCTAGAATGCAAGCGGGGTAGATGTTAAGTGTTAGAATGCCTTTGTTGAAACGCACGCATACGTTTCGCGCGTTAACCAGGTTGACGGCAAGGAGTATGTTTTGACCAGCACCACGCCTGACACTTCGGGACCCACGGTGGACATCAGCTCCAGCCTCGTCATCGTAGGGGGAACCAAGCGCGACCCGCGATTTGGTGACTATGGTGACTTCCAAGGATGCGTCTCCAGTAAGCGATCCGTTGCTTTCCTATCGTTGTACGCCGCTGGCTTGTCATCTCTCGAAGCCCATTGCACTCATCCGATGCTGCTTTCTGAAATACCTGAATCACGTGCCTCTCGAATCGGTATACAAGAACGATGTCCTTCGATTTTATTTTCTGAATCCTGGTATGCCACAAGCGACTCCCTTAAATGGCATGCAGAATCTTACTATACACTATACTCTCCTAAGAGAGCATAATGAACTATGCAGACATTTCATGGGTCTTTAAGGAGAGTCATATGATTCTATTAAAGAGAAACGTTAACAGTATTCTGTAGGGATGCGCGTACCAGAGAGTTCGTGTGGCCTTAAAGAGAGTCATCGTGGTAACAAGTTGGTACTCGCAAAAAGAAAAGGTCAAATAGCTTTTTTTATAGCGTTCTCTTTTTCTTGTCTTCATTTTCAGTTGGTCGAGTCCTCGCGCTTTTGTTTCTTTCGAACTTCAAGGCAAACACCAACTGCTCCAACTTTCGCGGCTTGTTCAGTTTGTGTTGTGATTCTGCAGAGCTGCTTGGTTTTACATAACTGAGTCACGTACTTAGTACAAACTTGTGTTGGAGCAAAGTGTTCTGGCAGGGTCAATACAAACGACCGAGAAGATGCAGAAGAAGGGGATGATGGCTTGAGCATTGGTGTAGCCTTAGGGGCATTGATAAGGACCGTGTGGCAGTGCTTATTCTGACTGGGATGTTCCTATATCACGCATTAAACACGATAGCGTTAAAAAGCTCCTTTTGCAGAAATTCCGGTGTCGGTGTCGGCGTCATTAGTTGTGAGCGAAAAATCATCTTTGCGTGACCGAAAAATTAGTAGGATGCAAATAAATGATCAAAAATTTCGGGTCATGCTGGGGATCGAACCGGGGTGGTTTTTGTGATAAGCAGGTGTTCAACCACACAGCCACGCCTCTGCTTGTGAATACAGTGAAAATAACTTCCTCTGCTTGGGAGTGTGTTGAAAGCAACTGTGCTTTCCTTACACACCCTTCCTTTATATACCGCAATGCAACAGGACGTATTGCCGTAATAATGCATCGTACAAGCGTATATTCCTATCGGGCGTCAGAGCTTGGGATTGTCATGACTTTACAGTTTAAAGCCAGTCACCAAGTACAAAAGGCACACGCGTTACTGCACCTTTAAGGCCACGTAGCAGGTGCATAGCAAATTCGGAAGTATTTCGTACACTGAACGTTAGAAGTACTCACTAGGAACAGAATATCGCTGTCGCGTTCGACTCTTTAAAGGCGAATCATAAGGGTCCCTCAATTTTTTTCACACAGAAGCTATTTAAGGACCGGAGTTGGGCTGGTGTCCTAGACAGAGAATTCAGCAGGTATGCACCCCAGAAAGGTGTACGTGTGTGCCAAGCAGCTCTTAGCATACCACAGCCACCCACGGTATAGTGTAGACAGAGGGTGGGAAAGGGAAGTCAGAGGCTGGAGGAGTGCGTGTGTGAGTGGTGGCAAAGAAAGAAGTAGGAAGAGTGTAAATAATGACATAGCCGTGTTAAGTGACAGAGCTAAGCAGCGAACGGTGGGTTAATTCACTGATCCTGTCTCCTTTTCAATGGACTTGTGGCTTTGTTAGCTGGCCCCGGAGGCCCAACCTATAACGCAAGTCATGGACTTTCATTTGTTTGTCTGCTTTTTTGTCTGCTCTAGACGTTGTTGTAGAGCTGCGGACGCTCAACATTCGGCCACTGGAGACCTACTTCGGCTATCAGAAGGGGGCGCTGGAGAAAGTCAAAGTGTACGGCACGCTGAGAGAAGGAAGATGTGCCGAGTTTGCAGCCATCGTCGGGGACAAAACCGAGGCCATCTTTAAGCCACCAGCGGTAAACTTCTTTTACTTTAATCAAGTAGAGCATTCGGGTTTTCAAAAATATCACTCTTCTTCTGGTTTATTTCACCCTCAAAACAGTGACCTTTGTTGTTTTCTGCTCATGCTTATTACCAAACATATGCGAGGTAATATCCAGAAAGTTTAATCCTAAGAGACAAGGAGAGAGCAGAGTGGGTCAGGCAAGAAAATGGGGTGAAGGATATCGAAGAATTGACAAGCGGGCAATAGCAGGCAATATAGTGGGTGTGTGATAAAAGGAACATCGTCATCAGCAAGTGGTACAACCGCTGGTCAGCAATATTCCAAGTGAAGACAAACACGCGAGGGATGATAGGTGGGGAAAAGTGATTAAACAGCTTGCGGAGATAACGTGGCCGCAGGAAGCTGCAGTACGGCGTTGTTTCGCGAAAAATGAGAAAGGTCTCGGTCCTGCAGTGGACACTGTCAGCAGGCTCATGATGAACAGAGGCTGTGACACTAGGCGCTTACGTTCGTAATGCTGATCAACGTTGAAAACACGTATGGCATTTGTTGTAGAAATGAATTTGGTGCGAAATATTCAAAAGACGATAGGGTCAAAATTAACGAAGGGTGTCACTGGACGTAAACTGAACTCTAAAGGTTGCCGTATTTTACACCAGGGGTATCAAACACGTGGTCCGCGAACCTCTTGCTTGTTGTCCGTGGCCCGCACTTGATTCTGTCATCCCATATTTCTATTTTTTAAAGATAACCATTTAGGGCTACAACAGCATGATCGATGTCAAGCATTGTTTTAGTAAGGTCGTTGCCATGTGGTCACAATGTCTTAAAGCGTAACCACGAAACAAAAACAGTGTTTCAGAACCGGTGTCTAGATCTTGCTCATTTCGAGCATGGGTATGGACGTGTTGTTAGATGAAATACTGGCCTCAATCTGAAGAAATGGCCCGTATTTGAGATATGCCAATGATTTACTTTTCGACTGTGATGCGATTGCTGACAGTGCATATCAGCTAACCCCCCACCCCTACCTGTTTTTCCCGACCTGGCCTTCGCGAAACCATATTTCAGTGACTGCGGCCCATATCCATAGAAAGGAATTCTGTATTCTGGACCAGAAAGGCCATCTAAAGTAGAGCATAAAGGGAGGACTCGGCTGAGAGATGGCTAAGATTCTGCTGCCACACAAATTTGGGTAATTGAATATCTTGAGGGTCACTATCACTGGAATGTAAAGGTTCTGCTTTTGTGGGCTACTAGCTTTGTGGCTACCAGCTGTGGGCGTGGCGCTGACTGACGCTTCCACGTTTAATGCACATATATGCCCTATAAAGTGAACGGGAGATAGCCGCCGTGATAGTAGAGCTATTGGAAGTTATCTTTTCGTCCACTTTTCCTTCTTCACAGTCACAATACAATTACTTCCAATAACTTCCCCTATACTTTCCTTGGCATGATTGTCTGTTAGATCTCATTATTATCGTAGCTTTGAAGCTAATAGTTTGAACGCATGTATACCGAGCATTTCGTGCATATTTTTCACTTTCTCGAGGGCTTGTCCTCAGGTCAGCGTACCGGAGTGGCACAAGACAAACCCCGTACTGGTTCCCTACAAGCACAACTCGTTCCATCCTCAAGCAACCAAGCTCCTCTATGCCAAGGCAACCAGCACGCGTGAGTACGCTCCGCTGAGCACGCATTATTTTTCTCCAGAGGGCTAGCCCACCTTCAGCGTATTCATCCCTGCGCTGTCTCTGTGTGTCGTACCGTGGTTACCTCAGACTTTTCGAGACTCACATCAAGGAGGCTCTTTTTACAGGCCCATTACGGCCTTAGTTTTGTGCCCTTTCCACTAGCTCTACGTCAGCAGGTGGGCGGTTGCATGAGCCACCGAGCGCGCTTTGCCAGTCGCTGTGACACGACGCATCCGCGCGTTCGGATCGTGCTGGGGTGCGTTTGTCGCACGTCTACAGAAACTGTGATTCCCCGGCACGTACGTATAGCCACCCAAATTGTTAACAATTGTGCGCGAGCTCCGACTTAATTGTGCGTTCGCGCCAGTATGACGGAACCAAGTCACTCCACTGGCAAGCGTGAGAGGCTAGTTGGACTTCCTGGAAACGTTTTCTCGGTGTCATACACTAAATTCGTCTTCAGCATTGCATAGGCCCACGTGGTGAGTATTTTGCTGTCACGAAACACTGTGACCACTACGTGGTTGCAATGTGCGCGCAAAATCTGCTGAACGAGTTCTGCGGAATTTTCACCGTCACCTCCTGCTCCTCCTGGATGGACGGGAGCGTCCGATTGCATCTGCGCCGACATTTCGGCGTTGCTGGTGCTTGAGTCAGGCTGGTATCGCTTTGCGTCTGCTCTATCTGATTGTCCGTTATGTACACGTTTCTGTATATCTCCTGGCATTCCACAGAGGCTGAGGCCCAGAACACATCGTTCTACAATATTCTTCATGCCCAGACCGACTGCACTTAGTGCAGAGTCTCAGTTACCAGCGCATCTAAAGTCATTCAAGAAGAGAGCTGCAGATGCCTGGTCAGCCGCAAAGGCGTCCTCGTCATTTGTGGCTCGCTCGTAGGCTTCGTCGTGCGACTTGGCTATGCCGTCGTCCTCGTCCACCGGATCTCCATTGCGCAGTGAATTCCCGAGACTCAGGTACCGGTGGCCTGGAAACAAAGGCATACTACTGAAGTTAGGAGATGTACACATGGTAGCGGTAGCGACATCGATGACAGCTACACTCTTAGCCGCCTCTATTTTTTAGCCGCCTCTATTTCATGAGACTGACTGACTGACTGTAACTGACTGACTGTGACTGACTGTTACTGACTGACAGCTGTCGCGCTAGTCGTTGTTGATGTAGTTGGAAAATGCATGCCCACTCATGCCCACGAAGCTCCCTCAGCTGGGCCCATCACCTGCTTGGCTGTTCCGTTGTGAGAACGTCGCCCTGCGTTAACTCACTTCAGACGAACAGGCTGCTCGTCTTGCTCGGATCTTATATACTGCCAAGATCGGGAAGTGACCGAGAAAATGAAGTCCGCAGTTACCTCACAAGCCCCGGCACCGTACGGGGACCAGAGCCTATAGCCAAGCTTCACAAGTGCAGCTTTTTCTCTGATCTCCCATTTTCGCATGAGCATTGCACTGTATTGGGCTTTGGGCAGTGCAAAAATCAAATTCGGATTTAGATTGAGATTAGATAAGCTGACATATGTGGATCGCCTATACTGAGTTCTTAGTCGCATGCCTTTCATCTTGTTGTTCTACTTCTGGCAGCATCTACATCTACGAAAGGAGTACTGAAAATTCGAAGGGTGCCATGCGTTTTGTGGAGATTAGCGCGTTAGTTAGGAACGTTTTGGCTTTGATATATGGAGTGGACATGCTGGGAACAAGCGCGGAAGTGTACCGGGCGCGAGCTGCCACATTCCGTGCGAGATCAAAACTCCTGGTCTCAAAAAAAGGGGGCATGACTGTAGTTCGTTACGATGTTTCTCGAATTGCATGCTATAGACTTTGTGTTAGGCAGTGAGCTTTGCATCTTTGTGTTTCAGGGCTTGCTCCCACCTTTTAATTGCGTCGGATTTCTTTAGAGATCTGCCACAGTGAAGATGACTTGGTTTATACTCATATCAAGAACAAGTTATGACATGCAAATGATTCACTTGATCCATGTCGGAATTAAAAACCTCGGCTATAGTAACACGGCAAGATGGCAAGTTGAGCCAGTTGGATTACATTCATAATGGAAAATTTTGTTGAAGCGCACTAAAAAACGGACGAACAGAAGAGGCTGACAAGGACAGCGCTTCCTTGTCAAGCACTTCTTTGACAAAGAGCAAACGCTGTCCTTGTCAGTCTCTTCTGTCCGTCCGTTTTTTAGTGCGCTTCAACAAAATTTTAAATTATAGTAAGACGGTCTCAACTTGTTTAGGTCCGTCCGGTCACTCTTCTGGGTTATTTTACAGCCAAAGCTCGGGTCACGCGCAACTCTCCGCCGCCGCCACCAGTGTCCGTAACCACATCGCGCGAAGTGAGAAAGAAAACCTAGCACCATTGACACAGGTCGGCTCAAACCCGAGCTTCACTGGATATTTTACCACTGAGTTACGCCGGTGCTTGTAACTTGCCTTAGGCAGGCTCGACCTAGCACCAATGACACAGTGGGGCTCGAACCCAGGTCCGCTGTGTGCCAGCCTAGTATTCGGTCATTCCAGCGACGCAGGCGGCGCCATGTAGTCATGCCGCAAAGCTGTCATACGGTGATAAAACTGCGACGCAGTTCAGTCTCTCAGTAGTAATGAACCAATGAACAGGTCTTCATGTTCTGCGACGCTGACGTAAACGTCCGCGACATCACCGTCTCATCTGTCAGTTCAACCTTACGCTGCGCCACCTATAGTCGCTGGAATGATCTAATTCCAGTGACTATACTGACCTTTCCAGGAGCTAAACCGGTGCTTGTGACTATAGTTGTCAAACGTGCCTTAGGCAGGCTTGAAGTCGGGAAACCAATCGCATTAATACGACTTAGAAAACCTCTTAAAACAGCGAACGAACAATCAGTCGTCGCACAATGCGAATAGCGTTATGAGTGGGCAGTGTAATGACCCAACTCATCGCAAGAGCTTGTTCTTTTTTTCCTATTAACCTTGGTGCATACCTACTACAGCCATAATTCCTCATTGTCGTCAGCCACTGCATAGACAATTGGCACAAAATTCCCCGCAAGTGTTTAGCGGATACCACGCTTCTCAGAAGAATGACGAAAAAATAGCATAGCGAATGCCGGCCTATATACTACCCAAATAAATTTATTTATAGTGGCCCAGTGGGTATCAAGCAAGTGTGCTTGCAGTAGCTACCAAATGAGTGTTCCGAAAAGGCCCTGAAAGGCCGCTCTTTTAGCTTTCGCTGTGACTGTGCTGCGCTTTTCGCGCAGGCCTGGAGTTTTTGTTGGACGTTACAACTACCCTTTAGAGTGTGCCTTCATCATGCTCTCAAATTACGTTGTCAGATGAACGACTGTCTCTTTACCGGTACTTATATTTAAAATATTTATTCACTGCATATTATGATCTGAACGTGATAGCAGTTAAAGAGCTCGTTTCGCAGAAATCCTGATGTCGGCGCCTTCGGTAGGGAGTGAGAAAACATCTAGTCGATTACAAAAAAAAATATTGCAGCATATCCAATAGGTGAATGATGATGAGTAGGGCGAAGCAGGACGGATGGATGCATGAACGGACGGACTGACAGACGCTTTGCCCCCATCATCATCATTCACCCCATAAATATCCTGTGACACCGTTTTTATTGGCATGCCATGCAATGCAACTGGCTACTACGACTGACACGGGACATACGACGCACGGCGTAAGGAGCTTCACCCCTAGAAAAGGAAAAAATCAAGAAACTTGGCAGCAAATAAACAATAAACAATAGGCAACTTCAGTAAAAGTATAAATCAAATCCAGGCTGTCTCCGTGGCAATGAGATATTCCACCATAGATGCTCGCCCATGGTCGAGACTAATTCGAAATATATATATATATAGATTTATATATCAACGTCCTGTAGTAGAACTCATAATATTGTGTCCAACCAAAAAAGCGAGGCCTTATGTTTACTCTTCTTTCGTTCATGTAATGAAAAGAATCTCTTTAACGCACGCTATATGAAGTGGTAGAAGCGTAGAAACCGCTCCAGACGTCAAAATATTTGAAATGCTCAACAAGTGGGTATTTTAAAGGCGCACCCATTATAGAGTGCTCAAACATATGTTTGCGTGTTGTCTTACCATGCGTAGAGAGCCCTTCGTGGACTCGCAGCAGGAACAATTATGGCGTAGTTGGCACTTGACAATTGGACTTGCAGTAGACATTCTACGATAGTTTGAAAAAGCCAGTGTGGCACGCACAGCAAGGTTAAAATGGTTGAGGCATACACTGAGACCGTAGCTAGGCTGGTAATTAAGAAGGTGAGTCGAACAGGGCCCGACTGCGCTATAGCAACACCAGAGTCGGTGAGTTGACATGCAGCGATTATGCTCGCGAGAACGGTAGCCGATGATAAGGCTGCTTCAATCAGCTTCAGTGGATTGTGCTGAACTGCAATTCACGTTAACCCGACGTCATGGCTATGTCATAGGAGTACATATTTTAATGCTTATAAAATTAGAAAGTCAGCACTGCAACCACCATAAACTGCTTCACGAACATTATGGTATTTTTTTAAAGCAGTTGCCAAACCTGGCGTGGCTCTGTGGTAGAATACTTGAGTGCCTCGCAGAGTACTTTGAGCTCATCTTCTTTGTGCTCGTCGGTTCAACGCTTCTGATCTAAACTTTTTCTTAACGCTCTCGCATTGAAAATACCAGTAGGGAGTTTTCGAGTATACAGAGGCTTCAAAAGTTTGGTGCCCCAAAGCCAGTCAAGCTAGAGCGATGAGTTTTTTAATAGGGTCTGCTGCACTTTGCACACTCCCTCTATTCTTTGTCACTCTAGTCTTGGCCAAGAGTCGTCACTTCAGTGGGTGCCGTCACGTTTGTCTGACCCAAAAAGTTTGGGGCAGGCTTTGGTGCTCTCGCTAAGTTCGAGAAATAGCGTCCCCAACCCAAAACCTAAACTTGGTTTGGGTTCTCCGCATGCGCAGTGGCCTTGAAGCTATTTCTTTGGGGCCTCTATTTAAAAAGTCCCCAATGTCCTATTCCCCATGCTCCTGAATTGATGTTACGAGGCAGTGGGCATGAGCCGACCTCTCGTTATTCTCGTGACAATATTGTTACGGAAAGACGCAACGCCGTATCGATGCAGCTGTGGATGAGATGTATTTAAAACCAGCAGTAATGGCGTGACCGGTTCACCAGCGATCGAGCGGAGACCACCCTTCGTCCTCTTTGTCAGGCACACACGTGCATCGTCCAGCAAAATGTCAACATGCATGTAGCAATATAAACTGTCGATCGCCTGTGACACATGCCCGCGTAGCCGTGGCACATGCCCGCATAGCCGTGGCACACTCCCGCCCGTTATATACGGATATGAGCTGCACCCGTCTCGCGTAAAGGGTTCGGTGAGATACGCGACGGGATTGTCACATTGTTCATGTCAAGACAAGCGAGCCATCTTCGTCAAACGATCTTACCCTCTCTTACTAATTCTGGTTGACGCCAAGTCAAGTAGGGGGACCACGAGGTGGCTAGGCAGATAGATACATACAAATACATGCTAAAAGCATCTGTATTACGGAATCATATGCTTCGCATTTAAAATCAACCAATTACTGCATAACATATTCATATATACAAATCTAAATCTTACTTTTGAATGCCGGTCTCTTGACTCGTCAGGCATGCAAGACTTTTGTTTTATTATTTGCAAGCTGCACGCGCAAACTTTCTACACTTATCGTGGAGACAAACCTGCTTAAACACAACTTTGTCATTGGGTATAAATTAATGTTTGTTATCCGACGTGGTCTTCATTGCTGTCTCAGGGGTGGCAGTCATCATGGGTGTCGTGTTGATCGTGGTGCTGATCGGAGTGTTCCTCTATGCCTGGCGACTGCAGAAGCGTCACAAGCACCAGAAGCTGCGCGAGGACATCACTTACTTCCGGCAGGGATCCACCTACAATCCGGCGAGACCGACGCCAAGGCGCAAGGTCAACTCGCCCGTCAAAGGTCGGTTTGAACTGAAATTCAAAATCTGGGATTCTGAGCGTCGGAATCACGACAGATACAAGGGGTATACGCCGTGGTTGGTGCCTCGCGTTTGATTTCAAGCAGCTGGGCTTCTCTAACGTACTATTGCAATAGAGAAAAATGTAAATTTCAAGGGCTCCTTTTTTTTCGTTAGACTACATTTTAAGAAGAACTAACAGACAATAATGCCAGAGAACGTGTAAGGGTTGCTAAAAGTAATCGTAATATGTAAATGTGAAGAAAAAAAGTTCGTTTGATTGGTCAGTGGCCTTCTTGTAATAAGATCAAGTGCTACTCAATGCCAAACAACGCAAAAAAGTGTTCCACACTCACTGAAATGGCAACAGGTGGCATTGACTGAAACTCCTACGCTTAAATGCCCTTATATACCCTAAAAATAGAAGGAGGAATTGAGCGACGCCGTTGCCCAGTGGTAGAGCACCGGGCGCGTTATTCGAAGGTCGCATGCTGGGATCCTGCCGGTCCCAAGTAATCTTTTCATCCACTTTTGTTTCTTTCTATTTACATTACGATTACTTCTGATAACAGCCTGTATACTTTTCCCGACATTATTCTCTGTTAGTTCTCATTAATGTTGCGATGGAAAGAAACGCTATCAGTTCGGCGTTATATGCACCTCACTGTTCGCATTTTGTTTCACGTGGTTGCCGCCAGGCTGGCAATTACAACACGTTAAAGTCATTCATGATTGCAGTCAAGTATGACTCTAGGGTTTTTCTTGGCCGCAAGGTAACAGAGCAATGAGAACAAAGGCTAACAGCCGAGAACTATGGCGCCGCGCTGTGTGCCTTGATTCCCATCGCCCCGGTATATGGAGCTCCAAGTGCACGAATGCTGTGCATTTCTTCCCTATTTAAATGGGGCCACTGTGCCCGGCAGTCAAACCTGCATCATCGAGCATAACAGTGCAACTACTTAACCACTGAGCTGCCACAATGGTTTGTGAGCTGAACAAGCAGCGAAAGGCAGTCTAGTAGGTAAATGGTCTCGAGGAAGGGGTTAAGCCTTATGTCTCGTAGGGTTTGTGGGCATCATTCTGTGCTTCAATTTGCCTGCTTAAAGAAACGTTAAAGTAATATTTATGACTGATCATTCATATGACCCTGACATAGTGTGCCTCCAGTCCCTGCATGCACGGTGCTATGTGCCTGGACTAGGTAAGTTTTCAATAACTCTGTTATGGGCTATAAAAACAAGGAACGTGCTAATATTCCAAACTCTTCATCAATGAGTTGCAAAGTGAAGTGCGAAGTGAGGTTCAAATCGGTTGCACGGCGCTGCTTCGACGCCACGCCCCCGTCACACTCCAGCCTTAGAGCGTGATGGCCTCGGCGGTAGCGTATTACCTATCGGTGCACTGCACATTTAGCTCCAAACTGAAGCCGGGAGCAAATTCCTCTCACTTGTTCCAGTAATCGAGCACCTGCCCACCGACGTGTGTATAAAACGCCAAAACGTTCACAATTTTTTCTAAACGCACACATGAAAATAACCGCCATGTACAAAAAGTGAATGTTAGAGAAACTTGCTCAGAGATGATCAGGTAACCCGCGAATCCTCCGTACACATTGGTTTACCATAATATAAAGTGACGGGCTTGCTTGACGGCAAGCCCACTTCTCGCTTCAGCCTCCCGGGTTCTCACCACATAGTCTTAGCGGCGAGCCCAAGCTGCTGCTGAGTTGCGAGCCCACTTCGCTGATGACTTGGCTTCTGGTATAGTGCCTATACTTCTGGGGTGTTAATGCTGTGGAGAGGTAACGAAGAGTGTTCCCTAATGGCGTGTTCAGTTGGCCACTCCGGTCAATGGATATGAAAAGCAGACATGCCCTAACGCTAAAAGAATCAGTTCTGTTCTAGCCTTCAGGAAGACAAGTCGGCTTGTCGAAACGTCCGCTCCACAGAACCCTTGCTTTTATCGCAAGCTTCCATCTTCGCTTCCTATCGTTTTTTTTGCTAGGTGTACGTTGACGAAGCATTGTCTCCTTTTGAAATGCTTGAATTACGTCCTTGCGCTATTACTTGCCAGGAACCACATGGTTGCTGGTTTGTGTCACGTGAACAGTCTTCCCGGTCAGATTGAGCGTCACTACAGTGTACTAGAAGGGGACAGTGGGCTCACTCTCTGGCAGGGGGTATGCAGAGGGGTGGCTCCAGAAATGTAGCACGTTTGTGGTTCTCTGGTCGCATGAGTGGCGGCGCTGGCATCGCCATCAATGGAAGAATTTGGGGAGGGACTTTGCAGCTGAGCCGGTTGTGAGCCGGTCAAGTCCTGCAGAGCAACAGAGTTTGAGTCATGTTGTGTGGCTATGGACATTGTTGCGCCGAGTTTTTGCCGTCAGCTTTGAGCGTTACGCACCACGCAAGATGACAGTATGCTTTACAGTGCATACTGTAACCATGCCGCGACAACGGCAAAACCACTGTTAGGCACTTGGGTGTCTAACAGGCAACGTGTTCGTGAAGAGTAAGCAGGACCTATCATTGTTTGGCGCCCTGAAAAATGAAAACAGGCCGGAAGAATGTGAGAAGAACCAGCACAGAGCGGACAAGCTTCTGGAAGACACCAACGCAGTTTGCGAACTCCACTTCGTCTGTGCATATTATCGATGGAAAAAAAGTGCGCATACCTCACCCATCATCCACGCCGAGGCTGTTTTCAACTTGTTCGGCTGACCAACTGTTGTGACCGAGGAGGCCTCCTTCATCCCTCGAGTCAGCTGTACAGTGTCATGAAAAAGCTCGAGGATATTTTTACAGTATGATTTTTCAGAGTAAGCTGCACACTGACAGCATTATGCACATACTGGCAATTGTTCAGCGCAGAGTCTCGATTGAAGTTGGTTGCAGTGTGCACGCAGCTACCCTCAAAGCGAAAGTAATTAGTTTTACGTTGTCACACGTCTTCATTCAGTTTGAAAGGACTCAACACTGACAATTAGGCAGGGAAGTGGCAGAGGGCCAAGCAGTTGAAGATGAGCCGTCACACATGAAGTGAATAAGGTGTGTAAATCAGTGGCTAGATGGTGTACTTCAGTTCTTGCAAATAAGAGCTTCATGTGTATCTTTATTTAGTTTTTCACTATGTCGCTCTACATATGTCTAACATACGTGTATTTGCATAATTATGATTATTATTAACCCCCAGAAAACTGTTGTGCCATGGTCTACAACTGAAGCAGAACAAAAATTATTTAAACACTACGATTTCACTTTATAGTAAAGGCACAAACCCAGCCAGCACGCCAGCATGTTAAAGCTTAACTAGGAAGTGAACGTGCACTGTTTTCTAATTATGTCTTGAAAGGGTGGGCATAATCTTGTTGCGAATTCTTTTTAGGTTCGGTCTACACAGCATGAACCGTACGTTTGGTTACTGTATCAAACCATATAATTTGTGGAATACATCATCCTTTTCGACGAGGTGTTATATTTGAGGAAACACGATGTGGCCTGAAGAAATATAGTGCTTATCAGGAATACTCTACTAACTCAAGCATACACGCTCTGAAACCCACACACACACACACACAAAGTGTTAGCTGCGTCGCACTAGAAAGGAAAATGCACAGACTGCACCGGCTGCCATTGGACTAATTTTCGGGAAGCTGTATCGCAAAAAAAAGGAACACACTGTGAAGCGAAAGCACCAGAAGCTCTTAATGTAATCAGAGGGCAGTCAAAGCATGCAAGTTTATTACAAATATCGAATAAATGCACGTTACAACTTTTACGAGCGGCCATCGGCGAGCAGCTTCTGCAGGTGAAGCTTCCATTGAAGATGCCTGTGGCGGCATCTCTCTTCTGTGACGCCAAAAGCATCAGAGTAGCTGTGGAGTAAGCCCACTGCCCTCTTCTAGTACAGTGTAGCGTCACTCTGACTTCGAAGTCAGAGTGCTCGGGAGTGCTCCGAATCGGAGCGTAACACTCTAAACGAGCTTACCGAACGTAGTGTGAGTGCTCGAATTCTACGAACCAAATGCGCGGCTACGTTTCAGAGTGTTCCAGAGCGCTCGCAAATGCACAACCGAATACACCAACAGTGAGCTCCCAGCAAAGAGAATGCGTGCCTAGCAGTGACCTAAACATAGAGCACACGGCGTCGCCTCAGTCGTACCGCTTGCGTGACTCACCGGAGAGAGCGCAGCTACGAGAGAGCACAATGGCGCCTCTAGCGGGAGCAACAAGAACTAGTGTATACGCCGCCGACAACGGACAAGGCGCGAGCATGAGAAGCTCGACGAGCAAGTTCCTAAATAAAATAGAAATCGCTAGAGGCCAAGCAAAGCTCTGTTATACTGTGTCGGCGTTAGTTCTCTGAATGCTTACCTCTGTGACGCGCTTACGTAGCAATCAATCTCGTGACAAGCACGTCAGTCTCCTGTCGTTCATTTCAGCTGGCTGGGGCTTCTGCTGTACTGTCACATCAGGGCATGAAATTAATAGCCGCGTAGACTAACTCATGGAAGTTAGGAATAGGTGCCCAAAATGTGAATATCTGCTTCTGCCGGGTTTGATAGGGCGCAAGCTGTTTCTTCTAGACTTCTGTAGACCAGCATGTTTCCGGGTATGTGGCTTTTTTGGGTTAATTACACGCCATCATATATCACGATGACGCCTGCCCGTCTTGTGCGCAGACGATCATTCTAGCACACATGCTCTAGGAGTTCAGGTCGAGATATATCAAGCTGAGCTAGAAGCAGTGGAACTCGCTTCTACGTATTCTCGCTCTAGAAGAGCGAATCCTGACTGTCGTGCCCGTGGCAGGCTAGATGGACTAGAGCTGCCGGTTTTGACATGTAACTAGCCAGGTACCCATCGAATGCGTGTCATCGCCAGACACCCAGCAAAGTTCACTCACGTGTGTTGCGCTGTAGCTCTCGAGGGCAGGGTCTGATTTCGTGTGTCAGCACACAGATTTTTATGTGAACGAAAGGCAGAGACTTCATGCGCAGACATTTTTGCACACCTCAAAGAAGTCCACCTTGTTCTAAAACTTATTTATTGAATTCGCACTAATTACACACTTTAGTGTATTCTGCACTATGGCATGTCTCGTAGTGATAAAAACGATATTCTGGTGTTTACATGCGAAAATACAAAACAAATTCAATTTGATTTGTTGGACATTCGTCCATTAGACTGCAATACCTCAAAATACGTCCAGGAACTTGCTCGCTTTCTTATTGCTTGTTAAAATGAACTGCCCTTTGCGTGTACATGTCTTTTTTTCTGTTTATGACCTTTCATTTTTTTGCTTCATTTCCAGCTGTGAGTTTCAGCAGAATGAGCAACGATTACCAGCCGGTGCCTCAGACAAAGAATGAAGTGCTCTCGTCGACGCCTCGCAAGTCGCTGGAGATTGTGATACCGAATTCTGTGCCTCTGGTCAATGCCACCCCACCAAAGCCTATTCTGAACAACCGAAACTCGACTCCAGCAGTGTCGCCCATCGTAAACGGCCTAGGTAAGGATTTCATCAGAATTTAAAATGCGAATCTATTTCTTAGTCAGGCTGCTTCAGGCGTCTGGCTTCCATAGCAACAGCTGCGGGCGCGCGCGCTTATCCTCGCCTATAGCAACCTCTAGCAACCAGAGCAGGTTGTGCGGGCAGAGTAGCGGAGAGTGAGTGGAGAGAAGGAGCACGTTTCCGCTTGTGAGGGCGTTCGCTTCGCGGGAGCTCAGTGGAGCTCCCGTGTGTGTGGAGGCAGCATAGGAGAATGTAGGTGCAGTGCTCCGCCTCTCTTTCTCTCGCCGTTCATTGTCTCTCCTCCCGCCTCACTCTCCCATGCGCACTTTCGTACGTATATAAAATGAAATGAACCGCGTGCCTCATGTCGATGGTTCGCTGGCTGATGAATGTGTAAATGAATGCTAACGGTACAAATACTCGTCTCGTCATTAATTTACGCCATCATATTACTAAGCCGTGTACTAACGACGCAAGAAATGCATCGGCATTTCCTCACAATTCTCCAGGGGAGGGGAAAATTTTTATTTCAGACACAACTTGTTATGAGTTACAGATACTGGTCGTGCGCTAGAAACCCAGCTCCCTGGTGAAAAGAGATGGGTCCCTCGCGGGCGCGTCGGTTGCATGGGGATAATTATTTTGTGTGCATGACCCTTCAATACCGCCAAGTTTACTGAGTGGGCGAACATAGAAAAAAAATCACCGCCATATCCACAAAGTGAATGATGTTAGAAGAGCCTGCTCAGAGGCGCATGACTATGTTGAAGACAGCG
This sequence comes from Rhipicephalus microplus, assembly GCF_013339725.1. Lineage (NCBI taxonomy): Eukaryota > Metazoa > Arthropoda > Arachnida > Ixodida > Ixodidae > Rhipicephalus > Rhipicephalus microplus. Next base: position 77,542,672 of record NC_051167.1, read on the forward strand.
TTGTCAGCCACGTTTCACGGCCGCCGCTGCAAAGTGTTGGCCACTTTGATCGGCACATTAACCACCTGCCCTTTATGCCATGCTGGCCGTTGCCATGAGTCAAATGCCTAACGCTCATAAATGGCAGACGTGGAGCTGTCAGGCCTTCTTCAACGGGGTTCAAAGCAGGAAGGTGAGAGGGCTTGGGAGGATATCGATACCAGTATGTAACACGCATGGTAGGTACTTGTCACGTGTTTCCGGGCCTACAAAGTGACGCGAACAACGTGGACGTCGTCGCGAGGAGGCGAGCGCGAGGGCCATCGAAAACCGGCGCCTCGGGTGGCGGCGCGCCATCTAGTAAGAGGACATCGAGAAAAGCTAGCAAGTGCGTGATTGCTTTCAGTCATTTTGCTATCTTGACTGCACCCGTATGTAGTATGGAAGTACGATCTGCACGTATACTTTCAATATCTCCGTATCTATATGAAGATTTAGTGATTATGATTAACCTAACTAATCCTTTGGTACGAAGTGTGTTGTACTATGTAAAGCTGAGACATTACACCAGTGCAGGAGAAATGTCATGTTTCTGCTACGCATCAAATTTTCCTCTCTAGATTGAATTTAGATGGCATGAAAACAGTATATCAAATCGCATATCATGGGAGTTATGGCCCTGTACTCTGGCTTGCAACACTGAATACTAAAATGTACATGCTTTTGGTATAATAGCTCCTTCAATCATTTCCGGCGCAAACGTGTTCGTTTATAATTTAAAAGTCTGTGTTGTACGTGTATCATATATGGGCACATGCAATTACCGCATCATACTTACTTTGCGAGCTCTGCAAAATTGTGGTACATGATTCAAAGTACTATATCTTGGTAATATGTCATATACACCTGTATTGTGCGACGTTAAAAGGGGTTCTATGGAAGTTTCTTACAAATAAGCGTGTTTGAACTTTCTAAAACGAGTGTCATAACATAACTTAAATTGAAGCATACAGAGTGCTAAAACACTGTTGAAATGACATGCCTGTGTGCTGATTCAATTACAAAGCTGCATGATTGATGGATTCTACTGAATGTGGTTTTATCTAACAAGCTCAGATTTAGAGATATAAGAAATGAGGTATTGCGTTCTTTTTCTTTTTATTTCTAGGTCAGCATAAGTCAAAGCGACCCGTATCAACTGCATCCCAGGAACTCGAATGGGATCCCGCAGCCGATAACGATCTTCTGGGTTCTTCGGTAAGTTGATGCTAGATGAATACATAAGATTAAATTAGATTTAAAATGAGACATTAAATTATTCAACATATGTAATTGCAAAAAAAATTTTCTAAGTGCAGAGGCAGATCAATATTTTTAAATTTGTCCGATGGGCACTTAGAGTAAGAAGACTTAGTGCACTCTAGTCGCTTTCAACCTAAAAATAAATATATATGTTCCACCTACAACCATAACTCTTTCACCCTCCCCCCCCCCAAACAATAATTACATAAGTGGCACATCATACTACATTTGCTCATTTCTGTGACGCTAGGCGCCATTCACCGAATTTCAGGTCATTGTTTCTCGATGCAGACACACGTTCCTGCCGCTGGTTTTCGGTGCAAAATAATATTGACTCCCTGCGCCTTTATCGCAAAAATTTTGACATCACTCTCTGTCATGCTCAAAGTATAGACGACGAGCTTTTAGTTAGTATTGCGCTTAGTATTTTTGCTAGCAGAAAAAAGTACTTATGGTTTGAACGGGATCCACGTAGCAGGACTCTCTCGCAGAGAGTATGGCAGGTGAGCCGCAGTTTAGGGATGGCACTTGTATTTATTCTGAGGTTGTAAGCGACATGCCCTTGATAACATCTGGTTTTGTCCACTGCTGTGCCTTAATCGCATCGGGAAACGAAAAGAGCTTTCGAAAATATCCTGCTGATTTCTACAGTTGTTTTCCTTTATTTGGCAAAATATATTCAAATAGATGTTCTTTCGAGCTACAAAAAATTATAAAGGATTTCCCTTATACTTTACGCATGTTTCTTTTATGTGAAAAACGAGATAGAGACCCTTTTTTATCTTTGAAGAGAATGGTAAAACATGCTTTCAGTTTCGACGTTAGGAGCTGGTAAGTGAGGTGACTAGGAAGTATTCTGGGGTACAACGCTTGCAACCTTGAAACCATCTATAGTAAGTGCGCTCGTATAAGGGAATTAAAAAAAAAATGACAAGGGGCATTTTAAGAGCTCTTCAAAACAGAATATAGTCGAAGCACATGAGAAGTCAATGGGTGAAATGGTAACTGAAATTCTAAAGCAGCAGTAATTTGTGAAATTATGTAGGTTTGTTGCTAAGAATCACGAGCGGTAATCTTAAATTCAACATATCTCATTGAGAAATATATCAGCCGCTCACTGTGATGAGGCGCTTCTAGTTCAAGCGCGATAAGATAAGAAAACTACTGCTATTTTCAGGTGTTACGACTCACTGTAGAAATCGCGAGGTATGTGTATTTGTTGGAGTAAGAAACTGGACTGCAGCACAGATAACAGAGCTTAGCTTACTTTATTCACAGGTTTTTTGATAAACTTTATGCTCTCAGGCCGGTTTGCTGTATTTATCTGCTTGTTCTCCGAATTATAAACGAGCTCAGTTTCTAAAAAGGTAGCGAGAATATCCTTTCCGTTTTCCACGAAATGGACGTCCAGGCCCTGAAAGCTACAGAACGATGCTATGACGCATCGCATCGTTCCAGCTGATTAAATCCTATTTCTACATTTTCTCTCGTCCTTGTTTCCGAGAGTCACGCTGTATTATGACGTAATCACCACGTGTCGTGACGTAATCACGCAGAAGGTGCGTACGCGGGAGCAGGACATAATGACGTTTCGGCACTTCACCCTCACGCAAGGTCGCCGTTAGCAGTGAAGCTGTGTTTGGCTCTATTCAGTTTTATGCATCAGGTGCAATGCTGTGGATGCTAGCGAGACTTCTTGCAGTGAATGTGTTCGCACTCAGAAATAGTTCGATAATTTTTTTTTCATCTGAGACATGATTTTCTTTTCCTCTTTGAGCTTAAGAATAAGGATGATTGTGCGTCGGAGATAAAGACGCCCTGTTATATGGCTGTGTGTATATATATATATGTATATATATATATATATATATATTCCGCGTATATATATATATATATATATATATATATACGCGGAAGGATGTGCCAGTCTACTCATTCTGCGGAGCAAGCTTATCACCTTTTCCGGCCGGGTGTTTGCGCGCGCTTATCTGGGGCGCTTACGATGGTCGCGCTATCGCGGCAGCGATCAGCGCGGGGCATGCACCTCGCAGCAGCAGCACCGCGCGCGCACACACTCACACGCACACACAAAACTGGTGCCAAATGTGTACCTGCATGGAGCGGCCGTGTTCTCTTGCACCAGCATTTTGTAGAGTTACCTGAGATCGAATCTAAATGAGTCGACTGCCGCTTCACTTCGTATATCAACGCCGTCACAACGCACGAGCGTTGTTGTGGTCATCTACTGTGGCAGCGCCGCAGAAAACTTGGTTACTTAGCATACGCATGTTTACTACTAATATTATTGCTCCTAAAAATGCTAGCCTTGCTTCGTAAAACATTCCAATATGATGCTATTGCATTCATTGCTTCGCTCTTTTGGTGAAAGTGTGACTTTTAACCTCTTCATGTTTTATTTGCAACGCTGCACATGCACGTTCGTGCTTGTTTCACACGAGTGTTTACTAACGATGAAAGCCAAGCATGAGGTGCGTTTAGTCACACGTATCGCTGACCGAACTTTTTTCAGCTTCAATAGTGTTGCACCTGAAGCATGAAACGAAGTATGCGCGGAAGGGAAATTTCTCCTTTCTGTGAACGGAGAACTTCCCATCTCGTAGGAGCTGCAGAAATCGGGCAAGCAGCTACTCGTCACCACTTGTCCACTAAAAGTGAAGAAGGGAACACCGGGTTGCAAATACTGAGCAAGATTTTTATATAGGCGTCACTAGTGCTTAAGAATGACATTAATAAACAATTTGATTAACCCAGTGCTGAACACTAGGACCACAAGTTTCAGCTTCGCTATTTACCGTTTCTGTACGGCGCGCCGTGACCCTTATGATGATCGCCATCATTACATAGAGTACCTAGTATTCAAAATCTGTAACCATTTACAAGTTTGTGAACATTTTCTCAACGAATACCTACTGTTTCTGGACATGTTAAGCACAGACTGGGACTCCACAGGGAAAGAAGGGTTCAATAGATAAACTGTCGTCAAGCGTTTCCCTTCGTGAGAAAGAACTACACGCCAATATCGATTTCAAAAATAATTGAATTCTAGGTGTCGTTTCTCAAATATAGCTTCTGCTTAAGGTCATATTTCAAAACCCGCGGAGTACAGCGGGTGCCCCCACAAAAACAATGCTTTAGATCACTCACGCCCACGCAGCGCACTAACATACTTATTAAAAAATGGCAGCATACCCACGGAGTGAATGATAGAGAGTGGAGCGAAGCATCCGTCTGTTCATTCGTTCTTGCTTCCGTCCATCCATGCGTACGTCTGTGTGACCATCTGTGCGTCCCATTCGCTCGTTCGTGTGTGCGTCTGTTTGTGCATCCGCACGTCCGTCTGTGCGTCCGTCCCTGTGTTCGTCCATGCATCCGCCCCTGCATCCTTCCATGCGTCCATCCGTCGGTGCAGACATTCGCGAGTCCGTCCATGCATTTGTCTGTGTGTCCGTTCGTCAATCTATTCAACACTCCAAGTACCACCATCTCGCATCGTTTCATCATATATTCCGCATATGCCCTGCCACCCAGCGGACATTCCAAGGACTAAACGAGAGGTGGCACACATACACTTTCTTACGGTTTGCGCTTCGTGTCTACTTCCCACCTTTAACCACCTCGAGTTCATTATATATACTAGTTCACTGTATTCATGGCACTGCGGCCCAATGCTCGCTAAACTTTTCTTAAACCAAGGAGGTTATGCCCAGCGAGTATAACGTAGCAACCCTTTCTTGTCAGATAGTGCTCAATGTACATGCCAATGGCTGCTAAGGGAGAATGAGAGACAGGAGAATTCGGCTGTTAGTTAACGCGCACGCTGCGAATTTTTTATTGTTCAACACTGCACAGAAGAAATCTCTCACCAGCACCTTGGAGGTCAAAATATAAGACTGGTTACACACTACGACAACTACTACGATTACGAGGGATGAACGGGTGCCGCTATAAGGAGCTTCTCCCCTTTAAATCAAAAGAAAATATTGTGTGAAGACAGCCATGCGCGCCGTGTGTTTGAGACCCTTCCAATATGCGCTTGGTATTGGTAGAGGTGCAGAAATCGGCCTACTCTCTAATCACTTAAGGTGGGCGCCGAATCTGAGCCATGTCTTTACTCAGGATGGCTTATAGATGGGCGTGTTAGCTCATGATCCTAAGTGTTGAACCAACCAAGGTTGGCAGTTCGTGCCCTGTCTCTTCTTTCAGTCACAGAGCATGAACTACTAACTATGGTTAGTAGTTTGTGCTATGTGGCTAAGACGACACACAGAGCGCAAACTACCAACAATTGCGCAAGTAAGACACAGGCTAAAGGAAGAGACGACGGCTTGCGAATGCGCAAGAGAGAAAGAGAGAGAAAATAAGGAGAAAGGCCGGGACGTTAACTAGGGCTGAGTCCTGGTAGGCTACCCTGCACTAAGGAAGGGGAGAGGGGGAAGGAAAGTTATAGAGGAGGAGAAAAGAAAAACACTTACTGGGCCGGCGCGTAACAGTTTCACATCACAAACGATGAAACAGGCCGGTATCTTTGAAAAAATGCAACAGTGATTTCGTTGCCTTTCGGAAATTGGATGGGCAGTGTCATGGTCCCAATACTTTCTCGACAGTGAAATCACTTCTGCCCAGTTATATAAAACACTGTGCAGGTGAAGCCTCTCGTTTATGTATTCCGGGCAGTAACACAAAAGGTGTTCAGTAGTCTCATCGATAGAGCAGTCGTTGCACTTCGCGTTGTTGGTTGTCCCATTCTTAATTGAGTAGGCATCGGTGAAGGTTACACCCGGACGCAGACGGCACAACACTGTACTTTGCTCCCTGGAAGGACCAGAGGGTAGCCACACTCGTAGAAATGAGTTGAGAGAATACAGTCGATGATGTGCGAGCTGTGACCTACTAACTATGCTTAGTAGTTTACGCTTTGTGACTAAAATAGACAACGGCACACAGAGAGTGGGAACTATCAACCATGGTAGGGAGCCTGCGCTTTGGGCCTAGAAGAAAAGATAATGACAAACATTGCACACACTACCAACGATTGCGCAAAATAAGACAGAGACTAAAAGAAGAGACGACGCCACACTCACTACCAACCATGGTTACTAGTTTGCACTATGTGACTTAAAGAAGAGACGACGACACGCAAAGCGCACTGTGCCGTCGTCTCTTTTTTTAGTCTGTCTTATTTGCGCACTTAAACACTTGGGATCCTTGCTCAATGTGACCTGTGATTGCGCAATGTTCAGGCTTATGAGCCATCAAGCATTAAGGTTTCAAAAGAGAGTAGCAGCAGAGGATTCGCGATGTTGCATTTCAAGAACTGCTTATTTCCCTCCTTTAACCCCCTCCTCCCCCCCCCCCCCCAAGTCTCTGGTTTGCAGAGGACCGATAGTAGACCCTTGTGAGCAGTATGTGAATTGACTCATTTGCATTTTCGTATGCATTAGAATGCTTGTTTTTTTCGGACTCGTCCACCGTTGAGCGAGGGGAAGCTGCGGTAGAAATTTGACCCCTTGGCCCTACTTCAGCAATTATACCATCGATGGAGACCACTGACTACGCCTTTGTTGGTATCCATTCAGTTTCGCTAAGTGGGCACCGATTGTCTTTCGTTACGCGCACTTCGTGCCCCAACGAATGCCATGTTATTTACTTCATTCTGAAGAAATAAGCACCGATAATTGATGAGCATGAAAAAAAAGGAGTGCAGAAAATGTTAAGGAGAATGCTAGTCCTTTGTCTGCTCTCCTTTTATGTGCTCGTTGATTTTCAGAGCTTATTCGTTTAGCGATCATTGATAGCCAAGTAGCCTAAGTAATGACCTTAGCAACTTTACCAACAATCGTTTCTGCGTAAATATGTTTCTCTTAACGTCAACAAGAACATCAGGTATCCTTATTATGGTCTTTTTGTTGCACCTCTCATTTTCCTCTCTCACTGCGTGGTCTTGAAGTACATCTCGAGTTCAAGAACGATATAACTTGTGAATATATTAGACATGACACCCGATGCGGCAGCTAGCTACCCGCCGCAAGTGCCGAAACGTCAGTTATGTGTTGCACCCGCATCTCCACCTTCAGGATCCTGAGATTACCTCAAAGTGTAACTTCCAGAGAAAAGGAATCTGGAACTGTCGGTTGAGAAGCTGTTGTATTAAATCATACCGGCTCTGCTAGAACCTTTTGGTGTTTTTTTATGGTTCTGGCATCCTGGACTTTCATTTAACACTGAAAACTACCGGTTCAGAAACCACATCAGTATATACGATCAGACAACTTTTTCTTGCCAACAAACATAAGCTAACATTTGAGCATGAAAGATTATGTACGGCATGGAGGGTTTTCAAGTACGAACAGTCCGATATTCTACACGGGGACACAAAAGAAGAAACATAGTGCTAGTGTACAATGTCGTGTTGCTCGTACTTCATTTTGCCGAACCAACTAGACCTAAAGTTCGATCTACTAAGACATAAAGAAATTTAGAACTGCAGAAAGGTATTTATATCGCCGTTTCATGAAATAAATATATAGTACGCCTAATGAATTAAAAATGCATAGTCATAGTCTTCGAAACCCACACAGCGGAAATGACACAACTATTTGCGACACGCTTGCCTTCAAGCAATTCACAATCTCAGCGCTCATTGTTAGGCCATTTGCACTTTTGGTGGCGGTTCTTCTGTTTGGTTGTTGCCGTTAAACGTACTGTCTTTTGTGATGTGTGTTTTTCACTAACCATTACATTTGTCTGTTTGTATCACGGAAGTGTGTGTTTTTGTGCAAATGTGTTTCCAACTCTGTTTTGAAAGATAGAGATTTCGAACTTTTTCCCCCTCAAAGGCCTCAGAAAGAAGCGTTTAGTTTGCCGCCTTTCTGCGAGGTGGCGCCACCGACTTGAAAAGAGCGAACGTGTGTTTTTCTTTGAAGGAATTGAGTGCCATGGATCTTGGTGATGACGAAGACTTTCCCGAGACGCCCAGGAAGGCGGGCAATGCGGAGACGATGGTAAAGAGGCGACCTCTGTATTACGCGCCAATTGCGTCTACCAGTGAAGTCACCATCAACAGCTTTTGAGAGGCTGTGCCTCTTTTTAGAGTCAGCATTGACGGTCATTCATCGAGTTGATATTCCATCGGTTTTCTTTTTTATTCGATCAGGGCGCAGAAACTGTGCTTAGTCTATTGAGCACTGAGTCTTGTTGGAACAGCCTATCTGGAACTTACGTGTGAAGTTCACAGAAAACTATTTTCGCTTAGTTCGTTCTTATGTAGCTCTTTCTACTTTTTCTGAGGAAAAATCCTTCTTTCCCGACTTGGAAGGGCAATGTAAGCTGACCAAAATTTTGAGACTCAACGCTGGTGTAGAGTTTAAACGTAAGAATAAAAATGTTATAAGAAAGACAGAAAATTAGCAGGTACTGATTTCTGTCTTTCACGTTTCCGTTATATATTCTTGTTTTAATATGTAGCAGCTAGCCCTGTGGAGTGATTTTTCATATTAAATGTAGGCTAACGAGTTTTCACGTGTCATCTTACGATTTTAATTATTCAGTATAACATATATTCAAGACTTGAGGTTCAAGTGAGGGCACAACCAATCGAAAGTGAATTGTTTCATATTCAGTGTATGAGTATTTAATGCTCATAATTCTGGCAACAGCTAACAAGATTAGCTTTTGTTATTTCTGTTTCTTCTACAAGAAGGATTCGCTAATGTACACACGTTTCTGTGCCCTGTATCCCTATAATGACTAGAAAAATTTTCAAGTGCGGCCACTTTATCATTGTGGCGTGTGTGCAGTCAGAATGCCAGGTTTTCGTCCCAAAATCAAGAAAGGGTTGTAATGCTTATAAATTTAGACGAGTTCGAGTCTTCGTACGCCCTACACGACCATGCTAGCAAGGCATACAGACACTTCATAATTTGCATTATCCTTAAAAAAAACAGTAGTAAATCGGGGACTGCGTCATTTGCAAAAAAAAAATTAATCGAGAAAAAAATTCACTGGAGATGTTCCCCATTTCTAGAAAAACGGAAATGAGCGGAAATCACTTTTACGTCCCAAATGAGCGATTCGCGAAGCAAGCGAACTAAATATGTGGAGCGGTTTTACAGATTGAACAGCTGGTTCACCTAGAGATTTTGCTTGACCGACTATTAAGTGGCGTGGCACTGGTAGAGCAGCTGTGAGGGGTTCTCCAAAATACAAGCACAGCATCAAGAAATGTTTTCTTGCGCAGTCAGAAATGGTGCCAGTCAACAATCACATTCTTCGAGTGTGAGCAGCTCCCAGCTCGACTTTCACATTCATGCATCTCATTAAGTTATGCGTGCGATATCATGAAAGTGAAATCTACGTTGTACAATGGATTACCTAGGTAACGATGTTTTACCACAGTTATCGTGATAACGTCAAATACAGAAATTTTTCATTGGAAATAGGCGTTTCGGTTATGAAGTGTTTAAAGTAGCAAGTTTGGTCTCTGATAATTATTGCATACTTCTGAATAATGTCTTAGTGGCATGCGATTAAAGGCTACCTACGCTCATTCCAGACAGCAAGCGTTCAGTGGGCATCGTAACCATATTTTTTTTTTCTTGATTCCAAGTTTATTCCTATAACCTGTGATACAGAGTGCGTTATATCGACCAATGACAGGTTCACAGTCGCGTGTTTCCATATCCCAAAAAGTGCGACACTGGAACGTCCGGTAGACGTCACATACAGGATGGTCACGTGCTATGAGCTGAAACGTTACCAATAACGTCATTCGTAGTGTGTCATGTCGCTATCGACTCTGGATCTGAAGCAGCGAAGCTGACCAATTACTGAGTATATAGTTTACTGGGCTCTGGTGACATGTGGTAACTGCTAACACTGTCAAAACAGTGATAGTTACGTGATCTAAAGCAGAACCTTTCTCTTTCAATCAAGCTTTGCATGGTGGTATGACGTCACATGTGCCGTTTCTATTCTTGTGATGGTCCCAGGAAGTTCCGCTGTTGCATTGTATAGGATATGGAAACACACTTCAGCCACCTTCGCATTTTGTTGTAAGCCAGTTCCTCCTAAGATGTTCCACGCCTACATCAGAAGTCTCCTGTAGGCGTCTGAATTTACTACTTGGACGGAGAGTATTACAAGAGTTCTATGCTTTATGTTATCACCTGCTGACGTTGTCCTGTGTGTTGCATCTTGTAGTGTATCTTTTTTTGTCTTTCTTTGTCACACTCTTCTTCTTTTTCTTCACTGTTGTGTTTGTGAGCGTATGTCGCAGTGTGGTGCTATGTTCTGTTTGTACGTGAAGTCTCATATATTTATGGCACCCTCACACAGTTCACAGAACGACACGCCATATTTCATGATTCATTGCACGAGCTGAGAACAGAAAGTGTGTATATATCCAAGTCACGATATTTTTTTTATATTAGCAGCACTGACGAATGCAGTCCACGTCATGTATCACGATAGCACCGATCTTATAAATTAAAAATCTTCAACGAAACTCGTTGTTTGGCGTGATTGATTTTTTGTTTTTATTATATAGGAACAGTGGTATTCAGCTCAGTGCACACAATGAATGAAACGATATTTTATAAAAAGAAACAATTGACGGCGACCCACTTGTAGCACGAAGTCACAAGGAAATCTATGTTGATTGCTCAGAAAAAAAAGCTTGTAGCTGAAAAAAAAATGAATCCTCGTTTGGGGGCCAAGCAAGAACCAACGACTTTTCATGTGAACTGTCCGGTTCCTAATTCAGGCGCTGTCCAGCATGGCTGGCAGAACTAAATTTCGAAATATTGTTTCAAATATTTCATTTGTTTCGCCACATATGAAGTGCATTGAAGATGGTTTCGTATCTCCTTTTCGGCATAACTCTCACAAAAGGCAAGTTTCATATGATATTGCCCACGGAATGTTTCTTACTCTGGATCTCTTACTGACGTTAAGTTTCATAAAATAAATAACTCTTCGTTTCCTCATCTACCACGCATCCTCTATTGCTTGTCTGTCTGCTAGAGCTTTGGGGAATACTTCCGCTTACTAACACCTTTGCTTGCTTTCACTCTGTGAACCCTACTACGAAACAATTTAGGTATACAGCAGCAGGATTAGTGTTGTTATTGTGTGCAGGAATAGAACGAAAGGTCAAGGTATACCTTGATTTACGGGCCTCTAGATGTAGGATTAGCAGGTGACGTGAGCCTTTGTTGCAGGGGCACGATTCGCTCTGGATGTCTGAGAAGTTTGCAGCGAACTCGCATTTGTCCATGAAATGTGCCGGACACGGGGAGCACGGATTGTCTAAGGTTGCGAGTTGCCTGGTCGCGAGAGCACCTAACAGAACTGACTTCTTAGGCACATAACACGAAACAAATTTCTGTCAATTGGTGAGTGCGTTCAGATCAGTGCAAAGGCATAATCTAGCCCGTTAAGGGTGCCGGCTTGAACAGTTGCCCTAATCCACGTGGCACAACACATTGAGCTTAAGGACAACGTCATTCCAGTTGATCATAAAGAAGGCGTTGCTTTATCACTGAGACGAACATGTGTCAGAACAAAGCGTCTTCGTGATCAAATAGTTGGTGGAAATGACATTAAAAAAGTTAAGATTTGAAAATTTATTAAGACAGCAAATGTTGGAAGCTTAACGACGTCAGAGGTTTTATTTTGTACAATACTTTGTAGAGCGTGTTCACAGTGCGATACACTTGGCTCCATAGGCTTAAGACGTAATGAAATGTAATGATATTACGCGTCGTTTCAGGTTCTTTTCGCCTACTGGCAAAGCTGGCATTAAGCGAGACTTTCACTTTCTTCATTCCGCTGCTTTCTTTTTTCATCGCAAATTCAAATTTCACGCGAGCAACTGACGGACGTACCAGTGTTCGTCGAATCTGCCGCACAGAAGAAACTTGTAGTGCATGTCTCGCTTTAACAACAAACAAACAAAAAAAGAGCCTGGAACTTCGTGTCGTATACTCTGTAAAAAACGTCGCACTTTCATGTGATTCGGCCCTTGTGGCGTCGCTTTCTCTTGCAGCCGTCTAACGCCTACATACTGGGAGCGTATAGCGGTAGCTTGATATTCACCAATGCCCCCTACGCCTCTCCGTCCGACTGAGGAGGGAACGCGGCGCAGACCAGAGCGCTCCACGCGGGCACTACAGCGAGAACAATGGCTGCTAGCCCTTGTTAGGGTTAAGCCTGATCCGTCGCCACAAGCTGTGCCAGGACAATTGCGTCCCTCCAGAAAACGAGGAGTGCCATGGAATAGTAGGTCTGCTACGCTCACTTGTGGAGTACCAACTCTGAACGACCCATCCTTCCTGTGTGTTCTAAAAAAAAGAAGTGTCGTTTCTTTGTAGAAGAGCGTAGTACCAGTGGCCTCATAAACCACGTTCGACCAAGGACACTCCTCCCGCATTTGTGCTTGCTCGCCGTTATTTTAAAGACTTAGAAGGTCATCTCTACGCTCATCTGCTTTATGTGCAACAGTGATGACGGCATCACTACGTCTGTTTCAAAAGAGCGAGCTGCGCGACAAGACGTTCTTTCAAGGTGACGTGACTATGTCTCTTTGGCCAAGAGGGCCTTTATTACAGTACTTTTTGCTATGCAATCACATGCCCCTCCCGTTCGATTGAAACGTGTCTGTTACGGAACCATTTCGCCTTCACTACGTGCACACTGCGAGCCTGAGCAATTCGATGTCCAACTGGAAGTGCTTACAACCCCAAGTATCAAGATGCCCTCCAACAAATAACGAAATCGGAAGGCCTCACTGCAGAACCAAAAATCATTAGCGCAAATCATGACCATGTTCAACATGGGGCTCCATATTTTGCCCTATCTGCCCACGTGCCAAGTTCAAGTCTTGATCTACAGAACGGCCGGTCACTTGAGAAGACGGTGTATTGTGTGCGTTGACCTTTTGTGCCGAAGACCCCCCTGAACTTTCGCTGTGACACTTTGCTGGTTCAAATACATTTTTTATAGCTAGCTATCGATGCAAGCTACAATAGTGAATATTGCAGATATGAACAGACTATGCAGAGAAGTGCAGTTTTGCAGTGCTTTTATCGTTTAGCATGCGGCTAGTCTTACCTTCGTGTGTTGTGAGTTCACCTTAGAATTCATGTACTTCTTTATTGTTTGACTTAGTCATATTAGTATGGGCCCCGTAAATTGTAAATGCATCTCAATATAAAGCAATTGTGCCTTGTGAACAATTTAGAAAGAAATATGGGCTCACTACATTTTATATACTTTGACGTGATGGCAAGACGTGGAACATCACAAGTAGTGCGACCAGACCGAGTAGACGTCTATTACCCTCGCGTAGACATAGCAAAATACCAGTTTTACATTTTTAGTTCCGCTGTTTAAATTAAGCCAAGTTTTCCATTCAATTCTTCGTTGACGTATTTTGCGACACTGCGCACTTTTATCCTGGTGAATTAATTCACAACGATTATTGCTGTAAAAATATTACATTACAAGTGCTTCAACCATTTGCAATACCCATTGGTTACTGTTACAAACAATTGATGTAGAACAAGTTTACAAAGTGCCCTAAAGTAGTTAACGCTAATAAACAAGTTTTCATAAATAACGAGAGAGAACGACGGAGGAGGCGGATTGTCAATGTTGTCTCATACATGAGGCATATATACATACAATAACTAAGACAGCAAATAAACAGAATGTGTGAAGGGGGAAGTTAGGCGTACACCCCATGCTCTCTCAATTTGTGCGCTACTTAATAAATTTGAAATGACTCTAAAACCCTAAATAGCCCACCTATGGCATTCCTGTCAATGCATTTATCCCTGTAGCTGAGCATTTTCCATAAATTATTGGAAGGCAGTCACATAAAAGAGTTCTCAGTTATACCGGTCGTATCAATATTGATTGCAAAATTCTTGGTAATGTTTTTGCAGTTGTGATATATAAGGTCCTTTGCTATAAAGACCTTTTACGCATGATCGCACTATAAATAATCGCGACACTATCGGCAGACATAGTAAAAATAAAACGTGGCATTCAAAAAAATGTTGTGTGATAAAGAAAGCAAATGTCTTTTTCTAACACTCTGGCTATGCGACACGATCATTTATGCCTGCTCAGTCACGGCAAGTTGTTGAGCCTGTCGCAGGGATGTTGAACTTCGCCATCTACATCACTGCCTTCCACTAGTGTGGCACCACATTTAGTTACAGTGCATAGATTTTACTAGGTATATTGTTGATTAACCATAAGGTATCATATTAACGGATGTACCTTACAATCACACTACTTTACCTTTCACAATCGAAATACTATCTAGTAAATACTTCTTGGGTTCAAAGTACTCAGTGAAATAACACTTGAAAATTTTCAGATTCACTATGTTGTGTTGTTGTTTTAGCGCCATGATAAGACGTGCAAATGTCATACATTCCAATATTTTAGAGGGCACGCTACCTGCCCTGTTGCACAATGTGTGTTCATTTCTAGAGAACTGTTGATAAATAAGTGCTTAGTTTTACAAGCAAACATGCCATATTGCGCGTAGTGCACAGAGGACATCACGCTAAAGGTACAATCTATGACCCACAGGTATAATGGACTCTGCGTAATAAAAAGTTACTTAACCATTTACAGCTAAAGCTGTCATATTAAACGAGTTAATTTTATAGTCAAGATGTCTGGGTTTATTTCACGTATGCAGCTGGGAATAGAAGGTAAGAATAAAACATGACGTTTCAAAAGCGTGTTGACGTTTTTTCGGCTACTGGTTGTGCTTCCAGATCTCAACTTTTACTACTAAACATCAGAGCATTTCGTTCTTGTAAGAGTACGGCCCCATTTTTTGTGAGTGCTGTTCGTCCATTTCCAACCATATTTTTTTTAATTGCTACACGTTTACTTGCATGTCGTTTTATCAGGTGCATTTTTTTCAGCCATCTCATAAACAAATAGGAGCTACATGTCACTTTATAGCCTTACCAGTTCGCATGTGTCTAACGCAAAGAGTGACTCTTTGTGCTTTACAGTTTGAACATGTGTGAAGATTTGTGTAACAGCATGTAATTTCTTAATAAAGCCTAACATATGTTCTGTTGTGTGCATGTTGTGGTTATGTCTTGCAAGGGTTGTTGTTGCTTCAGTGTGCTATTTGAACTTTTCTAATCTTCTCTCGAGCTATTGTCATATCGCTTAGCAACCATACTGCGAGTATTTTTTTGAAGTCACCTAGTAAACATTAGTCTATCATACATTTTACTTAATGCCCATTTTTTATAATAAAATCTGGGGTTGTGCATGCCAGAATCAAGATATAATACCTATGAAGCACACGTCATTTGAGGACTCCAGAAACGCCGCCCATTTTTAAGCGATCGTAATGATATAAATTACAAAAGTTCTGAAGGATGTGCTCTGCTGTGAAGTATTACATTCCTGTATAGCTCACCAGTGTTGAACTAAATTGGAGCTATCTATCACACAACGTTAAGTTGGGACTGTTGTCAAAGTATCTTGGGCCATGGTACCGAACAAAGTAGAGCAGTCGCAGAAATGAATAAATTTTGGTGTCAATTGCAGTTTCAAGAATGCTCGAGCTTTCTTGGCAAGAGTGTTGGCTGTTATTATGTTTTAGATCATTTCTATACTACAAATGCAACCCAAAAATTTACTTTTAAAAAACTTGAAATAACTAATGTCTTGGCTTCCAATAACTGCCCAATAGAGATTACTTATTCGGTCGAAGGTACTGCTAAGCATTTTCAAAAAAGTCGCAGCTTTCCCGCAAAGGCGAAGCAATGAACGCGATAGCAACAGATTGGAAGGTCACGCGCAGAATGGCAAGCAGATTGAAACGTGTCCCGCATTTTTCACGCACAAATGACGCACGAAACATACTCACAGGTAGAGATGAACGCGAATAAGCATCGCAGTTGTTAATTCGTTGTGTTTGAAACACGCGCCCTTTTCGCAAACAGTACTGTGCAACGATTGCAGTGACCTTTACTTATGCGCCCGGTAACTACCACAGAATTGTTCTGGTGAAAGCCCAAAGCCAGCCAATACGTACGATTGTCCTCACCGCGAGATAAGCGCGCGCGTGAGCGTTCACACTGCCCCCTCTCCGCGGGGCAAAGTACGTGTGGGAGGTGAGAGCGTGCGCTGCCATGTCGAGATGATTCGGCGATGCACGCTCATTGCACGATCTTGCTAGTAATGCTGAAAACACGGTAGTTCTCCCCGAGGTGCCCGTCACTAGTGGTAAGTGGTAGATATAAATAGCGGGCCGTTTGAACGTTTCAGGAGGTGCTTCTTCGTGGCTCGGTGGCTAACGCGTCGCACCCACATTTCAGGGGTCCCAAGTTCGATTCCGCACACCGGGGCCTTTTCTGCATTATTTTTCTTTCTTGCGTTTTGATATATGTTGGTAACTATATATATATATATATATATATATATATATATATATATATATATATATATATATATATATATATATATATATATATATGGTGAGTGACGGCGACGCCGATGCTGGCAGCGAAATCCAGCCAGGAGTATCCATATAATTGCCATCGCAATAAAATATTTTTTTGTGAAAGGTTGCATTACAGGCTAAGATATTTCAAATATGACTGAAACCTATTCAGGCACCTTGTGCCAATTCTAACCTTTTGTAAAGACACAGCAGATATGTACGTGTAAATTTGGAATTCCCAACAAACATGAACGCCATCTATTCAGAAAATAAAGTTATATAACCTGCGTAGAATCTGGACAAACATTACCTGAACCAAGACAGTTTTTTGGACGTTCCGTTTCTCTCGCATCACATGGTTTTACTCTTGTCGAGCAAGAAAAAAAATTTGATCCTAAGCTGAGTTTACTTGGCACACTTTGCATGCGCTCAACTTCCGGAGTAGCCCTTCTTGCCATCCACTCTACCATTGCTTGACCTGGTTATATCATCACAAACTGTACATATATCGCAGACTATCACACATGAACAAAAAGTATAATGAGTTATCGCTTACGGAACTATTACTAATTGTGCGCTCTTGGAGTTTGCTGGTTTTTTGAAGCATAGACGCGTTTCCACAAACCTTAAACGTAGTAAACCAGAGCTGTTAGTGGATGATGACCGTGAATCACGGAGTTGTCTTTGTTTTCTTGTTGGAAATTTCAAAAAGAAAACTGGCATTGTATCTGTGCAGTGTCCACTCAAAAAGAGTATGTGGAGCTTTGGTCACACAGAAACTCTCGACCTGCACACCGCAAACAATGCCCTAAAGTTTTTTTTTTTATACCTCGTACACTGCTTTCAAGAAAGAGGAGCTATACATTCCCTTAAGTGTAACTGCTTTTTGGGAAAGTTTCTATTCACTGTACATATAGTAGTAGTGCAAAACTGAAAAAAGAAAGCAAGCAGAAAAAGAGGAGGACAGGAAGACAGGTACTTTGCTCTCCTGTTGTGTTTCTCCTTCAAGCTTCGCACTGCTACGATATGTTTATCTGCAAACGTAACTTAAGACGCCGGTCGGAGATGTGTTCATGAGGAATACCACATAGCGTTTTGATTAGATAGTCTGAGATTATGTGTAACAAGTAAAGAAAAAACGGGGCAAGCAAAGTTGACTATTAGGTTACAATACCCATGGAAAAAAAAAATGCCCGGAAGCACAAATGTCAAAAGGATCAAAATGTGGGCCAGTTGGTAATTCATTTTCTTCGTTCAGCGAACTGGGAGCGCAGAGAAAACACAAAGGACGAAGCGAGGAACCACACAACACGAGCGCTCATGCAAAAGGATCAAAATGTGGGCCAGTTGGTAATTCATTTTCTTCGTTCAGCGAACTGGAAGCGCAGAGAAAACACAAAGGACGAAGCGAGGAACCACACAACATGAGCGCTCGTGTTGTGTGGTTCCTCGCTTCGTCCTTTGTGTTTTCTCTGCGCTCCCAGTTCGCTGAACGAAGAAAAAGCACAAATGTCATTTCGCAAAAGTATATCTTACCGTCTCGTTCAGAATCAAAGTCGGGTGAGACAACAGGTAAGAACATACCACGAATGCACTGAAAAGAAGCACTTGCACCAAAGAACCATAGGCCTCGAAGTTCTTGATACAAACAAGAAATCGCTGAATTGCGAGGAAAGTAAGCTGTCTACAAACAGTACAAGCTCCAGTAATAAATGTCACAAATGAATATAGCAGTAGTTGAAAGAAAGATAGAACTTTGAAGTCATGCTAAATTCGTGCACACACGATGGTCATACCTTCAGGGCTGCAACTCAGTTACAGCCTCGAAGTCTACAGTCACAGCCTTGCCTGAAAATAAAACAACACGTTGAAACTTTAGGTTAGCTAAATGACACCCCATGTTATAGAACTTTCCAAATATCACACTTGTTACGCATACGTCACTGCCTACACTGGACAGGAGCTTTGTGCTTTTTTGACAACGTAATGAAGATAAGTATATCTACTTATACAATTAGGCAGGGCTAAATTTAGGTTCAAACAATGTTTGGTTTGTATAACTCAAAATAGAGAAGGAGACTACAGGCATATAGTAAAAGGTCTGGTCAGTGGCTTCAGCTACGAGTTGAAATGCACCATAATGTGCCAGAAACCTTCAGATTTGATCATCATACTGACTAAGGTGCGCTGGGCCATCTCTGTGTACAAGATGTATCGATTTGAAACCAGAGTGACAGTTGATAGAATGCTCTCGGCGCACAGAGGTTCCGATACATAGGTGTCAGAGAGTCGAGCTGCCAGTTTAAGCCCAACTTATATTTCTACCTTGGGCAGGTAGTTACCGCAGATCCACCCGTGAGGTTGCGGATACTAGAAGAAAGGCGTGTAAAGCATTTGGCAACCATTCCAGAATATGGCTGGCAGTTTATCAGTACATTTAAGAGAACGGTATATGACTGCTGCGTTTAACGGCACTTATTTGCGGGGCGGAAAAGTTGACGCTTAGAAAGAGGGTTCAAGCCAGCAATCCATGTAAATGAAATAATAGCAGTAACCTTAAAGGAAGAGAAGATAGCAGAGGAGCTCAGAGAAAAAGCGTTAAGGATGTCTTAGAGGAAATCAACTAGTGCGCATTGATATGGCATGTAGAGACATTGTCTCGTGGCATGTAGCGACATTGTCAAAAATGTCTCTGTAGAGACATTGTTGCGGTTTCTCGAATCGTTACATTCTGTCTTGATGCCAAGCGTGGTAAGACGGAATGTTTTGGCGAATACTGATAGGGGCTCGAAAAACATGAGCATGTATGCATATGCGGAACTGTTTAGGTCTCAGTTCTCTCTGTATGGTGTAAATATATCAGTTTCAAATAAATCTTGGTGTTGGAAGGTGAGAGTATCACACTATGGCTATTATAGGAGCTTCTGGGGGATACCGGACTAATGTTTCACACGAGTTCTTCAGCTTACTTCCCATTGATAGTTTTAAAAGCATATGTTATTTTAGGGTGAGGGTGAAGATACACAGTTGTCTAATAAGCGATTAAGCTAGATACGCAAAGTGCCTTTTTCTTTTTTGTTCTTTTACGCTTTCAGCCTGAGGCTGCCGACGACTTGAGCCGACAGCCTTCGATGATCACTCTGCGTGGTGAGTCGATGTACGCAAGCCTCTGCAGTGTCATGTAAACGACGAGAGCAGCGGCAATTCGCTGTAACCACTCACTGCGACGGCGTGAATTCGAGTCCTCAACTCAACTCGACTCGACACGACTGACCGGGACGACACGCTCGCGCTTCGAACTTAAGCGCGCAGCACTCGCGATTGTGTTTGACGCAAAACTCAATGAATGTGTTCACGGTGGTGCGGTGGTCGACGACGCGTCATAGGCATTTTCCTGTTCCACAGCGTGGCGATATTCGTCAAGAGGAACGGAAGTGTTCACCAGACATGCATTTGTTTCGTTTTTTACGTGAGTTCCAGGAGCAACGAAGGGTGGCAAGGTTATTGGTAATAGTATATGTACAGATTTTCCGAGTGAACTGCTTCCTAATACCTGCCGTCAGACGTTTTTATACGAAGCCATACCAAGCAGCCCTGTTAACTAAAGTGCATTTGCTGCATTTTGAGCCTTCGTGGCCTTCACAGCCTTTCTGATTGCTTGCTAGTGTTGTAATTGCTGATGCCTCTCTGTTTGCTCATATACCACCTTATACTATGTTCGTAATGAATCATACATATTTGTTTTATGTTTTTACACCAATACAAAGTTGATTGGGCCACATGGTTCAACAAATGAGAAAACAAAACACACACTTAGTATAAACGGACACTCTACGTCTTCCTTCTTTTGAGGATTTCATACGCAAATGTGGTAAGATATAGGACTGGTACATGGCCTGTTTTGTTCCGGTATAACAGTTTTCGATTCTCATGTTGCCAGGTGCTCGTTTCGCCTGTAAACCGGCATAAAATTAGTTGCCATATTTTCGGGTCTTCCTAAGTCGTCGCCGAGATGTTATTGGCTGTATAGCAAGCGTATCGTCGGGTAACAACTGAATCTTCGTCAAATCAGGATCTGCAAAGTACACCACCAACTGATCATCAGTTACCATTACCGCTGTTCTATTTGGATATAGTTTGTAAGATGAGTAATGGAGCATGCGTGTAGTTGGTGTTTCGATGCTCTGAGTGACATCGGTAATGAAAAATAAATACGGAGAACTATATTTAACGTGATCTATTTAGTTGGTGTGTACCTAGGCAAGTACACCATGCACGTAAACTTATTTTTCTTCGAAGACTGGGGGAGGAAAGTTCACTGCCATTATTGTAGAATCGTGTGCGTATTTGTTTTTATGTGCGCACATATGCTTGCGCAAATTGTAAAATTTTTGAAATATATTGACGACAGCGAACTCAGACAAGTCTCACAGTAAGAGGATAGCTATTCTATTTTTTTTTCATCTGTTTAGTGCTACTATATGACGCCCAATAAATCTACCACTGGGGACATAGTGCTCGCAAAACCTTTGTAAATTTTCGGGCGTAAGATATTTAACAAAAACGCCTTTACAAAAGCTCATTGAATTACAAAGTGGTACTACTCTCTGCAAAACTTGCCTGGAAACAGGTGGACAACTTCACAAGACGACCAGATACCATGAGCTTTAGAATAAAAGGTAACTGAGAACGCACAAATAGCATTTTATTTCGAACAGCACCCCAATTCAATGTGCTCAAATATAAAAGAAAGTTATAAATGAACCAAGGCATGCCCATCGGCTGAACGAAACACGTGTGAGTTTTTGTTATTTTTTTTACTGTGAATCATTCGAAAAGATGTCAACGGAAATTGTACGACTTGAAGATTTGCATCGCATCTCGGAAACCTTTCACACCACAAATGAGAGGTAAGTAAATGTTTGCTCACCGTTCAAACTGATGCGATGACTTAAAGCCCGCCTCAAAAACAATGCTTATAATAAAAGACAACCGAAACCTACAGCAAAAAAAAAAAGAAACGGCCCATTTTTCTAACCACTGCTAAATTGTGCTATACGCCACTGGTGGACGATAAGGAGAACAAATTGAAATTAAATTGTTATGGAGGCGGAAATGTTGTAGGCCCGTGTGCTCAGATTTGGGTGCACGTTAAAGAACCCCAGGTGGTCGAAATTTCCGGAGCCCGCCACTACGGCGTCTCATAATCATGAAGTGGTTTTGGAACGTTAAACCCCCCATATCAATCAATCAATCAATCGAAATTAAATTGTTAAGAGTATGACTACCGTCGTTCGATAGCTCTTGCTGTCGTGCTAAACCCGAGTGGTAACTGCTACTGGCGAATTGTGGATGCCCTGGCAACAAATTTATGTATGCGATATGCTAGAGGCCCGTTTATATAGATTTAGGTGCGCATTAAAAAATATCAAATATTCAACGTTTCCAAAGTCCCCCCCCCCCCCCCCCCCATACAGCGTCTCTCACAATCATACCATGGTTTTAGGACTTGAAACTCCGAGAATAAGTCTTATTAAGGCAGGGTGTCGTAAACATTTTTAAATATACCTTAGTAAAATATTTTGTCTGCGTCTTTTCCATGACCATATTATGCATAAGCATTGGTCGGGGGTTATCACCGAGGTCTGTTCATTGCCCTCTGTCATAATTGATCGGTCTGTGACACTTGGTTTTATTCTCGCCTTTTATCGGCCCCACCAAAGATGATAACATCATGCCTGATGTTCAACTAAAGACTCTTCACTGCCCCTTTCGCCTTTGATCACTCCTTCATGACAGGCGCCAAATATCAATGAATCAACCAATCAATCAGTCAGTCAATCAATCAATCAAGCACTTTTATTTTATTTTCACACTAAGAGAGAGGAGACAGGACTAAAAGTTTATACAGCTTGGCAGGGGTCCTGCCCCTTTTTTGCAAATGGCAGCTGCACATTGCAGAGACTTAAAGAATAAGCGAAACACACTTGAAACAGAGTAATACACAGTGCGAATTACCATTTCAATAAATACAGCAAATTTATATGCCTATATATATACTTTATTTGAAAATGCACAAAAGATGAGCAGGTAATGTGAGTGACAGCGATGACTGACAAGCGCCTTACATCGTTACTTAAAGGAACGTAGTGCTAAACAGGGAAGTAAGTGAAGCCCTAAAAGGAATTCAAAAAGACAATGCCGCTGGTGAGCATAAGGTAACAGTGAACCTGCTTAAAGATGGTGGAGAAATGGTGTTATAAAAACTGGCCACATTTTATTCAAAGTGTCTCTTGACAGGAATGGTACCAGAATTTCGGAAGAGCGCCAACATCTTTTTAATCTATAAGAAAGGAGGCGTCAAGCACTTCGAAAATTACAAGCCCATCAGCTTATTGTCTGTTCTCCACAAACTATTTACAAAAATAATAGCTATGTAACGAAGGCAGGGGACATGGAGCTCGAGTGTAGAAAGAAGAAGGAGACGTGCTAGTGATATAACGTCTTTCTTCTACATCTTTTTTCTCTCTTTTTTGTAAGCAATAGTGCAGTTGTCGTCCATGTTTTCTTGGGCAATCCACCAGAGTGGGTATGTGCCATGGATTCTAGGCTACAAACAAACAAAGAAACACAGTGATTGCAGGCTTGCATCCAGTTAGCCCTTGCGCTAAATAAATCTCTCGTTCAGCGAGTTAACTCCTGCTTGTTCAACCCCCCATTTCAGCTAATGCAATTAAGGTGACATTAGAGTTCAATCAACCAAAGCACCAACCAGGAGTTTGTACAGACCACTCCACAATAGACCATATCCATACTATCGATCCGGTAATAGAGAAATCTATATCAGCAACGAATGGTTGTTTTGCTCACCGCGAGATGACGTGACAAGAGAGTGTGGTTGCTCTCGCTCCCGCTTGAATGCGCTGCCAGCAGCCGCTGGAGCACGGGAGCGCGCAGGTCACGCGCTCCCGTGTTCCCATTCATAAAATATAGATTCTGTATAACTGGGAACCGTTTTTTTTTTCGGCTCCTGTAGCCTTTTCGCCAGCTGAGTGTGCACTGGGAGCAGCGTCGCCTTTCGAGAAGTAATCATCAAGCGTAACCTTATACGGCGTGTCGGTGAAGCCATCGAGTCTTATAGGAAGACGCTGATTGACACAGAACACGAACTACCCACCAATACGTGTAGGCAGTGTACTTCAAGAAGGTGACTTCGCATCGCTAGGAAGCAACGCGCTCGGCAAAAGCAGTGACACTAAATCCGCGAAACTTGAGCTTCAGCGACGATCACATGTCGGCTGGTAATGTTCCGCCTTAAACGCTTGCGCTTATTTCTCCCCTGGCGGAAATATTCACGGGTATGCATTTCCTCCACTTCCCTTCAGGTATACCAGTAAGGTCGCGCCTGCCAAGTGTCTTACTCTGTGCGCGAAACGTCTCGCGTTTGTGATTGCGCCCTTACAGAAGGCTGGTAGGCTCTGTTGCGTTGTGACGCCATACCACGAACGGGAATGAACGCGAAGGAGCTGATGCCAGCAGTGAAGTTCCGCTGACTCACATCATAATGCCCGAAAGAGACAACTGGCAGGCACGCATGGCGCATCTACAGCGTAAGTAAACTCGTGTTCGATACCCTGGCAGTTCTCGTCGGAGAACAAAGGTTCCGAGAAATTGATTATGGTGCACTACGCTCTGAGGAAGACCGGAGTTCATTTTATTCATCACTATAGTGAACCGATCACTCGAGATTTTGTGCGGTACGAGGCTGCATCTGTTCGCGCCGGCGTAAGTGCTGCAAACATGAATGCGCGTACTAGATAGAAAAATGCATACATGTCATATTCATGCTGCGCGGTAAAACATTCTGTACAGTTCTGAATCTGTTGACATAAAAGGAAATGATGGCTGCACACTTAAAAACAACGGAAGACACCTTGCCGCAACACTATCAGCAGAGCAACAAAATCTACGAAAGAAAAAAGAGAACATTACACGTTTTTGCGCGTATGTCAGTTTTCCAATGCTATACGCAGCGATCTAGCTATTTCTGTGAGTAGGTATAGTTTGGTCCCAGGTGAAATTTCTATTTAGACCAACTGAACATTTCTCAACAATGATTACCTTGCCCTCCCAAATTCAACGATAAGACCTCTATGATTGGAGTACCTCATTGCTATCGAAAGTCACAGTGCAACTGCAATGTCAACCAAGGTTGCGAGAAAGTCTGTCTGAACATAAGCGCGTGTGAAATTGTGTTGCCAACGTGCAGCATATAACTTACACAAAAAAAAATCCTATTGCGTATCGCAAGCATGCTTGGATGTGCGCAGTAGAGCAGAAAAACTTTGATTGAAAGCTATCAGTGCGTCAGGGCTGCTTGACATATTGAGCTTAAACATAAAAATCATTCCCGTAGGCATGCAGTCGCAAACATCGACAGTAAGAAATAATTCGCTCAGCAACGTAAGCAAAACCGAAATGTATTCCTGAATGTACAAAAACATGCTCCGTATACCTCTCCTTCATCGTTGTAAGTGGAGCCATCCTTTACTTGTGAAACGCACTTCGCCACGACGAAGAATATACGTCATCTACGCTTAACAGATATTAACGAATAACGATATGTCTTCTCCGGTCGGGTGGGTCATCGCTATGATGCATTGCGAACACTTGCCCATTATGGTGCGATGGGAGGCCGTTGCTCCAAATGGTCACTTTACCTGTCGTTCACACCCGCCGTGGTGGTCTAGTTGCCAAGGTACTCGGCTGCTGACCCGCAGGTCACGGGATCGAATTCCGGCTGCGGCGGCTGCATTTTCGATGGAGGCGAAATAATTGTGGGCCCATGGGTTAAGATGTGGGTGCACTTTAAAAAAACCCCAGAGACCATATAAATCGATCAATTAGCGATCGTTTACTGTATTTCACTGTGATGACTTTACTTTTACTTACTCTCTTTGACATGTACAACCATGGGGAGAAGGGCGCAGCTGTCAGGACCTTGATATACGAGTACATGTACACAATCTGCTTCAAACTGCCCCTGATAGTCACAGAGAAAAGCTGATGCCGGTGTCTCCCGGGTTGGTGTGAACCCCTCCCGAAAAAGATTCCTCGCTACGCCCCTGCACAAAACTAAAGTGATGTGCAACAGCCTCGGCAGCAGACAGCTCTTTGCGACAGGTGGATAGACGCTACAGGTTGAAAAGGAATATCTCTACGTGGGACAGGTAGTCATCACGGAGCCGAACCACGAGAGGGAAATAACTCAATGAATAAGGATGATGTGGATCCAATTTGGCAAGCGTTCTCAAATCATGATTAGTAATCTGCCACTAACCCTCAAAAGGAAGGTATACGACAGCTACATCTTGCCGGTACTTACCTACAGAGCAGAAACCTGAATGCTTACAAAGAGGGTTCAGTTTAAATTGTGGACGACGCAGCGAGAGATGGAAAGTAATAGGTGTAACCTTAAGAGACAAGAAGAATGGGTGGGGGTAACAAACCGGGGTTAAGGATATCATAGGTGAAATCAAGAAAAAGAAATGGAGATGGGCCGGACTTGTAGAGCGTAGGCATGATAACAACTGTTCATTAAGGGTAACTGGCTACATTCGCAGAGAAGCCAACCGCACAAAGGGGAGACAGAAACTTAGGTGGGCCAACGAGAGTAAAACGTTCGCAGGTATAACGTCGCAGCAGAAAGCACAAGACTGGTTTGATTGGCGGATTATTAGAGAGGCCTTTCCCCTTAAGTGGGCGTAGTCAGGCTGATCATGTTGATAATTAATGGTAAACAACAACAGAAACACACACGAAAAAAAAACTTCGAGATGTGAAACCGCTGAAGGGAATAACGAGTTGTCCAGTGGAAGTTCTAGAACACCTATTCACTTACCCGAGTTCTCAACGGAGCATCATTTCTGATATGCGAACATTGCACTAAACCACGACAAAAAAAAAAAAGAGACGTAAAAAAAAGTTTGTCAGAAGTGGGATTCGAACCCACGCCCGGAAGACCGGACTGCGACCTGAACGCAGCGCCTTAGACCGCTCGGCCATCCTGACAACTGAAAGCGGCAGGCGATCACGGTGATTGTCGAAACAATGACCCTGTGTTCAATATAAAATTATTTTATTCTTACATTTTTTTTTGTTCCTTAACCAAGATTGGTCGCTGCTTGTACCAATCCCCATCCATACAGTACTGCTGTCAACTAATTTGTGTTATTAGAGTGCGTTATTCGGTGATTTCATTGCTCTTAGAGCTGTTTCCTTCGAAAGCTCAATTTTTGTGCCTTCTCGGGGTTCATATTAGCGTTCTAATTACTCTTTCATAATAATAGGGTGTATTGCCGTTTTATATTTATGTGTTCATTCACTTCAGCGACCCGGCCCCGCTAACACATTGTACTACTATGTTTTCCTGAGGATATAGTAAGACGCAACAATTTAATAATTAATAATTATTTACACTATAATTTTTTAGGACATGTTAATTTTGGATGCAAAAAAACCAAGACAACTGGCCACCCAGCTCACGCAATCGCGAGACTGAATTAATGAACACTGTATAGAGCACGTGCACACGTACAAAAAAAATTCCGCGTACTTGCGTGTTTCGTGGCGGATGAATAATAATAATAATGATAATAATAATAATAATAATAATAATAATAATAATAATAATAATAATAATAATAATAATTTATTGTACTCATCCATAAGAAATACAAAGAAACGGGCCTGTCTAAGTCCCAAGGACTTGTGCGACTAGGCCTGGCAGAGCCGGTTATAGCGAGGTGGATACAAGGTAACAAAAACTATTTTTGCTTCTTTGCCAACGAACAGACTATTGATTGCTTTTTTACAGGCAGTAAATAAAAAAAAAGCAAAGGAGGGACCCAGAGCATACGTGACATACAAATAGACCATGTGATTTTACAGCCTAGCGAGTAATTTCTTTAATTGCTTTTCTGAACTCGCTGAAAAAATTTCTTCAGCTGTTGCATTGAAAATTTTTGGAATATATGCACTTATACATGCTTCCCCATATCTGTTAGAAAACCGGGGTACTATAAAACGCTTTTTTTCTCTCAGGGGTTGACGCGTTACATATGGCACATTAAAGTCATCACACCAATTTTATATCAGCACAACTGTTTTAATAAGCAAATCCTGGTGTATACAAAAGCCCAAATCCCGAAAAAAAAAATAGTACTGGCATCTACCTTACTACCGTAGCTACACTTTTTAAAATATTTCGAGGTACACTATCAATGTGTGTTTTCCAGCGTTCCGAGCAAAATGCGAAAACTCTAATCCCTAATCTCACCACACGATATGCTAGCGAATGAACTATCTTTTTTTTTTCACTAGTAGAGGCACCAAGCTTCTTATATTGAAAAGCAGACATGCGACACTTGTCAGTTTGGAACAAATAAATGCCATTGTGATGCAGCAAAAGACATACTACTATGAAAAATTACGCCTAGGCGTCTGAATGTTTCGACATTTTCCACTGCAGAACATTTGCCATGGGTTGCAATGCTCTGTGTGAAGAAAAATTGGTATATCCATTTTTTGTGTTTTTAGAGGGCGTCGAAAGCAGATAAGTTTTGTTTTCTTTTCGTTTATATTTACGGAGTTTTCTTCAAACCATATTATTGCATTATGAATTTCACTCTGACGAGCATTAATCGCCCCTTCATGACGTATGTGACATGTTAATAGCACCGTATCATCTGCATACTGGTACACATTGGCTTTACAAATTCCCAAGGGGAAGTAATTCCTAAATAGATTAAGTAGCAATGGTGACAACACAGATTATTATGGCACACCAGCAGTAATATATCTTCTATTGCTAATTACTTTATGGGCAGTACCTGCGCACAAACTCACAGGACGAAGAGAAGAGACACAAACAGCGCTTGTTTGTGTCTCTTCTCTTCGTCCCGTGAGTTTGTGCGCTGGTACTGCCCATAATGTATCACCAACTATCACAACTATCAGTCCTGCTAATTACTTCCCTACATCTCATAACGACCTGTGACCTGTCTTGTAAGTAATTATAGAGTACTTCATAAAAACGCCCCATAAAGCCCAAACGAAATAGTTTTTCTAACAAAATGGTATGGTTCACTGTTTCAAACGCTTTTGCCAAGTCTAAAAATTGAACACAACAGAACAGGTTCTTCTCTAAAGCCGAATATATTTCATCACTAAACTCTTCCAATAATGTTATAGTACTGCGATTAGCAATGAAACCAAATTGCCAGGGTGTTAGTAGGAAGAAATTCTGTAAGGGCGTCATACATTCAAGCAAAAATTTTTCTAGTATCCGAGAGACTATAGGCAAGATAGAAATCGGCCTGTAATTTTTTATATCATCTTTTCCCCCTGCTTTGAACAATGGCTTAACTATTGCCGTTTTTAATTTCTCGGGAATCAATGCACGGGTTAAAAATCCATTCAACGTGAAGAGAAGTACATCTGCCAATGCTTCGAAGTTCCGTCGAAGTGTGGCCAAAGCTATCCCATCAATTCCTGGTTGCTTATTTGGACGAAAACTGAAAACTATTCTCCTGAGATCTTCCTTCGAGAGCGTAGGCAAATAAGCAGATGCAGGAACAGATTGTTTAAGCGTGCACGCGCGTTTTTGCGCATGCGTATTCTTGGAAAAACGCGTGAAGAAGTGGTTGAACTATCTCTGGTTTCTCGGAAAACGATTTGAGTAGATCAGTGGGCGTGTTCTTTTTGTCTCGCAGATTATTTAATAATATTAGTAATAATAATAACATAGATTGATTTCTGGGGTTTAACTTCCCAAAAGAACTATATTATTATGAGAGATGCCGTAGTGCAGGGCTCCGGAAATTTCGACCAGCTTGGATTCTTTAACGTGCACGCAAATCTGAGCACACGGGCCTACACCATTTCCGCCTCCATCGGAAATGCAGCCGCCGCAGCCGGGATTCGATCCCGAGACCTGCGGGTCAGCAACCGAGTTCCTTAGCCGCTAGACCACCGCGGCGTCTGGTCTAGCGGCTGTGTGGCTCTCATTCACTCACCAGTGGATGTGAGCCATACATCTAGGCGATCATCAGCATCATCATCTAAATGAGCCCTATAGAAAGTTGCTGGCTATAAACTCCACCTACTGCCGTTGACCGCCACTTTGCTGTGGCGTGTGTGACGTCACATGCTTCATAAGTTGTCTCCTACCTAAGCTTCAGCCGCCACAAACTGTTCAGTATACCCAATGCCGAATATAATAATAGCTTTAAGAGCTCCATTGCACGTGCAGCTTACCAGAAAGCAATATCGTTGCACGTGCACGTGCAGCTTACGGCGAAGCAATACACCGTGACGTGGTGTATTGCGTTAGTAGCCGTGACGTAACAAGCCACTTGTTGTGCAAGCGGCTTGTTACGCTGCGGCTGGCGAATGTACCACTGTTGCGAGATTCTCGAGCCGTCAGAGTGCTCACAAAAATGGTCGTTATAAATAAAGTTCTTGACAACATGCGCTGAAATATAGCCAGCTTGTTTGTAAATGCACAAGGATCAACCCACATATAGCAGAGCGTGAGCGAAATCTGGGTGTCATGGCCCCTTTAAACCACATTTGTCCGAAGCAACGCATTTGTAGTTTCACCGCGTACGCTACGCAAAGATAATGCTCCCTTGTGCAACACGGGTTGCGTACCTTATTAGGCATCGGTAAACAGCTTTGTTTGTGTATACAGGTGGACACTGAACGCGTCGGACATCATTTGCATTTCGAAGTACAAGTAATCGCACAGGTGCACGCAGCAAGCTCACCTATATATATATTTGTGTGGGCCTTAAACGAAATTCGGGCGAACCAACTTTAGCGTGAACATCCCTCAGATATATATCATAATTTCATACAACTCTCGCTTTTACAGCTGGCATCGCGTACCTTAGTACACATCGCGATAAACAGCTTTGATGACGTTTCGCATGGCTTCAGTAGCAATTGAAACCATGCAGGCTGGTATTCACCCTATATGTTCAAGTGTAGAGTTATAAATATGCACAAATATTTTCTCTGTGGTAGGCATAGTAACGTTCCACGTTTACTTATTTACACGGGAAAACGCGTTCGCAAATATTGGGAGGATGGAAATTTTCGTGCGTCCCCTTAACACAGCAATACATTAAAAACACCGGCGGACTCCCTCTTTCCAAAAACGATTATGAGAGGTTGCAGCATCATTTGTAATATATATTATAAAAACATATGAACTAACAACATAAATGAATAAATTAAAAAAGATATATAAATAAACAAATAAATAAGTAAATGAATAATGTGGAAACGACTTAAATAATGGTACTATTCGCATTTGCACTTACACACAAAGTAGAAAGCAAGATGAAGAAATTGTAAGAAAACTACCTGTGTTATGTAAATGTACGCTGACAAACTCTGTTAGACACTCTTTAAAGGTGTACACCCCAATACTGTAGATAAAACACCTTCTTTTTTGTGGTATGGGTGGTATAACGAAAATGGGAATATCCCGTTATCGTGGTACTATAGGCAGCACGAATTAAAATAGAGCAAAAAAAAATAACAAAAAAGACAGGTACACGAAGATATACAATACGTAATTCCTCTGTGCAGCAACAGGCTCTGCACCAGAAACAGCGGTGGTGTTCAGTTGAAACGATCACTCACTCGGCTTTCGAAACCCCAACGAATAGCGCGGAAAAGTGTGCTGATGTATTGAGGAGATCCGAGCCTGCAGAATCATGAGCCTATAATGTGCGCGATCACATATAATCCACACGTCTCGACAACCCTGTCAACGACAGCTCTCGCAATGTGCCGCGAACGTTGTTGCCCTTCGTGCTTTTGAAGTGGTATGAACCAAGTCAACCACTTAGGTGGTATTGCACGTGTGTTTTTACCAATCCTCGATACTGGGCTGATGGTGTTCGGCGAGAGTGAAGCGAAGTGTATAAGCGCTCACCCAAGTGGCTTGGCTCGGCTAGTGCACTTACTGGAGATTATACGTGTGCCCTGGCTGTATAGAACGAACGCTTCCGTCTTTTCTGACCAAAGCCGGGGTGATCTTTTTGGGATTACTGCAAGACGTAAATGGACATTCTTTTCAATAGTTTCCTTCATTCGTTTTTGCCGATGACGGCAGTAAGACGTGCTCGTTTCTCCAATATCTTATTCGAAGGGTAACATTCAACACGACTTTACGTTGACTCTGAAGCGTGCGATGCACCTAGAAATTAGAGGTGACGCATTGAAAGCTACTAAGTATGGTTATTAGCCAAGATGAATACTTGTGCATTGAGGATATAAAAGCGCTGAGTACGAATTGAATGCGCCATTTGTGTTTAATACTGGATAGAGTGAATATGACACAGGACAATGGACACTGATGCACCTAGACAAGTGCCTACTGGCTGCTAAGCTTGAATCTAGAAAAGTTTCACTGCATATGAACTATTTTAAGGTGTATTCCAGCGCCACCATTTCGAGCTGTTAAACTCTTTATCTTGCATCTTTAACCACTGAACGAACACTGTAGTGGTAGGCGCCTTTGCACTAAAATGATTGGTTTGTGCATGCGATGTTTCAGGGCCATATTATTTCATGTCGCGGTATAAAGAAACAAGGAACCATCGGCTTAAGAACCCAATATAGCTGCATGCATATGTCTCAGATAAAAGAGTTCGTATACAAAGCCGCGTTAGCCCGCACAGGCACACTGCCAGTTACAGTCGCACAACGACCATATATCGAAGATGGAGACAAATACAGATCGTAAACTTTGTAAGAAGTCTTTTGTCGGCACTGGAGGACAGTGTTGCTTGCGATCATTGCGGCAGCGATGAAACGATAGAGCACTTTCTCTGTCACTGCCCTCGCTATAGCGTGCAAAGACGGCAGCTAGCTGTTGCGTTAGCTCGCCTTGACGACAGACGCTTGTCAGAACAGTCAGTGCTTCAAAAGCGACACAATCTGTCTTCACACAAAAAAAAATCAGTGAATGCCTTATTGAACTTTTTGCGTGGCAGTGGCCTATTGAATAGGCTGTAGCATACCAGCTCACTTTTTTCTTTCCCCTTTCGCGCGTCTGTTTCGTTCTTCGCTTTTTTTTTTTCGATCTTTATTCCCCCATCTCCCTTCCCTCAGTGCAGGGTAGCAAATCAGATGCTCCAATTTCTGGTTACCCTCTCAGCATTTCCCTCATTTTATTCTCTCTTTCTCTCTTTTGTCGGGCTGCGCACCCCAACAGAGGTGTCAATGATAACGGTGCTGTTTTTCTAATATGATGAAATCAGGCAAGCCCTCGGGCAAGCGTATCCCCTCCTTCACCCATAATTTGAATACCCGGCTGTAGTTCACATGAACAGGTTTAAGGCCCTATGCTCTTAAGAAAAAAAAATGTGTGTGTGATTCCTATCGGGTAGCCATGCCTTGCAACATATATGGTTCTATTTATAAAGGCACGTTAATTTTATTGTGGGTCTCACGACTTTCCCATGAGAGTATAGTAATTCATGAAGAAAGTTGACGAGTCTCTTTAAAAAGGGTCGTATATATGGCAAGAGAAAACTCTTGAAACTAGTCAAAGAACTCATTTTTCTTAGAGTGTACAGTGCATAGGTAAATGAAGAAATGAATTAGCATTAACGGATAACTCGTGTTCCCGTGGTCCATCGTTGACGCATGGAACGGTTTGTCCGATAAGGCGTTTTACAAGAGTTTCGTAAAGCTTCATTTGCATGTTTTCGGAGAACCACAGCCAACACATGCATGCAGAATTTTGCTGTCTGGTGTGGTTACGTGATTACGTGATTTCGGCTGACTGAAACAGGGCATAGTGGGACATACCCAAGAAAGGTGCTTCAGACTGAGAGTGAAGAAGTGGACGTTGTCGGTCTTTTTTTTTTCGTTGTAAGCAATAATGCAGTTATCGTCCATATGAGACTATATGTTCTCTTGGCTAATCCCCCAGAGTGGGTATGAGCCATGGATTAGAGGATACAAACAAACAAACAAACAAACAAACAAACAAACGAACAAACGGTGAGCTGCGTTGAGGCTGCTGACTGTTATTTTCCACGTAACAATACTAAAAAGATTTCCCTTTCATTTTCTTCAACTTATCTGCTGCACGTGTTTTGGCCATAGGAGACCAGAGTGTCCTTGCTGCATTCGCGTCCCCAATCGTACTTGGCAACAGTCAGCAAGGCTTCAATCACCGATTCACCGTAAAATTCTAAAAGAGCGCGATAACATAACAGTGAAAGCGACAAAGCAACTACTGCTACGACAGGTTGACAGTGCTTTCCGAAAGAAGCACTCGCTGTTGAAAGAAAAGACTAGACAGATGAACGACAAGCTAGAGTATGACCACAATAATGTGATTATCTTAAAAAAGAAACCACCGCTAACAGATGTATTGTGTCTTCATATAGGAGGTGTCGTTGCGGCCTCGATGGGTCTAATTTCGGGAGAAGTTTACGAAGAGTTAAGGAAAAGCCGGAAGATGACATCGCACTTATTCGGAAAAGCAGCCGGTGCAAGCTTTTCCCACTATGCCCTGTTTCAGTCAGCCGAAGTGACGTAACACCTTCATGCGTCCCGTCCACGACGTTCTTGAAAGGCTGAGTCATCTACTGAACAAGTACGCACAACAGACACGTGCACGTGCTGCACGAGTGGAAAGATGACGTGCTACGTGACGCCGGCAGGCAACTATGTAGACCCATTCCATGTTTGTAAACGCAGGTAGGCCGATGTCGACATTATGGATAAAATTATAGCGACGTCCGCACGTAACTTCCGCCATTAAGCGCTGAGGGCTGCGATGTGCGCCAACAAAACGACGTTGTGAGACGCGACTCACATCCTATCACGGCGCAGCTCGTCGGCATACCATTTTTTTTCTCACTGCTTTACTGAGAACACCACATGCACCATTAAAAACGCAGCAGAGACTGCGGTAGGCAGGTCGTCTTTTGCCTATACCAAGACAGCGTCACCACATTTTCGTGACGTAAGCCCGGTGGAATCTTGGCGACAACTTTCTGTGGCAGCAAAGCGAAGGCTATGAAGCCCACGCACGCCCTTCTAAATGCGAAGCATTTCTTAGCAGAATTCGGTGACTTTGAGCGTATCTATCTATCTATCTATCTATCTATCTATCTATCTAGCCGCTTGCGTTTGGGTGCTCTCGTAGTCACCCCATTTACTTGGCGTGAACCAAAATTAGCATGAGAGGGTAAGATGTTTTGACGAATATGACGCGGTTCTCAAGACATGAATAATGTCACAATCCCATCGCGTACGTCATCAAACACGTCCTGCCAGGCAGTGGCACATACCAACGGGCTGGTATGTGCCGCTGGTATGCGGGTATGTGCCACAGGTGATTGACACTTGGTATCAGCTCAGGAACGACGAGAAAACACATGGGTAATTTTAACGCACGAGCGTTAAAAAATACCCGACGTCGATAGCGTCGACACGACGAGTCCCAATTGGAATCGAACCCAAGCATTCTGGGTGCCAATGAAGCATTTTACCACCGAGCTACGCTAGGTCTCGGAACTATACTCCTCAAATAGATGCTAATCTTCGTGAAACGTTAATAGTGGTTTCAGTGCTGCCCATAGCCAATTTTATAAACATTACATATGTACTATTCTGATACAGCTGTCACGTCGGGTTAACGTCAGGTGTGGGTAGTTGCCATGCGCTGAAGTTTATTTATGTAGCAGTGTTCAGGGCAAGCATCTTCGCGAGCATCAGCGCTTCATATCAGCTTTTGGTGTTGCTAATACGCATGTTTCAGTTGGCATCGTTGCGCAAGTGCAAACCCTGTACGGACTCTGACGGAGTGGTCTGGCATTTTCTTCGGTTATGATTCGACGTTTCGTGATTGGGGTCCGCCGAATTTTCGATGACGACGAAAAGCAATCTTCGTATTGCAGCAGCAGGGCCTTGAGCTGTTCTTGCTTATCGTTCGGAAGTCTGGGATTGACGTCGAAAGCTATGGGAGGGGCTTGGTTCCTCTGAGTAGGTTACGCAGAATCGGCGAGGGCGAAAGCACTGGTGGCTTCCACAATTTCTTCGATGTATGCGACCGTTGTTCCTTTGTTCACATGTTTGTACTCATTGCTGAAATTTGTGAGCATAACCGTTGCTTTGCCTCCCCGCAGCTCTACAAGTCCTCTTGCGACGCAAATATTTCGGGTGACCAACAGATGCTGACTACCTTCAACGACGCCTTCCAAGTCAGGTGATTTAGGAGCGCTGACTGAAATAATGACGCTTGAGCGAGGCGGAATGGTGACTTGTTCTTCCAGCACATTCAAGGCATGATGTCCCGACGGCGTGCGCAGCGGTAGTGCTTCTTCTGTGGATAACGTTATCGACCTTGTTTTTAGGTTGATGACAGCACCATGGAGGCATAAGAAGTCCATGCCAAGGATGATATCTCTCGAGCAACGCTGTAGGACTACGAAGTCTGTAGGATAAATACGGCCGTTAATGGTGACTCTCGCTGTGCAGATTCCTGCAGGCGTTACGAGATGACCTCCGGCTGTGCGGATTTCAGGGCTTTTCCAAGCAGTCCTAACTTTCTTTAACTTCGCGGCGAACGACCCACTGATGACAGAATAGTCGGCCCCCCTATCGACGAGAGCAGTCACACTGTGGCCGTCGATAAGAACGTCGAGGTCGCTAGTTCGCCGTCTCGCATTACAGTTAGGGCGTGGCGTCGGGTCACGGCTGCGTCGGATTGTTCCGCTGCTTCCATGTTGCGTCGTCCGGCCACCTTCGGTAAGTGAGCTTTTGTCTTCAGGGCTTTGCCTGGTTGGTGTTGTGTTCAAAAAGCTCCGTCGCGTCGGCGTCGGCGTCGGAGGATCTTCGGTAGTTCGTCGCACAGCAACCGCACATCCATCGGTTGCTGCCCTTAGTTTCCCGGATACGCGCTAGGAGACCGGCCCCGCGTTGGGCCAGAGTACTGCCGGGGGTGCGGTGACATGCGGCGGCTGGGCGACGGCGAACGGGAAGGACTTCGTGGTGGTGTCCATTGAGTTCCTGCCAGGTAGTCGGAGATGTCACGTGGCCGATCTCCTGGCTGCGGACGCGGTGCATTGACGGCGAAGCCACGCAGTCCCATCTGTCGGTACTGGCAACGGCGGTATGTGTGCCCGGCCTCGCCGCAGTGGTAGCAGAGCGGGCGGTTGTCAGGTGCACGCCACACGTCCGTTTTCTTCGGTGCACTGCGCTGGCCCGCTGGGGAACAGTAGGACGTCGGTTGGGGTGGTGGCGGTGGTGGCGTCTGGCGACGGAAGTGTGACGGGGTGGCGTTTTGGCGTGGACGGGGAGGAGCGTTGTGGCACACTGCAGCGGCGTAGCTCATAGTTTCTGGCTCGGGCGGCGGTGTTTCGGGAATTCGAAGCGATTGCCGGACTTCTTCTCGCACAATGTCGGCGATCGAATCCACTTGAGGCTGCGCCGAAGGCAACAGTTTGCGCAGCTCTTCCCGCACGATCGCTCGGATCGTTTCACGAGCTTTCTTTTCCTCAGGCATGTCTGGGTCAGCGTGACGGAATAGGCGGGTCATCTCCTCTGCGAAAATTCCAACCTTTTCATTTGGTTGCTGAACCCGGGTCTCGAGTAGAGCAGCGGCCCTCTCTTTGCAAGCGACGCTTGCGAACGTTTGCATAAAGGCGCCGCAGAAGACATCCCACGTTCGGAGCGTGGACTCCCGATTCTCTAGCCAGGTCCTTGCGGTGTCTTCCAGGTAGAAGTACACACGACGGAGCTTTTCTTCGTTGTCCCAGTGGTTGAGGGCAGCCACACGGTCGTATGTTTCTAGCCAGGTTTCCGGGTCTTCAAACGATGAGCCATGGAACGTTGGTGGTTCCCTGGGTTGATGAATGACGATCGCGGGCTGGGACGCTCCGGTTGTCATTGTCGCTGCAGTCGAGGTCATGGTCTTGGTCTTCCGCGCCTTGTCTTGTAGAAGGCCGTACTCCGGTGGGAGACCTTGCTGTCGGCGGCTCGTTCGCTGCTCTTGGTTGGCGTCGGTGTCTTCTCCGCGACGGGGGCTGGGTTCACGGCTTGACGGGGGCGTCCGGTACATGAACGAAGCAGCACCTCCACCAGATGTCACGGGGTCATGACGTGGCCAAAGACAGAAAACTTCGTGTTGGGATTTAACTGTTTATTTGGGCGAACCTGTGCCCGGTAAAGGGAAAGTCTAATTACAGCAGCAGTCTTGCACATACAGCAGTCTCGGACTGATAGCGGCGAACGCAGCGTCGGCCTTCGATCAACAACTGACAAGCGGCGAAGCGCGTCGGCATTTATACCCTTGCCGTCGAATGTTCTAGCGTTATCGCTGGCGGTGGCGTAGGTTCCAGAACAATCTGTACCGTTCGCACAGTGGGCGTGATCTTATCGAAATGATCTACTACAGTCCGGAACCTTCTCGAAACCTGCAGGCGCGGTTTGCGCCGAGAATCGTGTGGTGTTTCGGAACGATAACAAAAACTTGTGAAATGGAACGTGGCAATACGATCACGCTGAAGATCGCGTACTGTAGCACTGAACCTGTCGGCGTCTACACGGAGGGAGTGGTTCTTTGTGATGA
The DNA here is from genome assembly GCF_013339725.1 of Rhipicephalus microplus. Classification (NCBI taxonomy): domain Eukaryota; kingdom Metazoa; phylum Arthropoda; class Arachnida; order Ixodida; family Ixodidae; genus Rhipicephalus; species Rhipicephalus microplus. The sequence continues at coordinate 77,581,128 of NC_051167.1, forward strand.
CAGCGACTTACGAGGATAAAATTACCAATGCAAAGTTTCGCTGGGCAACAGACGCGTTCATGTGTGTTATACTGTTGACTGTGCAAAACAGCGTTTCATCCACTTTGATTTGTGAATGTGAGACGCCCGCTCATGACCGGTCGTGACTGACATACCTTCGCGTCCCCTGAAAAAAGAACGTGATCATCTCCCGAAAGTTTTTGCGTCTCCAAAAGAAGGAGAACAAAAATGCCGGCCCAGTATGCACTGAAATTTACGAAACGATTTCTTGCTTTCGCGTTAGATTTCCCATCACCCAGTTTCTACTCGGCCATGCCTTTTGTTTTTAAAGACGATAGTCTCTCTTGGGTTCCTTTGATTGATTGATATGTGGGGTTTAACGTCTCAAAACCACCATTTGATTATGAGAGACGCCGTAGTGGAGGGCTCCGGAAATTTCGACCACCTGGGGCTCTTTAACGTGCACCCAAATCTGAGCACACGGGCCTACAACATTCCCGCCTCCATCGGAAATGCTGCCGCCGCAGCCGGGATTTAAACCCACGACCTTCGGGTCAGCAGCCGAGTACCTTAGCCACTAGATCACCACGGCGGGGCCTCTTGGGCTCCTTCGACGAAAAAAAAAAATTTTTTTTGGTCTGTCTGTCTGTCTGTCTGTACATTTGTCTGTTGGTCCACTCTTAAGGGCATCGGGTACTTGAAAAGGCTGACCCTATACGCAGCGCCCACCAATGTTGCTCAAGATTTAGCGTTCATATTGGGCAATTGTCAATTAAAAAGCAATTATCGCGCATCTCTAGGGCACCATAACAACTCGTATATATAATGCATGTGCGTCTTTCACGAGAAAAGGCATACATATGTAATTTTAAGGACCGTAGCGCTTATCACGCTGCGCTAACCATGCAATGCTTGCACGGAAAGGCGAGTGTTTCCAACGCTTTGCTAAAACGAGACGGTGGTGGCACCTGCCTATTGCTTTGCGTTCTATACCTTATCACCTCTGAGATGGGCGCGCACACCCGTCTCAGAGCCACGCGTTTTGTTTTCTAAGACAACTGCCAGATGACGTTTATGTCTCACGTGTGACGTGACTTGATGCGCTCGTTCGCCTCCGCTGCACGCTCGAGCAACACCACCTAGACTGTGAATAGTCTAGGTGGTGTTGCTCTAACGCAGCACCTACAGAATACCATTCACCGATTTTCTTGCACAGAACATCAAATAAATGTCTTGTTCACTCTCTCCACACGCAAGACTATCGTCTTTCAACGACATTTGCAAATTAACATGTGGATATGGGGCCTATTTTTTCTCAAAAAAATCAGAATTCTTCACTAAAGCTTAATTCTTGTTCTTTTCCTTAAAAAATGAAAATGTTATTTATTTTCTCCCAAAAATGTAACGTTTATTGTATGGTGCTCGTGCTGTTGATTGCGTTTGCAAATCCAAAACCCAAGTCACCAGCAGACGGACTACTTGGCGGAGTAACGCATGTGCATAAGCTTCGCCCACGTAGCTTTGGCCGTGCTGCCGCAGAAAGTTGTCGCCGAGTGTGAAAGAGTGTTCCACACTCGCAACATTACTATATTGTTAGACTTATAATAATATATTGCGATACTTCATTAGACGCAATATTCATATATAGCAACTGTAATGATGATTGTAGTGGGTAATGCAAATCTCGGCACACACATTGTCAGTGCTAAGCACGAGACGCTCGGCCCGGACTGTCGCTGATTTTGATAGCTAGGCCTACGCTCCTACCTGGTCTCGGATAACAGTTTTGACTGTCTCCGTTCTATATTATAATTGGTGGAGTTTGCTGGGTCTCCTTGCAATCCTGGAGTTGCGAAGCCGGACTCTACCTGCTGTCATGACCACTGCATCTGCCACAAGCCCTCTTCCTATGGCTTCCCAGGCCATCGTGTGCTCCGGCGCGGTCCGTCAGCGGGATCCTCCCATATTCAGCGGCACTGACGACCACGACGTCGACGACTGGCTGGCTACTTATGAACTCGTGAGTGTCTTGAACAAATGGGACGAAGCCACGAGACGGGCCACTGTCGGCATTTACCTCAGTGGCATTGCCCACTTATGGCTTCGGAACCATGAGACCGACGTTCCCACCTGGACAGCATTCAAAGCAAAGTTCAGCGAAGTCTTTGGTCGTCCTTCTGTCCGCAAACTTCGTGCGGAGCAGCGCCTTCAGTCGAGATCTCAACTGCCTGGTGAGAACTTTACAAGTTATATAGAAGACGTCATTGACTTGTGCAAGCGCGTCGATGTGAACATGACAGAGGTGGACCGCATCAAGCATATTTTTAAGGGTATTGACGAGGACGCTTTCCAGATGCTCATTTCGAAAAGCCCTGCTACTGTCGCCCAAGTTACCGAGCTCTGCCAAAGCTATGATGAGCTCCGCCGGCAACGTCTCGTCACCCGCCGTGCTGTCCCACATCAGGAATCGATGTCCGGCTTAACTCCCTCGCAAGACCCCGTCCTCCTCTCGCAGATCAAAGATTTCGTGCGCGAAGAAGTTGCCCGCCAACTCTCGCTCATCTCTGGCCTACCGGAGCGCAGTGCACCGCTTAGCCCTACTCTACGGACTATTATACGAGATCAAGTGTCTGAGGTCCTTCCTCCACAGCTGGTGCCACCAGTCAATGCACCATTGACGTACGCCGAAGCAGCAGCACGACCACGACCACAGACGTTCCAAGCGCCGCCTCCACAGCCTGCTCCTGTTTATGCCGCCCTGCCGCCACGACCTCCACTTCGCCGAGTCCCTAATCCATGGCGCACTGCCGACAACCGACCGATCTGCTTTTCGTGTGGTCTACCTGGGCACGTCGCACGTCTGTGCCGCCGCCGTCCACTCCACTCACGTGAAAACCTACGTCCATACGAAAACGATTACACGTACACTCAATACACCCCAGACCCCGAATTGTACGCTCCTCGTCCAAGCCACCGACCAGCTCCTGATCGCCGATCTCCTTCTCCACGTCGACGCTCGCCCTCCCCGATGCGCCGACGCCCCCCTACAATCGACGCGGAAAACTAAATGACGCAGTTCCCGAGGCAAGAACTGCGTCCTCGTCGCAAAGCACAAGCCCTCTTCGTTCGCCGCCGAATGTAATTAATGCCGTTCTTGAAGGTGTACCCATACTTGCCCTTATTGATACTGGTGCCGCAATTTCTGTCATCGCCGAAAAAGTTTGCCGTTCAATTCGAAAAGTGACAACGCCTTACTTGGGTTCATGTCTTCATACTGCCACTGCACAGCCTGTGCAGCCTGTGGCCGCGTGTACTGCCAGACTTGTAATTCAAGGAGTGCCCTACACAGTCCAGTTCGTAGTACTCCCGCACTGTTCTCATGACATCATTTTAGGTTGGGATTTTCTCTCCCATCACCAAGCCGTCATTGATTGCGCCCGTGCCGAAGTCGCCTTTTGTCCCCTTGGTGATGCGCTACCAGTGCACGATCGCCCTTCCGACGCGAAGTTGGTCATTAGTGACGACACCCAAATCCCTCCACGCGCTACTGTCTTCGCACCTGTGTCGTGTTCCACCGTCGTCGACGCTACCGCATTCTTCACGCCTTCCGCTGCTTTCGTTCATCGCCACCTATCACCGCTCCCAACCGCTCTCGTTACTCTTCAAGGTGGTGCGACCAACGTGCCTGTGAAGAATCCGTTCCCATTCACGATTACGCTACTTCGAGGCGAATGTATTGGTTCGATAGAATCATTCGAAACCATCGCTACACTTGACGTTCCTGATGAATCATCGGAAGTCAGTGCCCTCTCCTGTAGTTCCGTGAATGACCCTCCCACTACCGCCATTTTCAACAGTGTCATCGACGAAGGCCTAAACCCACAACAGAGGTGTGAGCTTTTGAGCCTCCTTGACGCGTTTCGACAATCTTTTGACAGTCACAGCGCTACTTTAGGTCGCACATCTACCGTATGCCACCAGATCGACACAGGTAATCACCCACCACTACGGCAGCGACCATACCGTGTTTCGCCAACTGAACGCCGTATCATCGATGAACAAGTAGGTGACATGCTAAAGCGAGGCGTCATTCAACTGTCAAACAGTCCTTGGGCGTCGCCGGTTGTTTTAGTTAAAAAGAAGGATGGCAAGATACGCTTTTGCGTAGATTATCGTCGCCTAAACAAAATAACACGAAAGGATGTTTATCCTTTGCCTCGAATTGATGACGCCCTCGACTCTTTACAAGGCGCAGAGTTCTTTTCCTCCCTTGATCTACGCTCTGGGTACTGGCAAGTGCCCATGAATCCGGATGATAGGCCAAAAACTGCATTTGTTACACCAGACGGCTTATACGAATTTAACGTGATGCCATTCGGGCTATGCAATGCACCGGCAACATTTGAGCGCATGATGGACACTATCCTACGGGGCCTCAAATGGAACACGTGTTTGTGCTACTTAGACGATGTAGTGGTATTCTCACCCGATTTTCCCACGCACCTTCGTCGCTTGGAACAGGTTCTACGCTGCCTCTCTGCAGCCGGCCTCCAACTCAACTTGAAGAAGTGTCACTTTGGAGCGCGCAAGCTGACCATTCTCGGACACGTCGTGTCGAAGGATGGCGTTCTTCCTGACCCCGCTAAGCTACGTGCTGTTCGCGAGTTCCCGAGGCCCGCGTCTCTCAAGCAGCTGCGTAGTTTCATTGGCCTTTGCTCATACTTCCGCCGCTTCGTCCGAGATTTCGCCTCGATCATGGCGCCTCTGACAGACCTACTTCAGGGAGACCGCAATTTATCTGCGTGGTCTCCAGCTTGCGACAGTGCCTTTGCGAAGCTCCGTGAACTGCTTACGACACCACCCATACTGCGTCATTTCGATTCAAGCGCTCCCACAGAAATCCACACAGATGCTAGCGGTGTCGGTCTTGGCGCTGTACTCGCCCAACGAAAGCCTGGTTACCAAGAATATGTTGTTGCGTACGCGAGCCGCACTCTTACAAGAACAGAAGCAAATTATTCGGTAACTGAGAAAGAATGCCTAGCGATTATCTGGGCCATTACAAAATTTCGGCCTTATCTGTACGGCCGCCCTTTCGATGTTGTTACCGACCACCACGCGCTCTGCTGGTTATCCTCCCTCAAAGATCCCTCAGGACGCTTGGCACGATGGGCTTTACGGCTCCAAGAGTACGACATCCGCGTCATTTATCGCTCAGGCCAGAAGCACGCCGATGCCGACGCTCTTTCGCGTTCGCCTGTTTCTACTGATATTGCGAGTGTCTCTATCCAAGACAACTTCCTTCCACTATCAGGACCCATCAACATGGCTGCGGAGCAGCGCAAAGATTCGTGGATTGCGTCTCTGATGGATTACCTATCTGAAACACTCGCCCACCCGCCATCTCGAGCGCTACACCGACAAGCCTCTCACTTCGCCATCCATGATGGAATACTTTATCGCCGCAACTACCACCCTGACGGTCGCAAATGGCTACTCGTCATACCCAGGCATCTCCGCGCCAGCATATGTGCTGCTTTCCATGCCGATCCGCAGTGTGCGCACGCCGGTTTGTTTAAAACCTACGCAAGGCTACGTTTTCGGTTTTATTGGCGCGGCATGTACACATTCGTTCAAAAGTACATTCGATCTTGCACAGAGTGCCAACGCCGCAAGCACGATCCTAGCCGTCCTACTGCACCAATGCAGCCGTTACCGTGCCCAGTGCGACCATTCGACCGGGTTGGAATAGACCTTTACGGTCCTCTACCATATACATCAGCTGGGAATCGCTGGATTATTGTAGCGATCGACCATCTCACGAGATATGCAGAAACGGCCGCTCTACCAGCCGCGACGGCACGTGACGTTGCGTCTTTCCTGCTGCAACGTTTTGTTCTGCGTCATGGCGCTCCACGTGAACTTTTGAGCGACCGAGGCCGCGTCTTTCTCGCGGATGTTATTCGAGAACTTCTTGCAGAATGCCATGTAATTCACCGCTGTACTACCGCATATCGCCCACAAACAAATGGCTTGACCGAGCGTTTCAACCGTACTCTTGGCGACATGCTTTCTATGTATGTCGCCTCCGACCACACCAACTGGGATCTCATCCTTCCTTACGTAACGTACGCTTACAACACGGCACCTCAAGCGACGACAGGCTTTTCTCCATTCTTTTTACTTTATGGTCGAGAACCATCGTCTCCAATTGACACCATTCTCTCCTACCGACCCGACTCATCCGAAGGCACACCACTTTCCGAAGCCGCGCGGTATGCGGAAGAATGTCGGCAATTAGCTCGCACCCTTACAACCCAAGAACAAGGGCTACAGAAATTTCGCCACGACGATGGACGGTCCAACTACCAATTTTCGCCCAACTCTCTTGTTTGGCTGTGGGTGCCCCCCAGTGCTGCTCCTGGTACCTCTACAAAGTTTGTCAGCAGGTACCATGGACCTTATCGCGTCATAGAACAAACTTCCGCTGTTAACTACCTCATCGAACCCCTCACGGCCACTGTGGACATGCGTCGCCGAGGCCGCGAAATCGTACATGTGAATCGCCTCAAACCATATCACGAACCACTTGCCCTCACGACACCTTAGAACACTTACTTGGCATTATCTTCAGCGAGGGGGAAATATGTAATGATGATTGTAGTGGGTCATGCAAATCTCGGCACACACATTGTCAGTGCTAAGCACGAGACGCTCGGCCCGGACTGTCGCTGATTTTGATAGCTAGGCCTACGCTCCTACCTGGTCTCGGATAACAGTTTTGACTGTCTCCGTTCTATATTATACAACAAAGAAAAACGAGCCTTTAAGCTCGTGCAGCTTTCGTGCATGCATGCATGCCCACACACACACACACACACACACACACACACACACACACACACACACACACACACACACACACACACACACACACACACACACACACACACACACACACACACACACACACACACACACACACACACACACACACACACACACACACACACACACACACACACACACACACACACGTACGCACGCACGCACGCACGCAAACGCGTGCAGCGCCGGCTGGGCGTCCCTGCTTACAACGCGCACCGCACAGTCGTCCTGTGTCGTTGCGCGGCTTCGAAATTGCGCGCTGGTGCACCAGCGCTAGTAGCACTGACATGCTCTCACCCGAGGGTAGCACGGTCGCGTGACAGCTGCTGACAGCTTTCACGCAGCCGACGAGTGACGCGATGCCGGAGCGGTCGTGCCCGCCGGGGGCTTTGGACAGAAAACCTGGCTTGCGGGAGCAGCGTGTTTGCCAACGACAAACACGGGGCTTGCCTCAGCGAGCGCCATCGGTGGACAGGGGAGGCAGCGGAGGAATGCTGGAGAGGGATGGTGGGTTGCGCAACCAACACGTCGCCGGTCAGGCTGCGGCAACGGTGTCTCTTTCTCTGACGGCCGCGGCAGCTAACTTGCCGCCTTTCTAGGCCAAGTTGAGCGCGTCTACGGTACACGCTACGCAAGAGCTGACTGGCTGCCAGCTCTTAGCCGCAGGGATGCGTAAGCTGGGCCGCACATGTACAATGTCGGCAAAATACTGAATAAAAATTACAGCATACAGGGGTGTGCAAGCTGGGCAGCACATTTATGTTGTCGGCAAAATACTGAATAAAAATTACAGCATATAGACGGAGTGTATGATGTCGGGTGGGGTGAAGCGTCCGTCTGTCCGTCCATCCGTGCGTCCATCCATGCTTCCAACCAAGCACGACCCGGCAAGCGCAATCCTCTCATGCACTGACGATCCAGGAGAATAAGAGTTCCTGCACAACCCCGCGCAGCAGCCAATCAAAGAGCAGCTGCAGCTTCAACGCCATCTAGTGTACATTCACCCAACCGCCATAATGTGGGTATCCCTGTGGGACCGCTCCATCTAGGGAAACTAGGCGATAAATGGCGATGACGACAATAATATAGTTACTGTATATGCTCGGAGCAAAGTTATGCATAGGTCCACCATTCTGTTTAACGGCTATGCAGTCAAGCCTTTCGTCGCGCGCGCAGGAGAAAAATACGACACAATGTCCGGCACGAGCGGCGTGTCACAGACTTATTCGCTCGCGCTGAGCAAGATTGCACAGTTGCAGTGAGGTGGCATATTGCTATAGGGAGCGAAAATGCTTGAGGCCATGTGCTTAGATAGAACCCCAGGTGGTCGAAATTTTCGGAGGTCTCCACTACGGCATCTCTCATAATAATATGGTGGTTTGGGACGTTAAATTCAACAATTATTTAAATGAGGTGAAATTGATTTTTAAAAAGTAACTCCTTCGTAATAGCGCCGCAGTACGGTTTTTGCACCAGACGTACAATGCACAATGTTTCTGCAATTAAAATATCGTGAGGACCTAGTTCATTTTGACTCAGCTAGGTGGCGCAACCTATCCAGTCTGTCGGGGGCTCGCGCGTTTACGGCTTCGATGTTCTGGCCATTCTAGCTTTGGTAATCCGGCTGCAACAATGTGATTGGTATTGGCGCTCGCATTTCGCCTAATTTTGACACGATGTCTCGAGTCTCCACAGTATTTGCGAACGAAGGTGAATTTGCGAAATAGCACCACAAACGTAAATCCTACCCTACGTGCAGTTTACATTACGTAAAGATTCACGTTCTGTAAAGACCCCTGGGTGCACAGATTCTATCCGATAACACGGTAACGCAAATCGCATATGAACAAGCTAAGAGCCCCTAATGGCGGTCGCGGTGAGACTAAAGTCGGTGCGGGCGGAGAACGCGTGGGAGCCGCGCCATCGTGCACGTAATAGGGAGCTTTAGAATAGCGCACCGCGAGCTCTTGCGGTGCGGTCGCTGCCGCTGCGCATGCGTCGTAACGCGAGTCGGCGTTTACGGAGTGCGCACAGAAAATCCGAAATTGCGTGCGGCAATCGCGGCCCGCTTGTGGCCCGCAAGCGCTGGTTTCGAGATTACGGCGTCACTGCGACCGTGCGTTGCGGTTTGCAGCAGGGTAAAGGCTATTCTAAAACTCATATGGCGCCCGCTACGCGCGCAGCGCTTGCAAACAGTATTCTAAAACTCCCTAATGTTGGCTTCGCCACGTAAAATGAACATTTGATGCCACTTTGCACCACGTGACACCGCTAGCCGACTATAGCTATAGCATCGCGAGCGATGGAAGGAAAAGGGATGCGCAACTCTGCTACTTAAAGTTAGCATATACAGTATCTCTATGCGACGCGCGCTCACTGCGCAATCTCGCTGGTAATGGTAAAAACACGATAGTTTCCCCTATATGGCCATCGCCAGCGGTGAGTAGTAGATATAGAAAAGGTTGCTGCTTCGACGCTAAACAAGGTGCTCCTTCGTGGCTCAGTGGCTAACGCCTCGCACTCACAATTCAAAGGGGAGACGTTTGATTCCGCGTGCCGGAGTCTTTCTTTGGATTACTTTTCTTTATTGCGCTTTCATATATATACTTACGTGTACATGTACGGTGAATGACGGCGACGCCGGCGGGAAAGTTTAATCCAGAGTGTCTTTATAGTTGCTATCGCAATAACATATCATCAAAGCCGGAATTTCCCTGATGTCTTCAAATGCGAATGCTCCTGGAATGGGCTTTTATTCTCGCATAACGAAAAACTTCACCAATGTCTTGACAGAAAGTGTTTCCTTTTTCTTTCAAACTCTGGTACAGAGTACTCATTGGGTAAAATACAATGGCACTCGGCCAACGTTGACGCTTAGCTGAGTGGTCAAGACACTCGCCTTTGAACCATTACGCCCCAGGAGCGAAACCTAACCCCACTAACGTACCTTTCTTTTACTCTTTCCTTACAGGAGTTTTATTACATTTTTAAGCCCCACAATATTTGATTTATCCTACATATACCCACTTGGAAATGGTCTCCAAGATGTGCTAGCTGCTCATGCTGTAGACGGACAACTACCTAGTGACGCGGCAAACCTTACTTGAATGCTCTCAGGGTAACAATTATATCTGAAAATGAGCGCACTTATACACCAAAGGTACTTACTTTGATGTAGAAAGCGATCGCCATTCCTTCTTTCTGTTTTGTTTCTGATTTGATGGGCATGCTTCCCTTGCGCTCTTTCCCACCACAGGGTAGCCAGCCGGTTCAAGGACTGACTAACCTTCCTGTCCTTCCACTTCTTCCCTCCTCCCTTCCTTTCTCCCGAGATGAGGCTTTCTTCGATTCGTTGGCTGTCCCACAGTGCATGCCAACAAGCAGCCAAAAAAGTTGAGGCCCTTATCCCACCTAGTAAGGCTCAACTTTGTCTGACGTCACAGCGTGCAATGAAGGATATATTGTAGGTTTATAATAAAGTCTCCCGAACTGAAGCTTCCCCTGATGCGTTGGCTTTTTCGCATTGAATGTCAAAAGGCAGCCGAAAAGGTTAAGGCCTTATCAACCCTGACAAAGCTAAACTTTTGTCTGACGTGACACCGTGCAACGAAGGTTATACTTTATGCTTATATTAGAGTCTCCCGAGGCGAAGCTTCCTCTAATTCACTGGCTTTCTCGCGATACACTTCAAAAAGTTACCGGAAAAGTTGAGGCCCTTATCCCCCTTGATAAGGCTCAACTTTTGTCTGACGTCACACTTTGCCTCCCGAGCTGAAGCTTCCCCTGATGCGTTGTTTTTCCCGCTATGGATGTCAAAAAACCAGTCGAAAAAGTTGAGGTCCTTATCACCCCTGATAAGGTTCAACCTTTGTCTGACGTCAGACCATGCTACGAATGATACACTGTGCGCAAAGTCAATCTCAATAGGTCGCGAAAGTCGGAACGAAAAGTGGTCCGAAACCTATTGCGACAGACATCAAGAACCACGTGATGATTGAAGTGCGAGAAGGTAAGGAGAGGAGAAATAGTGAAAAGAAAAAAAAAATATTTAAACGTTTATTTTGAGTAGCTTTATTTTATTTGTTACAAAAAATTGTAATTACTTTAAGAAAAATTTAGTCTTTCGTATATGGCTGAGCGCCCAATTTTGATCGTTTAGTTTCAGGAACAGCGGGCAGTCTGGTAACATGAGCCAACGGTTTTACCTTGGAGCGTGTGTTTAGTTCGGTGCATTTCCAGGCTAACGAGGCATGTCTCCCTTTTACGTGTGGTTTCGTGTGTACCTTCAGTAGTTTACTCATTTTTTTATGCGCTGTTTAATAGTGTGGCATTTCAGAGCTCATCTGGCCCACGGAATGTGTCGAGAGCCACTCCTGTGACTGCCGACTGCTTTCGCTGGCGCACGGCCAACGTGCCCTCGCCTCTGGTGACGGTGAACAGGACACGCTAAGCAACGAGATGCTGTACTCTACGGCTGCAAAAGCTATATTTTCAAAGCTGCTGCCTCACTGCAGTGGTTTCCGATGACTCGGCAACGTAAGTTTTCGAGCTGTTATGCTATTGCGTTTGCGAACAGTTGTCTCACAATTGCCTCTGCGAAGTTTCTAGTGCCTATTGAAAGTGCGTCATTCGGCTAGTAAAACAAATTTGCTTCCAGAAACTTTGTTTTTTTTTACTTCTTTTCTCTCTCGCATGCAATCAGCGAGACACGATTAAAGCGAAAAAAAATTGCGTAAAATTGACAACACTAAAAGGTCAGAATTTAAGAACAATTTTCGTTTCGCGCCATGTAGGGCAAATGCGCGACGTCACTTCCGCTTCCAGTTATGACGTTATATTTCATTTTTCATTTTTTGTTTTCTCTTAGTTGTCTCCTCCTCACGTAGACGGCGATGGTGGAATGAGCCGCGGACTACTGAATCCATGGGCATTTATAGAAGTTACGCTACCAGTTTAAATATACCTTGTTGTACGTTTCTCCCGAGCTGAAGCTTCAGTGATGCGTAGGCTTTTCTGCATGCATGTCAAAAAAGCAGCCTTTATCACCCTGATAAGGCTAAACTTTTGTTTGACGTCACACCTAGAAGCAGTGCACCTAATATCGCATATTTTTGTTTCGCATTTGGCGGAAAAAGCTAAAGAAATCTAATGACGCAAGACAAAAGTTGAGCCTTATCAGGGATGATAAGAGCCCCAACTTTTTTTGACTGCTTTTCGACATGTGATGCAGGAAAGCCAAAGCATCACTTGCACAGGAGGTCCATCTTTGCACGGTGTGACGTCACACTAAAGTTGACCACTATCGCAGAGTTTCTCACAATGAATTTCACGCCTAATAATCACCCCCAGCCTGCAGTTTGTAACTTTAGGACATCTCCTGCATATGTACCTGCACTGTATTACCCGTTTTCTTACTCGACTAATAAAGATTGATTGATGACTTAATCTACTTACACTACTTGGAAAGGAAACTTTGAGCGGATCTTCTATGTTAGTCGATAGCATAAAAGCCGCCTCGATGATTAAAGGTGTCTGTCCATCCATCCATCTCTCTGCCACGTAATACAACTCGCACAGAAGAAAGATATATAGAAAACAAAATTAAATTTGTAGGGTGCGTTGAGTGTCGGTACTACTGGCTAACGCTACAAAGGCGAGTGCCTTAACCACAGTGTTAAAGGCGCCGGCATGCACAGCAACACTATCTTTGAACCTCGTGAATGCACCATGAAGAAATTAACGTATCAAATAAAAGAAAGCTGCAAGGCTGCAGTGAGTTTCGAGCCTAGGGGCCCACGCTGCAAAGGCGAGTGTCTTACCCACTGGGCTAAAGACCCAGGCTTGCCAGACGTGTGTATCTCTCAACCTTATTATTGCGCCAACAATAAATAGACGTATAAAAGCAAAACTTCGAGGCTATGCTGAGTTTCGAACCCACGGTGTCCCACTCCAATGTTGAACGTCTCAGCCACTGGGCTAAAAATGCACACTTGCAGAAGTTAGGCCAACCTTCATTTAGTGAAGATATTTTAGCATGTGAGCCGTTCTTCTGCCAAGGATTTCTGGTTCAGTAGGATAGCCCAATGACCGAAGTCCTATCTTGTTTAACCTCCCTGCCTCTGTCCTTCGTTCATATATCTCTCTCCCACATTAGCAAAAGAATAAGAGTACGTAGACAAAATTCTTCTTATTTTAAGAAGAATTCACCCTGGTTCCCGGACCAGGGCCGAATTTTTCTTCAACTATAGGAGATCCTTGTGCAGAGAAATTCTTGCGGATTTCATCGTGAGCTCATGCTACGAATGTGTGGCTGTCATTTCTCCTTTTCATAAGCCTTGGCTACCTTGCGGGATTCCGCAGAACTCACTCGCTTTAAGAAGGCTCATCGATAACCGCACCGATTAAGAAAGTAGCACCCTTGGGTAGCTTCGTGTCTCACGTGCACATTTGTCAATGAAGTTTCAAATGCCCAAGCCATCGCTAAATAAAATGCATCAAATCGGGTGTGTTCCCTGTGTGATGAGTACCCAGAGTCAGACTCATTAGAAACATCTTCCCTCTCAGTCACAGAATTGCTCGTCGCGTAGCTCGCGCAAACAAACGACCCTCCAATAACACAGGGGTGCAAGAATAACGAAAACAGCAACGAACATGTCAAAATTTTTCAAACTTATGTATCTTGAACAGGAGAAAGTGAAACTTTATTAATACAATAAGCCGTGGAACAACGACATCGCGACCACATGTAATGACCTCGATCTTGACACAAATATTCACATATTAGGTTCTTCATTTTACGAACATACTTACCGTCGGTTTTCCTCATATACACCACGAAATATCACTGTGCTTTTTCTTTTATTATGAAACCGTCGCAACAGACACCTTATGGCGAACACAGAATCATCATTCAGTTGAGTTGGCTGCATATCTCCATTTGTTTGTGGAATTTATGACCGTGACGAACAAAGCCTTAACAATTATCGTTAAGATGATCGTGATTAAAACACAACGTGATTAAAGAACACCGTTCAAACTTACATACGTGATTCGGGCTGTTGCTCAGTTTGAACTTTATTTATCTTTTCCGCAAGTAGAATGGTGTTTCTGTATATTCCGTGGTATCACAGCTCACATCAGGTCGCCAACATGCCTGCCACGACCAGACTCATCGAATATGACAGCATGCTTCTACAGAATCGTTCCTGTACCACTTCCAACTGCGTGTCAGCCAAAGCCTGCATCAGATCACGTGTCTTCGAGGGCTCACAGTATGGGCATCGGCTGACGCTTTGCAAAGAAGACGACGCAGAAACGAGGTAAATCAGACACTTGTTCTGCCCGTTTTACTGTACGAGCAGGTTCTAACGTGCTCCAGTTCAATTGCAAATGATCTCTACCACTGCCACAGCAGTGCTTCGTCACAGTGCTCCTTAGTTAATCTTTTTCTGAGGCCTGCAATTCCAGATGTCCACATTTACGCATTCGGGGAATGCGCAGCAAAGGTATAGAGTTTATCTTAACGATGCTTGTAAAGCGGCTGTAAGACATGGTCCCACGTCAATCTGTGGGCAGGGAAAATAGTGGAGCACAACCGACATTGCTGTATAGAAGCAGACCTCGCTGTTAAAACACAGAAAGCCTAAATAATAAGACCTGCATGCACTTTACGACAAGCACGCCGCGTGGTTTACCGCGAACCGCGCGGGAAGATGCATGGATGACAGTTCCTTCAAACGTTTCCTGCTGGGCTCGGTCTTCACCGAAGCGGGATTTAGCGTTCATTGCGGTAACGTACACACACTTCGGAGTGAATACAGACTAGATGCAATATCTTCGCATGTGTGTCTATAGGTGCTGTATTCTTATCTGTTCGACGTGAGAAATGGTTCGCGAGTGGTCCGCGTAAACAGGAGTGCGAACAGGTCTTTCAAGGCAAGGGCCACAGCATTCCACTGAAGTCCACCTGCCCACCAAGTTCAGCGTCCGCTTCCAGCAAGGTCATACTGACCACCATGGCCACCTCCTCGTTTCCTTCACTGTTCCCCGGACTTCCGGCCGTCAGGATGTTCCGACTCACGAAGCTGTTCACCAAATTCAAATCTAGGATGAAGAAGCAGAACGTAAAACTACAGGCAAGATCTATTACTGAGGTAGATATACGCGAGTTGATCACAGTCTTACTTGAGCGAGAAATTGTTGGTACACTTGTTTCACGTATTTGCTATTGCATATTTCTTGTGCTGTTAGAATCGTTCGTGACCCTTTAACAAGATTGATGGGTTCCAGGATGTAAGTAACGCGTCGTTCAAAACAATAAGAATTAGAAGAAAACTGTCACTTCTGTCTTGGAAGCGAAACAAGTAGCCACCGTCAGAGCTGTAGACAATAATGATAGCACACGTCGTGTAGAGTCTTTCTTAGACATGTTTTTTAGTCATTACTACTAACAATAATACTTCTTGGGTTTTAACGTCTCAAAACCACCATATTGTCACGGGGTCGTTACGAGGACGCCAGGTATCGATGTTTCTCAGTTAAGTTATACAGTAAAAGCCCGACCCATCATAAAACCTGATCGTAAAATCTCTCAGTTCAGTGGTAGAATTACGCCATAGTCGTGTAGATGGTATGTTTTCAATTACTCAGCGCTCCTCCACTTTGCGGGCTTTCGCGGATGGTGCTTGCCTTTGACATCTATACTATACCATACTTACCAATACAGCGTTGTACTGCACTACACTATATACTGAATCAACACAAGGACGACAATGTCTACACAAAATATACAAATTATACTGATGCCTTCAGCTCAGTCTAATTCTCGGAGATAACCAGCTCTACACTTGTCTGGTGTGCTTTTTTGTTTTGTTTAAGAAAAAGTGGCTTTCTATGCAACTTTTAGAATTTCGTAGCTTAAACTGTTCCTTATTAAACACCTTGTGCGTGGCACAGCATAGCCGTCGTCACTTTTCCACAATAACACTTCTTTAACTATACTACACTATACTACGTCATAACTGCCTTGTTCACAAAATTTTATTAAGAAGGCTTGTAGCCGACGAGAGCACTTCCAATGGTTCAAAAGTGCTGGCGAGTCAAGGTACTGCTATGAACGCGTGGCGTATCAGTCACACATTTAGTATTCCGTCTATCTGCGTGCAATGAGAATGTCAGAGCCCATTTATTTTTATCAGCGTAAGAGATTGGTAAAGAGGTATCCAAATGTATTATCCTCATCTCATTATTTCGGCAATATAGTTACTGCCTAAGCCACAGAAGAGGAGCTAATTCGCAATGAAAGCCCCTAGTTGCCCCATAGGAAGACATGTCTGCAGCAGCACACCACACGCACATGAAAGCAACGGCCAAATGTTTGTTTTTTATGCAATCGCTGCTTACCCAATGAGCGTTGCAACGATGCATTCGAGTTTCTTGGTCCATGGGCTCTTGAAGGCCTTCCATTCAGTTTGAAGGCAGAAGAAAGAACCTTCCTTGACGCGGAACTTGTATGGCTGCGTGTACACTACCTCATTCAGTTGAAGAACTGTGAAGAAGAGTGGCACAACAGACTTGACATCGTTGCTTTCCTATGCATTTCAGGCAACACAGAAATTCCAAAACATGACGTGTTAACACTGTGGCGTTTTACTATTGTAAAATTTGTCTAGCGTTACTATTCTTTAAATGTCGTTTAGACATGTTACAAAACTGAAATTTCTTGAACATTAAGTCGATAACAGTGTGAAGTGTCCCACAAATGACTGCATAAATAATAATAACTTTATGCGTTGCAAAAAAAAAAAACAGTGTCCACCAAACTCAATTATAAAAACATGGTGAATTTGGTGTAGCTTGTGCTTTTTGATTGATTGATTTGTGGGGTTTAACGTCCCAAAACAACCATATGATTATGAGAGACGCCGTAGTGTAGGACTCCGGAAATTTCAACCACCTGGGATCCTTTAACGTGTACCCAAATCTGAGCACACGGGCCTACAACATTTCCGCCTTCATCGGAAATGCAGCCTCCGCAGCCAGGATTCGATCCCGCGACCTGCGAGTCAGCAGCCGAGTACCTTAGCCACTAGACCACCACGGCGGGGCAGCTTATGCATTTTGAATACACATATATAGTGCCTTAGCTTAATATTGAACCACGGCTGGACTGGAAAGGCACACGAGCGTTCCGTCTTACGGCCTTTGCAGTGCGTCTGTTTCCACCTCCCGCCGACACTGTGTTGTCGCTGCGACCATGCCAATGCTAAAGTCCCTAGGTGAAAAAAACTTGTTTCATCTAGGGACCTTAGCCATTGCTCTCCGTTGTGTTCGTGACTGCAGGCCACGCAAAATTAGACGCGCAACGAAGAAAAAAAAACTAACAATCAAAGATCATCAGACTGCTAGTAATAGTCAAAAACGCTTTTACCCATAGGGTCACTGCGCCTCTCGCGTTGAGCAGTGACTAACCGCGGAGAAACGCTACGATGCCTGAACTAGACTGAGAAGGCCGTAAGGCAGAACGCGCGTTTCTTGTCTGGCCGTGGTTGAACAATGTTCCGGGGGAGTGCCGTTGAACGCACAGCCTTCATGCTATATAGCGTCAATTTGAAGTACTCTGGGGAAGAGCTGCTCTGGCCGAATTAGTATAATCGGACACTGTGTTTTGCACCTTCTGAAGTGTGTACTATACACCACGCGTAACTATCACGTCACCACGCGTAATTATCGCGTCACCACGCGTAGCTATCAAGCACCATTGGATACGCCCGAGTACTTACCTTTCTTGTGGCGTTCGGACAATCTCAAGACGTCATCCTGGCAGCATTACTCGTAGCACGCCGTACCAAGCAGTTTTTGCGGCAGGAAACCAAGGATCAACGTTGCGCTGTGCACAGACAATTCAGACTTGAGCATGACTTTCATGTCTACTCTAATGATAGGAGGAAGAAAATTTCGCGGACTCGTCGCTTTGTTTGGCACAACGTTACTGAAAATCAAAACCCACATATAAAGTAACCAGGCAAGCCCATGGTACTTTCAAAGCACATTGCATTATTTGTGATGTAGATGTGAACAAATAATTAAAGTGGGCGAAAATACAACATGCCGCCGGCGGCCGGGACCGAGCCTGTAACCTTCAAATTGCGCACCCGATAATCTTACCATTTGAGCGACAGCAGAGGTCATCACTCCGCACCTTTGTGGGGTATTTACGTGCATGCGAACCGTGGAAGCGTTAGTTAGCGCTGCTCGCAGCCATGACGGCGAGTGTGGAACACTTCCTTTGCAAGCTGGCGTCAAGTAGCGCGTAATCTTCGTTAAAGAGAGCTGGACAATTTGCTCCAATTACCAGCTGGTTTTCACTAGCATCTACTCAAAAGCGCTTGTGCTTAAGCTAACTAGCAACCGCCATTTGAAGTTTTGAGTGAGTTACTTCGGAATGCTCGGTAAAGTATAATTACCCGCAATACAACGGGACCTTTTTTGCGGGAAGCAAGTCCCCGACTTTCGTGTAGTGCTTCCCGACATCACGGCTGTATGATAGCAGTACATACACAATGTTGATAAAATTAGCTAGACAGCACATGACACCGAAATGGACGTTGCACGAACATTAGGGTCTATTTGAAACGTAGTTCGTACACATGGCGTGGCTCTGTGGTAGAATACTTGATTGATACGTCGAATACGGAGGTTCGACTCCTGCTGGGACCGTGACATTTAGTATTTGCATTCATGTGGTCAACGCTGCCGATGTCAGCTTTTTCTTAACGCTCAAGCGTTAAAACTACCCAAGTGTATACTCGACGTTTCTGAGTTGGTACTAATTGTCACTCAAGCACCCGTGGCACATACTCACATACTAGCAGCACATATCCGCCCCTGGGTATGTGCCGCTGTCTGGCGCAAAGTGTTTGACGACGTACGCGACGTGGTTGGGACATAATTCATGTCCTGACCAGTGCGTCATATTCGCAAAACCATCTTACCCTCCCATGCTAACTTGGTTCACACCAAGTCATGAGGGGTGACCACGAGAGCACCCAAACGTAAGCAGATAGATAGATAGATAGATAGATAGATAGATAGATAGATAGATAGATAGATAGATAGATAGATAGATAGATAGATAGATAGATAGATAGATAGATAGATAGATAGATAGATACCAAACGTGTTTGCAGCACGCAAAGAAAGGATTTAAAAATAGCGTCTTCGTGTGAGCGTGAGTAAGTCGCTGTGATAGATTGAGTACATGAAAGCGAGTGAGTACCTGATCTTGCGTATATGTGAGTGCGATTGTGAGTGAGTTCGAAGAGTGAGAGGGATCACGGCTGACGAGTATGAGTGAGTATTCTCTGATACTTCTCGACAGTGCCAATGTGGTAATAAGAGCGGTTATAGGCTTTTTAAAAGCAACTGGACCATGTGCGCGGCTATAAAAATTTTTTTTCAGCTAGAAATGATTGTATATACTCACTTTTCTATATCCTTATCGTCATTCATTGGTCTTTCTCTTCCCCTTTCTCCTCCCCCAGTGTAGAGTAGCAGGCCAAGGCAGGCTATCGCTCAGGTCGACCTCTCTGCCTTTTTGTAAAATAAACCTCTCTCTCTCTCTCTCTCTCTCTCATTCTTCTTACCTATGGTGCTGACTCGCAACGCCAAATAGCGCTTTGGTAACGATCAATTTCGCTACTTTGACTGAGGATCAAGTCGTCAAAGCAGCTTTTCAGCGCTACGTCAATTGTTGTCTCGCTGTTACTTCTTTCCGCAGGGCCGCACTTACTATCAACAGCTAAAGAGTAAGGGCACGTTATATAACCCTACACTTTTAAGCAACCACAATAGCAATAATAATAATATCTAAACGGACATCATGCTAAGAAAAGTATAGGGGGCGTTATTAAAACTATTTGTATAATGTTATTGTGGAGAAAGAAAAGTGGAAGAAAAGAGAACTTGCCGTAGGCAGGGGCCGAATATTGTGTCTGACGTAGAAAAAGAGCCTTTAAATGTACACTTATTTCCTTCACATCAGCAATAAAGACCTTTGTGAGAAGGTTGCATAGCAATAGGAAGAATACTTGTAAATTTTTTAATGATTCCATTCACGACACCTGGGAGTCATCGGGTTCAGACTCGGCGTCAGGATGCTGTTCGCAGCCACGCAGCTCTCACCGATGCTACCTAAGCGCAAAATGATTGCGGCTTATCACCACAAAGAACAGCTGATCTAAGGAAGATAGATAGATAGATACCAAACGTGTTTGCAGTACGCAAAGAAAGGATTTAAAAATAGCGTCTTGGTGTGAGCGTGAGTAAGTCGCTGTGATAGATCGATCAATTTCAATTTCGATCATTTTTTTATTTCCTTTAGATAAGGTGGAGTACAGGAATAAAAGCTCAAGAGCTTGACGAGGTCCTGACTCCGTTCACAAGTTGACAAAGCAGCAGGAATGGCAGTCAGTCATGTACAACAAATATGAAATAAACATACAGGTATAACATCAGAAAAAAGTAATACAAAAAGTTTATGAAAACAGTACTACGATAAAAAGAGAGTAGTTCAAATGTATGGTCATGAAGTGGCATGAACATGAAAAGCAATAATAAAAAAGGAAAGAATGGGCATAAATTCCGAGAGATGTATCATTGAGGATAATGTATCAGTTGGGCGAAGTGTTTAATCTGACAGTTTTGTTTAGAGGAAGGATCGAAATCTTCGCGGTTTAAAAATTAACAAAGAAGGTAGTCTGTAGGACAATGATTGTTTGTAATAACAGGTTCTTGGGGTGGGTACAGTCCAAACTTCTTTGTGCCTGGTGAGTCGAACACTTGTGTTTACGCTAAGTTTAGCAAGATGTATTGTGGTATTGGTACAATGTTTGACAAACTCTTTATAGCATATCATCAGCCTGTAGTTGTACAAAAAGAAAACTGGAAGAATATCATATTTTAGAAAAAGAAGTTTTGTAGAGGACAGATAGTGTCCAGCCGCAATGTGTCGTACGACCCTTTTCTGTAGTAAGTGCAACTTGCGCGATTTCGTCACACCGGTGGTGCACCACACTAAGCTACAGTACTGTAACAAAGATAATACCACTGCATTGTATATCATAATTCTCACCTTATTGGGAAGAAGAGATCGCATACGTGCAAGGACACCAATGGCCGATCACATCTTAGAGTATAGAATATCAACATGTACATTCCACGTAAGGTGTCGTGAAAAATATACACCAAGAATACTAACAGAATCAACCATGTCTAACTGCTGAGAGCCCAGAAATAAGCTCATCTTATTTATCAAGGTTTTTCCTTTAGGCGCATATAAAATGGCTTGTGTTTTTGAAGGGTTTAGTTTTAGTAAATTCACTGAAGCCCAGGTATCTATAGCAGACAGTGTTTCATTAGCCATTTCTTCTATCTCTGTTTCCATGCTCCCTGTAGTAAAAACTATTGTGTTATCGGCGTAAGAGACAAATGTTGCGCTGTTTGTGCAGTGTACAATGTCATTATTATAAATCAAAAATAAAAGGGGCCCTAAAATACTTCCATGTGGCACACCTACAACGACCGGCTTCCTTGCAGATATTTCATTGTTGGCATCTACGAATTGTGTCCTGTCTGAAAGGTAGGATTTTAAAAGAGATTGATTTTTAATAGATTGAGTACATGAAAGCGAGTGAGCACCTGAACTTGCGTATGAGTGCGATTGTGAGTAAGTTCGAAGAGTGAGAGGGATCCCGGTGGACGAGTATGAGTGAGTATTCTCTGATACTTCTCGACAGTGCCAATGTGGTAATAAGAGCGGTTATAGGTTTTTCAAAAACAACTGGGCCATGTGCGCCGCTATACATTTTTTTTCAGCTAGAAATGATTGTATATACTCACTTTTCTATCTCATTATCGCCATTCATTGGTCTTTCTCTTCGCCTTTCTCCTCCCCCAGTGTAGAGTAACAGGCCAAGGCAGGCTATCGCTCAGGTCGACCTCTCTGCCTTTTTGTAAAATAAATCTCACTCTCTTTCTCTGATTCTTCTTACCTATGGTGCTGACTCGCAACGCCAAATAGCGCTTTGGTAATGACCAATTTCGCTACTTTGACTGAGGATCAAGTTGTCAAAGCAGCTTCTCAGCGCTACGTCATTTGTTGTCTTGCTGTTACTTCTTTCCGCAGGGCCGCACTTACTGTCAACAGCTAAAGAGTAAGCGCACGTTATATAACCCTACACTTTTAGGCAACCACATTAGCAATAATAATAATAATACCTAAACGAACATCATGCTAAGGAAAGTATAGGGAGTGTTATGAAATCTATTTGTATAATGTTATTGTGGAGGAAGGAAAGTGGAAGAAAAGAGAACTTGCCGTATAGGCAGGGGCCGAACATTGTGTCCGACATAGAAAAAGAGCCTTTAAATGTACACTTATTTCCTTTACATCAGCAATAAAGACCTTTGTGAGAAGGTCGCTTAGCAATAGGAAGAATACTTGTAAAATTTTTAATGATTCGATTCACGACACCTGGGAGTCATCGGGTTCAGACTCGGCGTCGGGATGCTGTTCGCAGCCACGCAACTCTCACCGATGCTACCTAAGCGCAAAATGATTGCGGCTTATCACCACAAAGAACAGCTGATCCAGGGATTATGCATGCACGGGCGAGGTGAACCTTTTCGGACAAAGATGGATGCGGAAATGACGAGCGATAATTTTTCGCGTGTCTTCTTTTCTAGAAATTGCGCGTCGTACGTCTTCGCACTATACCGCTTGAGGCCACACGTAGGAAGGAAAAAAAAAGTGAAACGGAAACGTTGGAAACAGGGAGTTGAATCACGTAGGCATATGATTAGCTGCAGTCACCTAGGAAATTGGAAAGTGGAATATATATGTGAGAGATATAGAAACAAAAACGTAAAGGTACGGTGAAGTATGCACTGATCTGTAACATCAATAGTTTACGAGGCTCCATCGCCCGGAATTCAGATAAAATGCAAGCACTGCTTGTACCGTTCCAAAAAATAGGTTTTGGTGGCGGCGAGATTTGCCTCCAGTGGGACCCTGCCAGACGCTGACGAACTCTGGAAAGAACAGAAACGCCAATCAATCAATCAATCAATCAATCAATTTATTGCAGTTTTTTACAGGCAAAACAAACTGAGGATGGCAAGGAAAAAGCAGTCATTAACGACTGCTTGACGAGCCTCGCCACCCCTACACACTAAACGAAAATGACCTGCAATAACCTCAAAAGCTGGGCAAACCACTTGTCCTCTAGCGCACTACCTTTCCTGGGTTTTTTTCTTACCACCTACTATCGAAGTAAAAGTTTACTCTCGTGCTAACTCAGTTTTTGAACGTAGGAAGGGTAGTAATTATTTACCCCAATGAAGTTTTGAGCAAGTATGGAGAGACTAAATTTTTACTACCTTCACAAGGTTTTTGAGGTGACTTCGATTGATTGATTTGTGGGGGAGTTACTGTCAGTCTCTCCCCCACCCCCTTTTTTCCCTCTCTTCCCTCTTTCTCGTCTTTCTTGTCCCCTTCCTTTATCCCCCAGTGTAGGGTAGCCAACCGGATGTCTTTCTGGTTAACCTCCCTGCCTTCTCCCTTTTTGTTGCTTCCTTCCTTCCTTCCTTGTGGAGTTAAACGTCCCAAAACCACCATATGATTATGAGAGACGCCGTAGTGGAGGGCTCTGGAAATTTCGACCACCTAGGGTTCTTTAACGTGCACCCAAATCTGAGCACACGGGTTTACAACATTTGAGGTGATTTCTGTGAGTTATTTCCGGTGGTAAAAAAATAAAAATGAACGGGTGCATTCGCCTACAGTCGACAAATTTATTAAATATCGAATGATTGGCAGAATTGATGATACATTTATTCACATACAAATAAACTCGCACACTAATTAAATGCATAATTACATACCACTCGAACAGACTACCCGCGTTGCTCGACTGTACTTTGACATTTGGTATGGCATGACGATAGTTATAGCGCGGGAACAAAATGACGAGGTCTCGGCGTCGTCATTTTGTTCCCACGCTATAACTATCGTCTTTACTTTGAGAATCCGGTATATACAGGCACCACTTTTTGACCGCTCATGTGGTACCAGTAGGAGAGCTCTTTTTTTGCATCGATTAACAACAACGGTTGAAGGAGCAAGCGTAAACTTGAGATGGGCTGCAGCACGTTAAATGTCACACCAACCTTTTATTATAAATCTACCCGATCTCACCTTTTCGATTATCCAATAGTTACTTGGCACACCGAGCTCTTGGCCCCACACGTGTTAGCACTGCCGATGCGCACGTCCATAAAATGTACCTAAGCACACACAAACCATGGCAGCTCAATGATTTTCATTGAGCGACGGTGCACAAACACAGTAGCAGCACGTATTCATGACAACGGGCGTAGAAGAGCGGTGCACGCCTGCATACAAGCTGCTTACCGACGGCGTGCTAGGCCTTTCGAGGAGCACGGCTATTCGATGAAACGCAGCTTGCGATCACAGAATACACATCCTGTGCGAATTTCGTCGTCATTTCAGACACAAATGAACACGTGTCCGCTATCTGCGGAGTCTGACGGGGACGGTGCGATGTATGTACTTCCAACGAAAGAGACGGCCCGTCTCGTTTTTTCTTTGTGCTCACCGGCAGCCGCTAGTTAATTCCGTCTGGCTCGTATCCGTGCTCGCCTTCGTCCTACATTTTTTTAGAGCAGTTGGCGCATGGGGCGGAAATACGGGCTGCACTTTAATCCAACGGACATCGTCCTCTGTGGAATCAAGTATATGCGATGCTTCATTCACCTGCCCCGGCGACACACTCCCACTGGTCACTGGTGGCCGCGGCTCGGTACCGACGACAGAGTGAAGCGTTTTGCTTTTCGCTTCTCCAGGAAGCAACCACGGACGATGACACCAGATTGATTTTGTTACCACTGGCAGACCATCGCGATTCGGCACGGAAGCGAAGTATCCGCGACGTGCAGGTTCGGAGGCACTCAAAAGCGCACGGTCGCTCGATGATGTAGGAAACACGTGGTATCCATCAGCTCCACCAGACACACAGATCCCGAGCTTCTTGCACCGTCTGTATACAAGCAAAAGCCAACAATTTGCGAAAATATGCAGGAAATTTTTACACAGCTGTTTTTTTTTTTTGAGAGCCCCCCTCTATTCTTTTTTTTGTTCACAGAATGCTGTCCTCGCTCGTTGTGCTTATGCTGCCCCCAGTGTCAGTGAAAGTGCGTTGACTCGAGGTCAGTCATGAGGCACGACGATGCGAAAAAAAAAAAAAAATCTAGATCCTCGCGTACCATTAGGATTCACTGAGAGCGTCACTATAAGGGGGTATGGGGCGAAATCCGCCGAAGCAGCTTCACCTTGAAGTCACGTGGTAATTAGCTCTGAAACGCAGGTTAAAAATCACGTGATAGAAAACTCCCTACGTTAAAACTGGATGTTGACATCCTTTTACTACCTGCCTCACAGGTGGTGGTAAAACTATGTCATTGTGATGCGGGGTTCTAGTTGCTGATTTGTTTTTCTCCCGGGCTGAGCCTCAGAGAGTTTTTCTAATAAGGACAAAGCCGTTCGGTTTCCAAGAAACACACAAAAAGTTTAATTGAAAAGTAAAAAGGCAAAGATTCCTCACAAAACAAAACACTTAATAAACAGTTGACTGACATGACGAAACACATCTGTAAACACCCAAACAGAACGTTCAAAGTCAGTAACTAAACCTAACGTTCGAAAGGGGCTGAGTGATGGGAGTAGCGCAAGAGTATCGGTGCAGTCTCACCCACAAGTTGGTTTTCGGCGGTGATGAGAAACCGGAACGCCGTGACTCCTGCGTCACTGCGTGGGCTGGACGAGGACGAGGGAACGCTGGCTGCTGGCGACACGTCGAAAAGCCCTACCAAATCGTGATGGTTTCGGCTTGAGGAGCGTGGACACGTCGGAGACGGGAGAACGCAGGCTGGTGGCGACGCGTCCGGGAACTAGGGTCGACCTAGTCAAGCAGCTGGCGCACAGCTCGGGCCCGGAGCCCGACGGCTGTAGCTCGCCTGCCGGAACCAAAGTCCGCAGGCCCTGGAAAGGAGTTCAGGACCGGATGGCCACGGTCCTTTGGAGCGGGAACCCGACAGCAGGAGGCCCCGGCCGGTGGAAGTCCTGTAGGCTCGGTCCGGAACCCAACGGCCCATCTTCAGCGCCCGGTCCGGTGACGACCTTCCGCTTGCACGCCTGCCTCGATTCCCCTTGCTCTGGTCTCCCCAGGCTCCTGCTTCAGCTCTGGCCCACTTGTCTCGTTCTCATTGGAGATACTACTGTTTCGTGGTGTCAAGCCATTGGGCCTTGAAATCTCCGTGTTCGCTGCCCATTGGATGTTTTACCTTTTGTTTACTTCACGTCCTGCCACGCATCCTCGTGCTTGACGCTCTTTAACGTCGTCATTCTTGTTTAAGCAGCACCGCACGTGCACTCTGGTATTTCTCCTTTGTTTTTTTTTTTTCCCGTGACGCGCACTTTTCGAAGGCGCGCACTTTGAACGCGCACCACACATCACATACGCCCCCCTTTTATTCAAGTTTTTTTTTTTAGAAAAAAAAACTGCCGATGAGTGCGCGTTCTGCCCTACGTCACAATTAAACCACATATTTGCACCACGCAGTTCAACACATCACCGGGCTACAGTTCGCTACATCGTCCAAATGTCCAC
The DNA here is from genome assembly GCF_013339725.1 of Rhipicephalus microplus. Taxonomy (NCBI): domain Eukaryota; kingdom Metazoa; phylum Arthropoda; class Arachnida; order Ixodida; family Ixodidae; genus Rhipicephalus; species Rhipicephalus microplus. The sequence goes on from NC_051167.1 coordinate 77,607,761, forward strand.
ACTTAAACTTTAGATTCACCCAAATTGCATTTAAAAGTTCTGAAACCCGGAATAAACCTTTTTACTACAAAATCGACTATGGACAAAGCTACTTGTGTCCGCATCTAAAAGTCGAAGTCCAGAAAGAGCTACCGGTTTTCTAACCCTACACTCAGGTTATCGCGTCCCAACCAGACGCACTGCCCTTCTCGCGCGTTTCGAAAGTAACTGGGGCAAACAAGGCTTTTATGCACTTTCGCTGAAACGCGTGTCTGCGCCCCCGCCGGCCACATTGAACGCTATACCGGTCACCAGAGGAACAGGGCTGCGGTCTCGAGCCGTCGGCGTCGACACGAAACGCACTGAGACACTAACTGTCCAAATGCAACAATCTCTCACAACAAATGCTTCTTTTAATTCCCAGCTAATTGAAAACAACTCGGGGTGCCACCAAAGCCCAAATGCTCGCCATCGTGTGAGGTTCTTGATTCCTTGAGAAGGGAGGCCGTTGTGCGCGTCATATACAGCTCCATGCTTGAGTGGCCTAATTAGAGTTTCCAAACCAATCAGTTCTAGGTTTCAAGACCCTGTCTGGCAGTCCGTCCATACCTACTATCGAGGCCTCACCTCCGGACAAATAGCAGTTACGCTATCCTGTGAACTAGAATCCCCTCTCTCTCTGAGTGAGATATATGTATGGTCTAGGACCATTGACGTGGTGCCTCCTGCTACCTCTGTCGGTACAAAACAATCAGTGGCCACTATATCAGAGCCTTCATGGCATTCGCTGCCATCTTCCCAATGACGTTCTAGCGCTCCTTCCATGGAGCTATTGAGAGGTAGCCCTACCCCTTCCCGAAATGTGCTCGGCCTCTGAGACGTTCTGATACACACCTCATTCTGAATGGAGCTTCTTCGTTCCCTGCTATCGAAGCTTTGCTCCAAACATTTTCCACAGCTTCTAGGTCGCCCATATCCAGGCGCTCTTCTTCATAGGTGCTTGGCCTCTCAGAGGTCCCCAAGCAGCTAACGGAAGTAATATGTTCCCAGCCAGAGAAGCTTTCCGTCGCTTCAACAAACTCCTCATGACTCCTGCCTTCTTGGCTGTCCACCTCTCTGCCTTCCTCTATCTGAGCTTCTCGCTCCGAAGTAAGGCTGTCGCGAGGCTCGAGGCCAACCTTGCAGGAATCGACTTCCCTCCAGCAACGCTGCTATCGGAGCAAACATTCACCGCTTGCTCGACCTTCTGCATCGCCAGCTGCCCCCTTTTCGCCATCGCAAGCTCGAGTCGCCGCTCGAAGTCCACCCTCTCTAATTGGAGCTGCTGCTTCAGTATGCGTGTCTGACGCTCTAGCAACACTTTATTTCACGCGTTACGCGCTCTAGCTCCTCCTTCTTAGCTCTAAGCACCAATTCAAGCTTTTCCTTCGCCGCCTTTCGTTCTGCAGCCCGTTGCTCACGCTCCCTCTCCATCCGCTCCTCGTACCATACTCTAAACTCCGCTCCCGTCAGTCCCATTTTATCCGCCAACTCAATTAACTCCCACGTGTTCGTCATCGTGTTAACCGCGTCAAAAATCTACTGGAAAAACAAACGACTTTGTCCTGTCGCGGACGCCAGTTTGTGATGCGGGGTTCTAGTTGCTGATTGTTTTTCTCCCGGGCTGAGCTCAGAGAGTTTTTCTAATAAGGACAAAGCCGTTCGGTTTCCAAGAAACACACAAAAAGTTTAATTGAAAAGTAAAAAGGCAAAGATTCCTCACAAAACAAAACACTTAATAAACAGTTGACTGGACATGACGAAACACATCTGTAAACACCCAACAAGAACGTTCAAAGTCAGTAACTAAACCTAACGTTCGAAAGGGGCTGAGTGATGGGAGTAGCGCAAGAGTATCGGTGCAGTCTCACCCACAAGTTGTTTTCCGGGCCCGGTGATGAGAAACCGGAACGCCGTGACTCCTGCGTCACTGCGTGGGCTAGGACGAGGACGAGGGAACGCTGGCTGCTGGCGACACGTCGAAAAGCCCTACCAAATCGTGATGGTTTCGGCTTGAGGAGCGTGGACACGTCGGAGACGGGAGAACGCAGGCTGGTGGCGACGCGTCCGGAACTAGGGTCGACCTAGTCAAGCAGCTGGCGCACAGCTCGGGCCCGGAGCCCGACGGCTGTAGCTCGCCTGCCGGAACCAAAGTCCGCAGGCCCTGGAAAGGAGTTCAGGACCGGATGGCCACGGTCCTTTGGAGCGGGAACCCGACAGCAGGAGGCCCCGCCGGTGGAGAGTCCTGTAGGCTCGGTCCGGAACCCAACGGCCCATCTTCAGCGCCCGGTCCGGTGACGACCTTCCGCTTGCACTGCTGCTCGAATTCCCCTTGCTCTGGTCTCCCCAGGCTCCTGCTTCAGCTCTGGCCCACTTGTCTCGTTCTCATTGGAGATACTACTGTTCGTGGTGTCAAGCCATTGGGCCTTGAAATCTCCGTGTTCGCTGCCCTATTGGATGTTGTACCTTTTGTTTACTTCACGTCCTGCCACGCATCCTCGTGCTTGACGCTCTTTAACGTCGTCATTCTTGTTTAAGCAGCACCGCACGTGCACTCTGGTATTTCTCCTTTTGTGTTTTTTTTTTCCCGTGACGCGCAACTTTTCGAAGGCGCGCACTTGAACGCGCACCACACATCACATACGCCCCCCTTTTATTCAAGTTTTTTTTTTTAGAAAAAAAAACTAGCCGATGAGTGCGCGTTCTGCCCTACGTCACAATTAAACCACATATTTGCACCACGCAGTTCAACACATCACCGGGCTACAGTTCGCTACATCGTCCAAATGTCCACACTTAAACTTTAGATTCACCCAATTGCATTTAAAAGTTCTGAACCCGGAATAACCTTTTACTACAAAATCGACTATGGACAAAGCTACTTGTGTCCGCATCTAAAAGTCGAAGTCCAGAAAGAGCTACCGGTTTTCTAACCCTACACTCAGGTTATCGCGTCCCAAACCAGACGCACTGCCCTTCTCGCGCGTTTCGAAAGTAACTGTGGCAAACATGCTTTTATGCACTTTCGCTGAAACGCGTGTCTGCGCCCCCGCCGGCCACATGAACGCTTACCGGTCACAGAGGAACAGGGCGCGGTCTCGAGCCGTCGGCGTCGACACGAAACGCACTGAGACACGAATGTCCAAATGCCACAATCTCTCACACAAATGCTTTCTTTTAATTCACCATCTAATGAACACAAGCTCGGGGTGCCCTCAGCAAGCCAAATGCTCCGACAAGCGTGTGAGGTTCCTGGATTCTTGAGAAGGGATGCCGTTGTGCTCGGTCATTATACAGCTCATCTTGAGTGGACTTAATTATAGGTTCAAAACCAATCACGTTCTCAGGTTCAAGACCCTGTCTGGCATTCTCCATACCTACTATCGAGCCCACCTCCGATTCGATACTGTTTATTTTGAAGAGTGCTTCAGCACTCCCATCGTGTTTTCTCGGACAAATAGCAGTTACGCTATCCTGTGAACTAGAATCCCCTCTCTCTCTGAGTGAGATATATGTATGGTCTAGGACCATTGACGTGGTGCCTCCTGCTACCTCTGTCGGTACAAACAATCAGTGGCCACTATATCAGAGCCTTCATGGCATTCGCTGCCATCTTCCCAATGACGTTCTAGCGCTCCTTCCATGGAGCTATTGAGAGGTAGCCCTACCCCTTCCCGAAATGTGCTCGGCCTCTGAGACGTTCTGATACACACCTCATTCTGAATGGAGCTTCTTCGTTCCCTGCTATCGAAGCTTTGCTCCACAACATCTAGGTCGCCCATATCCAGGCGCTCTTCTTCATAGGTGCTTGGCCTCTCAGAGGTCCCCAAGCAGCTAACGGAAGTAATATGTTCCCAGCCAGAGAAGCTTTCCGTCGCTTCAACAAACTCCTCATGACTCCTGCCTTCTTGGCTGTCCACCTCTCTGCCTTCCTCTATCTGAGCTTCTCGCTCCGAAGTAAGGCTGTCGCGAGGCTCGAGGCCAACCTTGCAGGAATCGACTTCCCTCCAGCAAACGCTGCTATCGGAGCAAACATTCACCGCTTGCTCGACCTTCTGCATCGCCAGCTGCCCCCTTTTCGCCATCGCAAGCTCGAGTCGCCGCTCGAAGTCCACCCTCTCTAATTGGAGCTGCTGCTTCAGTATGCGTGTCTGACGCTCTAGCAACACTTTATTTTCACGCGTTACGCGCTCTAGCTCCTCCTTCTTAGCTCTAAGCACCAATTCAAGCTTTTCCTTCGCCGCCTTTCGTTCTGCAGCCCGTTGCTCACGCTCCCTCTCCATCCGCTCCTCGTACCATACTCTAAACTCCGCTCCCGTCAGTCCCATTTTATCCGCCAACTCAATTAACTCCCACGTGTTCGTCATCGTGTTAACCGCGTCAAAAAATCTACTGGAAAAACAAACGACTTTGTCCTGTCGCGGACGCCAGTTTGTGATGCGGGGTTCTAGTTGCTGATTTGTTTTTCTCCCGGGCTGAGCCTCAGAGAGTTTTTCTAATAAGGACAAAGCCGTTCGGTTTCCAAGAAACACACAAAAAGTTTAATTGAAAAGTAAAAAGGCAAAGATTCCTCACAAAACAAAACACTTAATAAACAGTTGACTGGACATGACGAAACACATCTGTAAACACCCAACAAGAACGTTCAAAGTCAGTAACTAAACCTAACGTTCGAAAGGGGCTGAGTGATGGGGAGTAGCGCAAGAGTATCGGTGCAGTCTCACCCACAAGTTGGTTTTCGGCGGTGATGAGAAACCGGAACGCCGTGACTCCTGCGTCACTGCGTGGGCTGGACGAGGACGAGGGAACGCTGGCTGCTGGCGACACGTCGAAAAGCCCTACCAAATCGTGATGGTTTCGGCTTGAGGAGCGTGGACACGTCGGAGACGGGAGAACGCAGGCTGGTGGCGACGCGTCCGGGAACTAGGGTCGACCTAGTCAAGCAGCTGGGCGCACAGCTCGGGCCCGGAGCCCGACGGCTGTAGCTCGCCTGCCGGAACCAAAGTCCGCAGGCCCTGGAAAGGAGTTCAGGACCGGATGGCCACGGTCCTTTGGAGCGGGAACCCGACAGCAGGAGGCCCCGGCCGGTGGAAGTCCTGTAGGCTCGGGTCCGGAACCCAACGGCCCATCTTCAGCGCCCGGTCCGGTGACGACCTTCCGCTTGCACTGCCTGCCTCGAATTCCCCTTGCTCTGGTCTCCCCAGGCTCCTGCTTCAGCTCTGGCCCACTTGTCTCGTTCTCATTGGAGATACTACTGTTTCGTGGTGTCAAGCCATTGGGCCTTGAAATCTCCGTGTTCGCTGCCCATTGGATGTTTTACCTTTTGTTTACTTCACGTCCTGCCACGCATCCTCGTGCTTGACGCTCTTTAACGTCGTCATTCTTGTTTAAGCAGCACCGCACGTGCACTCTGGTATTTCTCCTTTTGTTTTTTTTTTTTCCCGTGACGCGCACTTTTCGAAGGCGCGCACTTTGAACGCGCACCACACATCACAGTCATGTACCATCTTTTACTCCAACTCGAGGTAGTAATTTTAAACGCGAAGAGTTTTCAGAGGTTATGAGCCACAAAAACCCCGAACTCGGATAGTTTTTACTTACAGTGTACATGTCAGCATACGCAACAACACTGTGCAATTTCAAGAAAAACAATTGTCACTACTAAGAGGAAACAAAAACAGCACGAATAATTGCAGGCATTCAAAACATTTGTTCACAACCAATATGTACACATCAGAAACAGTTGTTCGTACAAGCATATGACGAAATACAAGGCGAAGTGAAAAATGGCAGCATATCCCCAGAGTGAATGATGGAGAGTGGGGCGAAGAATTCGTCCGTCCATTCGTTCTTGCTTCCGTCCGTCCATGCGTCCGTCAGTGTGACCGTCCATGCATCCATCAGCCCGTCCGCGCGTGCGTCTGTTCGTGCGTCCGTCCCTGCGTTCGCCCATGCAGCCGCCCCTGCGTCCGTTCATGCGTCCATCCATGCATCTGTCTATGTGTCCGTTCGTCCATCTATTCAACACTCCAAGTACCACTATCTCGCATCTTTTCATCATATATTCCCCATATAGAAGCACCGCCATCCAGCGGACATTCCAAAGACTAAACGAGAGGTGGCACACGCACACTTTTTTACCGCTTGCGCTTCGGGTCCACTTCCCACCTTTAACTACCTCGAGTTCATGGTATATACTAGTTCACTGTATTCATGGCACTGCGGCCGAACGCTCGCTAAAACTTTCAAAAACCAATGAGGTTACGCCCAGCGAGTATGACGTAGCAAACTTTTTCAGTCAGAAAGTGCTCAATGTACATGTCAATGGCTGCTAATGGGAAATGACAGGCGGAGAATTCGGCTTTTACTTTCTTACGGCTTGTGCGTTGTATCTACTTCCCTTTTTTAACCACCTCGACTTCATTCATGGTATATACAAGTTCATTGTATTCATGGCACTGCGGCTCAACGCTCGCTAAACCTTTCTAAAGCTAAGGAGGTTACACCCAGCGAGTATAACGTAGCAACCCTTTCTTTTCAGACAGTGCTCAATGTACATGCCAATGGCTGCTAATGGTGATCGCAGCCTGCGCGTTAACTAAAAGCGGAATGCTCCTGTCTCTCATTCCCCATTAGCAGCCATTGACATGCACATTGAGCACTATTTTTATTGTTCAACAACGCACAGAAGAAGTCTCTCACCGGCACCACCTTTGGAGGTCAAAAATGTTATACTTGTTACTAACTACGGGGGACGAACGGGTGCCGCTATAAGGAGCTTCGCCCCTAAAAACGGATACACTGGCTAAAGTTACAGTTAAAAGTTTTAAAACATTAAAAACAAGAAACAAGACGCTTCGGCTTCCCTACCGAAACTTTGTTTACAGACGGGCTTTCGGCTTCATACAATGTAAGGCACTTTCCTTAGGAAGCAATGACAGTCAATTTTAGACAAAAATGTATTCACACCTTATATTACAAAGGTATTGCGAAGTGCAGTAATGACATGCGGGTCACGGCTTCATACAATGGCCTGTGGAGATAGGTTGGAAGAGTGTGCGCTAGCATACTGTAGCCATAATTTGTTCTACACCTTGGTAAGACAAATTTATTTGTTTTGGGAGTCGGGTACGGATTGTGATGATGTGTGAGCGTTACAATATTCGAAAAGAAGGGTCATTTTGGCTGACTGCTTTCTTATAGAAGGCAACGAATTTGTAGTCGAACATGCGGTCAATTTTCACTATTTTATACTGCTGGTATAAAGGAAAAGTTGGGGAATCATACGACACGTTTGCAACCGCACGAAGTAGTTTGTTCTGTAGACTTACAAGTCTTTGTATATTTGTTATTGTGGTGTTCCCCCATACTAAGAAGCAGTAACTGACATGGGATAAAAAAAAAGCCATAATAGAGACCCAATTTTGTTTTTGCAGGTAAAGGGCCTTTGTTGCGCCAAATTATCCCATTAAACCTCGAAAGTGCGACACAGATTTTGCTTACGTGGGCGTTCCACGACATCGTGGTAGTAAACACTACGCCAAGTGACGTGAAATCGGCAACATATTCAATGGCAGTATTCTCTAAAGAAAGGCGAGGCGGGTCCAGGACTTGATTCCCTTTTGGATGAAATAATATAGCCTTAGTTTTCCCGCTATTTATTTTTAAGGAATTAAGGAAAGAACATTCTGTTAGTGATGTCAATACCCTAATGGCCTCACCTGTTAGTTAAACAATATCGCGGGAAGAGGGGAATATGCTGGTGTCGTCCGCATAAATTATATATTTTACGACCTTACGAATGTTGCAAATATCATTTATATACACGTTAGAAAGCAGGGGTCCTAAATGGCTGCCTTGGGGCACACCATTTCTAATCTTCAGGTTTTCAGAGGGACAATGGTTTAATACAACGTACTGGGAGCAGGAACTGAGGTAGGATATAATAAGTTGAGGGCATGCCCACGAACGCCATAGTGCTCCAGTTTTTTTAAAGGGCCACTCACCAGGTTTAACGGATTTGAAAATTTTGAGCTGACAAGCGCGATGCGTAGACGAGGCGGTAATGATCACGTCTGCCAAAATATGCAACGCTAAGTGTCGCGGAAACGGGTCAAATTTCAAGATGAACGCTGCTCCCCCTCCCCTCTGTCGGTGCACGGCTAGAGATTGAGGGCATGACATGGACGTATGAATGGGTACACGGCAATGCAGTGGCGTTGTTCATCTACGTAGACGACTCTGCTCTGACGTTGTCAGCAGTATAACACGTGACATGCCAAAAATGATTTAACGCAACACGAGTAGTTTATGTATTTGTTGCTTTGAGAGATTAATAAAACTTGAAATAAATAATGAGACGCAATAAAAAATTGTGCGCATTTTTTTTCATTTTTTCTCGTGAATTGCTACGAGATGCGGGGCTAATGTGTCAGCGTTTCGCATGCGTTCGTGTCCCCGCGGTCAGCGCATTGAGCAGACGACCGCCGTGGAACGCTCGCGTTCGCTAATTCATTGTAGTCATGATGACATTACCATCTGGTGCACAGGTGGAAGTGAGGGGCAGATTGAGAGCGCTCTACAAGAAGCGATTGACACCGTAGAAGAGTACCTTCGCCCTTCCGGGCTCAAGTGCTCCTCGAGTAAGTCAGAACTTTTGCTTTATCGGACTGCACGCCGGGGACAGAAGCCCAGGGGATGGAAGCCGTTAAACCAGATAGACATCCACCTCCGCACAAATCAAGGGGATGCCATCCAAAGGGTCGACTCCATCAAAGTCCTGGGCGTGCTGATAGAGTCTACCGGCGCCAACAGCAAATCTATAGCCAAGTTAACTTGGAAAACAGACAGTGCGGTGCACCTCATACGCAGAGTGGCCAACAAAAGAAATGGGATCAAGGAAGACAACCTCATCAGGTTGGTGCATGCGTTTGTTCTAAGCCACTTCACGTACGAGGCAGCAATGCACAACTGGTCAAGAGCAGAGTCCGAGACACTGAATGTGCTCCTCAGGAAAGTTATCAAGAAGGTCCTTGGCCTATCCATACATACCAGCACCGAGCGTCTGCTTGAGCTTGGCATACACAACATGCTCGAAGAAATAGAAGAAGCCCAAGAGAGAGCACAGTTTGCAAGGTTATCTACAACAAGGTCGGGGAGAATGATCCTACAGGAGCTGGGCCAACACCCAGTAGCAATAAGGCGCAATTACAATGATATCCCTGACAACATCAGGGAGACTATCACGGTATCTCCAATACCAAGAAACATGCATCCAGAACACAACGCCGGATGAAGAGTAGCGAGGGCCAGGACTATACTTCGTCAAGTCTCAAACGAGGAACGAGGGGTCGTATTTGTTGACGCGGCTTCCTACGCCAATGGGAAAGCGTTTGTGGCAGTGGTGGTCAATGGGGCTGGCCATGTCGTCAACTCAGCGACGGTCAGGACGAAAGACCCAATCATTGCGGAACAGGTGGCCATCGCCTTAGAACTCAAGATGAATAACATTGAAGTCGTCTACAGTGATTCCATGGCAGCACTACGGGCGTTCGCCAAGGGGACGGTCTCTGAACAAACGCTGAGAATACTTCATGGCAAGAACATAACGCATCATCTTCTGAGTTGGTTCCCAGCTCACCTTGGACAAATCAACGATTCTCCTCCCAATCTCAATGAAGCAGCACACGAGGTGGCGCGAGAACTCTACAACCGCGCCTTCCCGGGGATGCGTTCTACCGGTGAAGGGGATAACCGGGAAATTCTTACAACATATAACGAGCTCACGAAACATTTCTACCTGTCTAGAAGGATTTTCCCTCCACCTCACAAAAATCTAACCCGGCCCCAAGCACTTATATTAAGGCTTTTGCAAACGCGGATGTACCCTAATTTGAAAATGTTACACATCATGTACCCTGATCTATACCCAAGTAATCTTTGTCCACATTGTGGGGAAATAGCTCCATTAGAACACATGCTCTGGCAGTGCACCAAATTCGCTCATTTATCGAACATCACCTCTGCCAGATGGGAGGCGGCAATCCGCAGCTCGTCCTTGGCAGATCAGCTCTGGGCTGTCCACCAAGCCCCCGAGGCGGCTGAGGAGCTTGGCATCTCAGTCCCCACGTGGGAGCTGCCCGCAACACAGTGATCTGTGTTTTGGAGGACCAAATAAAAGTTTATCCAATCCAATCTACTCTACTGCGTCTAACTAGCGTTTCCAAACCATCCCGCAGAAACAGACAGAAGACCACAAAATAACACTGGTCAACAAAGCAACGCTGCTCGTGTGCTCGGGGATTGGACTTGTTTGGGCACGTCATGCGCACGTCACCTCTTGGTCGAATGCCGGAGAGGGTGGGGAAAAGATTTCTCTTGCGAAGACTACGCAGAGGAGCGGCAAGGGTTTTGTGCTCGCCTCCTCTCATCCTCGTTTCGCGCCGCTTCAAAAAACCTGTTTTCTCCGCTCGTGATGAATCGATTCAAAAATTTTTTCGTGGCAAAATCTTCCTCGTCGGACACCCAACAACTTCCACTGTCTAACTAAAATTTGGTATGGGGTCTGGTGAGTGGCCCTTTAAGAGGATCTCACGATTCAAACAATCAACGCTTTACTGAAATCAACGAAAATGCCTAATGTTAGCAACCACGATTCAAAATTTTTTAAGATGTACTCCTTTTGGTCAAGCAATCAGTGCTCAGTATACCTGTTTCTGGTGAAGTCATACGGACAATCAAACATTACAAATTATTTTCAAATGAAATTATATAACCGTCGATATATTAAGCGTTCGAGCCCCTTCGACAAAAATGGGATCACAGATATTGACCTATAATTTCCAGGTACAGTTTTGTCGCCTTTGTTGTAAATTACCGCTACTCTGGCACGTTGCGTTCCAACCGGAAATCGTCCCAACTTGAGTACTATCTTATAGATGCAGAAGACAAGACACAATTAAAGGCAGCACGTATTTTGCCGGCCGGCTTCTAACATTACCTGAATCAAGGCTTTGGGTATCTTTCAGACTACTGCATACTGAAAAAACCTTGACTTCATCGGTAGGTTCAAGAACCAGAGATGGTCCCACCCTGTCACCCAGAAAACTGTATAAACCAGGGTTGTAATTACTGCCACCAACTTCACAGAAAAATTTATTGAAAACATTGGCAGACAGGAATCTGTCAGTTCCCCGCGGTCAATATTCAGACTTTTGATTTGCTGGGAGACTGTGTTTCTGTTTAGAAGTGCTGCTAGCCTCTTCCATTTTTCTTTTGGGTTGCAAGCGAGGTTTTTATCAAACAGGTGCTGGTAGTAGGCAACCTTCGATACCCGAATTTCTTCGTTTAGCCGCTTTCGCACAGACTTGTATCGAGCTAACTCCTGCCGTTCTTTACTCTTCAGGAATTCAGCGAACAGTTTGTTTTTCTTTTTTACTTGTCGAATAAGGCGAGTAGTCATGCACGGTTTACGAGCATTTTTAGCGGGCAAGATATCGACAATCAGAAAACATTCATAATAGATATGGAGAAAAAGTCGTGGAAATTCGTCAGCGGCACCCGTAAACATACAGTAATGCTACGCTGATGAGTCATTAAGACAACTCCGGAAGGACACTGTGTAAATTTTATATCCCATATATCACAAGAGAACGGCTATGATAAATAGGTTGGTTTTTCTCTGAATATTGGTGACCATTTAGTTATCGACCCCCTAAGACAGTTAATTTATAAAATATCAACGTACAACTAAACTGCTGCTAAATGGTTGTATCGAAGCTCTCTCATTTGACAGTGAATATCAATTTCCAATATTTCATCGCTTTCCATTACTTTGTGAAATTCGTACGGGTCACGGCAGTACGCAAAGCATTCTTCTATCTTCCTTAGAAAAGAGTCTCACTGAAGCATTGCAGGACGTTTCTACAATGCGGGACGTGAATAAACTTACTAGCGTGCCTACTCTACCCCTACGACATGAAATGTTTCATTCGACTGATGGCAGTGCGTTTGCCCAATATTACGACGTAAAAAAAAAAGATCCCATGGCCCGGTGTGCATTTGGCTAAGACGACACAAAGGCAAGAGCCCCCCCCCCCCCCCACTTCTTTTTCATCCAATAATAATATCCGATATCTTACGGCCCAATCGCGCGATGAGAAACGTCGTTGTGCAGGACTCCTGGAATTTTGACCCCCTCGAGGTGCACTGACATCGAACGGAACACGCGCCTCCAGTATTGTGCCTCCACCGAAATTAGAGCGTCGCGGTCGGGATCGAAATCGCTCCGAGCACCGAAACTACTCTACCACCGCGGCGGACGCCAACCTTTCCTCGAGAGCGGGCGAACGATGGAACCGGCATAACACATTCACCGTCATCAAGCATTCAGAAGAAGTAGTCACTAGATAAGGCCATTGCGAGCGAGTTTACGAGATTGTCACTGGCATCGCACGCAAGTAAGGTCTCGAAAGATGAGTCTTATATGCGAAGCGAGCATGATTTAAACGTAAACATGTTCGACAGAGATCTCTCTGGCTGGTTAAAAATTACTCGAATAAAACAAGCGTCAGAGCCAATCCTAATTTACATCTTTTTTATATTAAAATGTAAAACTAGCTCAACGTTTCGGGACCCATTCGGTCTCTTCTTTAGGGGTTGAGTGTCCGAAGCTAGCGCCTTATATTGGAGGTGGCTCCCTCTCCCCCATCCTTCTTCCCACCGTTATTGTTGCTGTGGTTTGTCCCCTGCTTTTGAAGACCGTGTACATATACTGTCGGCAGAGTCCCAGCTGAGCGGTTATTGTTTCTAGTTGTTTAGAAATGTTATGGTGGTGACCTTTAAACAGGTCATGGTAGCAACCTCTAAACAGAGCATGAGTGACCTTTAATCAAAGCCATTGAAACTATGACATCAAAAAAGTCAGCCGCGCTTCGAGTCCGTAGTATTTTTCGGAAGTTTTAGATGCTCTTCTTTCTTCTCAAGCAGTCAGCACCCCTTGAAGAGAGCGGGCGGAAGATGGAGGGAGAGAAGAAACAACTTATAAAGAAAAGGTATGGAAGATAACCAGGCTGAGCTCCGTCGGCTTCCCTGCGTTGGGGAAGGAGAAGAAGACCGTACGACAGTTTACTACCCCATTTTTTCTGTCCTCTGAGTTTCAAGGACTTAAGCACCTCAGTGTCTTAATTCGTTCGTATGTAAACAAAAAACGAGATACTGTGCAATGACAGTGCACGTTAATGGACACCCGATTGTCTATATGCGCAGAGCCCTTAACAACGGTTTGCCCCATAACCTTATCGTAAATTCGGTGCATAAAACATTAAATATTTTAATTGTGAAAGAAAGTGATACCACCTTCTCTCTATCAAAGATAGGAGCAACAAAAGGAAGGACAGTACGCAGATTGACATGAAGTGAAACACTAAAATGGGTTTCGGACTTATACAAAAGTGTACCGGCCATTTTCTGTCAGCTCTCTCCAGACTGTCCAACAAAAGAAGTTACCGGCTAGTATTTTTCAAGAGTGTGTTACCTCGGACCAAAAATCGCCTACCGACTGTAATACATAAGTTCTTCATAGAAAAATGCGAAGACCTTTACATTGTTTATGTGAACAGCTGATTGATTGATATGTGGGGTTTAACGTCCCAAAATATGTGAACAGCTGCTGCAACATCTATCTATCTATCTATCTATCTATCTATCTATCTATCTATCTATCTATCTATCTATCTATCTATCTATCTATCTATCTATCTATCTATCTATCTATCTATCTATCTATCTATCTATCTATCTATCTATCTATCTATCTATCTATCTATCTATCTACTATCTATCTATCTATTCTATCTATCTATCTATCTATCTATCTATCTATCTATCTATCTATCTATCTATCTATCTATCTATCTATCTATCTATCTATCTATCTATCTATCGATCTATCTATCAGATGAGCTTTTGACAGAAAGACCTTCAATCCTACGAATTAACATTTTAATTTCTTCAATCACTTCCTCAATTCATGAGAACTAAGAAGCAATGATTGTTAATTTTGACTCTTCTCTCATTCCGCTTTCTCCTTGCCTCTCCCCCCTTCACAGAGTAGGGTGGCCTACCGGGCTCAGGTCTAGTGAATCTCCCCACTTTCCTTCCTATTTTCTCTCGGTAGTGCAGTGTCTATAAAAAACGAGCCCTTCAATTTCCACTTTCCGTAATTGATGTCTCTAGCCATGTTAACATGTCTACCGCCCCACAAGAAAGTATACGTCGCGTGTTGCTGGTGGCGACATAGCAACGACAACGAAGTGGCTGCAGGCGCGATGAGGCACACGCGGGCCGTGAAATAAATCAGTTGGTTATCGGACTTGACGTAGCAGCATCCTTTTTTCTTTGCCTCACCGCTACAGTGGTGATTCCGCACCATGGATTCACATTCCAGAAGATTCCACCGGAGGCTTCCTCTGAGCCAACCAACACCTGACACGCCTATTACAATGGTGTGACAACCAGATGAAACAACGCGCCCTGCAACCTGTTACCGCTGTAGTTGCCCGAACTTTGGCCTGGAAGCCCAGCCATCTGTTGTTGTTGTTGTTCTCCTATTGTTAGTGGCGCATACCCACTGTGGGGGATCGGCCAAGAATCGAGTGGTTTTAAAATTTACTGTTCAGATTTGGAATGATGGAGGTTTAACAGAAAGATTACCGATAGCCTAGGAAAGTGTGGTGCTTAATGTAATGCATACAAATATTTACATAAACGAATTTATTCTTAGAATAGAGCAATAATCTGATTTGATACGTATATAATTATGTGTACCTGTTAGGCTAATGAAACTGGTTAATTAGTCAACCTATTAGTTTCATCAACATAGTCACGGACGGCCGCGCATACTGTCGCATTAGAGAAACCAGAAATGGAAGCTCCAAAAGACAAAATGACAGGCAGAGATAAGTCCATACTAATACCACGTAAAGGTATTTTTAATAGGGTTTTTCGTAATGTGTTAAACCGCCTGCAGGTCAAAAAGAAATGGTCGATTGTTTCCAGTTCATCACAGAATGCACACAGTGGCGAAGGTGCCTGAGCAGACCTGTGTTTATAGAAATTTAGATTTGGTACCCGGCAACGCAGCCTTGTCATAGCTACTTCTTGTTTTCGAGTGCGGCAAAAGTCTCTTCACCAGGTATATAATAAATGGCGATATTCTGTAGAGTTTGTTAGTGCTGAACCTTTAAAGACTTGCATAAGCGTACGTCTGCGGAATCGAGCAGCAGTCAAATAAGCGGATGATGGACAGAGCGGTAGAATTGGTTCGCTAATTGACAACTTAACTAAGGGATCGGCTATTTCATTTAGAAACAAACCTTTACGTCCAGGCACCCAAACTAATCGTACTTTTCTCAAATGCGCAGGTAATAGTGCACGGAACGCCTTTGTTACGTGATTATCAGCACCAACAGAAAGTGCCGCACAGAGAGATAGGGAATCTGTTATTATGACAGCTGATGTAATTGCTGTATCTAACTTGCGTAAGGCGAGCATTACTGCCAGAAACTCAGCCATAAAAACGGGTATGAAATCGGGTAGTCGAAGGGAATAAATCCAATTTAAAATCTGGCTGAAAATACCAACCCCTGACTTTTCGTCGTATTGCGAGGCGTCTGTAGCAATAATAACGTTCGTTGTAATACGGCGCAGGTGATCTTGTAGTAAACCATCCAAAATATTTTGGGGAAGTATTTTGGCATTATTAGGAACAATGTCGTCGAATTGAATTTCCACCGGAGCTGAATTATCATGACTCGGCATGATGTCACATATACGTACGTTTAGAGGCGCCAGTAAATTTTGCACAAATATAATTTGCGGCGTGTGAAATCGCGGCCATCTAGCAGCAAAAAAATGATTCCGGGGTGGAAATAAAGGCTGTTTCTGAATGTCGTAATGGTGATTCATAAATTTTTAAGAATGGCTGAACAGTCAGAAGGCGAATTCTACAAGAAAGCGGAGGGACCCTCGATTCGAGATACAATTGTTGGCTACTGTTTTGGGAAGGCCAAGGCATAAGCGCAAAGCTTCTTTTTCCAGAAGAATTAGAGGCCGCAACTTGTAAGCTGGAACTCCAGAGAAAAGTACACAACCAAATTCCAAAATGGGACGAACGTACATGCGATATATCATTATTAATGTGTCTCTTCTCATATCTATGTGGTAGTTGCCTAGCCTACGTAATATGCCAATGGCCCGCACACCTTTTCCGGCGATATATCTGGTTCCTCAAAATGGCTGGTCCCGCACATGCCTCCTCGCGCCTGGAGTTACTTCGTCGTTGTTACCGCGTCGGTACCAGCAGCATATGTATGAGGACAATGAGCAAACAGATATTTTATTTTTAATTCTTTGAAAATTTCAGAAAGATTTCTTGAAAAGCCCCGTATGTGAAGCAGACACTTTCGATCGCCTGTATACAACAAGGCATGTCACCATGCACGTATTTCATTCTGCCCGTTCCCTTCATTGCACCAAACATGAAGGTGCCCAAGTCTTCGCCGAAGAAATGCTGATTTTTTTGTATCCTAGGTATTGGTATTCTGCAAACTGCAACAGTAGGCCCCGGAATGACTAAGCAAGGCTGTGAAGCGCAAATAAGGAAAATGAGGATGCACAGGAACCGAAGATGAGGGAGAACCTCATACAGAACACGGAGGGATAAAGGGATGCAGGGTAGGTCACATGAAAGCAAGAACTGTTTTGGAAAGTATGTGAGACAAGAAGAGTGGCAGGCAGGCGTTTTCTCGGGATTGTCGGCAGGCGCCTTAGATATGTGGAATGGAAGGCCTACATGTAACAGGAGGGCTCACTGAGAGCATCGAGAATAAACAGTAGGCTAACGTGCGGGCTCATGCGCGATTCGCTCATAACCCAAAAGCTCGCTGTGCTTTGGAAGAGGGGTTCACACTACTTTGCGTAAAGGTCGTGGTGAGGAGGAAGAAAGCGAGAAAATTGGGACGAAAGGGTTTAAACCACGAGGGAGAACGCGGAACGAAAATAAGTAGGAGGTAGGGTAAAGAAGTGAGGAAGGGGCTTACTGAAAAAAAAAAAACAGGACACGACGAGAAAGGATTAGTGCAGGCACGCTCGTCCACGAAATAACGCCTGCGTGTGATCATGGTACAGGAGAGCAGACCAGTGGGGAGGAAAGGGAAGCGCTCGTGCACGTGAGGGGCTACAGTCGGGAGGGCAGGAGGGGTTAGGTGGGTGGAAAAAGGTGGGTTTCCCGTGATCGACCAGAGACCGCTCGCGGGCTTGGACAAGGAAGGAAGGGAAGTAGGGAGCTTGCAGGCACGCCTGAGGGAAGAAAATGTGGGCTGTAAAGGTGGCCCGAGGGATGCGAGGGATGGTTGGACGGGAAGGAGGACGTTTTTGGGAGCCATCGGAAGTGATGGAAGGAAAACCGCCCGAGCGAACGTGAAGGGAAGGAGCGCGCGACGTGAAAGGGGTCGATAGGAATTCGGGAGCGCTGTCAAATGAACGGAGTAGAGGGAATCTGAGAAGGAGTGCGGGGGAGGTTTGGATTTCAACCGCGCCGGCAATGCTGACGAGGGGGGGGGGAGAGGCTGGTGCCTTGGGATGCGTGTGTTTGTACGTGTGTGCGTGCGCGCGCGAAGGAGGATAGTATAGAGGCGCGTAGGGACGCGTAGGGACGCGCGAGATACGACGGCCGATGAGAGGAAGGAGGAGAGAGAAGGAAGTGGAAACTGGCGGCGCTGCTATGGTCTCGGTCCGGTGGTTATGAAGCGGCGTTCGCCGGGGATTGTGGACGCAGAGACGCAGTGCAGCCGGCACTGAAACGATACGCGTCGCTCGTTCGCTCGCCCGCCGTCGAAATGGAGGTCATCCCTACGGATCAGACTCGGCGACGCTCTCTTGCGTAGCTCGCTTCCCCCTTCGGAATTGAGAGAGAGAGAAGCCGTAGTGTTCTACTCGCCGGTATATACTGGACGCCTCGGCGATGCCGCCGAAGGGAATTGGGGAGAAGGAGAAGGGGATGGGAGGAAAAACGTGGGAAGCTTGAAGCCCGTTTGATCGCGGTGGTTCTTCGCCGAAGACCCCCCCCCCCCCCCTAGTCTTGTCGGAGGGAAGTGCGTTTTCTTTTTCATTTTTTGTGTACTTTCACGAGCCGCTGAGGGAGGGCGTTTTTGTATCGCTTCTGGGTTTGGCGAGCATTTCATTGGTTTATCAGGGTCGCCACGGAATATGGAACTACGGGACGGTTTATGACTGCGTAGGTGTAGACTAAGTCCGGTGAAAATAGGCGCTGCGGTGCCCGTACGTCCGGTGAATGCATTACGCGCTGCCTGCTGCTTTTTCATGTGTTCGTATAAAAACGGATACGATGATGTTCGACTGTGTTTAGAATGGTGAACTTAGAATGCCGTTGGCACTTGTCTATTGTGAGAGGTGTCTAGAAAATTGTTCGCGGGGCTTTATTGTGGTGAAGCGCAGGGGATATTAATCTAATTCGAAGTTTCTTACCACTACACTTCCTCCTATGATAACATCACGATGTACATGTGTTTTAAGTAAATGTAGGGGTGACGCCATTTCAATGATGTTGAGAATTCTTGGCATGATTTACTAGTTGTTGTAAGTTGTCCAATAGGTATGTTGCTGCTCAAACTTCTACCAAAATATACTCCTACACCATGAATTCCTAACATTGCAAAGATTTCCATCGTTCAAATTAAGCTCACTGCTTGGGGGGATGAAAATTCAATGAACTCGAGGTCTGGTCAGTGACTATGCTGGCTGTAAGTATCTATTGTTGTGATCAGCATCGCCACCACCAATATTTTTTTTTCTTTTTTCATGGTGCCACTCAACTATCTTGAGAAAAAATAAACATCTTGAAGTATCTCTGACATAAATGGGACCTTTTGTTCATTTATTTTGTTCACCGTTCACTTGTAGCTTGTAGTCACAGGGGCGATAGCGCCTTCCACTAGATATTGTACATTAACTGTGACCCCAAATAAGCGTGCTTTATTGCGTGTTCAAACTGTTAGTCATTTTCAAATTCATCTATGAGATTCCTCACGACTCTCACAACAAAGTGACCAACGCTGAGAACCATACATTTACAGGCGAAATTTATTGCGCCGTAGCCACTGAGCCTTCCAGCGATTCTTACCAGAATCATGACAAATACATCACAGCAAGTATGGTTAGAAGCCACGCTGTAGTTTTGGAGAATGTTTCAAGAAACGTCTTGAAATTATGAGAAATACCTAACAGGGAATATCAGTGGAACCAACGTTCCGATAGGTGGACTTGTGTTCCGCTGCCTTGACGTAGACGCGATTCCGTTTGTCAAAACGTTGCCTTCAGCAACATTATTTTTTGCACGATTTTCATAGCTGCGTGTACGAGCCGCTTGTGCACGGACTAAGTGTAAACGCGACTGGCATTTAGGACGGCTAGTACACGAGTCACTGTTTTACTCGATAGTGTATGTGCCATTTTTCGATTTTTCTTCACCTCCCTAGATAATATCTGCCTTTTCCATAGAGAAACCTCCTGAACATCGGTGCTGTGCCGTCTACGTTCGTCGGGCCGATTAGCGCTGTTCTGCCCGAACATTATTCTTTAGTAATATTGCTAGGACATCAGTAGCAGGTCCTCGCTTATGCGTGGCGTAGTAACTTCCTTAAACAGAGGGTCGCTTTCTCCGTGCCCCGCCCATACTCTGCCACGTTCACTTCCGTTCCAGCTAGCTCCATGATACGTAATTTTGCTTTGACACCGGATCTTCATGAGCCATTGATGTTTGGATGCTGTTAAAGAGACCCGTGGGAGACAGCTCTCAAGACAACCAAGAGGACATAGTTGAGTCCTGATCGTTTAAACATACTCGACGAAAAACCTTTCCCACACACAGATACAAAATCAGTAGGACAACTGCGACTGTCAAAACGCTGTCGCTAAACCGCGTAAATGTTGACATTATGGTATGAAATCTACAATCGGAGCATAATATTTGGGATAACGTTGAATCTACTGCGAGAGAAATAGAGATAGAGCAAGTTCATTAGAAGGTAGAGAGGTCGGCCGGAGCTTGTGCGCTCTGACCTGCTACTCTGCACAAGGGAGAAGGAAAGTGACGAAAAAAGTGGGCATATCCCACGCACCATTAAAATCGATGTTATGCGGAACATCGGAGGGAAGCCAACTGTGGCGCAATTTTTTGATTGAGCAAAATGTTATGAAAAGACTCCATTACATATGTACGTTCAGACATATGTTGAACAATAACGCGTGATTTATAAAATCAACTGTTTACACTTGCGTAACAATTCCAACAGATACATTGGTATACTATCAACACCAGAAGCGGTGAGCTGATATGAAGTGCTGCTGATCGCGAGGATGGTAGCCCTGGATACTCCTACATAAATTAACTTTAGTGCGCGGCACTTCACAACAATTTACGTTAACCCAACGTGAAGTTCGTTATCATGAGAGTATATATCACTTTTATAAAGCTATAAAGCCAGAACTGCAACCGCGATTAACGTTTTACCAACATTAACCTCTATTAGGTCTTTTTACAAAGCAGTTATGAGACCACGGGTGGCTCTGTGGTGAAATACTTAATTGCCACGCAGAGTGTTTAGGTTTTTGATTCCTGCTGACATTAATTTTCGGATACGGGTGGCTCTGTGGTAAAATACTTGATTGGCACGCAGAGTGTTTAGGTTTGATTTTTGTTGACAATAATTTTTGGATTAATCGGGTCAACACCACCGGTGTCAGTTTTTACTGCCACTCTCACATTTTAATTACGAATGTTTATTATCGCCATTACTGGGTATATATAAACCGTTAACCACGTGCACATATACACCGATGGTTCAACCACAGCGTTTGGTTCTGGTGGTGCGGTGGTAATTCCAGCTAGAGGAATCACTCGGCGAATCAAGCTGTCACATGTCACTATGTCTACGGCGGCAGAACTTGCGGCTGCGCGTGGCGCCCTAGAGTACATCAAATCCCAGATACCGAGTACATGGGCCGTGTTTTCCGACTCAAAACCGGCCCTACAGAACATGCAGTCAGTCCTTCGACGAGGTCCATGAACAATTAACTTACGAAGTTGTCAAGCTTCTTCACCACGTCACAGAAATAGGCCACGAGGTCAAGTTTCAGTGGCTTCCTAGCCATTGTATGATCAGTGGCAATGATTCCGCAGACAACGCGGCTCGCACATCGCACCAAGAAGAGCACATCCTTCCGATTCCTTTGTCAAGGACTGACGCTGCAAAGCAACTTCGTCACCTGGCCCGTAGTCTGTGTCTGCAGGAGTGGAGCACCCGAAGCATAAGACATACGATACTATACGAAATAAACCCTCGACTGGAACTTCGACCTCCATCCGGACTTCGTCGACGTGAAGCTTTGCTTCTTTGTCGTCCTTGGTTGGGGGTTGCCTTCACAAAAGCATATAGAACCCTCATCGGATTGACCGACAATGCGGAATGCGACGTCTGCTGCACCAAAGAAGACATCGACCATCTGATATGCCATTGCCCTCGATTTGCCTCTGAAAGACAGAAGCGTTCGGACGCATTGCGACAATTGGACGATCGGCCACTCTCTGTGCAGATGCTACTGGAACACCGTCATCGCCTTTCGTCGGCCCAAAAAGCAGTCAAGCTGTCTTGTGCTTTTGAGGACTACAGGCCTATGTGACCACCTTTAACTTTTGTGTAGTGCCACCGCTGCATACGCGCCAGCCGATTGACTGACAATCCTTTTTTCTTTTTCTCTCTCTTTCTCTTCCTTTTCCCCTCTCTCTCATCTTTATGCCCCCCTTCCCATTACTCCTGCGTAGGGTTGCAAACCGGGCATGTGCCTGGTTAACCTCCCTGCATTCCCTCTTGTTGTTCATCCCCACCCCCCTTAATCACCTTGGGCGCACACCCACATATCGGTGCCCGTGGCATAAAGGTTTGTGCCACGCGAGTCTGGCGAAAAGGTTTCGACGTAGTACGTGACGCAATTTTAACATCATTCATCTTATGACCAAACAGTCATATTTGTCGAACATTCTTACCCTTTATACTAAGTTTGGTCCTGACCAAGTTAAAAAGGAGACTACAAGAGCGCCCAGACGCTCATAGATAGATAGATAGATAGATAGATAGATAGATAGATAGATAGATAGATAGATAGATAGATAGATAGATAGACAGATAGATAGATAGATAGATAGATAGACAGATAGATAGATAGATAGATAGATAGATAGATAGACAGATAGATAGATAGATAGATAGATAGATAGATAGATAGATAGATTAGATAGATAGATAGACAGACAGACAGACAGATAGATAGATAGATAGATAGATAGATAGATAGATAGATAGATAGATAGATAGATAGATAGATAGATAGATAGATAGATAGATAGATAGAAACGCTCGAACTGTCTGCAGTTCGCTAAAAATGCTTCCCATGAAAACTCAATTGGAGGCGTCTTTAAAGAGACACTGAAGCGCAAAAACATTTATATAGTGCTAGTCATACTGACTGTATCAAAACACTATGTTTGCTGCAAGATGGTGCTTAGTAAGCGAGAAAACGCCCAAAAAGAAAATGTAAGTGGGGGTGCCAGACTGAAGTTTCCGCCCCAATCCCCGTGAATACAGTTACAAGCGGCACAGAACACATTTCCCCTATAGCTGATGAGCCAGAGCTCCGTGTTATGTCTGCAACTGTAGAAACTTTTAATGAATGGAGAACGAAAGAAACCCCAAAACTGTCACCCTGTAGCTATATAATAATAATAATAATAATAATAATAATAATAATAATAATAATAATAATAATAATAATAATAATAATAATAATAATAATAATAATAATAATAATATATGGGGTTTGCAACCGGGCTCAGAACCACCATATCACTATGAGGAACGCCGTATTGGAGTGCTTCGGAAATTTCGAGCATCTGATGCTCTTTGAGGTGCGCTGACACCACACAGTGCATGAGCGTCTAGCACACAGCCTCCATCAAAGTGCGAATGCAGGCCGCGGTTGGATTCGGGACCACGACGTTAGGGATGGCAGCCGAGCACTGCCACCGCTACCCCACCGTGGAGGACTACCTTGTCCCTTGCGGCTTCTTTCCCGCCATTGTCACACAGCCGAACAACATCTAATGCACGTCCAAGGCCTCTAAACGCCTCATTGCTGTTTTCATAACATTGACCAGTGAGGGCGACGAAGGATGTGCTCAAATTGTTGAAGATTCCAGGCTTGCACCGGTGGGTATAGACTAATGGCGTTATAATGACTGCGAGCTGAGCAACTTTGTACGTGCGTGCTCTCCTTCTCTCTCCTTCTCTAAATACACCCCACACCTCTTCCCATTGTAGGGTAGCACACCGGCCTTTCTAGACCGGTTAAAATACCCGCCTTCACCTATCTTTCCAGTTCCTTCCTTCTTTAATTGTCCTCGCCATTTTTGGCGACCAATCGCCACTTGCGCTAATAATACCTAACAATCGTAATCATCATCATCAAGTCCAGCGCTTGACACCAGCGGGTGCCCTTCATCTTGCTAGAGAGAGAGTCTCTCAGTCCTCGACAATGCGGCACCACTATAGCAGCCGCGGCCTCGGTTGTGGCGAGTGTGCAAGCGAGCGAGCTTGGCGCGCTATATAGGCGCGGGGAGCCAATTGTCGCTCCCGCGCGCGCTATATAGGCGGCCGAATTGATCTCGAGGCCAGAGCAGTTCTCCTTCCCGCCGCTTCCTCGACGCGCTCCAATGGTTTCCCTCCCTTCCAGCCTCGCTCTCCCGAAGACGAATGCGTGCCGCCAAGGATGAGAATCCTTCCCCTACTCGGCGGGAGAACGCCGAGATGAGGGCTGGTGTGGCGAGAGAACGAAGGCATTCAAGCTTTGCAGCCAGGGGGAGGTGTGCCTGTGGTAGTGCAAAGCGCGGTTCGAGCTGTGTCTCGTGGTGGCGTAAAGCAAAAGGAAAAAAAAAAAACGCTGGCACGAAGCGTATCGACCAGCAAAAGCAAAAACAAAAGAAGGCGACAATGCTGCGCTATGCTGGTGAGCCCAAATGCGGTGTCTTTCCCGGCGACGTCAGTGAAAGAAGAGATTAGGAAACAGAGACAAAGATTGAGAAGAGAGAGGAATAGAGAATAGTTTGAAATAAACAAACTGAAAAAGAGGTTTAGAAAACTCTGCCATGCAAAAGGTGTCAATCAGAAGCAAAAGGATCGGAATGGGTGTTATGGGTGCAGTGGAAAGTAAAGACGAAACAAGAAGTTCAGAAGGGGAGGGGTATAGTCGAAATGAATGAAACAATGAAAAACTCGAAGGATGTGGACTTGAGCGGGGGGAGTTCGTCTCTGGAACGAGCAAGTGAGGCCCGAAAAGAGAGGAAAGATGAATGAAAACTGACCAAATAAAAAAGCTGTCGATGACGAGGAAGCGCAGAGGAAGATAAGAACACACTGAAAGGAGTAGGAATCGCGGTAGAAACGTCTTAAGAAAGGCGCGATCTGGTGGGACTTAGTCGAGAGACAAAAGCGGCCGTGCAGAGGATGGTGCTTTGAAGAGAGAGAGGGTTTCACCGAGGATGTGAAGAAGCGGTCTGTGGCCCATTTATTCCCGTCCGGGATTCTAGATTGGCTCGGCTGAATGAGATGAATAGCTTTTCGTTGGTCCCCCCCCCCCTCCCCACCGGCATCGTCTCGTCTTGCCACGCCGCCTCGGAGCCTGCCTATGTGTGTGTGAGGCACTTTGTACCCGTACGGCGCAAGCGCCCCTCTCTAGAACTGGGAAAGATTTGGTCTCAATTCCACATCTCACGGAGCGAAACCACCCTATACCCCCTGTCTCCACTCGCCAAGTGCCATCCCCACGCCAGTGTCAAGCTACATCTCCTTATTCCATCCGGAGCGACCACCCGACAAGCGAATCTGTTAATTTTCTTTCTCTTTCTTCGATTCTCTACGGTATAGGTATTATACCCATGGATATTGGTGTGACGTTATCAACCCAAGATTCTAATAATTTCCTTATCGGCATATTGTACGCTATAATGCTTAAAGGCTAAACTCAATTTCCTTACTACACTTTCTTTCTGTTTTTATTGTTACTTACTGCAGGTGCTCTACCACGCTCCTAGACATTACAAGCACAGTTTTTCTTTGAATATCGGCTCTATTACGAACTTCTTCTATACGTCTAACGCTTTTTGGCTTGGGCGAGAACGACACAATTATTCGGTGCGAAGTAAGTGGCAACGTTGGCCAGGATTTGCTGACCGTGCACATTTAAGGTATTGTGCGCGTGGGTACATATGCACGGGGTGTTGGTGGCAGAAGAGGGACGAAGTCTAAAACATGCCCACAATTTTTGGAAAACAATTAGTGCTAGCATACGCGACAACTTGTCCGAATTCATGCACCCTCGAAAAACGAACGAAATTGCATGCATCGGGAAAATGTCACTAACGTTGTTTGGAGCTAACAAGAATTTCAATCGTTGAAGTTCCACGCCTCAAAATCACAATATTGCAACTGAAGACAGACGCCGTAATGGTAAGCTGTGGAAATTTTCACCGTCTGGCCTTATTTTTAGTGTGAGCCTTCTAAATATCTGCGAAGGTCATAGCGTTTCGGTTCCTCCGAAGTGCGACACTAAAAAGTAACCCTCATCAGTACTTCTGTTGCGCAGATGATTTGAAAAATATTTTCTCAAAATTTACAGTTGATAGGATTTATAGAGAAAATTCTCGAATCAAGCTGTTTCTTGGTTCTAACGCTAATGGAACCAATTTAAAAAGAAGCTTAACGACTAGAGTTGTGCGTGCAATCATGGAGGTTTCCGAACATTTCTACCAGCGCGCCATACAGAATAGTTGTTGATAAAAGCAATTCGTTCCTTCATGAGTGCACCAGTCACAATGAAATTCTTTGTTGAGCTAAACATAACTCCACTGTCATGAACAAACGAAAGCACGCTGTCTAAGCGCTATTAGACTTGTGCCGCCAAAAAGAAAAACGTCTTAAGCAACCTTTCTTGTAAAAAAAAAAACATACGCATAACTCGTCACCAAAAAATTCAAACTCCCACGCACGCGAACTATGGCAAACAGGTGTTATGCTCACTGGTTAACTTTGGAGCGAGATTATACAGTTCACATTTAATGATACTGTAGCCGTCTACTATGGGTTACATCCTCATTTGAACAGCTGTCAATCGTCATCACCTGTTCTGGCTGACAATCATCATTGATGTTAGATGTGCGCTTCATCTCCGGATCCATGGCACTTGTTCGCTCCTATATAGTTCTGGGCCAAAAAAGCTCGTTAAAACCGAGTCGTCATGTGGTGGAGGTGGACTTACGAGCCACGATACTCTCCTCGCAACGGCTTCCAGTTCAACAACTTCAACTAACGCTGTTTTGTGCTAGCATCATACGATATTGCTGTCTTACAGTGTGGCATGCATCGCTAGTCACGCACAGCGCTTTGGCACTATACTGACGTTAGCTGACAAGTTGGTAGAACCGGCATTTAGTTTCGATGAAAACCGCCATACAGAGGCAGGTTATTGAAAGAGAGAAACATAAGGTAAAAAGCTTTGGCTACAGCTGAGCCAAGAACTGATAAGGAAGGCATGTCCGCTACAACGCATGCATAGTCGCCCTCTGGATTCCTGACTGATTGACCCATGGTTTGCTACGCCCTCACCACGAAGGATAATTCACTAAGTTGACTGAAATCGTCACACCTTCTGAGTAAACTTTGTCGAACTACATTGATTTAGTATGGCTCTAGGCTTGTTTTCATGTATGTACATAGATCTCCAGTTCTTATACAAAATTTTCAGAAACTGAAAACTTAACGTTTTCGGCCAGTACCCGGCCGAAGTGTTGCAACATGCTTTTGTTGAACAGAGTCAGTTTGTTCTGTTATCGACGCTGTCGCCGGGAGCGCTTAACTTTGAGATATACGAATCATGCATATCGGCCTCGCGATAAGAACGAAAACTTTCGTTACGTTGTATAAGCTTGCCGACGTGGCCACGCATATGATTTCTTCCTGAATTGCACCTACTCGTAAGGCGAAAAATGTCCACGTGCTCACCACTAATTAGAGTTTTATTAAACACAAACTCAACCTGCAGCAAGCATCCTCCTGAGGAAGGCTTTTATGAAGAGCGTATCGATCTCACCGGAATCAATGACCTCGCTGCAACTGGCGAGTGGAAGCTCAGAACGAATGAGCCCCAACCGAGATTCAAGCAGACAACAAATTGACAAAGGAACAACGGAAAACTAAATTAGAGGCCCGTCCCAAAAAGTGCGAAGCCCGCCTGCATCCCGTTGAGTTGGCTCTTTTTCTATATTCTTACTTGCTACTGGAAGTAGCCGCAAGCGTCCGGGCCCCGTATAACAAATGGGCAGAAAGGGAGAACGACCCTGGGACAATGGCGCTAACCCTAAGCGGCATTCTTGCAGTTCTGACGCCGGCCAAGTCTGAACTACAGTCCACTTCGGTTAAGCGCAGTCGTCGCCTCGCTCGCCAGCAAAGACTGACCGGTCCTCCCCTTTTCTTCCTCCTTCCATGCCACAGCGCGCGGCTAATTTCTGCTCTTTTGCCACCAAACGGTCGGTTGGCTCGCTCCGGCCTACCGCTGCTGCACTACTACGAGCCATACTGAGTCAAGACCAGTCAAAGCTGATGAGCTGGGAGTTTCGCTCTTTTTTTTTCTTCTTTCCGTCTCCGGTCGCCGCGGAGGCGAACAATTAAGATAGTTGTGTCGTCCCCCAGAATTGGAATAGTTCTATAGCGGCCGCGGAACGCCAACCTTCCGTTCTAGGCTAGACCTTTCTCGGGAATGGCAGTCGTTTGAGTGCGGTCTTTCTCTCGCGGTCGAGCTGGCCACGACCACAGTGGCCGCATTTAGAGGGTCGCGGGGATCATTTGCGTGGAGCGCCATTCTTGTAGGCAACGGCTAGCCCATGTGAATGCTCGCATATGGGCGCCTACGTATGTCATTTGTCCTTCGGTCTCGGCTCGCTGCGGGTGGCTGTTGCATAACGCTAGTGGATTCGAGCGTGGATGTTCTTGTTCTCGTTCTCGGCAAGCTTTCGCGAGCACAGGATAGCCCGATGGCGCTACGCTATCCGGAACACTGCCATTGTGGACTTGTTGTAGTAGCCGCAAAAAATACATATGTGGTGCGAATACGCATGGAGTGCACTTTTTTGAGCGACTGTGAATAAGCATCAACGTAAATATGGCGTTCAGTTTACTTTTATAAAATTAGTTTTTATGTCATTTTCTCACTTGTATACGTGTTGATTCGTTCATTCTGATTTTTTTTGTCACAGTGAATGTTTATTGAAAACTATCTACGTATTTTACTACTGTTTTGTTCACTTTACATCAGTTTATTTAAGGCGACAGTACAGCAGGTTAAGTAGGTATTTTTTGTTTTTGTTTTTACATAGAACTTATAAGCGCAGGTTAAACTATTTCTATCCTTCACGCTAAATACGTCATTAGACGTGCCCGCAAACGTTGCATAGCCATTGCATACAAACCGTACACATCCATACAATTCGCTCTTTAAGTTCTCTAGCATCGTTAAACCCCACATATCAAATAATCAATCAATTTCTCTAGTACGTCCATGGGTTTCCCACATGCACCCCTATCCCGTATACTCGACAACGTTGCCCACTATATTGTTCAGCGGTAAGTTACCAGGACACTATCTCGGCGCGTTCTCAATTTTGAAATTACTTCTGATTACCCCCTTCTCAGCCGAGTACGTGATTCATTCCTATGCTGGCGAACCTCTATTTTTTGTCCATCTATAAGTCGGAGGCGTCATTCAAAGGTGACGCGTTACATGACACCGACTGGCAAAACAAAGACTGTGCCATGCTGTTACGAAGCGTGCCTCTGACGACGTTACGAAGGGCGCCACGAATCTCGCCGCTGCCACGACTGTTACGAAAGACGGCGACGCCAACGCGGTCCCGAAGGCGCCACTGCTTCGAACTCCACCGGGAAGGTCACCAGCCGTTTGGTAGCGTAGGTTTCTCAGCTCACGACTGCTTCTGCGCAGAGCTGGTAGATGAGCGGACGAGACGACGGTGAGTTAAACAAGGTTTATGTACAGCATATATACAGAGGCGTTACAAATTTGGCACTGGGGCCGACAGCTTAGAGACTCGAAGAGCCGAGCTCTCTTCGCTGACACATAGATCTACTGCTCGCGACGTGCCGCATGCAGGGCTTTTTTTATATGCACCAGGTGGATTCTTTGAGTAACCAAATGTCCAACCAGAAGCGCCGCTGGTCGTGAGGTCAGAATCCTTCAATGTGGTCGCCGCTGGGCCGCGTAATTCTCATCGAATCTGGAGCCGCCGCGCTGCACGTGGCTGCACCCAAGGACGAGTGACGTCGCCAAGCATTGCGTCAGACTAGCCAGACAGGAAGGCGCCGATTGCTTCGACGGGCTCGCTGTGCGTGCGCGACAGAAAGGCACCGCCGCGTGATGACGCCGCTGAGTTGTTCACGTCAGGCGGGCTCGCGTGCTGGCCTTGACACAGATTGCCTTTTTCAGAGGCATGGACGTTCGGTGTGGACTCGCAGGCATAACAGCACCCCCGCCGCCAGACAATGCGCCGGAAAGACGAGCTGCTTCTACGTGGCTCGGATGTCAGGCGCGCTCGTTGAGCCAGGTCCCTCCAGGTTCGCCTGCAGGGCCATGGGGAGAATGCAGCTCCAGACTATGTTCCGGGAACACATCCCATTATTGAAGACGGATCCTAGCTCCACTGGCTTGTCGCCACAACTTGTCGACCAGCTTCGCTCGTCTCTTCTGACGATCTTTGGTCGAAGCACTTGTTAATTGTTCTGCAACTTGCCAAGAATGGTTCGACAACAGACAACACACGACGCAAGCAAGTGCCCTCGGTCACCCGACAGAACACCAGACAAAGTATAGTACAACATATACCTAGCTACGTGTCTATCGAAATTTCGTTCCCTCTACATCAAGAGGCACATGTGGGACACAAGACTCTTAAAATGAGAACTCAATTTTTTACAGGTACCACAACGTAACGAAATAGAATACAACATAAAGTTGGCTCCTTGAGCTCATTCTGGACGAGAGCGCTCAGCTAAGGCCGTGATGAGGACAAAATTTTGCCCCGAATCGCCAGCGAGAAACCAAAAGGTGGAGAAGGCACTAACTAAAACGCACGGCTCAATGCGTCTGCAATAGCGTTTAGCTTTCCTTTTTTGTAGGGAACGTGAAAGTTGTGCTGTTGGAGTATCGTGCTCTATCTCAGTAACCAGCCACTTTTAGGCGACGATACCTATGCGGTACCAAAAGCGGCTCATACTTGCGACGTTGCACAGGGGAACAACGATACGGCTTGCTACGGATTGACTCCTCACCAGTTAGCTCGATATCGTGTTCGATCACCGTCGTGTTTCTGGGACGATCCAAAAACATGTCTTCAAACTCGGAAACAATCCTTCTCAGGTACC
This sequence comes from Rhipicephalus microplus, assembly GCF_013339725.1. Taxonomy (NCBI): domain Eukaryota; kingdom Metazoa; phylum Arthropoda; class Arachnida; order Ixodida; family Ixodidae; genus Rhipicephalus; species Rhipicephalus microplus. The sequence continues at coordinate 77,638,396 of NC_051167.1, forward strand.
CCTTCTGGACTTCACTTAACCTAATCTCTAGGTTCAACTGCTTCAAGATTGCCTCCGATCCCCCTTCGATTACATCACTAGAACTCAAAATTTCTGCTCCCTCTTCCTCTGAAGCATTCAACAGCAGATTTACGACCGCTTGACGTTGAACGTATGGTTTCATGAAGTTGCTGTCGTAAATTTTGTTCAGCCGCCTTCCTAATTTCACTTCACTATTGGTATCAGAAAGCTTCGATATTACTTTGGCGGGCCCTTCCCAATGAACCTCAAGCTTGTTCTTTTTGGACGGCCGCAGGAGCATTACCTGACTTGCTACTTCAAAAGCGCGCTTCTTCGCCGATTTGTCGTAGTACTCCTTCGACAACACTTGTGCAGCTTTCATGTGGCTTTGCACTAGCGCTTTAATCGAGAGGTCCTCACGTTGCTCTCGAATGAGCGTTCCTCGATCAACTCTCGACAGCTTACTCCGACTTTCCGCTACAGGCGAGAGCGTTGCAGCCCTCTCGCTCTGACTCAATGGCGCCATGTCGTGTCCCCCTGCTACGGAAACCGCGCCAGTCGCTTCGGCGACGGGCCGCTCGAGTGACTGCTGACATGACTCACACGGAGAATTTCCTCTTTGATGTTCCGTCGACTCGCCGCCAAGGTCACGTGATCGTTCACCACATTGAACAAGATCAAGCACCTGCGAAAGTTTCCGTGCTTGTGATCGCGTGAGGGCCATGTACGCTAAGTTGGGGAAGAACGATTTACCCTGCTCTTTAAGAAGCTGCTCTGAGTTGTTAGAGAAAAGATAAGGAAAACGATCGGGAAGCGTGGCAGACACAGCCGCTTTGGTGCGAAGCTTACCGAACGGGCCTTCAATGACAACCGTAGCGATTGGTAAGCAAGCACTCTGCTTCTCGGCGACTTGCCTGATCCAGGCGCATTCTCCTGTAAAGTCATCCGGAGGCACAAATGAAGGATGCACAACGTCCATGGTTGCCGCTGAGTCTCGAAGTGCTCGACCCGTTTTCCCATGCACACTAATTTCTTGGAGATACGGCTCCAACAACCACATGTTCTTTTCCGATTCTCGGATTGTTGCAAAAGCAAATTTTTGCTTACAGTTTATCGCGATGTGCTCTTCCTTTTTGTAATTGTAGCAGATTCGCGGCTTCCGTTTGTTTTCCGATTCTCGGATAGCTGCAAATTTAACTTTTGCTTACAGTTTATCGCGATGTGCCCTTCCTTTCTGTTTCTGCAGTTTTAGCAGATTCGCGGCTTCCGTTGATCAGGTTTCTTTGAAAAGCCCTCTTTCCTTTCATCCTTTTCTACGCGCACTGCCCTGCTATGCAACTTTCGGCGAGTATAATACTCCTCAGCTAACTCTGCTGCCTTGTTTAGCTGTTCTTCACCAAGTTTGTCCTGCAGCCAAAGCTTAACATCCTCCTCGATGCAGCGGTAGAATTGCTCCAATGCAAAGCATTCTACCACTTTATCGCGATCGTCGTAAACACCTTCGACCTTGAGCCATTAAATTAAATCGGCTTGAAGACGAAACGCGAAGTCAACGTGTGACTCATTCCCCTTTTTACCATACCGGAATCTTTGCCTGAAAGCCTCGGGTGACAACTTATAACGTCCCAAGAGCACTTCCTTAACCTAGTCATAGCTCTCAAACGCTTCCCTCGACAAGCAAGTTATCGCGTCGGAATCTTCACCGGGAAGAAGAGCTAACAGGTTCTGCGCCCAAAGAGACCGCTCTAAAGCATTTCGCTCACAGACGTGTTCAAACTTGACGAGATACTTCGCCATGTCCTCGCCTACTACGAACGGTGGCAGTTGGTCCCGTGTTCTATAACCGCTGACCTTAACTGTCGGAGAAGCTATACGATAGGCGCCTGCGAACACTCTAGGATTGCCAATTCTATTCGTTTCAACTCGAGGCGCTCCTGTCTCTCGGCCTCCTCACGGCGTTCTCGCCTTTCAGCTTCTTCACGTTCGCGAGCTTCTCGCCTTTCAGCTCCTTCACGTTCGCGAGCATATCGCCTTTCGGCCTCCTCGCGGCGTGCTTTGATATCCGCCCATGCCTCATCGACTTCCTCAGCCGACACCTCTTCATCCTTCATGATCTCAAAGATCGCTTGCTTTCGTTTCGCACGGCCCAAAGTAATGCCGAGTTCCTCACGAATTTCGATGAGTTCCTTCACTTTAAGGTTCTCCATCGTTCACACTAGCCTCTTGCTGTTTGCCCCTGTTAAGAATTTACTTGCCGCACCCACTATAAGTCTTCTAGCAAGACGCGCAAGCAATTTTTAACACTCCCGTGCTTACACCCCCCGCATTAACTTTGGTTTCAAAGCGCTCTGACTTTGCTTGAAACGATCAAAGCTCCCTCTAATGCTTCACACAACCCTTCTTTAAACTACTATAACCTGAGCTAGAGTAGTCTGGTGAACTGAGGGGAAAACATCAGGCACTCACCGCATCGATGTCGCTGACGCCGGCCGATCCCGCAGCTGCCAACCACAGTTACGAAGCGCGCCTCCGACGACGTTACGAAGGGCGCCAGGAATCTCGCCGCTGCCACGACTGTTACGAAAGACGGCGACGCCAACACGGTCCCGAAGGCGCCACTGCTTCGAACTCCACCGGGAAGGTCACCAGCCGTTTGGTAGCGTAGGTTTCTCAGCTCACGACTGCTTCTGCGCAGAGCTGGTAGATGAGCGGACGAGACGACGGTGAGTTAAACAAGGTTTATGTACAGCACATATATAGAGGCGTTACAAATTCGGCACTGGGGCCGACAGCTTAGAGGAGACTCGAAGAGCCGAGCTCTCTTCTCCGACAAATAAATCAACTGCTCGCGACGCGCCGCAGGGCTTCTTTTATATGCACCGGGTGGATTCTTTGAATAACCAAATGTCCAACAAGAAGCGCCGCTGGTCGTGAGGTCAGAATCCTCCAATGGGGTCGCCGCTGGGCCACGTCATTTTCAACGGGGACTCGCTTGCTGGATTCCGTGCCGACCGGTTGTGCCCTCGCTATCTTTGGCGTCAGAGTAGCTCTGGCCGACTGGGCTCGCTTTACGTCACCTCCTGACGCCGATGACCTTCGACGACAGTGTAGCTCTGACCGATTGGAGTTGCTCTACGCCATCTACTGACGCCGACAAGAGCTCTCGCAAGTGGTGCCCCGTGCTCGGACTCCTGTGACCGTGTTTCCATCTTTCCTATCTCTCCTATCCCCTCAGCTTGTTGTCGCTCCTTTTGGCTTGCCACCTCACGTCTCTTCCTCTTTTCTACACCTTTACTCCTACCCCTTTCATTCCTCCTCACGCCCATCCCTTGTGAGCTACTGTTGAGGTGTCGCTCACAGAACCAGACAATTTTGGGGCTCACTTTTCTCTTCCTTTCTCTCTTAAGAATCACCTTCTCATTCTCATCGAATCTGGAGCCGCCGCGCTGCACGTGGCTGCACCCAAGGACGAGTGACGTCGCCGCGCATTGCGTCACACTCGCCAGACTGGAAGGCGTCGATTGCTTCGACGGGCTCGCTGTGCGTGCGCGACAGAAAGGCACCGCCGCGTGATGACGCCGCTGAGTTGTTCACGTCAGGCGGGCTCGCGTGCCGGCCTTGACACAGATTGCCTTTTTCAGAGGCATGGACGTTCGGTGTGAACTCGCAGGCATAACAATGCTTACCATATTGGTTACTTACGGTGATGACTGATGCTCCCATGCTTATATGCACCTATACTTATACCTTATAAAGGGGACGAAGGGATGATTGCCGTTGTCAAAATGGTTATTGGGCGAGTTGTTGAATCGTGATGGTTTGAAATACGAACGCGATAAGTCGACAGGAAGGTGCTTGTCGGTGTATTAGTTGACCCTGTCAACGTATCGCGCTCGTATTTCAATCCATAACTAAGTTGGCAGAGCATCGAACGCGTTAGTCGAACGTCGCACTTTCGGTTCGTGCCAGCGGCTAGTTACCTTTGCGTCCACTTTTTTTTTCTCCACATTCCCATTCATCTTAACGTAAGCTTCGTGATACCGGCCTTTGTAATGATGAGGCCTTCGATGCTCGTGATAATGCGTGAGCTGGCCAAAGATACATGATGCTGGCCATGGAGCGAATTTGGAATATGTGAAGCTAGCGAACCGGCTGCGAGCACGCTATTAGCGTAGAAGGTAGTCTTGTTTTACATGGCACGCATTTCATGATTATCATGTTTGGACGCGTCATTTGCCTTCGTCGTCCGTTCGCGTCACGTAATACCAAATTTCGTATATGCGAAGCAAGCGAAATGGCCGCGAGTGCATCATGAGCATGGCATGCAGTCAAGTTCCTACATGACACGCATGTCATGATTATTATGATTGGGCATGTCTTTTCCTTCGACGTCCTTTGGCGTCACGTAATACCAAATTTCGTATATGCGAAGCTAGTGAAACGGCCGCGAGTGCATCACGAGCGTGGCATGTAGTCATGTTCTTACATGACACGCATGTCATGATCATCGTGTTTGCACCAGTCATATATCTTCGTCATTCATTCACGTCACATAATACCAGACTTGGTATACGTGAAGCATCGAAATGGCCGCGAGCGCGCTGTAAGCTAGAACGTAGTCATGTTTTAGAAGACAAGCATGTCATGAATGATTATCATGTTTGGACGTGTCATTTACTTTCGTCGTCTATTGAAGTGCTATAATACCAAATTTGGTATATGTGAAGCTAGCGAAATGGGCGTGAGTGCGCTATGGCTTGACATGTCATTTTTACATGACGCGCATATCGTGTCATTTATCTTTGTGTCAATTCACGTCACGTAATACCAAAATTGGTATGTGAAGCTACTGAAACGGCCGCTAAAGCATCGTCGTATGTAGCCATGTCCTCACGTGACACGCATTTCATGAGGATCATATTGGCACCAGTAATCATGAAGATTATATTTGCAGCTTCGTCATCCATTCAGATCACATAAACCCAAATTTGGTATATGTGAAACTATCGAAACGGTGGCGAGCGCACTACGAGCCTACACGTAGTCATGATTTACATGACACGCATGTCAGGATTACCATGTCTGAACGCGTCATTCGCCTTCATCGTCCATTCGCGTCACGTAACACAAACTTTGGTATATGTGAAGCTAGCGAAACTGCAGCGAGCAGATCATGAGCATGACATACGTCATGTTCTTACTTGACAGCAATGTCGTGATTATCGTGTTTGCAGCAGTCATTTACATTCGTCATTCACTCACGTCACGTAACACAAATTTTGGTATGTATGAAGCCAGCAGAACGACTGCGAGCGCACCATAGGTGTAGTCATGATTTAAATGATATGCGTGTCATAGTTCCACGTTAGGGCCTATCACTTATGTTCGTCGTGTACTCATGTGGTACCATACCACTTTTGCAATATGTCATGTGAACGAGACCACCGCTAGAGCAGAGACTTGACATATAAAACGTGACATTCACGACATAAATATCACGATTTTAATGTTATGATCATTCAATAATGTTCCTCATACAGTCATTATATGTTATACAAGTTTTCATACCCATCTCATTATCTAAATGACCAGGAGAGCTAAAGTCGTAGGTGAACAGACAGACAGACAGACAGACAGACAGACAGACAGACAGACAGACAGACAGGCAGGCAGGCAGGCAGGCAGGCAGACAGACAGACAGACAGACAGACAGACAGACAGACAGACAGATAGATAGATAGATAGATAGATAGATAGATAGATAGATAGATAGATAGATAGATAGATAGATAGATAGATAAAAAGATAGATAGATAGATAGATAGATAGATAGATAGATAGATAGATAGATAGATAAGTACGCTCAAACACGTCGAAGTTCGCTAAGAAATGCTTTGCATTTCAAAATTCGATGCCAAACTTGGTTTTTGATGGTCCAGACAGACAGACAGACAGACAGACAGACAGACAGACAGACAGACAGATAGATAGATAGATAGATAGATAGATAGATAGATAGACAGACAGACAGACAGACAGACAGACAGACAGACAGACAGACAGATAGATAGATAGATAGATAGATAGATAGATAGATAGATAGATAGATAGATAGATAGATAGATAGATAGATAGATAGATAGACGATAGATAGATAGATAGATAGATAGATAGATAGATAGATAGATAGTAGATAGATATAGATAGATAATACGCTCAAACACGTAGAAGTTCGCTAAGAAATGCTTCATATTGTTACGCCTGAAGTAGGGGTACGGGGGTTTATTGAACGGAAGCTGGGATGGCGAGGCCGCACCGGATAAAACTGGCGAGAGATCTTCTTCTTCCCAAGTCCACACTTCTATTCCCTCTTATCAATCCGGCACATACACGTCGTAATATTTCCCCCTTCGCAGACGAAGCGCACCGCGCGTTTCATGCATCGTCCCGCAGTCTAAAAGCTTTGAGGCGAGCCACATGGGTAACCTCGGTCTTGGTTGATCGTCTCCCACTAGCTGTCAGTCGTGCTATTTTATAATCTACTGCACTGAGGCGCTCAAGGACAACGAATGGGCCAGTGTAGTGGGCGAGAAGTTTTGTGGACAAGCCACGCTTGCGGATAGGCTTCCACACCATTACAAGGTCTCCCGGTTCATATGTGACGTGGCGGTGTTTGCTGTCGTAGCGGAGCTTTGAGCGGTCTTGCGATGCTATAGTACGCAGGCGGGCAAGACGCCGAGTTTCTTCTGCAAGGCATAGTGTTTCAGCTAATGAAGGATCGTCATTGTCATAAAACGAAAAGATAGTGTCCAGGGTATAACGAGGGGGTCGAACGTAAAGAAGGAAGAAAGGGCTGTGGCCGGTGGTTTCGTGTTGGGCAGTGTTGAAGGCATACGTGATGAACGGTAAGACGTCGTCCCAGTTCTTGTGATTGGACGCCACGTACATTGAAAGCATATTCACCAGTGTCCGGTTCGTTCGTTCAGTAAGGCCATTCGTCTGTGGATGGTAAGGTGTCGAATGACGAAGTTCCGAGCCACACATACGGAGCAGTTCCTCAACAACGTCTGCCGTAAACTGACGGCCGCGGTCGCTTATTATGACGCGAGGAGGTCCGTGGCGCAGTATGATAGAGTGCAGGAGAAAGGAGGATACTTCGCCAGCAGTCGCAGATGGCAGGGCGGCCGTTTCGCAGTAGCGGGTCAGGTAATCGGCGCACACTACAATCCAACGGTTGCCTTTTGCCGAGCGTGGAAAAGGGCCCACGAGGTCAATGCCAACTTGCTCAAAGGGAGTGCTGGGAGGCGTCACAGGCTGTAGAAGTCCAGCCGGAGCAGTCGTGACTGATTTGTGCGTCTGGCATTGAGTGCAACTGGCCACGTACTGCTCAACTGACTGGCGCATGCGTGGCCAGTAAAATCGCTCCTGTGTACGAAGGAGTGTTCGCGTCATTCCCAGGTGACCCGAAGTTGCGTCGTCGTGCATGGCGCGCAGGATGGAGGAACGGAGTGTGTGTGGCACCACCAGCAAGAAGCGGGAACCCGTGGCCGAGAAGGTCCTCTTGTAAAGTAATCCTTCACGAACGCAAAAGCGTCCGGCCAAAGTGGACGCTCGTGCTTCAGCAAATAATGGCTCCAAGCTGACATCCTTCCGCTGTTCATTTTCAAAGGTGGTCTTGTCCGGGAATACTGGAGTCACTGACGCAATTAGGTGATCGAAATTGTCGGCATCGCAAAGTGTTGTAGTAAGCGGCATCCGCGAAAGGCAGTCAGCGTCAGCGTGCTTCCTGCCACTCTTGTATGACACCGTGAAGTCATACTCTTGCAAGCGGAGGGCCCAGCGTGCCAGGCGGCCAGATGGGTCTCGGAGGCTTACAAGCCAGCACAAGGAATGATGGTCTGTGACCACTTGAAAGGGGCGACCGTACAGGTATGAACGGAATCGCTGTACAGCGAAGACGAGTGCCAAACATTCTTGCTCAGTCACTGTGTAATTCCGTTCTGGTTTACTTAAAGTTCTGCTGGCATACGCAATGACATGTTCCTTTCCACTGTGTCGTTGTACTAGAACTGCACCTATGCCAATGCCACTGGCGTCAGTATGAACTTCGGTCGGCGCCGAAGGGTCGAAGTGCCGGAGAATGGGCTGCGATGTGAGTAAGAACTTGAGTTGGTTGAAAGACGTCTCACAGTCATGTGTCCATTCAAAGCTAGTACCTTGACGTAGCAGATTGGTCAAGGGGAAGGCAACGTCGGCGAATGCAGGAATAAATCGGCGAAAGTACGAGCACAGGCCTAGGAAGCTGCGAAGCTCTTTCGTTGAGCGAGGTGGTTTGCACGCTTTCACAGCTGCTGTCTTGCTCGGGTCAGGCCTGATCCCATCTTTGTTCACAAGGTGCCCAAGTACTAAGGTTTGTCGCTCGCCGAAATGACACTTCTTCGAATTAAGTACAAGGCCAGCGTTTCTAATGCATTCCAGAACAATGTCCACGCGTTCGTTGTGCTCACGAAATGTGCGCCCAAAGATCACGATGTCATCTAGGTAGCACATACAGACATTCCATTTTAGGCCACGCAGAATGGTATCCATGAACCTTTCGAATGTGGCAGGAGCATTACATAATCCAAACGGCATCACGTTAAATTCATAAAGTCCGTCTGGAGTTATGAAAGCAGTCTTTTCCTTGTCCGCTGGATGCATGGGAATCTGCCAGTAGCCTGAACGTAAATCGATAGACGAGAAGTATGACGCCGAATGGAGACAGTCCAAGGCGTCATCAATTCGTGGAAGAGGATAAACATCTTTCTTCGTGATGGAGTTCAAACGGCGATAGTCGACACAAAATCTCCAGGTACCGTCTTTCTTTTTCACAAGGATCACAGGAGCTGCCCAAGGGCTCGATGATTCTTGAATGATGCCCTTTTGGAGCATTTCACGCACTTGATTGTCTATTATCTTGCGCTCGGACGGCGATACTCGGTACGGTTTTTGTCGGATTGGCTGTGCTGTTTCTGTATTTATCCTATGGCGTATACGAAATGGAGGAATGGAAGGCGTATGGTCACTCTGGGAGAAATCAAAAACTTGCAAGTACTTTAACAAAACGTCCACAAGCATTCTGCGCTTGTCGGCAGTCAGCGCCTTATCAACCATAGGTAAAACTTTCGAACTGTCTGAGCAGGCGGTCACTTGTTCATCCCGTCGAACGTCACTGAGGACAGCTACTGTTGTTGGCGAGTATTCTTTAAACGACGCTAGCTTAAGTCCTCCTGGTAGCAGCACCGGTTCGTTTGAATAATTCGTTGTCCAAAGGTCTGAACGACCTTCACTCACTGAAACTATGCTGTGGGGTACCAACGTGTTCTTCTTTATACAACTTAGATGGAAAGGCTCCACTAGCGCATCGAAACTGGTCTTATTGTCGTTAATATGCGAAGAAGCTACTGGAACGCGCACAGCACAGAAGGCCGGGATAACGGTATCTTCATAGACTCGGAGCGCACCGCTTTCCGTACCCGAATTCTCGATAAGTCCATGAGGAACAGCGTCACTTATGATAACTTCGCCATTTCGACAGTCTACAGTGGCTCCGCACATTCGCAAGAAATCTATGCCTAGAATGATGTCATGAGTGCTCCGCGGAAGAACCGTGAATTCTGTCACAAACACTTGATCACTCAGTAACACTGCCGCGGTACAAACACCAATCGGACACAACGAGTTGCCGCCCACGCCACAGAACGTTATCGCTTTCTCCAACAAAAAGGTCACCTTTCTTCCCAAACGAGCTTTGAACGCAGCACTCATGATCGACACAGCGGCTCCAGTGTCCACCAAAGCCATCGTATGTACACCATCAACAAAAACTTGCACTTTGTTTTTAAACATAAGCACCGGTGGAGGTATCTCTTCTTGCAGCGAATCACCAGCGACCTCACCCCCAGCGGCCGCGCTGCCTAGTTTTCCGGAGGCGGCGAAGGGTAGCGGCGCCTAGGAGACGGCGACCGATTGGAGCGAGGGGCTGGCGGGGGTGTCAGACTGCGGTCAGAGGCTGGAGAACGGTTTCGCAGCGGCCTTGGTGTCTCGTAAGATGCGCTTCCAGGGAACGTTGGTGCTTGTGCAAAGTCGGACAGGTGGGATCTCGGTGGGCAGTCGTACCTCGGCGGCTGCCGGTAGTTACAGTACCTGGCAATGTGGCCTTCGACGCCACAGTTGTAGCAGATGGGTAGGGGTCGCTCGCCGAACCACTGCTGAGAGCGCTGGGCTGTGTAGGGTCGCCTAACCGAACGGGGTGGAGCAGATTGCTGAACGGGAGCTGCGCGCCTCTGTGGGGCGGGGCCGGGACGAAGACGTTGGTCATACCGCTGGTCAGACGGGAATGAGTCTCGGCGTGGCCACGAAGCCCTAGCTTCGCGAACGTCTGTCACACATACTGATGGTGGCAGAGGAGCTGACGGGGCCGGGTAGTAGGATGAAGAGGTAGGCGTATGACGGATGGTGTCGTGGAACAGTGTGTCTTGTCGCTGTAGTTCTTCCCGCACTATTGTCCGGATAGTGGCGGCAAGGTCGGCGGGCGGGCTCACGTCGACGCTGGCGACCGTTGTTACATTTGCCAGCCTACCAAATTTCGGGGCAATACGACGGGTCTTTAGCTTCTCAAAAGTACGGCAGTGGCGTTGGACGGCGGAGACGGAAGTGAGGTCTTCCCTGCCTATCAAAAAGTTGTAGACGTCCTCTGCTATACCCTTCAGAAGGTGGCCGACCATGTCCTCTTCAGTCATGTACGGGTCTATGATCTTGCAGAGCATCAGGACCTCCTCGATGTAGGTGGTACACGTTTCTCCAGGAGTCTGAGCTCTTTGAGCCAACGTGCGCTCCGCGCTCTTCTTTTTTGAATCAGAGTCGCCGAAGCATTTCTTGAGCTCTTCAGTGAAACGATCCCACGTTGTTAAGGAATCTTCGTGGTTTTCGTACCACATCAGAGCTGTTTCCGTGAGAAACAGCGCGACATTTCCCAGTTGGTCGGTGGCATCCCAGCAGTTGTACCGGCTCACCCTTTTGTACTGTGTCAGCCACGCATCCACATCTTCTCCTGCTCTTCCCGCAAACGGGCGGGGTTCCATATAGTGATATCGAGGTGCAGCTGGCACTGACCTTTGTGTGGTTGAGAAGGTGTGACCTTCGCTCTCGGCCATGGCAGTTGGTGTCGGTGGCAGACCGGCAATACGACGGCTCCGGCGAAGTTCGAACAGCTGTGGCTCCGTGGTTCGTCGACGTATACTGTACCCAGCACCTTCCACCACTCTGTTACGCCTGAAGTAGGGGTACGGGGGTTTATTGAACGGAAGCTGGGATGGCGAGGCCGCACCGGATAAAACTGGCGAGAGATCTTCTTCTTCCCAAGTCCACACTTCTATTCCCTCTTATCAATCCGGCACATACACGTCGTAATAATATTTCAAAATTCGATGCCAAACTTGGTTCTTGATGGTCCTCCTCAGGTATTAAGGGGAGTGAGGATGTTATTAATTAAAAGATGAACGGTTTCGAGTACTTCATACTATACTATGGGAGAGCAGTGAGCCGTGCCGATTCTCAGCAGTGCCAAAAAGAGACACAAAGTCACTTATCCATCGACAAATTGATACCCCTACCCTTTAATCGAACACCATACACTGCATTACAGTCATTAAACCGATGTGTAAAAAAACGTGATCCATTATATCTTAGTGAAACCACCATATATGCCCAGATGTGAAAGCACATGTTCGCCTCACCTCTCAACAAATTTAGAGTAAACTTCAAGTCAAATTAGGCGGCACGTATAACTACAGAAAAGAGCGCAAGTCTTTAATGTAAAGCAGTATTCGTTCTTGAAAGCAAGAAAGCACTGTGTTCGATATAAAACGAGAGCGGCACAAGCAATGCAATGAACCCCTCACATTCCCGTGTGAAAGCAGAACCCTGCCGTTCTGGTGAATGAGGTCTCTTCATCAGCCACAGATATCGTCTGCTCTGTGTTTGTGCGTAACCCAGTTGCTCGCTATGCAAGTCGTTCAAAACTAAGTGAAAGTATTCTTGAAAAGATAATCACGCATTTCTAACAATTAAAATGTTTAAAAGCGCTACAAGCTGGTGCATGTATGAAGCTACAACAATAATATTTATTTACGACTCGCTGTACAGCAAATAGACGTACAGAGATATTGATACGTCCATCACGTCGATTTCATATTAGGGGCGAAGCTTTTTGTAGCGAAACCTGTTCGTCTCTCGTAGCCGTTGTAGTGTGTACCTTGTATAACATTTTGACCTCCAAGGTGGTGCCGGTGAGAGATTTCTTCTGTGCGTTGTTGAACAATAAAAAATAGTGCTTTATGTACATGCCAATGGCTGCTAATGGGGAATGAGAGACAGGAGCATTCGGATTTTAGTTAACGCGCACGCTGCAATCCCCATTAGCAGCCATTGGCATGTACATTGAGCACTATCGGGCAAGAAAGGGTTGCTACGTTATACTCGCTGGGTGTAACCTCCTTGGTTTTAGAAAGCTCTAGCGAGCGTTGGGCCGCAGTGCGATGAATACAGTGAACTTGTACATACCATGAACTCGAGGTGGTTAAAGGTGGGAAGTAGACCCGAAGCTCGAGCCGTAAGAAAGTGTTGCTTGACGTCATCTACTACAACTGAGCTCCTCGCTATTCTGTATGCTCTAAAGTTCATAAACTCGGTAGCAGACGCTGGAAAATGGGTACTTTTCATTGACTCACAGGCCGCATTAAGATCACTCTCCAGTACAAACAGGACAGTAATAAGTGATAGTATGAGATACGAAACGCTGAAGGAGCTCACCAAGGCAAAGAAGGCGCAACATGAGATCAAATTCCAGTGAATACCTGGCCACTGCAACATTCCTGGAAACACAGCTGCCGATGAAGCAGCACGACAAGCACATCGTAAAGACGTTGCTGTTCCTTTGCCAATTTCGAAAAATGAATTCCATAGTATTATAAAGAATACAACTTTCAGAATGAGCAAAACTGCTTGGTTTGGCAAAAGTATAAAGAGCTGCGATTTATATAACATCGATCCATTTATTGAATTTAAAATTACGCTGGCATTAGATAGAAGGATGGAAACTCTAATTCACCGATTGAGGCTAGGCACCACATACACAAAACATTTTTTTGCACAGAATCGGCAGAGCTGAAACTCCCGGATGCGAATGTGGATTTATAGAAGACGTATGTCACCTTCTCACAGACTGTCCACATCATGACACGCCGAGACGCCGTCTTAAGTCCGAACTGTTCGCATTGGACCGCAGACAATTTAGCATGAAAAAACTTCTGAGCCCATGGCCAAGTGGAGTTTTACAGTCCCACGCTTTAAAAGCATTAACACATTTTTTACAAGACAGCGGGATTGCTGATAAGTATTAACAAAGAACAAACTTTCATTTGTAACACATGTACTTATTATGTACAGTATCATGTGACACCCATCACGTGTGTATTGTGAAATGAATGACGTGCCGACTATTATGTACATACGAGCGAATGCATCTTTATAAGGACCAGACGTATGCTTTGCTGTTTTGTGCTGGTGGACCGAATATCAACGAGGGACATTTCCAGAGACTTCTTACATTGACTTTCGAACATTTACTTACCATTGTGATATGTGCGTATAAGTGTGTCTTTGCATATCTATGCCCGAGTTTTCTATGTTCCATGCACTGCTTTGTATGATTTGCTTCAAGATACGTGTTCAAGTTTCAATCAATGGCTAAGGAGTAGCCGGCGCCATAATGGTGCACCAACATCTCCTTATATATCATATCAATAAAAAAAAGTGTGCGTGTGCCACCTCTCGTTTAGTCCTTGCCGTGTCCGCTGGATGGCGGTGCTTCTATATGGGGAATATATGATGAAAAGATGCGAGATGGTGGTACTTGGAGTGTTGAATAGATGGACGAACGGACACAAAGACAGATGCATGGATGGACGCATGAACGGACGCAGGGGCGGATGCATAGACGAACGCAGGTACGGACGCACGAACAGACGCACGCACGGACGGGCGGATGGACGCATGGACGGTCACACAGACGGACGCATTGACGGACGGAAGCAAGAACAAATGGACGGACGAATGCTTCGCCCCACTCTCTATCATTCACTCCGTGGATATGCTGCCACTGTTTTTTTTTTTTCTATGTGGGCCGCGCAGGCAGAATGTACCAAAGCTGTCGCTCATAAAGCTGAGTTATCGTGTCTTTAGTTAGTTTGTTTCCTACAATCCTACAATAAGCCCTGCACCAACTCGCTCAACAGGAAGCTCTTCGAGACACCTTATCGCGTAGCATCGGTAGAAGAAAGCTTCCAGCCGTTCGCGTCCGAGTGAAACATTCTCCGCACGCACCAGGCGAGCCTCCAAACTGCTTCTCATGTTGACAGCGGCGTCCACAAGGCGACGCTAGCTGTACCATGCCACCGCCTGTGCGCACACTCTTACAACGCTGCTTTGAAGGGGCCTGCTGCCTTCTCCTTTTTGTTTTTTTCTAGTATTGCCACCGTATCCGAAAAGGAGCCGACATCGCATCCCTATTTTCCCTCCGGCAGTGCGCCCTCTTCCTTCACTTACACTGTTTACATTTTTGTTTGTTTCGCAACAGCAACCCATCTTTCTGATTCCTGCGTTGGCGGGGCCCAAGCAGGAGCCTCTCTTTCGTGCCGTGGTAATTAGTAAGCTAATTAAGTTTCGCTAATGGAAACGAGACATGCAAATTCCGACTCGGCGTCGGCGAATCGACGAGAGGACTGAGCGATGCTGAGGACGAACGGGAAAGATGCAACGCTTATGCTAATACCAGTCGAAATGCCGCCGCCTCCAAAGAGGAAAAGCGGCAGCGTGGAGACGCCGCGTAGAGAGATGGAGGATGGAGGGGGGAAGGGGGTGTATAGTGGTGGCCTGTCATCTGCTCGGCGAGTCGGTTTCTTCGTAAGATTGTGCGTTTGATGGAGTCTGCTCGCTTGTCAGCAAGGGGAGGGATGGTGGCGGCCGTTCCATTTCAGTTTCTGTTTCGTCCATTCTCAAGCGTCGTCGTCGTTCATTACAGCCCCTCCCCCACCCCTTTCCTCTTTAGCCCACCGCGTCACCGACAAAGAAGTGAGACGCGTTGGCTTGGCTTGGATTCGCGCTTCGTTTGAAACTAACCGACGGCTTTTCTGAGATGTCACTCGCCCTGTCTCTACGACCACATCCTGGGAACGTGTCTACTGGGGATGAGGAGGCGAAGCGAGCCGGCTAGAGTGCGGCGTTAATGCGATTAATATAGGTTTGGTACAGATAGAGAGATTGAAATTAACATAGAAATACCTCTTGCACTATTAAAAAATAAAAACCTAAAAAATGACCAAATTTTCTGCTTCTCGCGAGACAGCTTCTCGTCGTAAAGAGTTGGTTTGTTACAGTTCTCAGATCTACATTATGTAGTGCCTTATTTAGAAACCAAGAAGAACAAAAATGGATGAAACAATTACAGTGGTGAAATGTTTGAAATCGCTTAAACATAATCACGATAAAACTTGGTGACACTTTATGAGCAATTTGAACTCAAGTGCATTTGTCTGCGGGGTCGTCCTGCCATTGTTTTTCTGACCATCCTTCATAACACATATGATTCATCCAATACCGGAAGCGGCATGCTGGGCTTTCATCTTGCAAAACGTCTCCAGCTTTCGGCTGAAGGAGTATCGCTCTCAATCACACTCCCTCTGTTTTTTATGTGTGCTATATTTATTCATCACTTAAATGTAGCTTCCAAAAAAAAAAAAAACACCGGCAGAAACCTTACGCCGGGTTATCCCTGTCTCAGTCCCCGATTTTCAAGTCCACTTGCTGGTGTTACGCTAAGTGGTCAGCTCGACAAGCTCAAACAGGGCCCTTAATAAGGTGAACGCCATCAGTGGTCATGTTTGCGCTCGCGTTAGCGAAATTTGCGTGAGGTTATAAGGTGTCGTACGGTCAGGCTAATTTTTATGGATAACCCACGTGATGTAGCAGTGCTTTTGTTTGGGCTAGTTTATGTGTACTTAAAACATAAGTCATGACTAAGTGAAAAAAACTTTGCAACAAACAGATGTACAGAGGACGTGCGCAAACTCCCTACTTTATTACGAAATGCCAAAACGAGTCTATATCAACACGAATCGCACATTCACGTGCTCTCTTTACGATCCGTCCTGCGTACATCTCTTCCTCATCCATGTTTTTAGCGCAGCCGCGCACAATTTCCCACCCACCTGGTTTGTTCGAGCAATGACGTCATGTCTTGTCGTCATATCTCATCAGAGTCCACCCTAATTTGTGTGTCGTCATTGGGATGTCATCTTCTCAGAGAATACGAAAATGTTTGATGTCATTTGAAGCCATGACGTGGCACCAGACGATGACGCCATCACAGGAACTCACCAGCTGGTCAAAGGGGAGCGGATCACAGAGGCAAGTAATAACCACGTTAAGTTCGTAAACCTGTCGCATATAAACGGAGGAATGATGAAGAGTGGGGCGAAGCATCTGTCCGTCAATTCGTTCTTGCTTCCGTCCATCCATGCGTCCGTCTGTGTGACCGTTCGTGCGTCGATCCGCCCATCCATGTGTGTGTCTGTCCGCCCCTGCGTCCATCAATGCATCCATCCGTCCGTGCAGCCACACGTGCGTCCGTCCATGAATCTGTCTGTGTGTCCGTTCGTCCATCTATTCAACACTCCAAGTACCACCATCTCGCATCTTTTCATCATATAATCCCCATAAAGAAGCACCGCCATCCAGCGGACATTGCAAGGACTAAACGAGAGGTGGCACACGCACACTTTCTTAAGGCTCGAGCTTCGTCTTCCCACCTTCAACCACCTCGAGTTCATGGTATATACCTGTTCACTGTATTCATGGCACTGAGGCCCAAAGCTCTCTAAACCTTTCTAAAACCAAGAAAGTTACGCCTATATAGCAAGTATAACGTAGCGATTATTTCTTGTCAGATAGTGCTCAATGTACATGCAAATGGCGGCTAATGGTGAATGAGAGCCAGGAGAATTCGGCTTTTACTTTCTTACGGCTTGCGCTTCATATCTACTTCCCACCTTTAACCACCTTGAGTTCATGGCATATACTAGTTCACTGTATTCATGGCACTGCGGCTGAACGCTCGCTAAACCTTTCTAAAACCAAGGAGATTACGCCCAGAGCGTTTAACGTAGCAACCCTTTCTTGTCAGATAGTGCTCAACGTACATGCCAATGTCTGCTAATGGGGAATGAGAGACAGTAGAATTCAACCTTTAGGTAATGCGTATGCTGCGAATTTTTTATTGTTCAACAATGCACAGGAGAAATCTCCCACCGGCACCACCTTGCAGGTCAAAACGTAAGACTGGTTACACGCTACGACTACGACTACTACGAGGGACGAACGGGTGCCACACTAAGGAGCTTCGCCCCTAAAAAAACACCGGCAGAAACCTTACGCAGAATTATCCCTGTCCCAGTTCCCAATTTTCAAGTCGACTTACTGGTGTTACGCTAAGTGGTCAGCTTGACAAGCTCAAACAGGGTCCTTAATAATGTGAACGCCATCAGTGGCCATGTTTGCGCTCGCGTTAGCAAAATATGCACGAGGTTATAAGGTGTCGTACGGTCTCGCTAATTCTTATGGATAACCCACGTGATGTAGCAGTGCTTTTGTTTGGGCTAGTTTATGTGTACTTGGAACATAAGGCATGACTAAGTGAAAAAAACTTTGCAACAAACAGGTGTACAGAGGACGTGCGCAAACTCCCTACTTTATTACGAAATGCCAAAACGAGTCTATATCAACACGAATCGCACATTCACGGGCTCTCTTTACGATCCGTCCTGCGTACATCTCTTCCTCATCCATGTTTTTAGCGCAGCCGCGCACAATTTCCCACCCACGTGGTTGGTTCGAGCAATGACGTCATATCTTGTCGTCATTTCTCGTCAGAGTCCACCCTAATTTGTGTCGTCATTGTGGTGTCATCTTCTCAGAGAACACGAAAATGTTTTGATGCCATTTGAAGCCATGACGTGGCACCAGACGAAGACGTCATCACAGGAAATCACCAGCCGGCCAAAGGGGAGCGGATCACAGCGGCAAGTAATAACCACGTTAAGTTCGTAAACCTGTAGGGGGTTGCGGAGTAAAGATTGACTGGGAAGAAAGAGGTGACTGCTACCTTCGTGTGGTGTTGGGGACCATACAAAATTTTTCTTCATTTCGCCATATAATGATGCTAAGGAATATACTTAAATTTTCGAACCATCCTGTCCTGTTTATAAGACGTAGAAACTTACTGGCATCATGCAGCGCTCCGTAGCCGCACCGCAGAAAAACAGAGACAACAATAATTGTTGCCACACATATAAATTCCTCAATAATGTGAGAACGTGTGGTACTTGATACCACAGAGAACTGAACTAGAAATCCTCTTAAAGTAGTGTGACTGACGCTTTGAGGAGTAACCCTTGCTAAAACAATGAAAGAATGAGCAGAACACAATAAGAAAAAGCCGGCATTTGTTCGCTAGGTTGTGTGTCTCGCGGGAACCCTTGCAGAGGAAAAGTTTTTTTTTTTCCGGTCTCGTGAATAACACAGATCTACGCCTGAGTAGACCACTGAGATTTGCATCTAGTCGCCAGACCCCGCCATCTCACTAACGGCGCCTATCACGAGATTTGTTTCCGTTTCCTCTCCGTTCTTTATCGTCGCCTAATCTTCTGCATAGGCGGGCCGTAGTGGCAAAATTGCTTCCAGGTGTCGGTGAAGTACCCTATTGTGTTGCTGCCACGGAGGTCCCGAGAGAACTTTCCGAGGCACACTTTCCAGTTGAGAAGTGTGGAAGCATATTCTCTTCAGTCTTGCCGCTTACTTCCTTTCTGTTTTGATATCAAAAAATAAAAAAGAAAAAAAATGGGCGAAGCAAGCTTTAAGCCTATCAATCCTGGAAACAGAGAAACCGCGGACGATTCTGTTTATCATTGTGATTCCTTCTGGAATGTTTCAGGGCCTAGGTGACGATAGGTAGTTTCTAGGCCGATTCTCAGCGTATAGAGAGGTTTGATTTTAAACAGTCTCTGACAGGAAGCACGCACGTTGTCGTTGGCGTAAGCTCTCCATTGCTTCGGGGTCTTCTAGCAAGTGCCGCTGCCTTCAGGTTTCCCCTCATTGTACGAACTCGAAGTCTTCGTCTTGCTGCCGTCGCTTCGCGGCCACTTACAGGGTGAACCGCCTCCTTTTTTTATGGAAGTTGTGTGCAGTGGGATTTACCCAATTTCTGGATCACTTACCCGTCTATGCTGGCCGTTAAGCTTTATGATAGGCGACACAAACTTCTGTGGCTCATGCCAGTTTGTTGGTCTGTCACATTTTTTTTTCATTTTTAGTGGAGTGGTGGCAAGTAAAATATACGGTTCATCGCTTTAGAGTAAAATTTTATGCGCTTGATATAATCGTACAGGATCGCAATCTGTGAATTAATGGGACAGACGGCACAAAGCTAGATACACACTACGTTATACTCAAAACGCCCGCCTATTAGTGAGCAGTTCAAGAGGGAGGTGAAAACATATAAGAAAGGCTATAGAAAACATACTCGGAACTCCTACTGAAAACCGCCAGCATATTAGGTGTTTCACCTGCTTTGAACTCGCTCTCTGCTACAGCAAATTAATGTCACAGGGGTACATTAAATACCTCTTAAGAAGACAGTTCTTCGTGCTAATCATATTCACACTGACTTCTCCAGCATGCTGGCCAACCTCTACTGCGATACCTCGTTCTGTGAGAAATACCTAGACGCTAGAGACCCACCAGCAAAAAAAAAAAAGAACGTAAAAAAATAAAATGACTTCTACGTTTTCCTTCTTTCTGCTGGTGTTTCCGAGGCGTGTACGCTTTTCTGTAAGCTACGCACTGACTAGGTCTGCAAGAAGTTGTAAGATATAACGTTCGCGGCCTTCAAGGAACGTGACATTTCGTACGTTCATTTTTACCTCTCCCACACCACGTCAAACGGAGCAATTCTAGCGGGAGTATTTGCTCCGCATTGATGATGCTAACCGTAGTTGACAGCGCGAGCTGCAAGGAGCCTCCAGCGGCATCACACACGCACACGCACGCGCGCACAGGTACGCACATACAAAGATACACACATGCACGAAGAGACCGCAAGCACAGATGCACGCACTTATTAGAGCACACAGATACACAGACACTCACAAGCACACATACACATAGATATACGCCAGCGCACGGTATGCACATGCAAACAAATACACACACATGTAGAGACCACAAGAACAGACGCACACATATATTCAATCACACAGATACACAGAGACTCGCAAGCACACATACATACACAAGCACAAACCAACATACCAACAAACGCAACACCACACAAGCGCAGGCACACAAACAAACCGCACATACACACTCACACACACATACACCTACACCCCTTCTGTCCGTGGACGCCACTGGCTGCTCGTGGCGCGTAGTATTGACGCTCGACCGCTCAAGATTTACCCGCCATTTGGCTCCCCCAGGATCCGAGCCCCGCCAAGGCGCGGGTGATCTCTGCTCATTCCACGGGGCAAATATTGACTCCTCGGCTCTCGTAATTCCCCAATCTCTCGCCCCCCCTCCCCCTCCTTAACCCTCTTTACCTCTCACTCTGTCTATACGTATATCTTCCTTCTTACTTCATATATCTTCATCCTTCTCGCTTCATTTCATTCTTTTGACTTGCTTCCTGCTTTTGGTTCTTTAGCCGCATATCTTTGCTGAGTGTCCATTTAGGTCGCTCGCGTTCCTGATTATTATGGAGTTGGCTCGCCATGTCCGATATTTCTTCTTTTACTGCATGCTTCACATCGCTACTCTCATCTGGGTAGCGATGAGTTCAGCTTTTCGGTTTGACATCACACCCGGCAGCACTTAATAAGACCCGGGTCCCGAAAGGACTTCGACAAAAAGGCTGAGAAGCTTGTAGCGCAGGGAAGTGCAGGGCGTACGGAAGCGATGAACTTGTTTGCGGCTCCCAGAACAAAATCAAAATGTCTCGCCAAGAGAGTAGCATGAAAGTTTGGAATGTCATATTGGGAGATTGCTTTCAGCAAAGAGCTTGTTTGCATGGTTGCGCGGAAAAAAAGATGTCCGGTTGAGTTGCCACCTTGAAACCAGCAAAAACTTGCGGGTTTGTGTGATACAAGAGGAACACCTTGGATGCGCTCTGTGTAGGCAATATTCTTTAGCGGTTTGGCACGAAATTGACAGCAAGCGAAGGAAATCCTCAAATCTACACGACTACCAAGAATGTAGATAATCAATGCACTATATATTGCATTTATCTCGTCGGGACGAAATGCAAAAGATAAGTTCGCTGTGATGAAGCGACAAAAGAACATGTGCCCCTTGCCTACCAGGCAAATAGATGCAAGTGAAGCTTGCAATGTGCACTCCCAATCAATTACTTTTCTTCCTTTCTTTATTTCTTTATCTTCTTATATCACTGTGCAGTGTACCAACCTGAATGTTTGCTTCCTTCGTGCAAAAAAAAAATGGCAGCATATCCATGGAGTGAATGATGAAGAGTGGGGCGAAGCATCCGTCCGTCCATTCGTTCTTGCTTCCGTCCGTCCATGCGTCCATCTGTGTGACCGTCCGTGCGTCCATTTACCCGTCCGTGCGTGCGTCTGTTCGTGCGTCCGCACGTCCATCTGTGCGTCCGTCCCTGCGTTCGTTTATGCATCCACCCCTGCGTCTGTTCATGCGTCCATCCGTCGGTGCAGCCATCCGTGAGTCCGCCCATGCATCTGTCTGTGTGTCCATTCGTCTATCTATTCAACACTCCAAGTACCACCATCTCACATCTTTTCATCATATATTCCCGATATAAAAGCACCGCCACCCAGCGGACACTCCAAGGACTAAACGAGAGGTGGCGCACGCACACTTTCTTACGGCTTGCGCTTCGTGTCTACTTCTCACCTTTAACCACCTAGACTTCATGGTATATACTAGTTCACTGTATTCATGGCACTGCGTCTCAACACTCGCTAAACCATTTTAAAACCAAGGAGGTTACGCCCAGCTAGTATAACGTAGCAACCTTTTCTTGTCAGATAGTGCTCAATGTACATGCCAATGGCTGCTAGTGGGGAATGAGAGACAAATGAATTAGGCTTTTAGTTAACGCACACGCTACGAATTTTTTATTGTTCAACAACGCACAGGAGAAATCTCCCACCGGCACCACCTTGCAGGTCAAAACGTAAGACTGGTTACACACTACGACTACAACTATAACTACGAGGGACGAACGGGTGCCACTATAAGGAGCTTCGCCCTTAAAAATCATCCTTCATTCGATGTACTAAGCAGAGCAGCACTTTTGTTAGTGCAGGTAACAAAAACAGTTGGCAGACCCCACATACAGCAGGAATCGAATATATGCGAAGCACGAATGAGAAAGGTTGATATGTCACTTTAAAATCAGCACCACGTTACGAGGTGAAGATAAATCATGCCGTACACGACTTCCGTGTCATGATTATCGTGTTTGGATGTGTCGTTTACCTTGGTCATCTATTCACGTCACGTGATACCACATTTAGTATATGTGGAGCTAGCGAAACGGCCGCGAGCCCACCATGAGCGTGGTATGTTGTCATGTTCTTACATGCCACGCGTGTCAGGATTATGATGTTTGCACCAGTGGTATGCTTTTGTCATCCATTCACGTCACGTAACACCAAATTTGGTATATGTGGAGCTAGCGAAACAGACATGAGCGCATCATCAATGTGGCATGAAGTCGCGTTGTTACATGACACGCATATCATGATTATAATGTTTGGATGTGTCATTTACCTATGGAGTCTGTTCGCGTCGCGTAATACCGAGCTTGGTAGATGTGAAGCTAGCGAAACGGCCGCGAGCGTATCATGAGCGAAGCATTTAGCCGTGCGTTTACATGACACGCATCTCATGTTTATCATGGCTGCACCAGTATCATACCTTCGTTATCCATTCACGCCCCGTAATACCGAATTTGGTATAAGTGAAGCTAGCGAAACGGCCGCCAGCGCATCAATAGAATGGCATGTAGTCATGTTGTTTCATGACACGGATCTCATGATTTTCATGTTTGCACCATGCAGTCACATACCTTCCTCATCCATTCAAGCACCGTAATACAAAATTTAATTATGTGTGACGCTAGCGAAACAGCCACGAGCGCATCATGAGCTTGAGATGTTATGATGTTGTTACATGACACGCATGTCATAATTTTCATGTTGGCGTCTGTCGCTCGTGCTCGCCGTGCAACCATGTTATGCCATACCAGGTTTGCAACATACTATGTGAACGAAACCACCGCAAGAGCTGCAGGACCATGAAATGTAAATCATGACATTCATGACATCAATGTCAAGATTTTTATGTTATGACTAGTTCTTCATACAGTAATGTTTTACCATACCAAGTTTGGTATCGATACCATTATCGAAACGGCCAGAAGAGCTAAAAGTCATATGGGTTCGTATTTAGGCAACAATATCATGTGGCTACTTCGAAAGACAAGTGTCATCAATAAAAGAAAACGTGTGTAACAAGCGTTGAAAGCTGGACGAGTTGGTGAGGCATGATTTTTTCGCCAACTGCACCGCAGACGGGACAATTAAAATCACAGCATATTCACGGAGTGAATGATGACGAGTGGAGCGAAGCGTCCGTCCATTCGTCCGTGCATGTGTGCGTCTGTGCATGCGTACGTCCGTGCGTTCGTCCTCGTGTCCGTCTGTCTCTCTCTGTGTGTGTGTCTGGCGATGAGCACGAGCCACCGCGGTCCTCTACACCCGCCACTTCGCTTCGTCCTTGCCCCACCAACCATGTGGCACGTACGGCGACGATATAGAAGACTGAATCCCGGCTTCGGCGGCCGCATTTCCGATGGAGGCGGAAATGCTGTATAGGCCCATGTGCTCAGAATTGGGTGCACGTTAAAGAACCCCAGGTGGTCGAAATTTCGGGAGCCCTCCACCACGGCATCTGTCATAATGATATGGTGGTTTTCGGACGTTAAACCCCACACATCAATTTAGAAGACTGAGAGAGGCACTTGTTCTCCGCGCACCTAGCCACAGCCCGCGCAGAAGCCAATCGGAGAAAAGCGGTAGAGCGCCATCTAGAATATTCTCACTCAAATGCAGTTTTTATGTGCTTCTAAGAGACAGCGCCATCTTGCATACCCTTCGTGAGATACTGCAGGTTACGCCTGACGCCGGACAAGGTTAGACAAAGAAGAGCTTCGCTCCTAAAAGAAGTAACGAAACGAGACAGACGGGCAGTTTTTTGCGTGTCCTGAAGATTGCGCCCATGCGCCTCTTTGCGTTCATTCTTTGTGTCTCGTTTGCTATGCAGTTTGTTAGAAAATAAATCACATCGCGATATCTTGGACAGCTGATGGCCAGCACAGAAAAAATTAGGAGAACATGTCCTTTCGAATTCCAGTGCATGCAAATAATCTCATAACCGGCGCATCTACGGGGGCTGCACTTCTCTTAATTAGCGGGCGCCTAAAACGCAGTCGCGTTCATGAAACTGTGGAGCTCTTGCATTGCATGTTGTAGTGACAATGCTTTCCCATGAGATCCACGGGACGGCTTTATGCTCTCCCATAGTCATGTATTGAGTACTCGAAATCGTTAACCACTTTTTCTAAACACAGTGACAACACTCACCGTCAGCTTTTCGCTAGCTAATTGTTGTCTATACGTCCTCATCAAGTGTGGCGCCCGCGTGGTGGCTTTCAGCTCTCCCTTAGTAGAGCGCGAACTACTCTAAATCGTTACCCACTTTTTCTAAACACAACTGTAGCGCCTTGGAGCGCGACGGCTTTATGTCCGCCCGTAGTAGAATTGGAAGTACTTTGAATCATTACACACTGTTTCTAAGCACATTGTTGCACCGTGTCTAGGGACGGCTCCCTGCTCTCCCAAAGTTCAAATCAAAGTATTCGAAATTATTAAAAATTTTCACTAGAGAAGAAAAAAGAGAGAGAGAGATAAAGGGGAAGGTACGGAGGTCAACTGGACAATAGCATCCAGTTTGCCACCCAGCCTTGAGGGGGGGGGGAGGAGAAGGATAGGAGTAAGAAAGCTGGTGCAGGGAGAGGGAGCGAAAAAAAGGAGAAAAAACGCATGTGCACAGAAGAGAAAACAGAAAACTCCAACACACGCACGCACGCACGCACACACACACACGCACACACACACACACACAAACACACACACACACACACACACACCGGAAGAGAGGTTCAGAGAGGCTGGTCGATCGCCAAAAACTAGTAGCGCTTGCAGGGCCTTCTTTGACGTTACATCCTGACGACGGTGTACAATTCTTTCTTCAGACACAGGTTCGCTTTCTAATTTGTTGAGCACGTTGCAAAAGTTTAGTTGTTGAACTATAGAGTAAGCAGTCACGAAATATTTGTCAAATAATTTCTTCATTGCCACAGTGGTTACAGTTGGCGGTATCGGCCATCCATATGCGGAAAGTTGAGGTGTTGTTAAATGCAACGCCAAACCACAGCGTACGCAAAAGGGTCACGTCTGCTCGGCGAAGCTTCGACCGGACTTCAGGACCTAGCGTTGTATCAAACAAGTGCAGTCGGCCATGCATGAAGTGCGACTGATTCCATTCTGATGTGGTGTGTCGACGAGCAAGCCAGCGGAGCAGCCGTGCAGCATCGTTCCAGAAAGCGGTAGTAGTACCTCATGGTCTTCTGCGTGGGCTCAGCAGGCGGATTGATCAGCCCGTTTATTGCGAATCATTCATCAGGGACTAGGTAACCACTGAAATGTAATTTGGTGCCATTTCTCAGTCAAATGGTGCCTAAGCTCTGGTGACTCTAGTACCAGATGTTCATGCGGTACGCGGCGTAACACCGACAGTAGAGACTGCAGTGCTTCGAGTCGCAAAAGATAGTCCACTTGTGTGTTGATTGATTGATGACAAACTGTAACGGGTTACGGAGGATTTGTAATTCTGCTTCCGTCGATGTTGTTGCGTGGGCTGTTTTGAATTTAATCGTCATGACCAACGTTGGTATCACGACTGCCCCGATTGAGCTGTTAGGTAGAACAGATCCGTCTGTGTAGACGTTTATGAAGCATCTGTACATTTCATGCTAGAGAAATAGTGAGAGCTGTTTAATTGCTGGTGATGACAAATCGGCTTGTTTCCGGACGCCAGGTATGGTAATGTTGATATTTGGTACAGTGAGGCACCATGGAAGAGTCAGAGGTCTAATGACAACAGGGAAGGAAGTTCGTATCGACTCACCATGAGCGGTCACTGCTAGGCAGTAGAATGTGCGTGGTACGTCCGCTGGTAGAGAGACTAGGTGAAGGCGGGCAGTTGTAGCAATGTGTCGTATAAGCGTCTTCAAAACTTCCGCATCAATGTGGCTTTTGATGAGGCGTTCCCTTGCCATAACAATAGTATCCACTATTAATGCTCTTTGAGGCAAGCCGAGACAAATCTGGAGTACTTGAGCCTGAACACTTTGAGTCGTTCCTAGGCTTGTTTTACTTGCGTAGGTCAACACAGGCAAGTCGTACCGTAGGAATATAATGAAGAGAACTATGTATAGTCGCAACACAGTAGCAGGGTACATTCACTATCTCCTTCCAGCGAATAACTTGAACAGATGACAAATAAATGCCTGTCAATCTATTTTTTATGTATAGTACATGATGGCTTCATGAGACATATGTCTGCCAACTATTACACCAAGAAACGTGTACGATCGAAGGTAAGGTATCTTTTCGCTGTTAATAATCACGCTTCAGCTCTCTATTGGTTTGCGCGTAAATGCCGCAAGCGCACATTTCTCAGACGAAAACTCCCAGACTTCGTTTACTCAGGTAAATAGCAGCATGTGTGGTAGCGCTCTTAATTCGTGCTCGCAGCTTTATACGTGTTACTGCAGACATCCAAACACATATGTCTTCCGCGTACATTGACAATCTAACTGTGCTTGGCAAGTGTTCGGGGAGATCGATTAGCGTCAGGTTGAAGAGCGCAGGGCTCAGAAAGCCACCCTGCGGTACACCACGGTGGCTGTCATGTAGCGAGGTATCGCTCACCTCGGTGCTCACGCCAGGCCTGCGCAGAAGGCGCAACACATTGACAACGGACGAGTGAGGATGGCTAGCACACGCTCCTTGAACGCCATACAGAAGACGAAATGATTAAGAAGCCGGGATGAAGGAGGGTGAAGAAACGGGTTGAGTGATGCAGTAGCCTTGCCAGAAAGGTGGGGGAAAGCGGGCATCCAGCTGGAGAGGGTTGGTCCCGGCAGAGAGGTGATTAGGTGCCCGTTCCAGTCAACGTGGTTCATTCAACAACACCTGCCAGCAGTTGTTTTCTTTTATGGTTAACAGATGGCGGGAAAGCCGCACTCAGAACCGCATGTACCTCGCCCACTAAACGCGAACGAAACGGAGCTACGAAGCGGTTCAGTCAGATGGCTCACTGATCGAGAGCGAACGAAGAGAACCGTCGCTCTCAGTAAGAAAGAGAGAACCGTCGCTCAGTTGGCTCAGTGAGGCGTCTGGAGCAGTCGGCTCAGTGAGCCGGCCAGGTGGATAAGTCGGAGAGCTGGCCAGTTAGCTCCATGAACCGTTTCCCGAAGAACCGCCCCTCACCTTTACAGAGCCGTGGATCGCATACTACTAGGGGCGAAACTCCTTATAGCGGCACTTGTTCGTCCCTCGGAGCCGTTGTAGTATGTAACAAGTGTAACATTTTGATCTCTAAGGTGGTGCTGGTGAGAGATTTCTTCTGTGTGATGTTGAACAATAAAAATAGTGCTCAATGTACATGCTAATAGCTGCTAACGGGGCATGAGAGACAGGAGCATTCGGCTTTTAGTTAACGCTCACGCTGCGATCCCCTTTTGCAGCCATTGGCATGTACAGAAAGCACTTTCTGACAAGAAAGAATTGCTACGTTATACTCGCTGGGTGTAACCTTCTTAGCTTTAGAAAGGTTTAGCGAGCGTTGGGCCGCAGTGCCATGAATACAGTGAACTAGTATATACCATGAACTCGAGGTGGTTAAAGGTGGGAAGCAGACCCGAAGGGCAAGCCGTAAGAATGTGTGCGTGTGCCACCTCTCGTTTAGTCCTTGGAATGTCCGCTGGATGGCAGTGCTTCTATATGGAGAATAAATGATGAAAAGATGCGAGATGGTGGTACTTGGGGTGTTGAATAGATGGACGAACAGACACACAGACAGATGCATGGACGGACGCACGGATGGATGTATTTTGAGAATGAATAGACGAAAATATTTGCAAGCAGGTTGGATCTAAGCACCCTGGCAAACAAGACCGGAGTAGCAAAGATGATTGGGATAGTTCGTATTCATTTATTTTACGACTGTGTTAGTGTTTTCTTCTTGCGTCCGTATTTGTGTGTGCGTCTTATCCTGACTTAAAATGAAGACAGGAATGCTCATGAGTATAATTTCGCTATATGCTCGCAAGAATATTCATAAGACCATGGAGGCCAATCAAACAAAAATAAACTTGGGATTTCGAGTACTTGCCTCCTTAGTTTGATGTAGTCCTAAATTTGTATCAATCAATCAAGCAATCAATCAATCGATTGATCAACTTATCACTCAATCAATTAATCATTCAATTTTATTCAGCTTCTTTGCATACATTGTGACATAGTTAGTGATTACTATCGCATTCAGAGGTCTCATAGTTACAAGAACTGGCGGGAAGACCTCTTAATAGGAGGATAGGAAGGATTGACGAATACCTCGAGAAGGTTCGGAAATGATGACGATCTGGTCAGGGCATGGACAGCGTGAAAAGCCTGTCGCGTACGTCTTCTAACCCTCCCCCTCAATACAGACACGTGTGACACGTGCCCGAATTGAACGCGCCGTGGTATGCGGGTCTGCGCTACCGGCGATTGAGAGTTTATATCTGCCCAGGAACTTCGAAGACAGGCCATGGTATATTAAGTGCGCGTGCGCGAAGAAATGTCGACATTGGGAGCGTCATGCTTGCCTTTTTGTCTCCTGTCGTATTACAGATTATTGCACTTTTTATTTATTGATTTTCAGTACCACATATACAGGTTGTAAGGTGAAAGAGATTGACAGGTTCTGTCATAGATGCACCTACCTGTCCCGTTCATGTGAATAAATAAAAGAAGAGGGAGCATGAAATAGCCCGCCCCTGCTGGGTTATGAGCACCAACGTACAGTTCTGCTGCAGGACCGCAACCTCCCAACCTTGACGATTGTTATGCGCTGTAAACGTACGAAAAATATCCGTGTGCTCTGCGAGTGATTTTCCAGATTTGAGTAAAAGTACAGTGAACCGGCTCGCCCTCGCAAGCGGCAACAGTGCTACAGTGACCTTGACCACTGACCCTTCTCCACGTGTCTCGATCGAGTCATACGTTGGCGGGGCCATTTCTCAGGAGGGTATACCTCGTTCCTCTTACGACATACAGGTATGAAGAAGGCCGAGACGCACGTGTTTACGTGGAAACACATACCACCCCAATCTTCCTCATGTTCTTGGTGACATTCATGTTGTATTCTTTTTGTCTTACTCCGGACGCTGTCTCGAAGGATGAAAAGATATTGGGCCTTTATGAAAGCACGAAGCGAAAGCAATCAAGACGTACCGATGGCAAAACGCACACAATACCGTTGTTGACACAAGCGATGGTCTCATGAACCTAAAATATTTTTATAGAGCTAAAGAGTTTTTAAAAGTTCATTGATATAGCTCGAAATCCGAATAGGTTTGATATCGGTGGCAGAAACCTGAAGGGAGCTCCACCAGGGTGTTTGAAATCATACGTTAAAAAAAACAGATATCGTCTTGAAATAATCATAATTCAAAAACGAAAAATAAAGCTGTAAATGCGGAAGAGAAGAGGCGCGGATGTGAGTCACGGCTCGGAGTAAAAGCCAGCCAAGACAAGCCAAGATTCAGCAAACGCTCAGGCGAAGCGCAATCTATAAAAGGGCCGTATAATTGCCCGGGCCGAATTCTTCCCAAGTTTTTTTGTAATATTTTATATTTTTTGTTCTTCTGGAATTCTTCGCGCGCGCGATCTTCCATTTCTATCAGCCACCATTCCCCGAGTGCCCCTCAATCTCTTGTGGATATTTTGTTCTGCCCTATTTTGTGGTGGCTGACCGTAAGGATTACGTTTTGGGAAACTGCGGTACCTAGTTTCCGGGGTGCCATCGTACAAAAACCTTTCACCGGTAATAAATGTTGGGTTTTACGTAAAAACCCCAGATATCATTATGAGAGACACAGTAGTGGCGGGCTCTGGAAAGCTTTGACCATCTGGGGTTTTTAACGTGCACCTAAACCAAATTCAAAAGCTGTTGACTAACTGTGACCTTATATACAGTAGTCATTCCTGCTATTTAATCCAAAGTAAGAAAAAGCTATGTCTAAGGCTCTATGTTGGACGTTCGTACAATCGCCAAGGGGGGAGAAGATACGTTTTTTAGGCATACTCTTTCTTGTGACAATGGCACGCTCTGATTTTTGGTATGATTTGCCGCATTACAATTAATATTTGCGGTGAAGCAGTTGGCTTGTGTTTCCTTTTATCACGATACGACTAAAGCTTTTGTTGCAGCTTTCTGCGACACATGCACGCAAGCATACTTTTCGCGGGCTTGCATATCGGAAGCGCAAACACAGGTGGAAACGAGTTGAATGGGGCTGCAGACAACGCAACTTAGTGAGAAGCTCTTGAGTATGAATTGCGCTTTAACTTCAGTTTGACCACGCTTTTCCAGGGACAAATGCAAGGCACAATTATGACGCCCCCTCCCCCTCCTACTTCCCCTTTCTTCTCAGAGTAAGGGGTTTCTCACCCCTTCCACAGCTGCACAAGGAATTAACGGTACATGCATGGCTCTAAACCCCAACTGTAATTGCTGCTGTGTACGAGCTCGTCCTAGTTTACAAAGTAGTTTTTTTTTCGTATGTGTTAGGTAATTATAGTGCTGCTTTCTGAAAACTAGAGAATGCATCTTTCAAAGAAAATGATATGGGATTCTTGGTTTGTTTCAAAAATTACAGTTCTGAAGCTGCTTTGAAACAACACCACCATTCCAGTGCGGCTTTGAAGAGGGTTGCCGAAATGTTATAAAACTATAGGCGAGTAGCGTTTGATTCGTATTTCTATTCGTATACATTTCGGAATCATGGGTGTTCGATTAGGTTTTAACATTCACTATTCGCGATGTTTGCGTCAACAGTCGGGCACAATAACCACAAGTTTCTACAGCGGCTTACAAATGAACTTGCAGTTTCTTTTGTTTTTAGTGGAACCTGAATTTCTGGCTGGGACGTCGATACGAGCCTGGCTATTGGGCACAGCAAAGTTCTGCTAATATAATTGAAGTTATTGGGGGGAAAACCGAGACCGAAGTAGATTCCAGGAATGCATCCGCATAAGCACTTATGAAATGGTCGTTAAGCATGCCATGTGCAGGCTTTACAACTTTCTGATTAATACTTTTAAATGCAAAGCATTTGCTTAGTCGCATGATGTCGCTCTTGGGCACTGGTGGCACCGTCCACACCCCCACTGCGCATGCTCGCGTCTGGTGCCGGCCCAGGAAGACACTCGCAAAACTGTCACTCCAGAGCCATTAAAGGATAAGAAACCACCGGGCCTTCAGCAAGCCGAGCATGCGCAGTGGAGGGGCAGACCTCTCCCGCCATACCCCTATCCCCGAACGCGGGCGGTGCGCATTGTTACAAAGACGGCGACGCCAACACGGTCCCGAAGGCACCACTGCTACGAACTCTGCCGACACGGTCACCAGCCGTTTGGTAGCGTGTGTTACTCAGCTCGCGACTGCTTCTGCGCAGAGCTGATAGACGAGCGGACGAGACGACGGTGAGTTAAGGCAAGGTTTATGTACAGCATAGAAATCGAGGCGTTACAAATTCGGCACTAGGACTGACAGCTTAGGGACTCGAAGAGCCGAGATGTCTTCTCTCGCATGCTGTTACGAGGCGCACCGCCAACGAGGTTACGATTGTCGCCACGAAACTCGCCGCTGCCAAGGCCACTGGCCGCGCAGACTGCGAAGGGGCTCGAAGCAACGAGAGGCTTCTCTGACACGTAGGCACAGAACACCTTTACATAGGTCTACTGCTGGCGACGCGCCAAAGGGCTTTTTTTTATAGGCACCGGGTGGATCCTTTGAGTAACCAAATGTCCAACCAGAAGCGTCGCTGGCCGTGATGTCGGAATCCTCCAATGGAGCCCGCCGCTACGCGTGGTTGCACCAAGGACGAGGGATGTTGCCACGCCGCGTAAGACTCGCCAGACTCGAAGGCGCAGATTGCTGAGCGTGGTTGTAGCCTAGGACGAGTGACGTTCCCACGCATTGCGTAAGACTCGCCAGACTGGAAGGCGCCGATTGCTTCAACGGGTTCGCGGGCTAAGGAAGCTCGCGGTGCGTTGCGTGACAGACCGGCGCCGCCGCTTGATGACGTCGTTGAGTTGATCGCGTCAGGTGGGCTTGATTGCCGGCCTTGACACAGATTGCCTTTTGCAGAGGGATTGACGTTCGGTGTGGACTCGCAGGCGTAACACCATATAAGCGGTGGAGGGCGCGTTCGAAATTAAGTCAAGTGCGTCTTTACTTGGCTTTCACTTCACGCATTGCAGTAGAAGTTGAAGGCAGGGTAGTTAGGCAGTACACTGGCAAGCTTTCCCAGGAAACAAAAAAATCTCATTAAGAAGCGTCAAATCATGAAAGTCTCAAGTACAAAAGACAGAATATAACTGGCAGAGCTTTCAAAGTTGATTAATAGGTGTAAGGTATGCGATGTAAGAAGGTATAACATGGAGAGAATTGAACACGCTCTGAAGAACGGAGGAAGCGTCAAAGCAGCCATGAAGAAACTTGGGATAGGCAAAAATCGGACGTATGCACAAAGGGACAAAGAAGGCAAAATAACTACCAATATGGATAGGATAGTTAAAATAGTGGAGGAGTTTTACAGAGATCTGTACAGTAGCCGGGACAACCACGACTTCAATACTATAAGAACTAGCAATAACCCAGATGACACCCCACCAGTAATCATAGAAGAAGTCAGAAAAGCTTTGGAGAGCATGCAAAGAGGTAAAGCTGCTGGTGAGGATCAGGTAACATCAGATCTGCTGAAAGATGGAGGACAGATTGTGTTAGAAAAACTAGCCACCCTGTTTACGATGTGTCTCCTGACGGCACGGAGGAAGGAAAAAGGTAAGGAGAGGGCATGCCCAGCCGGCGCAGGGCGTGAAAAGTGTGGCGGAAATGACATCATGGCGGCCATATTCACTAGGCACAATGGCGGCGTTGCTATGGTTACGTGATGCGCAGTGGAGCTGGTCTCGCAGTAAGCGGCCGCGGCTGGCGGCGGAATGTGTGCCTCCCCAGGCCTCGTGCTGAGCCGTGGCGGACAATATCTGTGCTCTGCGCCGCGTTATTGATTACGCAGTGTTCTCCTGGCAGTTACATTACTCTTAGCAACGCTTACAAATCCTCGTCCATCACGGGGTTTCAACAGTGAGTAGAACAAGTGCATATCCATGTGTCGTGCGGCGGATGACGCGGATGGAGCAGTTAGTGTTCAGCGAAATTGCGTTGGGCACTATGGCGAAGCTGAATGACGACGAACGCCTTGCAGGTCAGTGACGGTTGAGCAGTGCTCCTGCTTGTGACAACGGACGACGCTGTTGAGCCCAGCAAGACGTCGTGAGGACCATGTGCACATATGTAGTTTCGTGTTGTGTGTGTACAGTAACAACTTGCATGTGCGTATTAAAACACCTTTTCTGTCCCGCTTGGTACACTCTCCACCAGCATTGCATGTAGTCTCAACGTAACAGCAACCGCGTTCAACTGTCACTAGCACCGTGCTCAAAGTCACCACGGTCGCAGAATGCTGACGCCGGTGAGTTTCACGCGGAACACGGACACAGTGGCAGGACGCTGTGTCGGCCGCGTGGCGGAATGCAACCGTAGAAGGCGCACGACCGATCGCGTTGTCTGTACAGTTGCTGAATTAATGACGTGAAAGCACTCGCCGTTGTCAGTGCATCTAGCGCGCATTCTCTCGTAGTTGCATTCTCTCGGCGAGCTGTTACTCCCTGTTATTACTCGGACGAAGCGATTTCGCTGAAGGTGTGCCGCAGGCTCAGAGTAATGAGCCCCGTTTCATTAGTTTCGGATCGTCACGACACACGCGCTGCGCAGCCCACGTGCTTTCCGAGCCGGAGATAGAGTCGTGCCTTCTGCTTCACATTCGGATGTAAACAAGCGAGGAGAATTTGCCTAGTCAATATGGCCGACTTCTGGCTTCATCCTGGCCTCACAACGAGCAGGGCCTCTCCTTACCTTTCCTTCCTCCGTGCCTGACGGGAATAGTACCCGAGTCCCAGAAGAACGCTAACATCATCGCAATACCAGAGTCCTTCAATGCTTTTCTGGTCACGAAACTCCACCCGAAGGTTGATATAGGGACAAAATCTGTCGCTAGAGGCGCCACCCGTCGTATGGGGGCCACAAGCCGCCGCCACTGCTGGGCTTGTATGCGCACTGCGGCCGACGTTTCGACGCGATTATGTGCGTGCTGTTCTACCTGTTACCTTTTTCTAAACGTCTCTGAACGCATCAATGCCACCAGATAAATAAGTTGAAACGGGATCCAGTGTCGACGACGAATGAGAGCTGTTTACTTTGGAACGCACGCGTAGTTTACTTGGAAGTGCGGGCCCACCTTATAAACAGCAGCGCATTAAAAGTGTTCTCACACCGCGCGATAACGCATTGTGTCAATAATTGTCTCATAGCCCAATTATATGCACACTTACGATGCCTCGAAGCGGTACTTGCGAGCTATAGCTCGCAAGTGTTGAAAGACGATGCTTATGATCCATGCTCTTGATGCGAGCAGCTACTGCTTGATCTGCTCGACAACATGTTTGTATTTGCGCCCGGCCAAAGGGCGATTATGTTTATGCGGTAGGTGAGCTGTATATTCTGGTAGGGCCGCTAATAGGGGGAGGAAGGAGAACGAAATGAAACACGACTTGGTAGTACAGGAGCAATCACATTGGTTTATATCCGGCTCGCCTCTCGCGCGCTACTACCCAAGTATTCAAATGAAATGAATGGTTGAGCCAGAAGTTTTATTCCAGACCTTTCAATTGAGTTTATACCCAAATGCGCAGTTGTTGTGGACACACGTTTGTGAGCGCCGATCGCTTTTTTGACGCGGGGACTTTCGATGCCGAGGGCTTTCGCGACCACTCTAAACGTGCCCAACATTTGATTGATCACTTCTTTCCACGCAGTTTACACGGGACACCCGCCGCTTGACGTTTCCTTGTGTTTACTGTTTAGGGCATTATTATTTACCGGCCGACAACCCATGATTTCTCCGGAAACGGAAGTACAGCAGCCTAATCTGGAAGTTCCTTTTGATGCCAGTGCTAGCCGCTTGGCCGCCTCTGCCACTACCGAGGTACCTCATCACACATTTGTTTTTATTTTTTGGGTGGGAGGGGGGGGGAAGGGCGGTTATGATTTAAGGCATGCAATAAATCTTAAATTTGGTGCTAATGATACGCCGCCTAGTAGTCAGGTGTGTACTTATGAATGGGAGATTCACATATGGTGCATGTACTGGGGAGAAAGTCAAAAATTCTGTCAGAAAGCCCGTCAAAAATTCTTGGAACGGCGTTCGTGCGAAGCCTCGGTCTCTCTCGCTGAAGCGACACGACCACCCCGTTCACGATGTGCACGTCGGTTCTCACAACGTCGCTAGCATTAAAATGCTTCTCGCACACCCAAACGTTCTTACTTTTGAAGCTGAAACCGCCAGCTTCCAATCGCGGTATAGCTCGCTTCCATTTCTCTCTGAGTTCGGCGCTACTTGGGAAACAGAAGAGCGACGCCTTTTCTTTGTTGCTTCGGTATCCGGAGCTGCAACCCGTCACACAGCACGTCTTAGGCATTGTTCATTCGAATTTTCATGCCATCCACCTTGAGCACGGTGCACTGGCACATGAAGTTCGCGTTTCGCTGATGCAAAAACCGCGAGCTGCCACCACACAACGCCTTCGGGTTGCCGCCGC
The DNA here is from genome assembly GCF_013339725.1 of Rhipicephalus microplus. Lineage (NCBI taxonomy): Eukaryota > Metazoa > Arthropoda > Arachnida > Ixodida > Ixodidae > Rhipicephalus > Rhipicephalus microplus. Next base: position 77,674,698 of record NC_051167.1, read on the forward strand.
GGCCAGTGCGCCCCGCCGGGCGCAGCGGGGCGATGGCCCCCCTAGGACGGCTTGCGCCGCGTAGCGGCCGCTCTTGGCACCATATCAAGCTCTCCCATAGAGTGACGGAGAAGTTTCGTGACCAGAACGGTATTAAGGGACTGTGGCAATACTTAAGAAAGGAGATGACAAGGACTTGAAGAATTACAGGCCAATCAGCTTGCTCTCTGTAGTATACAAGCTATTTACAAAGGTAATTGCTAGCAGAGTAAAGAAAAAATTAGAATTCAATCAAATAAAAGAACAAGCAGGATTTCGAACAGGCTACTCAACCATCGACCACATCCATACTATCAATCAGGTAATAGAGAAATGTTTATAATATAACCAACCACTCTACATAGCCTTCATAGATTACGAGAAGGCGTTTGATTCAGTAGAAATATGAGCCGTCATGAAGACACTGCGGAATCTGGGCGATGAAGTACATATAAACATCCTGGAAGAAATCTACAGGGGATCAACTGCTACCATAGTGCTTCATAAAGAAAGCCACAGAATACTAATCAAGGAAGGGGTAAGGCAGGGGGCCACAATCTCCCCAATGCTATTTACCGCGTGCTTACAGCAGGTTTTCAGAAGCCTAGAATGGGAATAGTTAAGAATAATAGTTAATGGAGAGTACCTTAGTAACCTGTGCTTCGCCGATGACATTGCATTGCTGAGTAACTCAGGGGACGAATTGCAACTCATGATTACGGAGTTAGACAAAAAGAGCGGAAAGGTGGGTCTTAAAATTCATCTGCAGAAAACGAAAGTAATGTACAACAACCTCGGAAAAGAGCACCGCTTCGAGATAGGTAATAGTGCACTACAAGTTGTAAAAGCCTTAACCACTCGGCCACCTCGCCGACACATTTGTAAAAGACTCTGTCTACTTAGTGCAGGTAATAACCTTGGAGCCAAACCACGGGATTGAAGTAATTAGAAGAATAAGAAGGGGGTGGAGCAGATTTGGCAAGCACTCTCAAATTATGGCAGGTAGATCGCCAATATCCCTCAAGAGGAAGGTATATAACAGCTGTATCTTGCCGGTACTTAGCTATGGAGCAGAAACCTAGAGACATACAAAGAGGGTTCAGCTTAAATTGAGGACGACGCAGCGAGCATTGGAAAGAAAAATGGTACGTGTAACCTTAATTAAGAGAGAAGAAGAGAGCAGAGTGGATTAGGGAACGAACGGGGGTTAAGGATATCATAGCTGAAATCAAGAAGAGGAAATGGGTTTTACAGTCCCACGCTTTAAGAGCATTAACACGTTTTTTACAAGACAGCGGGATTGCTGACAAGTATTAACAAAGAAAAAGCTTTCATTTGTAACATATGTACTTATTATATACAGTATCATGTGACGCCCATCACGTGTGTGTTGTGAAATGAATGACGTGTCGACTATTATGTACATACGAGCGAATCCATCTTTATAAGGACCAGACGTGTGCTTTGTTGTTTTGTTGTTGTGTTTTGTGTTTTGTGTTTGTTGTTTGTGTTTTGTTGTTTCCAGAGACTTCTTACAATGACTTTCAAACATTTACTTACCATTTGATATGTACGTATAAGTGTGTCTTTACATATCTGTGCCTGAGTTTTCTATTTTCCATCCACTGCTTTGTATGTTTTTGCTTCAAGATACGTGTTCAAGTTTCAATTAACGGCTAAGGAGTAGCCGGCGCCATAATGGTGCGCCAACATCTCCTTATATATCATATCAATAAAAAAAAGAGGAAATGGACATGGGCCGCGCATGTAGCGCGTAGACAAGATAACCGGTGGTCATTAAGGGTAACTAACTGGATTCCCAGAGAAGGTAGGCGGGTTAGGGGGAGACAGAAGGTTATAGGTGGGCAGATGAGATTAGCAAGTTTACGGGTACAAATTGGCAGCAGCAAGCACAGGACTACGAGGGACGCACAAGCCACGCACATTGGAGACATCGGAGACGCTGCCAGGCTGCCTGGTAGCGTTGTCGTCGTTAGCGTCTCAGGGCGTCCCTGGGCTGGCGGACGCCCGTAATGGCAAGCCAGCCCCCGAAGAACGCGCTAGCCTTCGACGTAGTCGTCCCCGAGGGGACTAGTCCCGAAGGCGTCGTTGACGCGACGTCTTCAATAGTAGGAATCGAAGAAGTGTACTGCGTTCAGCACTTCGGAGGCCGGAACTACCAAGTTACCGTCAACAGGGAGGCCGCACTGGCCCAAATCGTAGACGCGTCGCACCTTATTATCCAAGGAGAGCGCGTCGCCATCGTACCCCTGGGACCCCAAGTGACCCAAGTGACCATCCTGTTCCTGCCGTGCAGCGTACCCAGCGAAGTCCTCGCACAAGCACTCTCTCCCTACGGGAAGGTGCTGGACATCACCAGAGGACTCATGGGATCGCGCCCACCCGTGACCACTTGGACGCGATACGTCCGCAAGGGAAATGAAGGCTTCGTCACCGGTGCCCAACTACCTCAATGTCGCGGGCCATTGAGTAACCTATGACTATAAAGGCATCCAGCGAGTGTGCCGTCAATGTAGAGACAGTGGGCACTTCCGCATGAACTGCACAGCTCAGTTTTGTGGAAGGATCGGCGTTTATGGCCACGATGGGAAAGGCTGCTCGCTGCCGTGTCGCCATTCATTATGGTGATCCGCATGCCACCGTGGCCTGCCCCATCAGGCCATCGTATTCCGAGGCGGCATCCAAGGATTTCCATCCACTTCAACCAGGAACGCCATCTAAGAACAAGTGCGACGATTCGTCAACGCGAGCCGTGGTAACCGACCGCAACCAAGATGCGCCTATCGCGACGCTGCACCAGACGCCCACTGCGTATCCAACAATTCCAGACCTGGTAATCCCTCCAGGTACTGAAAACTTAAGTTCCCCGCGTCCCGTGGCCATTTCTGAGGAATCGCAGGCCAAGCCCTCGTCCGACGAAGCGCCTCGTGAGGACGGCGTCTCGGATGGAAATATTGCATCTGAGGCTCCTCGCGTTGCTGCTCTGTCGACAACAAGTTCAGGTGTTATCGAGGAGTTTACATCGCAAGACGACGACGCTTGCATCTACGAGGACTCCAACAGCACCGCGAGTGAGGCGCCCTGTTATGCCAGCGAGTCCTCGTCAAACGTCCGTGCCTCGGAAAAAGGCAATCTGGGTCAAGGCCAGCCCGCAGTCCGCCTGACGCGAACATCTCAACGGCGTGAACACGCGCGGCGCCTCTCTCGCCCACGTGCATTGAGTCAGCGGCGCACGTGACAGCGAGCCGGCGTCCTCGTGTCTGGTGGTCTGACGCATGGCGCAGCAACCCCATTGGAGGTCCTACGAGAGAGGAGTCCCCATGTCGGAGAGCCGACATGAGTGTGAGTCGGCGATCTTAGGCGAAAAGTTGACCTATGTATTAGAGAGGAGAGCTCGGCTCTTCGAGTCTCTGTCGGCCCCAGTGCCGAATTTGTAACGCCTCTGTATATATGCTGTACATAAACCTTGTTTAACTCACCGTCGTCTCGTCCGCTCGTCTTATCAGCTCTGCGCAGAAGCAGTCGCGAGCTGATAAACATACGCTACCAAACGGCTGGTGACCTTCCCGGCGGAGTTGAAAGCAGTGGCGCCTTCGGGGCCGTGTTGGCGTGGCCGTCTTTCGCAACAGTGGTGGCTTCGGCGGGATCGGTCCGTCCGGTTCGCAACAGTGGTTGGCAGCTGCGGGATCGGCCGGCGTCAGCGACATCGATGCGGTGAGTGCCTGATGTTTTCCCCTCAGTTCACCAGACTACTCTAGCTCAGGTTGTAGTAGTTTAGAGAAGGGCTGTGTGAAGCATTGAAGGGAGCTTTGATCGTTTCAAGCCAAGTCGAAGCGCTTTGAAACCAAAGTTAATGCGGAGGGGGTAAACACGGGAGTGTGCAAAATTGCTTGCGCGTCTTGCTAGTAGGCTTATAGTGGGTACGGCAAGTAGATTCTTAACAGGGGCAAACAGCAAGAGGCTAGTGTGAACGATGGAGAACCTTAAAGTGAAGGAACTCATCGAAATTTGTGAGGAACTCGGCATTACTTTGGGCCGTGTGAAACGAAAGCAAGCGATCCTTGAGATCATGAAGGATGAGGGAGTGTCGGCTGAGGAAGTCGATGAGGCCTGGGTGGATATCAAAGCACGCCGCGAGGAGGCTGAAAAGCGAGAAGCTCGCGAACGTGAAGAAGCTGAAAGGCGAGAAGCTCGCGAACGTGAGGAAAGGCGAGAAGCTCGCGAACGTGAAGAAGCTGAAAGGCGCGAAGCTCGCGAAGAAGCTGAAAGGCGCGAAGCTCGCGAACGTGAAGAAGCTGAAAGGCGTGAACGTCGCGAGGAGGCCGAGAGACAGGAGCGCCTTGAGTTGAAACGAATAGAATTGGCAATCCTACAGTGTTCGCAGGCGCCTAGCGTAGCTTCTCCGACGATTCAGGTCAGCGGTTTTAGAATTCGGGACCAACTGCCACCGTTTGTAGTAGGCGAGGACATGGCGAAGTATCTCGTCAAGTTTGAACACGTCTGTGAGCGAAACGCTTTGGAGCGGTCTCTTTGGGCGCGGAACCTGCTAGCTCTTCTTCCCGGCGAAGTGTCCGACGCGATAACTTGCTTGTCGAGGGAAGCGTTTGAGAGCTATGACGAGGTTAAAGAAGTGCTCTTGAGACGTTATAAGTTGTCACCCGAGGCTTTCAGGCAAAGGTACCGGTATGCTGAAAAGGGGAATGAGTCACACGTTGACTTCGCGCTTCGTCTTAAAGCCGATTTGATTGAATGGCTCAAGGGCGAAGGTGTTTATGACGACCGCGATAAAGTTGTGGAATGCGTTGCATTGGAGCAATTCTACCGCTGCATCGAGGATAATGTCAGACTTTGGCTGCAGGACAGACTTGGGGAAGTACAGTTAAATAAGGCAGCTGAATTAGCTGAGGAGTATTATACTCGCCGAAAGTTGCATAGCAGGGCAGTGCGCGTTGAAAAGGATTAAAGGAAAGAGGGCTTTTCAAAGAAACCTGATCAACGGAAACCCGCTCCGCACCGTAATTTCAAGAAGGACCCGTCTCTTACGAAGGACAGTGTAGGGGAAGGGCAAACAGAAGCGGAGAAATCGAGTGAGGTTTCTACCACACAAGCATTTGAATCGGAAAACAAACGGAAGCCGCTAATCTGCTACAACTGCAAAAAGGAAGGACACATCGCGAGAAACTGTCAGGAAAAATTTGCCTTCGCAACAATCCGAGAATCAGAAAAGAACATGCGGTTGTTGGAGCCGTATCTCCAAGAAATTAGGGTGAATGAGAAAACGTGCCGAGCACTTAGAGACTCAGCGGCAACCATGGACGTTGTCCATCCTTCATTGGTGTCTCCGGATGACTTCACAGGAGAATGCGCGTGGATCAGGCAAGTCGCCGAGGAGCAGAGTGTTCGCTTACCAATCGCCACGGTTGTCATTGAAGGCCCGTTCGGTAAGCTTCGCACCGAAGCGGCTGTGTCTGCCGCGCTGAACGATCGTTTTCCTTATCTTTTCTCCAACAACTCGGAGCAGCTCCTCAAAGAGCAGGGCAAATCGTTCTTCCCCAGCTTTGCGTGCATGGCCCTCACGCGATCGCAAGCGCGAAAGCTTTCGCGGAAGCTTGACCTTGTTCAATGCGGTGAACTTTCAAATGACCTTGTCGGCGGGTCGACGGAACCCCAGAAAGAAAATTTTCCGCGTGAGTCATGTGAGCAGTCGCGGGAGCGGCCCGTCGCCGACCCGACCGGCGCGGTTTCCGAAGAAAGGGGAGACGACATGGCGCCATTGAGTCAGAGCGAGAGGGCTGCAACGCTCTCGCCTGTAGCGGAAAGTTGGAGCGAGCTGCCGAGAGTTGATCGAGAGACGCTCATTCGAGAGCAGAGTGAGGATCTCTCGATTGAAGCGCTAGTGGAAAGCCAAATTGAAGCGCTAGTGGAAAGCCAGAAAAACGAGGCAAAAGTGCTGTCGAAGGAGCACTACGAGAAATCTGTGAAGAAGCGCGCTTTTGAAGTTGATAATCAGGTAATGCTGCTGCAGCCGTTCAAAAGAAACAAGCTTGAGGTTGATTGGGAAGGGCCCGCCAATGTAATATCGAAGCTTCCCGATACGAATTATGAAGTGAAATTAGGAAGGCGGCAGAACAAAATTTACAACTTGATGAAACCCAAAGTTCAACATCAAACGGTCGTAAATCAGCTGTTGAATGCTTCAGAGGAAGAGGAAGCAGAAATTTTTAGTTCTTGTGAGGTAATCGAAGGGGGATCGAAAGTAATCTGGGAGCAGATTAACCTAGAGCCTAGGTTAAGTGAAGTCCAGAAAAAGGACCCGAGAAAGATTGTTTCCAAGATTGGAGACGTGTGTTCGGACCGTCCCGGAGACACGACGGTGATCGGACACGATATAGAGCTAACTTGTGAGGAGCCGATCCCTAGCAAACCGTATCGTTGTTCTCCTGTGGAACGTCGCAAGTGTGAGCCGCTCTTGGTGCCGCATAGGTATCGTCGCCTAAAAGTGGCCGGTTACTGAGGTGGAGAACGTTGCTCCACAGCGCAACTTTGACGTTCGCTATCAGAAAAAAAGGGGAAAGCTAAACGCTAATGCAGGTGCATTGAGCAGTGCGTTCTAGCTAGTACCTTCTCAACCTTTCGGTTTCTGGCTGGCGATTCGGGGCAAAATTTTGACCTCATCACGACCTTAGCTGAGCGCTCTCGTTTAGAGTGATCTCAAGGGGCCAACTTTGTGGTATTCTAATTCGTTACGTTGTTGTAAGTGGAAAAAAAATTGAGTTGTCATTTTAAGAGTCTTGTGTCCCACATGTGCCTCTTGATGTAGAGGGAACAAAATTCCGATAAACACGTAGATAGGTATATGTTGTACTATACTTTGTCTGGTGTTCTGTCGGGTGACCGAGGGCACTTGCGTGTGTCGTGTGTTGTCTGTTGTCGATCCGTTCTTGGCAAGTTGCAGAACCATCGACAAGTGCTGAAACCGAAGATGGTCAGAAGAGACGAGTGAAGCTGGTCAGCAAGTTGTGGCGACAAGCCAGTGGAGCTGGGATCCGTCGTCAAAAATGGGATGTGTTCCCGGAACAGTCTGGAGCTGTGTTCTCCCCATGGCCCTGGAGGCGAACCTGGAGGGACCTGGCGAACGAGCGCACCTGACATCCGAGCCCCGTGGAAGCAGCTCGTCTTTCCGGTGCACTGTCTGGCGGCGGGGGTGCTGTTATGCCAGCGAGTCCTCGTCAAACGTCCGTGCCTCGGAAAAAGGCAATCTGGGTCAAGGCCAGCCCGCAGTCCGCCTGACGCGAACATCTCAACGGCGTGAACACGCGCGGCGCCTCTCTCGCCCACGTGCATTGAGTCAGCGGCGCACGTGACAGCGAGCCGGCGTCCTCGTGTCTGGTGGTCTGACGCATGGCGCGGCAACCCCATTGGAGGTCCTACGAGAGAGGAGTCCCCATGTCGGAGAGCCGACATGAGTGTGAGTCGGCGATCTTAGGCGAAAAGTTGACCTATGTATTAGAGAGGAGAGCTCGGCTCTTCGAGTCTCTGTCGGCCCCAGTGCCGAATTTGTAACGCCTCTGTATATATGCTGTACATAAACCTTGTTTAACTCACCGTCGTCTCGTCCGCTCGTCTTATCAGCTCTGCGCAGAAGCAGTCGCGAGCTGATAATCATACGCTACCAAACGGCTGGTGACCTTCCCGGCGGAGTTGAAAGCAGTGGCGCCTTCGGAGCCGTGTTGGCGTCGCCGTCTTTCGCAACAGTGGTGGCTTCGGCGGGATCGGTCCGTCCGGTTCGCAACAGCCCCTACAAATTGACGAAGACACCAGTCCCAGTGACATAAGCCAGGACAGTCGAGACGTCTTTGTGCCATCCTCGCTCAAGAACCCGGACACCAAACGCCACCGAATAACTACTCGTGACTTAGAAGCCCCCACCAGAGACAGAAGTCCCCTGCGGACTTCGACGCGATCCCGGAAGCCCCGAGCCTCCGGTGGATCGCCTGGCCGGAAAAAATGACTCAGCCACTTGCGGGGCACCGGCTCCCGCACCTGATAAAGGTACCCCTGCATTTGCGTGGTCTTATATTATGTTTTCATTTTCCCCATGGCTCTTACTCTAAAAGTTATTACTTCTAACGTTCAAGGTTTCCGAAATCCACAAAAACAGGCTGAGGTATTGGCTTTCGCACGTTCAGTGCACTGTGATTTGCTGTTCGTGCAAGAAACAAATGTTTTCAAGCTTTCTCATGTACTCGCTTTCAAGCGCAAGTTCAATTTTGATTGTTTCTTTTCGTACGCCAGCACGCGTTCGACTGGCGTCGGAGTCATTATTTTTAACCGAGGTCTTTTACGTGACCATCATGTTTCCTTCGATGCCTTCGGACGCGTGCTGGCATTCGACTGCACCTTTTTTTCGTTAAGAATAAGATTTGTTACCGTGTATGCCCCAGCGGCACGCGAGAACTCAAACGCGTTCTTCCAATCTCTTGATGCGTTCCTTTTAAATTCCCGACATGTGGTACTTTTAGGGGATTTCAATTGTGTCTTAGACTCACACGCACACGTTCGAGGTCCGGGTCGCGGCCGGTCAAACTGGAATGCCAGAGAACTCGAACGTCTAGTGCAGCAATTGGCATTGATGGACATTCATCAAAGTGTGCATGGCAGTAAGTATGCCTATACTTGGCGTCGAGCAGCGTCGAGCAGCCGAATCTATCACGTGTATGCATCCCCCAGTCTCATTACCTACGTTCACGACACCGGGGTAATGTCATTGCCACCGACACCAGTGTACATTAGCGACCGTCGGCCGGTTATGTTCTTTCTCCGCCTACCAGGGGGGACGCCAACGATTTACAGACCATGGCGTCTCGATTGCCGCGTCCTCCAGGACTCTCAGGCTACGGAGAAATTATCCCGAGCGTTACGCGCATCGCTCATTGGGGCGGATGTAGCTTTTTGGGATCGCCTCAAAGAACAGTGGTGCCATCATTGCAGTGCGTCGGGCAGAGGACTTTGCACCCGTATGTCGAAATATGCGTCATTGTTAATCCAGAAGATACGCATTGCCAATCGAGATCCCAGTCCTTCCACTGTAATGCGGGCATGGCAAGAGGAGCTCGTTGAACGGTACCAACGTATTATGCGCGTTTCTTCACTCTCGGCTGCAGCTTGGCGCTGTAGACGTGCATCGTGTGCGCACCCTGAGGTGCTAAGGAATGCACGCAGAGCTCTGCTTTGTGCACCAGGCTCGCCTGCCCACTCACTGAACTCTATCACCCCAGCTGCTACGAGTACGCGTGACTTTCAGGAATTCACTCAAGACTTTCAGTCAATAGCTCAATCTGGTGCTAATGTCTGTTACCCAGGATTCGTTTCTTCGCATTCTCTGCTAAAAGATTTACCTCATGATTCCAACATGTCAAATGACGTCCTCCTATTACCGCCATCCGATGACGAAATCAAAGGCGCATTAGACGCAATGAAAAAGAGATCGGCCCCAGGGCCTGACGGACTCCCTGCAGAGTTTTATGTACAGTTCAGGCCTATCCATGGTCCAACTATGTCACGCGTCATTCGCAAGTGTTTCCAAGATATTACACTTCCAACCTCTTTCCACAAAGGCCGTATAACACTAGTTCCCAAGAAAGACCCAATGTTCGCGCGGCCAGAAGATTGGCGCCCTATTACACTGCTCAATGTAGATTACAAGCTCTTGGCCACCATTTTGGTGCACCGAATCAGTCCATTTCTTCCAACATTAATTGCTCCCCACCAGATCTGTTCTGTTCCGGGCCGAGAAATACACACCCATACGTGGTTAACGCGTGACATCATTCAATACACCACTAGCCGATGTGCGCAAGGACTGTTGGTTTCATTAGATCAAGAGAAAGCTTTTGATTTCATAGAACATGGCTACATACTAAATGTTTTACGTGCATAGGCATTCCCAGATAAGTTCATTGACCTCATCCACGCGATGTACACTAATTCAGAAAGTACCATTTACTTAGATTCCCGTGAGAGTCACGCATTTATTGTCACGCGTGGGGTCCGTCAAGGGTGTCCCCTCTCCCCAGTGTTATTTATCCTTGCATTAGAACCCTTCTTAAGGGCCGTTGAACATCACCCGCAGATTCGTGGCTTACCTCTACCCGGTAACATTCAAGTAAAGGTCGCTGCATATGCAGATGATATTACTCTATATGTACATAATGAACAGTCGCTGCAGCATGCTCTTGATTCATTCCATGATTTCGGTATTATCTCCGGTGCAAGGTTAAACTTTTCTAAAAGCCAGTATTTTTTCATTGGCAACCCCAGCGGTCGTATCAGCATCACGTCAACTTTACTGTGGTCTCCTGAGATTTCAATACTCGGAGTTACTTTCACTGCATTTGGTATACAGGATAGCATCTGGTCATCCGCTGTACAATCTCTTCTAAGTGATATCAAAGCAGCCAGGTACTTCGAATTTCCCCTCTTGGAATACCGATACTTAACTCAAACGGTGTACCTAGGTAAATTTTGGTACCTTTACCATTCTGTTAAACCACCGCTCCACGTCTGCAGGAAAGTGCAAAGATGCATCAGTTTATTTTTTTTAGTCTGGTGGCACAGAATTGTTATCGCGTCCAGCGTTAGCTCAACCGTGAGATCAAGGCGGTTTTGCATTCCCCGAAGTTTCCGTCACGGCTTCTACATTGTGCCTCCGCACTCTATTACGAATACTAAGCAATGATGGCATGCCCGCTCAGACACTGGCTCGCTACCATCTGGGGTGATCACTGCGTGTCTTCTTTCCGGATAGCCAAATAAACCAAGGTCCCCAATCAACTGAATTACCATCTTTGTATCGAGCTCTTCTGGCATTTCACCGACGTTTGGAAGCTACGTGCCCAGAGATAGAGGTGGCCGATTCTAAAGTGGTGGACACAATGGCCACCCTTCTACGGCCCTTGGTGCCCCAGCATCGTCAATCTGTAATGAACCGCGCTTGGAAACCAATACCTGCCGCAGTGTTGCCAAGACATCTAAGAGACTTTGTCTGGAGGTTGGGCTGGGGCTTGCTCCCCACGCGAAATCAGTTGCAGCGATGGCAGGTGGTTCGCACTTCCACTTGCCCTAACTGCGTCATGGTAGAGACCAATCGACATGCGACGTTTGAATGTGTGGTTTCCCGCCTTTTTTGACGTGCGGTTAATGCTGGTTTTCGGGGACAGGGTGTGTGAACTTTCGTGTCCAACGGCCGATTTCTGCGTAGCCGCTTCTACGCTCTGTTAGTAGTTGCGGACTGTTCAGCCTTTGGAGAAACCGATGTGAGGCCATAGCTGCCAATTGCCGCCGGCGTGCTTTGTGGCCGATACCGGGGAGAATGAGACGAGAGATCCCCACGTTCCTCTCCGAAGAGCTTTTCTTCCTCGGGGAGCAAGAGTTTCTGCGGCATTGGTCGTGCCTTTTCGTCAAGGTGGAACACGAAAAGATACAACTCATTTTTCGACCAAATTTGTGCTAAGCAGCGCCCGTTGAGTTGTTTTATATGATTTCATTTGTTACATATCGTGTTTATTGCATCTATTGTATCGTTATACCATTGTATCATGATATCGCATTGAGTTCTTGTGTACATATATGCCAACATTGTCATGTATACTAGAGCAAATGTCTTCACTGTAACGTAGTGATGTTAGTCGTGAAATACAGATGTGCCGAGGTGTATATGCTCTGTTACTGGAATGGTATGAAGCCTTTGTGTTCTGTACATGCTGTAAATAATTTTTTTCTAAACAGGGATCAGGTTAACTGGCGGAACATGGGAGAGGCCTTTGTCCTGCTGTGGACGTAGTCAGGCTGATGATGATGCTGATGATGCTGCTGCTGCTGATGATGATGACGCATTGCTTTACCCGAGTGAATGCTGTGGAAGCAACAGTACCTTCAACCAGTAGCGAGGCACGGCCCAGCATCAGCGTCCCACAACTCGTTGAAGGTAACGCTTCTCCTTCATTACATGAATAAGAATTATAAAGACGAAATAAGAATTATGCCTTCTCAAACAACACCCAATTACGTAACAACCACGTTATACCTCCCCCCCCCCCCTCTCCGTGACGCTTTTACTCTAGTTACCCCCGTGGGAAGATGCAGGAGGCATCTTTTTATTTATTCTATCATCATCATAGGCAACTAGATTCTCTTTCATATCAACAAGAAGAAGGTGGCTTCTCTTTGGTGCTAGTGCACCTCAAATAACGTTCTTATAAATGGTTTTGCCTGAATTAGATTGATTGATTCAAATGCGGGGTTTAACGTCGCAAACCCCCCATATTATTATGAGAAACTCCGTAGTGAAGGGCTCTGGAAATTTCTACCACTGCGGTTCCTTAACGTCCACGCTAATTAGAGCACGCGGGCCTACAGCATTTTCGCCTCCATTGAAATTGCAGCCGCGCCACAGCCGGGATTCAATCCCGCGACCTACGGCACAGCAGCCGAGCAACTTGGTCCCCTAGACCACCACGGCGGCAGTTGCCTGCATTATGGCAAGTTACCACAGTTTTCGACGATGGCAGCATACGACAGCATACAACAGCCCAAGCCCGCTGAAGGGCTTCGCTCTCAAAGGGGCTGTGCAACACTTTTTGAGCATGGTCAGGAAACTGCTGCCGATCGGTGGTAGAGGCTCCCGACAACACGCAAGTCAAATATGATAGCGGAGCACATGGCCTGGAATTCACAATAAATTATCAAAGTCAGCTAAAAATTCTTTTCTCTTCTCTTGACAAATCAGAGAATAAGCCCAAAAATCACTCGTAGTAAGCCCATCTGTCAGCCAATGGCTGATTTGTACATGGCGCGCTCGGTCGTTACAGCGCGTGATCACACTGAAAATGCCACGTTTTTGAAGTAAAAAAAAAGTGATCAAGGTCACGAGGCACACGTGACGTTTTTTGCTTTCCTCTCCCATCCAAACCTGCTTAGCTTCCAGCGCTTTCGTCGGGACGAGAGAAGAGATAATGTGATTGCAGCATGTGACAAATCTTTGTGTAACTCCGCTCGTACTGGGCGGATTCTTAAAACTTTTGCGGCGTTGAATTTGCGAGGCAGTACGCTTTTCCAGTGAACTAATGTCATGATTACTAAAAAAAGTATTTTACGACCCTTTTAAAAGAAAATAATGCGCGAGCAAATTTTCTTTAAGTTTGGCGCTTGTTAATGGTCGTATGAATGCGTGTGCCTCGAATACGTCGGTTAGCATGAACACATTGTATGTAAAAAGCTCGTGATTGAATAGTGCACCATGTCGGGAGTGCAGAAAATGCGTTTCTTCTCCTCAGTATCCGCAACGCCTACTACCATTCTAAAACACAGTTGTAAATGTTCTGACTGTCCTATACGCTTATTTATGCAGTGCTTCTTTTTCGACTTTGACACATCTACGCCATGGGTATTCCGTATAATGCTCTTCGCCAGGCCAGCTGAAAGAGAAAATTTTTTTCTGAGTGATAAAAGCGTCCTACAAGACTTTTTCGGCATTGCCGGTAAGCGCTGCCGATTCAGTAAAGACCCCGAAATTTACGGAGCCCTTCAGTACGGCGTCTGCCATAATCATTTTGTTACGTTAAACCCTCTCTATCAATTACACCAACCAATCTAGAACAGGCCCCTAGAAACATGCGAGCCAAATAATATAGCACAGCACGAGATATGTAATTTGAAATTATTATCAAATCGGCTTGAAAGACCTTGCTCTTCTATTGACAAATGATTTCATATACCTCGGTGATCACGACGTAAGCATGGACACTGGCTGATTTGAGCATATTGTACTGCATTGCTCCGTGGCCATGGTGCGATGTCACGACGTATCTGCGTTGCGTCCCCACGTTCGAAAAAAAAACAACAACTTAAACGCATGAGGCACTGGTACGAAAAAAGAGCAAGAACGCTTGAAGCATGCGACAAGTACCTGTAACTCTGCTCTCACTTGACGAAGTGTAAAGAAAAAAAATTGTGGCAGCCAACTTGTGAGGCACATAAACTTAATGTTCATCATTTGTATTTTCAGAGGTTGTTTAGAGGCCCTTTAAGAAATCAATAATGGTCTCTTTCCTCGTAAAATGAGCGTTAGGCTCAACCTACGTGACAAGCCGTACATGGCAAAGGTTTCGCACGTGACACGACATTTTATGCCCGACGGACCAGGGGCATTTTCGTGCACTGCTCGTTTGGTTCTGGAACGTCGCTGCAGTGATGCGTGCATGTAGCAGTGCGATTTACAAAGAGAACCTTCGTATGAGAAACCTGCGGCGTCACTTAGAGGCTCACCAGCGTTTTCTTATGGCTCTCGGGCACCGAAGTGGACGAACGCTGACTTCTGACGTAACTAAGTGACAGTCAGCTCCAGCGCGCGCCATTACACAAACGTTGCAGCTTTATGAAGCGTTTTCAATCAATCTTGACGCACTAAGCATCGAGTGCGAAAACAAAGTCACTGATTAGGAAACTTTTGTTACGAAAGAGCTAACTTGAGTCTCGTGAAATGTTTGCAGCGAAAATTCATTTCTCTAACCTTAGAATAACAATGAAAGCTACAAGCGCATAAAGCTTTTGCGCACCTATCTTCCTTTATGCTTGAATTATAAAACATACTGAGAACCGTTTCTTTCTTACAATATGTTTGGCAAACTGACAGCTCTGATAGAAGTAATTATCTATGGTTATCTTGCGTGGGCAGACAAAGAAACGTCAAAAAGGCAGTATTCTGAAAAAAAAAATTGGCCCCGTATCTGCATGTTTCACTACAAATGTCGTCGAAATACTATAATATTGCGTCGGGGGAGAGCGAACAAAACGTTTATTTGACGTTCTGTGCGAGACAATTGGCGAATTGTATTCTGGAGGCACTGGGTTGAAGAGTCTCGGTCCATGCAGCGAAGGCAAACGTGCGCATCGAGGCGTCACGTTAGACACGAGCGCTATCTGGCAGTTATCTTCGAAAACGAAGGAAGACGTGCAACCCGTCTTGGAGGTGATGAGGTGTAGACGCAAAGCGAGGGGCAGTTGTCACCACCGTGTCGTCTTAGTAAAGCGTTGGAAACACTTGCCTTTTTTTTAGCATCGCGTTGCATTGTCAGCGCAGCTTGATAAACGCTACGGTCCTTAGAATTATGTGTGCCTTCTCTAGTATAAAGACACACATACAAAATATTGACTCGTTGTAGTGCCCCAGATATCCGCAATAATTGCTTTTCAATTGACAACGGCATAAGTATGAAAGCTGAAACTCGAGCAATATTGGTGGGCACTGCGGATGGGGTTGGCCGTTTCGGATATCGTTTGGTGCAAATTAGGGTATCGTTACGGCGGACAAACAGACAGACGTACAGTCAGACCAAAGTGTCTGCATCGGAGTACCCCAAAGAGACTATCGTCTGTAAAAAAGGGGTTCTTACATAAAAGCTTTCGCTAATTGGGACCAGTCGCTGGACGAGAATACGAGTTTTCTCATATTTAGCCATGGACACGTCATGATACGTAAACACAACCTTTAGCATACGATGGTGTAACAGGTGGGCCACCGCACGAAACCTTCAAACCGCAGTTGTGCGAAGCCGACCTAAACCAGCCTAAAGGCTTGCAACGTTTTCGAGCATAACAATTCAACGAAGTCCCGAACTATGAACCCACCCAGTCCTCCGTTGATCTACATTATTCGCAATAGATGTTTTATTCGTTCATTAATTTCAGGTTACAACAGCATGACACCACCGTACTTATATACAATTATACAATCTTAAACTCAGCTTATATGTCATTATTGAAATAGGAAACACCGTTGACACTTATATGGGGCATTGCTACGCAAGCGATACTCCCTATGAACTACGCTTTGATCGTTTTCGATTGCCTTTTTTCAGAACAACATATGGTAAGCAAACTTTATCATAGCAAACACCTTATCTACTCCACTAAAATAGTTATGTCCGTGAACTTTTGAAAGAACACAACACTAAAAACAGTGTGAAGAAAAACGTTAAGACGTACTTCCTTCCTTGTAAGGAGCCCTAATTGTATTATTTAGTGTAAATATTTCTTTTGTGTCGTTCGTGCTTTTGCATATTAGATGAAAATTGCTCAATTTCTTTCTTTTCAAATGTGTTTCTCAATGGTACTTAGTAATTCTGTCAGAAATGTCTCCTTGTTGCATATTATATGTATATATAAACTGAAATAATTCATCTTCATATTCCTCTTTGCCGGGTGTACTCCAATAACCAAGCTCCATGGTATAACAGATAATTAAACCAACTTTCTAACAGGAAAAAAAAAGACTTTTTAGAATCGCTAAGTATTCACTTAGACCGCCCAACTGGACAAAGTACAAGACAGGCTCTTTAGCATATTCGCGAACGCTAAAGGATACTAAATCCTCGTTCTTCAATGTAACCCTGCCAAATATCCTGAAGACTATCCCTAAACGTTTCCGGAGTATAATGAAACCACTTAGCACCAGTAAAGTATCATTGGTTACACCGACCGGCGATCCTGTTCCCGACCATCTTTGTTATACTGTGCTAAACGATACATTCATTAAGTCGTTTTCTTCATCTAATTATACCCAACGTGTTGAGCTTCAGTCGTACAATCATTTTGCGATGGATCCCATCACGTTTGACTCGCATGGCATCATCACGATTATCGACAACCTGAAACTAACGTCTTCTCACGGTATTGATGAAATTAATAGAAAATTTTTAAAGAATACCAAAGAATACAGTTCCATCATCCTTAAATGCATATTTTCACAATCGTATCATGATGGTGTACTACCTGAAGACTGGAGAACTGCTGCGATTATTCCAGTACGTAAAGGCGGTGATAAACATAGTCCATCTAACTATCGTCCTATATCTCTCACATGTGTACCATGCAAAATAATCGAACATATAATATTTTCTCATCTTGTTAATTTTCTAGAGAATAATAGCTTCTTCTCTTCAACTCAGCATGGCTTTCGAAAGATTTTTTCTTGTGATACTCAACTTATTTCTTTTACTAATGATTTGCATTTATCTTTGGACTCTGCTTCTTTAACTAGTTGTATATTTCTTGACTTTGCTAAAGCGCTTGATAAAGTTAACCATTCCCTACTCTTATATAAAACTAAGTGTTCTAAAAATTGACCCTGCAGTTTTTTACTGAATTCGTGCATTCCTTTCTTCTCGTGTTCAATTTGTCAGCACTAAAGATGTTGATTCTTCCACTGCACCAGTTGATTCTGGGGTTCCTCAAGGATCGTACTTGGCCCCCGGCTATTCCTAATCTATATGAATGACTTCCCTTCTACTGTTACTTCCAAATTTGTTTGTTCGTTGACGACTATGTGATTTACCGTAAAATACCTAATAATAATGATATTCATTCTCAGCAGGCTGATCTCAATAACATACTTCAATGGTGTCATAATTGGAAAATGGAACTAAACTTTAAAAAAATGCAAGTCTATGAGGATTTCTCGGTCGAGTACAACTTGTCCATCTTATATTCTTCACAGTCATCCCCTCGAAACTGTAACATCTTACCGGTACCTCGGCGTCCACATAACTGACACTTTGTCCTGGAAATTACATACTGAACATAGAGCGTCCAAAGCTAATAAAACACTGGGTTACCTTCGAAGAAACTTCGTCACTAAAGTTATTGCTTTATACCACATACGTCCGTCCTCAAATAAAATACGCTTCATCTGTTTGGGATTCCGGTCAGGTAACATTTCCACACATGTTGGAATTCGTTCAAAATCGTGCAGCTCGTTTCATTTTGACTAACTACCATCGTTCAGCTAGTGTCACTCAAATGAAGGCATCTCTAAACCTCATCCCACTAGTTACCCGCCGAAAGCGCACTCGCATTTGCCTGTTTCATAAAATGTTCTATCATAATCCGAAACTTCGTTCCCGTTTAATCCAAGCTGCTCCCTTCATTTCTCTTCGCCATAATCACCAACAAAAAGTCACAGTCCCCCATTGCAACACAGTAACATATGCCCAATCATATCTCCCAAGAACTTGTAATGAATGGAATTCCCTGCCTGCATCAATAACAAGCATCAATGAACCCATTCAATTTAAGAATGTCCTTAAAACAATGATTCCCTAATTACCCCCTGTATGTTTGTTGAACTGTTTATTTGTATTGTTTTGTGCCTTCACCATCTAATAAAAATAAAATTAGTGTTATCATTTGCTTTACTATGATGTGAGTTGGTAGGCGTAATAATCTTTGTACCCTAATTAGTGACAACATTTTTATGCCATTTGCTTTGTATTCCGTGTTTTTTTCCATTATTGTGCATTCCCTTCTGCTCTTAAATTTTCTGTGTACCCTGAGGGTAATATAAATAAATAAATAAATAAATAAATAAATAATATATATATATATATTATATATATATATTTGTACTGCAAATTGGTGATGATGACTGTAGGGTGTTATTTTAAAACTTATGTGTCAACATCTGTTATACTTGTTGAATTTGAATTTTGTGTCCCCTCATTTAAAAGCAGAATGAAATTTGTATCCTTTATTCCACTTCGCCTGAGCAAATGTATGGGTGGAGGGACCTCAGTCAAGCAGAGGTAATCTGCCTTTAGTCCCTTCAGCCTAGGCAATCATTCTTTTTGTCTGAACAAACAGTGAATGAGTGAATGAATGAATGAATGAATATAAGCATCCCTGTTGACGCATAGCCCACCATAGTCAGCCATTCACGCGTAAAACTAAGCCATTGCAGAGATAGAAAGAATGTGCAGATGGAACGAGACATTCAGCCAACGTGCCGACAAGTGGTCTAGTCTTCTTGCAAGCTTACAGCCTCGATGA
This sequence comes from Rhipicephalus microplus, assembly GCF_013339725.1. Taxonomy (NCBI): domain Eukaryota; kingdom Metazoa; phylum Arthropoda; class Arachnida; order Ixodida; family Ixodidae; genus Rhipicephalus; species Rhipicephalus microplus. The sequence continues at coordinate 77,693,619 of NC_051167.1, forward strand.
AAACAGGGCCACTTGTCCAAACGATGGCTCTAGCGGCACCACCTGCTGAAGCAATTTTAAAACTGTAAAGTAGGTCTTTTCACCGGCAATTTCAGGTGTTTTTTTGCCTGTGAGGTGGCGTGTGTTTATAGGCTTTTTAGTATTTATTTATTTATTTATTAATTTATTTATTTAAAATACTGTGAGGCCTCGCAAGCTGTACAGTGATTGGGAAGGACTGTACACAATGCTTTGTCCAAACACTTCCAATGGCGTTGAATACCTTAAGCTGATTGACATTCACCGGCCTGCGCCTCTGGAGGCGGGTGAGGGCCGAGATCTGCCAATTTTGCTCAGTCAGACTTGACCAATCCCTGTTAAGAAACCAAGGTTACGGCACGGAGGATTTCGACAATTGGGGCGTCCGAAGGCCACTGAGGTTGCGTAACAAGAACTGTGAACTTCCGATCTTCACTTGTGGAAAGCCATGGAACAGAAGGGTCATTTTGAGGTGCATGCCATAGGTTCATTTTCGGTTGTCTTTTTCATCCATTGCGAAGCATGATGCCCTTTGGACTCGGCCGGCGGAAATAGAGGTGAGGCGGAGTGCTGCGATGATACCTATGAAACCTCCCCCCCCCCCCGCTCATCAATGGGCAACCTTACGTACGCGTGTGTTCACAATCGACTAATATGAAGTACATTCTTTTGCGTGCTCCTCGATTACAGACTACTGTACAAAACATGGCGTGCGTTGTTTGACTGTATATTAAGTTCTTCGGTGGTCTTGAGGATTTCGTGTTGATTTTCCTGGCGACAAAAAGTAATCATGACGCCATCTATAATTGCTACGTCATTTTATTCACTCCGCGATGTTACAGAAAAAAAACAAAAAAAACCTAAAATGTCCCGCACGATAGAGTAAATGAGCAGCGGAAAATAATCGAGGGGTTTTGTACCAATCGGGAAGAGCGGAAAACCAGGGCAACGAAGAGAAACAGAAGGTTAAAAAAGAGCACAATTAGAAGAAACTAAAGGGAAAAAATAAAGAAAGTACGGCTTTGGTGCAGAGAGGTATGCGCCCTCCGGAAAATGAAAGGACCCGGGTCCCGGTGCAATCCTGCGCGCTGCTTTCTTTTAGAAACGAAAACGAGACGAAGGGATTGCGAACGCGGAGGAAAGAAGGAAGCTGCGGGAGTGTGGGATGGAGTCGCGGGTACTGTGGGAGGGAACACCTGGAATAGGGAGCGCGAGAGAGAAATGGCTGGCAGGATCAGCACTGTTGTAAACGCGGGAATTCGAAAAACGGCAAGCGAATAAAAAAAGGACGCAAAACACAGATGGAAAGGACGCTGGCTGCTGCTCTACCGCGCACGAAGGCAAAGGAGGGCGAAAGGGTGGCCGGAGAAGGCACAAGCGCGTCGAAATGACAGATTCGCCTCTGGCTATGTTCTCTTCTGGCTCGACTTCGGCTCCGGCAGGGGCGCGCCTCTGTGCGGCCTTCGCCCTTTTAAACTTCCAGTACCGCCCGTCCTTGGTTCTCTCGCTTCGCTTCTATACTTTCGTTCCCTTTTAATTTCAATCCGCTGCTTGCGTCTGGGTAAAGTATGCTGCCTCCTTTCTTTTTATTTTATTATTTTCTTCCTGCTTCGTCTCTGAGGGTCCTACCTATCTTCTGTGCCCTGGTAACGGCACAACGAAACAAGGAAAAGAAAACGTTGTCGTCGTAGCAGTGTAGATACAGTCAGGAGGCTACGTTCAATGTAACGGTAGACGGGAAAACAAGAAACGTAGACGTGTGTTCCTTGGCTCCGAGCTCGTACGACGCGCTCAAACACAGAAGAGCGGCGCGATCATGCTGCACTAGCAACTAGTTAAGATGCTACTCTGTATTGCACTGAAGCTGTGCGAAAGAGCACTCAAAGTAAGCTACGCTACGTGGTCTGCGCGATCGTCACCGGCAGCGCAATTCCTGTGCTTACCGCATGGGCCATCAATGCTACCACGTATCCAAATGAGGCTAGGAAAATGCGTGTAGAAAAATAAACCAAAGGAGTGCAGAGCAGTATATATTTCCGTGCACTACGTGTGTGCACTTGTTGAGTCCCGGCTGGAGCAGCTGCATTTTCGGTGAAGGCAAAAAATTATGTAGACCCATGTGCTCAGATTTGTGTGAACGTTAATGAACCCCGGGCCGTCAGAATTTCTGGAGCCCTCCACTACGACGTTTGTCATAATCATAGGGTAGTTATTGGACGGTAAACCCCACATATTAATATCAATCGGGTGTACACTCAAGAAAAAAGAGGGCTAAGTAAAAAAACATCTTCTCCCGTTCTTTTATTTTCACCTGTGCAAGCATTTTTACAGGGCGCGTATTGTTACGCGTTCATTTCAGTTCGCACGCTACGCGTGAGGCACAAACAATGTTTTACAACTGCATGCAATTACCGATAATCACCGATAGAAGCTGTGCTTTTGACCTATCGCTTGTGGAATGGGCTCCACTTTCCGATGTCACGGAACAAACAAAAAACAACAAAAAGTAATGAACGAATGCGCTCGATTTCTGCGCATGCACAGACAAGCTATTTTATATTTTCATTTCCACCACAGTGTGCATATTCCGTTTAAATAACAGGTGGCTGTCTTGTATTCTCTTGTGCCCATGTTGCGTGCCTACTTTCTCTCGTGGTAAAACCATACGGGGCACACGCTTTGTTTAATTGGTGCATAACATGTCGCAACGTAAGTACAGAAGCGAATTTGTTTGAATAACACAACTTCAGCTAAGTGCATAATTAACGAAATTGCTGGTATCGTCGCATTTAAACGCGCAAGTGGCTTCTTTGTTTAACCAGCGATTCAGTTGACGAAACTGAGCGGCGATGACTGCTCAAAAGTTTTTGTGAACGAAGGTTTTATGCATGTATAATCACTTCTTTTACCTGACTTCAACAAATATTCTGTATCATACCTTTAGCGACCCAAGAATAATGACGACATGGCACAGCGCTATAGCTTGTCTTATTACTTGTGCGGTTGTGTTGTGCTTAAATATTTTGAATTAGCCCAAACGAGACCGCGAAGAGGCTGCCTTAGAGGCTTCGTATTTGTGCGTTTGACGACTTGGCATGAGCACGCAACGATAGCAAATCGCAAATTCCGGTTCACAGTGTTCTGAGCACACTAACTTAGGCGAAAACATTGAGCACCGAGTTCAAAGAGGCACGTTCATATTTGAGTGTAGACATGCGGGTTCCCGCACGTCCATACGGATGTGTGTTTGGAGCAGCTCAGCATGGAAGGCTGTAGGTAAACTGCTCGCTCACTCAAAGAAAACGAGCAGAGCGTATTTGCACGGGGTGCAGATAATTGAGGAAGTATGCTGTCGCATGAGGAGGTTGTCTTGCGTTTTTCACACTTTGTAGTGCGAGAGACAATATACAAAAACAAATGCGTTCAGAATACGTGATACAAACTGGTAATTATTTACATTTATGAAGAAAAAGAAGAAGAAGTAACTTCATTTTGAAAAAAAAAAGATAGTCTGACGAGTTATTTGGGGATTTGGGTGAATAGCCGCACCAGGTGCCGAATCAAAGTTTTTTTTTATTTTCGAATCTTTATCTGAAGATTTCATGATCATGTTAACAAAGAATTGTGCTTGCCTGAGCTCATTGCTTGCACGCGAGGGGATTCCCGCTGACTGCTCGGACGAAGACATACATACATACATACATACATACATACATACATACATACATACATACATACATACATACATACATACATACATACATACATACATACATACATACATACACATACATACATACATACATACATACAATACATACATACATACATACATACATACATACATACATACATACATACATACATACATACATACATACATACATACATACATACATACATAAATACATACATACAGATAGATAGATCGATAGACAAACAGACAGATAGACGAACAGACGGACAGACAGACATTTGATAGACAGACTGACAGACAGACATAGACATATAGATAGATAGGGAGATAGATGGCTAGATAGATGGATAGACAGATACATAGATAGATAGACAGATAGATAGATAGATAGATAGACGGGCAGAGACAGACAGACAGACAGACAGATAGATAGATAGATAGATAGATAGATAGATATATAGATAAACAGACAGACAGATAGATAATTAGAGAGAGTGACAGACAGGGGTAGGCAGATAGAGGGATAGATGGCTAGATAGATAGAGAGATAGATAGATAGATAGATAGATAGAAAAGCAGACAGACAAACAGACAGACAGACAAACAGACAAACAGACAAGCAGACAGACAGACAGACAGACAGACAGACAGACAGATAGATAGATAGATAGATAGATAGATAGATAGATCGCTAGATAGATAGATAGATAGATAGATTGAAAAGCAGACAGACAGACATATATACAGATTGATAGACCACCACCATCATCATCATCATCATTATCATCATCAGCCTGGCGACGTCCACCGTAGGACAAAGGCCTCTCTCATGTTCCGCCAGTTAACCCGGTCCTGTGCTTGCTGCTGCCAATTTATACCCGCAAACTTCTTAATCTCATCTGCCCACCTAACCTTCTGTCTCCCCCTAACCCCCTTCCCTTCTCTGGGAATCCAGTTATTTACCCTTAATGACCAGCGGTTATCCTGTCTACGCGCTACATCTCCGGCCCATGTCCATTTCCTCTTCTTGATTTCAACTATGGTATCCTTAACCCCCGTTAGTTCCCTAATCCACTCTGCTCTCTTCTTGTCTCTTAAGGTTGCATCTATCATTTTTTTTTCCATTTCTCGCTGCGTCGTCCTCAATTTAAGCTGAACCCTATTTGTAAGTCTCCAGGTTTCTGTTCCGTAGCTGAGTACCGGCAAGATACAGCTGTTATATACATTCCCCTTGAGGGATAGTGGCAATCTACCTGCCATAATTTGAGAGTGCTTGCCAAATGTGCTCCACCCCATTCTTATTCTTCTAATTACTTCGATCTCGTGGTTTGGCTCCGAGGTTATTACCTGCCCTAAGTAGACAGAGTCTTTTAGAACTTGAAGTGCACTATTACCTATGTCGAAGCGCTGCTCTTTTCCGAGGTTGTTGTACATTACTTTCGTTTTCTGTAGATTAATTTTAAGACCCACCTTTCTGCTCTCCTTGTCTAACTCCATAATCATGAGTTGCAATTCGTCCCCTGAGTTACTCAGCAATGCAATGTCATCGGCGAAGCGCAGGTTACTAAGGTACTCTTCATTAACTCTTATCCCTAACTGTTCCCATTCTAGGCTTATGAAAACCTCCTGCAAGCACGTGGTAAATAGCATTGGGGAGATTGTGTCCCCTCGCCTTACACCCTTTTTGATTGCTATTTTGTTTCCTTCTTTATGAAGCACTGTGGTAGCAGTTGATCCCCTGTAGATTTCTTCCAGAGTGTTTATATATACTTAATCGACGCCCTGATTCAGCAGTGTCTGCATGACGGCTGATATTTCTACTGAATATCACCTGACCATGGTGTCATAGCCTTCTCGTAATCTATGAAAGCTATGTGTAGTGGTTGGTTATACTCTGAGCATTTCCCTATTACCTGATTGATAGTATGAACGTGGTCGATTGTTGAGTAGCCTGTTCGAAATCCTGCTTGTTCCTTTGGTTGATTGCATTCTAATGTTCTAAAGACAGACAGACAGACAGACAGACAGACAGACAGACAGACAGACAGACAGACAGACAGACAGATAGATAGATAGATAAATAGATAGATAGATAGATAGATAGATAGATAGATAGATAGATAAATAGATAGATAGATAGATAGATAGATAGATAGATAGACAGACAGACAGATAGATAGACAGATAGATAGATAGATAGATAGATAGATAGATAGATAGATAGATAGACAGATAGATAGACAGATAGATAGATAGATAGATAGATAGATAGATAGATAGATAGATAGATAGATAGATAGATAGATAGATAGATAGATAGATAGATAGATAGATAGATAGACGACACACTGCTGGATACAGGCTGGACCATGCCCACAGGTGCGTCGTGTGTTTTGTGGTCTCGTTCCTCATTGTGTTAGAAGAATTTTCTGAATCAACGTTTAGTGACGGATGCCAACCATTCGCTTTCAACGTTAGCCTTCCGCATTTGAACGGAGGTGAAATGTTAAAAGCCAGTGTACTGTACGATGTGAGTGCACGTTGAGGAACACCAGATTAAGGGGTTCGAGCAAGTTACGGAAACACGGTACGCGAATACGCTACCGTATGACGGTACCTCTCCTTTTTTCCCGGTTATCGACTCTTTGTCGGTGAAGTCACTCCAGCACTATAATGTTTTTTTTTTCAATATTTACGTGTAGGTTGTCACGACTAATTGTTGTATGTCAGCCTACGCATGGCTAACGAGACACGCGTCGTCCGGGAGACGCACTGTCTCTGGAAAAGGAGAGCTCTACCGCACTGCCTTACCGTATTTGCCTACCGGATTTGTTTAACTTGCTAAAACTCTCTACTGTTCAATAATCCGGAGCCCTACACTACGGCGTCCTTTGTAATGATGCATATCGTGGTCTTTGGGAGGTAGAAAAGTAATTATTATTCAACATGAGCTCTCGCTACATGTTTTACGTTCATCTGTGGATCGCTCTAAATGGGGCCGTATCCCAACTTCAGTTTAGCCGGGAGCCGAACGTTCCAACCAAGAGGCAAACGGGGAGCGTTCTTCCATGATAAATTCAACGCAGTTTTGTTGTGCGCATTACATGTGACAAGTTGTGCCTTCAGTGCACGTGCTTAAGAGACTGTAAGTACCGGTTCACCACCGCTAAGAGTGGCAACATAACACGCATTGCAGTAAAGAAGCTGTTCCTTAGGGTATATTGCTGTCAGCAAAAAAAAAAAAAATGATTCTGTCCTTACTTTCCACCAAATTACGGCTCAGTACTACGAGAAGCAGCAAAGTTTTCAGCATCATCATTAGCAAATTAAGTAGAACACAGTGTAGTAGTCTAAGGAACACTTCAGACAGGTTCGTACCTCTCGAAAAGTTTTCTGAGCAGACTCCACAAAGAGATACATCATCAATGCCTCAAATGCGGTGAACGATTTTCTATTTTAGCCCACATAATCTTAGTACCCTGAGGTAGAACCTTAACGAAATTGAAGACGTGGAGAAACCCATATCACGACCTCAAATCACGAAGATGAGTTCAAGGCAGTTGACAGGGCGCGTGAACGAGCGGAGATGCCTGGCCTTCCAACTCCATTACGGGATTACTCAACAACTAGCCAGGGGTCTTCCCTGAAACATCCGCTTGTTGGGTCTTCAAGACCCTAATGATAATTTTTCGGTGCGTCTGAAGCAACAAGTCAGTTCCATTAGGGTGAAGTCCAGTAGAAATAAATGATGAAGAGGTCAGTAAAAACACCAGGGGCGACGTCTTCTAGCCCAGTCACAATTTATAATGCAGTTATATTAGAGCGCAATAAAATCCGTCATCTTCGATACAAAATCACACTGGACTATGGTAAATCACAATGGTAAAACGCTGCGAAAATTTATGACATCACTGTTCATGTTCCGACAGGTACACACTGGCGTTGCCACCAGCCGAGTCAGTTAGCCTAAAATATTATGAGGAAGCGCTTTATTCGAGGCTAGCTTGAGCTGGCACACACTGGTGATGATATCTACAGATAAGGAAATTATACAAAAGATGATGACACGTCCAATTGATAAAAAGAGTCGGCGACTGCGCTCACACTAATTTTCGTCACGCTGAAAGCGGCCTCCTGGCCGGGCGAGAGACAATATTAGGAATTGCGTCGGCTGTACAGTTTCAGCCGCGAAACGTGCACAATTTGTGTCCCACGGCAACGGTGGTCGGAGGGAGCGTTAAGTGGTGAGATACAGTGATTAACGGGGGACGTTTGTTCAATCACCGTATAAGGCGCTATAAAACGACTGAGGAATTTTTCACATAAGCCGGGCACACGCACGGGAGTCCACTGAAGAAGTTTGTTTCCTGCGGAAAAGGTGACAGCACGGTGAGTTGAGTCGTAGCGAGACTTGCGAGCTTCCTGAGAGATGCCGGTGTTGATTCGGGCCAGATGACGGCAGTGCTCGAGGCGAGACAAAAATTGTGCGGATAAAGGGCCTGCGGAGGTAGCAGGAGCCGAAAGAAAGGAGACGTCCAGAGTTGCACTTGGAGAGCGGCCATGGACCAGAAAATAGAGAGAAAAGCCGGTGGTGCGTTGCGTAGCTGTATTGTAGGCGAACGTTACGAATGGCAAAATGATGTCCCAGTTCGTGTGGTCAGGGTTAACGTACATGGCAATTGTTTCCGAGAGGCTGCGATAAAAGCGTTCCGTCAAGCCATTTGTTTGAGGATGATATAAATAGAAGTTGTTTTGTGGATGGTGTTGGCGGCGCGTAGAAGCTCAGCAACAATAGAAGAAAGAAAGACCTTGGCGTGGTCGCTGAGCAGAACACGTGGAGCTCCATGGCGTAAAAATATGTTACGCAATAAAAAATCAGCTACTTCTGTGGCTGTACCAGCGTGCAGTGAGACGGTTTCTGCGTAACAAGTGAGGTGGTCAACAGCCGTTACAATCCAACGATTTCCACTGGAAGTCACGGAAAAGGGGCCGTACAAGTCTATCCCGACGACTTCGAATGGCAAAGTCGGACAAGGAAGAGGTTGGAGAAAGCCAGAAAGAGCAGTAGTGGGTCGTTTCCGCCGTTGACATGAGGCACACGAAGAAACATATTTGGCAATGGCGGATGAGAGGCCAGGCCAGGTGAACCATCTGCGTATTTTGTCGTACGTTTAGTGATAGCCGAGATGTCCAGAAGCAGGATCATAATGGAATGTCTCAAGAACCTGACGTCGTAGACACCGTGCTATAACGGGGACCCATTTGTTTCCTTCAATGTGGTAAATATAGCGATGTAAAACACCATCGTAAACGTTGAATTGTTTCAATTGTCGGTGAAGTCGGGCGTTCGGAGGAGTGGATGTACCTTCTTAGCGTGCTATTATGGAGCGGCAGTAAGGGTCAGCGCGTTGATGCGACACAAAGGTAGAAGGGCGGCCGGATCTTAGCCAACTGAGACCTGCGATGGGTAATGCTGCAGTGGAAATTGGTGACGGTGGGCTATGACTGTTTGGTAGAAGGCTGCGAAAGAGAGCATCAACATCTTGGTGCTTCTTACCACACCTGTCGACGACATCAAAGGTGTGCTTTTGTAAACGAAGCACCCAGCGGCTAAGACGACCCGATAAGTTCTTTAGCAACGAAAGCCAGCACAATGCGTTGTGGTCGGTGACGACTGCGAAGTGGCGGCCGTAGAGGTATGGACAAAATTTTTGTACCGCCCTTACAACAGCAAGGCACTCTTGTTTGGTTATTGTGTAATTTTTCTCGGCAGCAGTGAAAGCACGACTGGAGTAAGCGATGACACGTTAGCGTGTGGTGTTGTCACGCTGCAGTAGAACGGAACCGAGACCATGACCACTGGCGTCAGTGTGAAGAATGATGGGTGCACCTGGATCGAAATGACATAGTACCGGGTCGGATGTCAGGGCTTGCTTCAACGCCAGGAAAGCCTTTTCAGAGTCTTCGGACCAGACGAATGCCGTGTTACTTGCGAGCAGTTGATGGAGCGAAGAGGCAAGCCTTGCGAAATTGCGTATGAAGCGCCGAAAGTAGGATGCCAAGCCGAGAAAACTGCGCCGGTCTTTTTGACGCAACGGACAGAGAAACTCGAGGACGGCGGCAAGCTTTTCAGGATCCGGTCGAATACCGTCTTTGCTAACTAAGTGCCCTAGAACCTTGATCGTCTTGCTTGCGAAGGTGCATTTTTGTCGTATTCAGCTGTAAACCAGCTTTTGCAAGGCAACCTAGGACTTCTTCAAGACGTTGTATATGCTGCGAAAAGGTAGTCGAAAACACTATGATGTCGTCTAGGTAGCATGAGCAGGTTTTCCACTTCAGGCCACGCAGTACGCTGTCGATCGTATGTTCGAAGGTAGCAGGCGCGCTACAAAATCCGAAAGGCATTACGTTAAATTCATATAGCCCATCTGCGGTGGTAAAAGCCGTCTTTTCTTTGTCAGATTCGGACACTGGTATTTGCCAGTAGCCCGATCGCAGGTGAAGGCTCGGAAAATACTCTGCGCCATGCAACGAATCTAGTGCGTTATCAATTCGTGGGAGAAGGTAAACATCTTGCGCGTTATTTTGTTCAGTGCCCGGTAATCAACGCGAAAACGTACCGTTCCGTCTTTCTTTTGCACCAACACAACTGGCGATGACCATGGACTCGAGGAAGGACGTATGATATTCCGTCGAAGCGTGTTAGTTACGTATTCCTCGATTCTCTTCCTTTCTGTGAGAGACACGCGGTATGGGCGCCGGTGAATTATTCGGGAGCCGTCGGTCTGAATTCGGTGAGTCGCAGAAGTTGTCATACCGAGGACAGCGGAATGAACGTCAAACAAAGGGCGATGTCTGTTCAATAAATTCAGCAATTCTTTGACTCTGGGCTGCTGTCAGATCAGGGCTTATCGTCACCGATAGAGGAGTGGGAGAGTTGAGTGGCGGCGTGCTTGGCTCTGGTAGGTCTTCTTGACTTGGAAGAGCAAGAATTGCAACGGGATGCGGGTCAATAGCGCATGTGACTGTTGATTCACAGGGCAACAATATGTTCGGAGGTCTGATTTAACGTTGTATTAAAAGCAGACCCTTCAGAAAAACGAATAAGGCCTGGAATGATCAGAATGCCTTGATGTACCGTGTGGCCATGAGGTAGTAGAAGCACGTCGCCATCCACAATGTTGCTTCAATGAACGCTAATTACTTCTTCTCGGGATGGCCAAAGAACACATTCTGAAGTGGTGACGAGACGAATGCGCTCTTCGGGTTCCTATAGATAAGAGTCGGTGGGATTGAGGAGGATGAGGCGCTGACGACAAGATATAGAAGCGCGTGCTGACGACAGAAAATCCCACCCTAAAATGAGTTCGTGGGTGGACTCACAGAGAACTGCAACAGCAATACAATGACGAATACCGTCTATGAAAACACGAACTGTACACTGGGCGAGTGGGCGACAAACAAATGGCGTTCGTCGCAGCATGGAGAGACGGGCCCGAGTAAAGTGTTGTTACTTTGCGGAGACGGGAGCAAAGGCCAGAGCGAATAATGGAAACAGCAGCGCCAGTATCCACAAGAGCTTCGACGCGTATACCTTCGACTAACACTGTTAACAAGTTCGATGGTCTGTCTGGAGGAATTGCTAGCTGTCCGGTAGATGCAGTCTCCCCTCCTAAAACTGCATTGGGGAGTTTTCCGAGTGGGCATTCAGAACATTGGAGGCGAGACGCAGAGGCGGGACGGAACGGCGATTGGGAGATGGTGAGCGGTGGGGAGACTCACGGGAGTTCACAGGCAGACCACTACTGTATGGTGCAGAGGGCGAACGCTGAAAATAAGACCAGTAAGGCGTGCGCTGGTAGTTAGTGAGTGAACTGAAGCGTCCGCGTTCCTCTGGAGCGTAGCCACGTTGCTCGTCCTGTTGACGCCTTCGGCAAAAACGAGATATATGACCCCTATAGCCGTAATAATAACAGATTGGGCGTTGAGGACGCGGCATGGCGTAATACGGCTGTGGGCGCATCGGTGGTGACACTGACACCACAGGTACATGGCCACGTGGTGTAGCCGCTTGGATAGTGGTGGGTGCTGAGAGCGCCGCGACTTCTGCGTGCGTTGGTACCTGACGAGGTCTGGATTCGGCGGAACAAAGTGAATGTGACGCAGATGCAATCTCTTGCCTAATGATGTCCCGCAAGTTGGTTGGAGCTGAGGCTAAAGCAGACGGTGGGGCGCAGGAAGAGCAGCGCCCATGAAGCACCTCACGAACGATGTCGTGGACCAGGGCACGGATGTCGAGGGCCACAGGAAGAAGAATGTCCGAGGCATCATGGCAAAGATGAAGAGACTGAAGTTCTTCTAGTATCTTGCAAATGGTGATGACATCTTGAGTCGTGGTAGGGTTTTGCGACGCAAGGGCGTTGAATGCGATGGTATTTATGGCTTCGATAATATGGCGTGTATGGTCGCTTTGAGGCATAGCTGAATTTACACGCTTGCACAAGGCAAGAGCATCCTCAATGTACGAGGTGTATGATTCACCCGCCAGCTGAATGCGTTAAGCAAACTTTTTTGTTGCTATTTCCGCGCGAACATTGGGGGAACCGAAAATCTGACGGAGCTGCCGTGCGAACGTGCCCCAGTCGGGAAGACCTTGGAGGTGGTTCCAAAACCAGGTTTTGGCAACATCAGTTTCTGGCAACCCAGAAACTCCACCACTTATGAGAAAGAGCTTTATTCGAGGCCAGCTCGAGCTGGCACACACTGATGATGATATTGTCACGGCTAAAGGCCGTGCAAGAAGACAGAGGACGATGAAGTGATGAGCGTGGACAGCACCCACGGTTCCTCCGAGGAAGAAGAAGTCAAAGCGACTGCTCTTTTGTTCTGTTAATACAGACCTCGTTTTTTCTGGTCGCACCGTCATCCTGTATTCTGTTATTTTCACCTAGCGACATTGGTGGAGGTGCTGGACTTCTCCAACTGATGCTTGGGACACCTCCGCGCCCTAGCACATCGAGTCCACCACCGCAATCCGTTCCTGCAGTCGATACTCCTGTCCACCGCTACAGTCGCCGACAACGAGGCCTTAGTCCCGAGGCGACCCCGCTCAAACTTCTCCAGCAACACACCGTACAGAAAGAAATGGCTACCGGAGGGCCTTCACAGCTTACTGTTGATCAGCTTCTAATTCCTGAGGCCTTCCGCGGTGAGGTTTATGAAGACGTAGAGGACTGGTTAGTCCAGTATGAGCGAGTCGCCAAAGCCAACCGCTGGTCCACTGAAAAAAGCTATCGCGCGTCTACTTTGCTTTGGCAGACAGCGCTCGTACGTGGTACGAGAACCACGAGTCAACGCTGTCATCGTGGGAGGAATTCCGGCAGCGAATTCTCGGGACATTCGCAAACACCGACCGCCGTGATTCTGCTTTGCAGCTCATCGATGCACGCATACAGAAACCAAACGAGAGCGTCGCCATGTTTGCGGAAGACATGGCCCGCCTATTTCAGCGGGCCGACCCCGAGATGCTTGAAGGTAAAAAACTCCGACATTTGATGAGGGGCGTCAAGGAAGAGCTGTTTGTCGGTCTCCTACGCAACCCACCAACAAGCGTAGCCGAATTTGTCAAAGAGGCTACAACAATCGAGCGAGCACTGCAGCAACGGCGCCGATACCATGACAAACCAAACAAAAGATCTCCCAGTCTCTGTGCTTTGAGTGCTGGTAGTGAGTGTTCTCTGCGCGAACTCATTCGTGAGGTCGTTCGGGAGGAGATCCGAAACCTCCTTGTGACTCCGCAAGAAAATACCATGGCTTGCGTTGCAGAAGTTGTCCGGCAAGAACTCCGCCAGACATTTTCGTTGCCCGAATCGCCCTCAGACCAGCGGTCTGTGAGCTACGCATCAGCTGTCCGTCGACACACTCCAGTGTCCTACAACTGGTCACCACTGGCTTATCGTGACGTGAGCCAAGGGCCTTACAACGCGCCGTGGGCCCCAGCTCCCAATCCGCCGCAGCCGTATCCACAGTCCGACGTGCCTATGCAAACAGCACCAATGTACACTCCGCCGACATCTGCATCTTGGTCGCAAGGTATGCCCACCAGTCGACCATTCATCCGTAAGACGGACTTGTGGCGCACCGTCGACCGTCGACCACTTTGCTTTCATTGCGGAGAAGCCAGCCATATTTTCCGCAATCGCCCATACCGTGACCGTAGACATCATAACTTTCTACAAACCTCCCCTCGTGCCTATTTCGATAACCGCCGTAACAGCAGTGCAGGCCCGCAAGCACAGCAACTCGAAGTGCCGTATCGTCGACCCCGCTCTCCTTCACCTGCACCGAACTCGCCGCCGCAGCGCAGTTTCTCCGAGGTGGTCCGGGGCAGATCTCCTAGCCGTCGTCGGGGAAACTAACAGCTGCGACCTTTGGGGGAAGGTTGCCGCCCGTCGAGATGCTATCACACCCCCAACATCTTCTCTACGACGTGATACGACGAATCATACCACGGGTCGTACGACGCACGATACCAAGGACGATACGACGTCACCGACATCAATGGAAATCGTAAGCACCAATCTAGACATTTGTATAGACGGACGCCCAATAACAGCACTGGTAGATACTGGTGCAGACTTCTCTATTATCAGCCGTAAACCCACCGACTGCCTAAAGAAAGTAAGAACAATATGGACGGGCCCAAACATTAGAACCGCAGGGGGTCAATTGGTGACGCCGCCGGGCAAATGTACAGCTCGAATCAATATCGGCAGTTGAGATTTCGTCGCTACTTTCGTAATCTTACCGGAGTGCGGCAAAGACCTGATCTTGGGCATGGACTTCTTGCGCGAATACGGTGCCATTATCAACATTCCTGAGAGATCGGGTACGTTTTGGACGGCCCCAGATCAAGTTTCGGATGTGCCCTGTAAAGACCAGCGACGTCAGACTTTGCGTGTCTTCGAAGACGACATGACCATCCACTGCCGTCCAGTGCACTCGTAGCTGTGACATGTGACATGTCGAGCGATTCTGAAAACATCGCCGAGCAAATTCCAACACCGCTATTCAGCCATGGTTTATCTATCGCAAGAGGCGTCGTAAGGATAAAATGCGGACACACGCACGTCCTTGTTACGAACTTCAGCTCTGAACGCCGACATCCAAAGAGGGGCATGGCAGTCGCGTACGTGGAAGAGCTCGCCGAGATGACAGACTGCCTAACTCTTGAAAAAGATAATTCAACTGATCTGACCCCTGCACCTCTATCTGTTGATATTGGCCCAAGTTTGCTGCCGGCGCAGAAGCAAAGTATCATGCAGCTTATTAACAAGTTTGAAGATTATTTCTCTTCGATTTCCAGGGTCCGTCAAACGTCGCTGACGAAACATCGAATTATAACGGACGACATGACCAGACCCATTAGGCAAAACCCGTACCGGGTAGCTCCGCGAGAACGTGAAGCCATCGAAAAGCAGGTGCGACAGATGCTTGAAGACGACGTTATTCATCCGTCGAAAAGCCCTTGGGCTTCGCCGGTTGTATTAGTGAAGAAAAAAGACGGCACCTTACGTTTCTGCGTGGATTACCGCAAGCTGAATCAGGTGACAAAAAAGGACGTCTACCCACTTCCACGTATCGACGATTCACTCGATCCACTACGGCACGCGCGTTATTTCTCGTCGATGAATATAAAGAGTGGGTATTGGCAGATAGAAGTCGATGAAAGAGACCGGGAGAAAACAGCTTTCGTGACACCTGATGGCCTTCTTTGAATTTAAGGTACTTCTATTTGGCTTGTGCTTGGCACCAGCAACGTTTTAGCGGCTAATGGACACCGTACTATCAGGCCTCAAGTGGCAGTAGTGTATTTAGATGACGTCATCGTATTTTCTGCCACATTCGACGAACACGTCAGGCGACTGCACTCAGTATTTCAAGCTATCCGTTCCGCCGGACTAACACTTAAGCCAGAAAAATGTCATTTCCGCTTCGAAGAGCTTCTGTTCCTGGGACATCTTGTCAGTAGTGAAGGTGTGCGGCCTGACCCTGAAAAAATAGCTGCCGTTACGAATTTCCCAGCGCCAACTGACAAAAAGGCCTTCAGATGGTTTTTAGGACTGTGTGCTTACTACCGACGCGTCATTGAGAACTTCTCGCGCATTGCCTCGCCGTTGACTCGCCTTACCAGAGAAGACGTCGCAGTCGTATGGAAGGAAGAGCAGCAAAAATCATTCGACGAGCTGCGGCAACGCCTTCAGAAGCCACCAGTTCTCGCACACTTTGATGATGACGCACCTACAACAGTGCACACCGACGCTAGCAATGTCAGCTTAGGACCTGTACTCGTGCAGTGGCAGGATGGCACCGAACGAGTAATTGCTTACGCGAGCAGAGCTCTTTCACGTGCGGAAGAAAATTATTCCACTACGGAAAAAGAGTGCCTTGCGGTGGTGTGAGTGGTTATAAAATTCTGCCCATACCTGTATGATCGTCCTTTTAATGTTGTCAGCGACCATCACTCCCTCTGCTGGCTGACGAATTTAAGAGACCCTTTAGGACGGTTGGCGCGCTGAAGCCTGAAGCTTCAAGAATTTGACATGACGGTGGTCTACAGATCGGGGAAGCGACATTCAGACGCTGATTGCCTTTCTCGTGCGCCATACGAACCTGCGATGGCAGAAGATGACGATACAGCCTTTGTCGGAGTTGTGAACACGGCAACTGTCGCACAGCTGCAACGAGACGACCCGGAACTAGAACCCATAATACGTTTTTTAGAAGGTCGCACTTCAGCTGTACCTAAACTGTTTGCGAGAGGGCTTTCGTCATTTTGCTTGCGCAACAACGTCCTGTATAAGATGAACTTCACGCCACACGGAAACGACTACTTACTCGTCGTCCGAACATCTCTAAGGAGCGAAGTATTACAGGCATGCCACGATGAACCAACATCCGGCCACCTGGGTTACACGCGTACGTTGTGCAGAGTGAGGCAGAAATACTACTGGCCAAGACTGACGGCGACCGTTCAACACTATGTTCGGACGTGCCTTGATTGCCAGCGCAGAAAAGTTCCACCCGTCACACCAGCAGGCCTCCTCCATCCTAGTGACGTGCCTGTTACTCCATTCGCTCAAGTCGGAATGGATCTTTTGGGCCCATTTCGAACCTCATCAGCAGGTCGCAGATGGATTATAGTAGCCACCGACTACCTCACTCGTTACGCCGAAACCAAGGCTTTGGAGAGGGGCACGGTAAGTGAAGCAGCCCAATTTTTCATAGAGAATGTGGTGCTGAGGCATGGTGCTCCATCAGTGGTAATAACTGACAGGGGAACTGCATTCGCAGCCGAACTATTACAGACAGTTTTAAGACTTAGTGGCACATCTCACCAGCGAACAACGGCGTATCATCCGCAAGTGAATGGTCTTACGGAGCGTCTCAACAAGACACTAGCGGATATGCTCTGCATGTACGTCGATGTGGAGCATAAAAACTGGGACGAGATCTTGCCGTATGTCACGTTTGCCTATAAAATGGCTTATCAAGAAACAACAAGAACAACGCCATTCCGCCTTCTTCATGGTCGTGAAGTCACCACTATGCTGAATGCTATGCTGCCGCGCGAATGTGAAGACGCTGAAACGGAGGCTGATTATATCACCCAGCTGGCTGAAGAAGCCCGACAACTTGCACGCCTACGTATTAGTCGCCAGCAGGACTACGATTCAAGACGGCACAACCTTCGTCACCGACCAGTCTCCTCCGAGCCAGGAAAGAAAGTTTGAATATGGACACCTATTCGGCGCCGTGGCCTCTCAGAAAAACTGTTAAAACGGTACTTCGGTCCCTATAAAGTTCTGCGACGTCTCAGTGACATTAATTATGAGGTTGTTCCTGATACTGCGCACTCTTCAAGGCGTCGAAGGTATGCTCCAGAAGTTGTGCACGTGGTACCCATGAAGCCTTATTTCTCCGAATGAACTCATGCGTTTCCAACGAGTACAAACCGCTTTGATTATAAAGCATCAGGACGTGCTTTTTTGAATGGGAGGCTAATGTCACGGCTAAAGGCCGGGCAAGAAGACAGAGGACGATGAAGTGATGAGCGTGGACAGCACCCACGGTTCCTCCGAAGAAGAAGAAGTCGAAGCGGCTGCTCTTTTGTTCTGTTAATACAGACCTCGTTTTTTCTGGTCGCACCGTCGTCCTGTACTCTGTTATTTTCACCTAGCGACAATATCTACACATGAGGAAATTATACAAATGGTGATGACACGTCCAATCGATAAAGAAGAGTCGGTGACTGTGCTCACAATATGTATTTCCGACCATGGTGTCAATGCCTTTTAACACAAATATCTCGCGCAATCGACTCGGCAGACACTTTTCTTGAAGTTACTCTCTCTCTCTCTCTCTCCCGTAATGGGTGCTCCTCATGGCGCCTTTTGATATAGTGCCTTCGCATAGGAGTTATGAGTAGTGGAAACCAGTAGGAACTTCTTTTTAAAAACAGATGACAACACATATATTTATCAAAAGCTTCCCTGAAGAGTTGGTGAAGGGAGAAGTCAGCGCACCCTTTACATAACTAACGCCTCTGGTCAATAATTATTGAAAGGATTATGAACGATGCGGCTGATCAATACGTGTGAGTGGTGGTGAGTAAAAGGTTGATCCAGATGTGGCTGATAATAATGCTGAAAATGAGTAGATATAAGACCGAAAATTTAAAATGAGGCAAATAAGATCAATAACGCGTAGGTGATCATTGGTGAGAGTACATATGTGCGCTTGAAGTCGATGCTCGGCTGTAGAGTGAAATCATTCCCTTTTTACGCCAGCGTGCATATGTACCGATAAAATACCGATAAAATATTGATAAAAAAGAGCGTTTACAGGAAGGTCTGAACATGACACGGAGAAGGGACAAGTGAAGGCGTGAGAAGCTCAGCTCAGCAATTTGGCTGGTACAAATACAGTGTGGCGGGAGTTGGGAGGAATGTTATGCAAGGAATCATCACACAACTTTTTCCCACTGTTGACGCGGCACTGTCAACTAATAGCAGCCAAATACAGTTTGAAAACAGGTCAATTGTTTGAATCAAGTTTGATTATTTTGCGGGAGTGAATAAGTCGTTTTTACCCACATATGGTGGTAATCAAGGATTTACTATTTCATTCGAAGGAACAAGCGGGAAAAGTTGATCGCACAGAGCATAAAAGAGGAAGCTGGCCATCTCCGGCCGGACCAGCGCTGAAATGCTTACGCAGCTGGGCGTCCATTACACTAAGCAGAAGATAAATGAAGCCCAGCAGAAAACTGCACAGCTGCTCTGAATGTATACGCTTGGAAACAGATTCTGACCGTCTCAGGTCTCCGTCTTGAGCTCACGTGGCTGCGCCGTCTTCAGCTTTTGGATGATCAGCGGATTGCCATCCAGGTCTCTCTGTTCCCGTGGAACGTCCATCAACAATAAATTGTCGGTAGTTGTGGGGATAAGACCGCCACGCTTCTTAGGAGCAGACCTCGCTCGGCGTGCTTTGTCGATGCCGCTCACTATACCGTCCCTCAGCTCACTTTTTACTTGTGTCTGCCAATCGCGTGGGTAATATCATCAATGATGTGACTCTCGGGGTCTCCCTCCAGAGTCAAATAGGTGGCTTTGAATCTTGCCCTGTAGGACTACAGGCTGCAAATCAGGCTGCAAAGTTGGTGTCGATCATCGATAGTCAAGGTTTTTGCAAGTGCTTTAATATCTGACGAAGCATAAAGAATACTCGAATATTGGACAATCTCTCTGCATGGCATCAAGACTTCTTCCCCATATCGAAGCTCGAGATGTGCTAGGGAGGACGTAGATTCTCAGGTTGGCTGCGGAGAGTTTATAGACACTTTGCTCACTTACAACGAAGTCACAAAATACTATAGCACCTCCGTGGGTGGTCTTTAGTCCTTTAGCACAGCAAATTGTCTAGATAACACGTCATCAGGTTTAGAGAGCTGCAGACCACGTCTTATCCCACTATATCCTTATTATCGACTTTCAGGAAGCTTTGGAGTCAAGTTGCCCAGGTTGTGGGTAGGTTAGTAATATTAAACACATGCCCTTGTGGTGCCCTTTGTTACGGGGTCCTAGTTAGTTCATAGAAAAGGGTAGAGACTTTGTCTTACGAAGTCCAGTGTTTCTATCACAACAGGCTGTTCAGTGAGCTCCCGAAGTGGTAGTGAGGCTAGACCCGCGTAGTAGCGTCTTCACGTAGAAGTGAGCTCGTGGCGTTTCTCTAACAGAACAGCGCTTTCAATACCTAAGTACAGCTCTTTGTCTGTCTGCCTCTTTCTCTGCTTCAATCAGCTGTATAGTGCAGCTTGAATAAGCTATCGGACATTGCCTTGGATGGTCTGGGAAAAAGAACCTACGCAAAATTTCAATAACGAGTCCTTTGGTTGCTTCATAAGCTATTTATGTTTTACTGTCGTCTGCTGAAATCTGACGGTGCTTAGCTGATAAGCGCTTTGCAGTCACTTCGAGAGCAGTGCGTTTCCCAACAGCAGTGTATGTAGAGCTGCAGTCAATGATCTCCTGTCTTAGAGATCCCATATCGGTTGGCTCACAGTTTGTCGAGAAGAACATTCCTCATGTTTACCTCGACGTCCACATATAAGACTCCAAATTTATCTCCAACCTTCCTGGTGGACTTTGTTTGCCCCTACCATGGACAATAAATAGTACTTTGACGTTTTTTTTTAATTTCGATTATCCTTTCATATTTGATTATGCTGGTTTAATGCTATCCTAGGAGCTTTGTGTAATAACGTTGCAATGCTTTGTTTGAATAGGTCATTGCGCGACTCAGTTGGGAAATCTTCGGTGTGCAAATAGAGGAAAAAAGTACGCTGTGTATAACTGTAGCTGACAAACTGACTCGTACGCTCCGCACTATTTTGCACACCTATGCTATACAGTACAATGCGTCACTTTGACGTTCCTTTCTTCTTCAAGCTGCAGTACAAGGGAGCTTTAATTGCCGTAACTACGCATACACAACCCAAGTGGAACTCCGGCCCTCTTTCGTTCTATTTCGCGCTGTACAGTTTGGTATATTGTAAAATAAGAATTGGTTACAAGTAGGTGCCTTACTACGTCGCTATAAATGAAATTCTCCACTTACACTAACAGCCATGCTCGCTAGATAACAGGTGTGCTTCGGCTGCAACGATCTTACGAAAGTGTAGAGAGATGACACGTGATTGTACCCCACACCGCACAACAACCTTATACGAGGGCGCAGGCCACTGTCTTCTACCGAATTCAAACTAACACCCGAACCCCTCCTCGCCGCTTAGAGCTTTTACAGGTGGAGAAGCTGGTTCAATATGCAAAAATGGCAATAAATATGTGACTGCAAAACGAAGTCATGTCCTCTGCGAATGCGAAGGCTCTCCCCCACCCAAAGAGTTTTCGCCAGCCGCCTCTAAAGCGACGTGGGAGACCTTACTATGGTTCTCCGACGAAGAGCTGCAAAAAGCCGCCGCTGCTTGTGCAGAAGAGGCCGTCACAGAGAAGCGGCCAGCTCCCAATCGTTGAACTTTCTTTTAAATAGAGTTGTATTCTCCACCTTCTCGACAGCTAAGCAGGGCGCCTTAGCAATCTTAACCAATGGCAATGCACTCTAGTAGAACTCGCTGTTGAGCTTGTTAATGCATTTATAATCAATAGCTAATGTCGCGCCGAAAATAACAACCACACACTGAAGAAACAGATAGACAGGACGAGCACCCATCCGGTCTATGTGTTTCTTCTTCTGTGCAGTCGTTATTTTTAGCAAAAAATTTACTATTCATTCTAAGAACATAAACGTAGTGTGAAAAAAAAGCGCACAATTTGGTGCGCCCGGTATACTAGTTTATGCATGCAACTCAATTGGTTGGTAATGAGATACCTAACGAAGGTAACAAAACGAGAAAGCAAAGTAAGTAACGGGCACAGGCCAGGACCACAAGTAAAAGTGTGCAGCGCCATGCAGATGCGCCCAGACGCAGCTCCTGAATTAGCGCGATACAGCATTTCCTTCCCCTAAAGTGTCCGGCAAAAAACTGTGCTTCCTTCTAAAACCTGTCTGGAGCTTTTCTTTTGCGAGTTGAACCTTTCGGTAGGACTAGGTCTTCCACAGCGTTTCCAGGCTGGTACACATGCGCCCCTTCGTCGGTTGGCTCGCAGAGTTCCCCTGCAGGTAGTTGATGGGACGGCTAACCTTCAGAGTCGGTGTCCGTTTCAATATACGTTGCATGAGTAACAGAGGCTTCTTGCTGCACTTTCCGAAGTCGCACTTGGTCGACATGTCGGCGCTGTTCTCTTTCCTTCGTATCAGCAGTGAGCAGCCGACCTCCGCTACCAACCGTCACAGTACCAGGCAGTCATCTTTGTCCACTGCGGTTTTACTGTCGTGACCAAATTCGTATTCCCGGAGGAAACAATCCGTAAGGTGGGGCCGGGGCCTTGCTATATAGACAGTCTGTTTTGCGCCCTCTTGTTCCGGGAAATGAGCACTTAGTCTGGCTCTTGGTTGGGCACCCAGCAACATCTTTGTGGGCGATTTGCCGTCCTTTACCGGCGCTACCCTGTAACGAAACAAGAATTTAGCAAGTCGACATTTCAGCGACCCCACTTTGTTCTTCTTTAGTGGTTCCTTGACAGTGCGCACTGGTTACTCTGCTACCCGTTCGACTGTGGATAATAAGGAAGCGTTGTTGTGTTGATGTGGTCGACATGGTTATTTCAAAAGAACGTCTTTATCACCACTCTGGCGAATTGGGGACCATTATCAGGCACAACTGTGTGAGGCAGGCCAAAACAAACCGAAATACTCTGAAGAACTACCACCATGGTACCAGCCATCCCTGTTTTGAGTGGAACTGCCTCCATTCATTTCGTACCTGCGTCCACCAGCACAAGGATAACGTGACCTTCCACCAGACCAGCGAAGTCGACATTGTTATGCCACAAGCATAGTTCTCGATCGGGAGTGCTTCTTCCCACAAGAACGAGGCAGGTCCGGTGAACTCCCCCCCCCCCCTCCCAGCGCCATTATCCGCGCATATGGCAGCGAGCCACCGTGCAGTTCCGAGGAAAGCGTCACCTCCTCCGCCGAGCCACCGTGCAGTTCCGGGCAAAGCTGCGTCTCCTCCGCCGAGCACCGCGAACTGATCTCAGAGAAAGTATCAAAGATGTGATTTAAGGCCGTGACAGCCCCTTGTTTACACGGATTTTGCCCCAGCTGACGTCATCGTGCTGACCGGCTCTGTAAAAACGACAAGCTGCTATAGTAAAGTTGCCACCTGTTGCTGATTAGAAAACGATTGCCTCCCTATTCCGCCTCTGGAAGAAGGCTTCAGCGACGCCCGTACAGCTGCTCGCCGCTCTCGGCTACCGCGGCCATCGCAACACGGTGAATTCCTAACAGTGGTACCAGCGGTGGGATGCCATCAAACCTGAATACCTAACATCGGTAGGATGCCATAAATCCAGATTTCTAACAACGTGTAGCCGAGACCAACACTTGTCAGTTTCAGGCCAACTTGAAGGAACCTGAGCCGCTGGTAGTAGCAAACACGGCGCACAGTGTGAACACACTTTTACTAGACACTCTATATTGTGGTCCAGGGCAGGATATCAAAACAACGCGCGTGCAAGGCTCTTAATTGCTTTGACGCCCAGATGGGCTCTCGTGAAATTCTTCCAACATGAAAGCACACACTCTCTCCAGAAAAATGACATGGTGACCCCAATAAAATAATCTGTTGCTCACTGTCAGCTCTACGAGTGAACAAAGGTCGCAAACACAATTCTTTTGCACTCAGTTCTCCTGGCCAGCCCCACAGAATCCACGTGATTACTTGACAAAGCACCCTATATTTAGCGGTGTTCTCTGCTAGGAACTCGTTTAACGCTTGCGCGATACAGCGCGTATTCTATCGAAGAGTTTTCTTGCCTGCGCTTTCTTCATTAGTCAAAGGTAGGCGATAAAAATAAACTCATTGGAATGACACTTGCTGGCGCGCCAGTGTAAATAATCATTCTCAGTTTCTGCCTTCCCCACGTCAAAACTTTCTCAAAAGGCCGCGAAAGGTCTCTGACACTCGCGCTGAGTGCCACCAGAAAAGCATAAATTCATCACTTTCGTTTTCATCTCCTTTCACGACATATGCAGCTGATGTCCGGGAACGACTCCTGTGGCATACCTTGGCCAGGTGACCTTTCCTCTCGCACTGACGGCATTTGGTGTTCCGATGTTAGCACACGTTCGATCCATGCGGCCTGTCGCAATGTTCTCTTAGTGGGCGACTTTCCAGGTTGCTGCTCGGCGGCTGGGAGGTATATCATCGTAGTCACGGCAGGACGTTCATAGTACTCCTTCCGTTGCCCACGCCAGTCCCCTGCATGTCATGGTTGTCTTCCTGCGCCTTCTCGGAATTCCTGGCGAAATTCTCGGCCTCTTTCAAGGTCAGCGTACCTTGCTTCAACAAAGAAAATCGTACGTCATCGTTCCGGATAGCGAAAGTACAGTACGATCCCGTAACAAACGGTCCATCGTACTACAAAAGTTGCAGCTTTCCGCTAGCTTCCTGAGTTCCGCGATGAACTCTTGCACACTCGTTGCCTTCTTTTTGGTTCTGCATGAATAACGCATAACTGGCTGCAATTTCATTAGCTTGCGGGTTGTACTGATCTCCAGACATTCCACAACCTGGTCATAGCTTAAGCTGTTGACCGAGGTGCTCGGATTACGTCCTTGTAGTAAACGTATAACCATCTGTCGCTCAACGAAGAAACCAGCAAATCGCGATGCTTCCCGTGATTCATTAGTTCATGTCCCTCGAATAATGCTTGAAAACCTATGCCGTACGTACCCGAGCTTCCTTCTGCTCCATCGAAAACTGGCAGGCGAGATCCCAAGTCTTTTTGGCATCCGCCTCCAGCAGAAGATGATACCGGAGTAATATCTCATCCTCATCGCCACTGAAATGACCTACCAGACACCGACCAGGACCACGAGTAAAACAGTTTATTTTTACGGCATACGATCGTCTTCCTTGTGCTGCATCGCGCTAATTGCAGAACTGCGCCTGGGTGCGTCCGCATGGTGCGTGCGCACATCTCTCATGAAACCAAACTAGAAAGACTATGAAAATGAGGAAAGTGTACATTTAAGAGCTCATGTTCTTTGCTAGACACAGTCTTAGTGGAAACTATAGCAGCCAATATTTTTAAGGGTGAGTATCAAGCCTACAGCACGTAATGTCGTGGACAATTCGAGAGAAAACGCTTCAAATAACGTTTAAAAACAAGAGGAGCTAAACACACTCGGCTAGCGCAAACTTGTTTGTGGCACTAAAAAAAGTTAAACTGGAAAGGCATCTGTTGGGATTATGCGTACATTCGATTCATATCAGTACATCACACGTACTTTTTTTATTAAACACGAATTCCGTGTTACATCTCGCAATGCTCACGAGTACGCCTAACTAAACGTAATCAGGTGCCTTGAATCAAAAGAGTGGTGTAGAGTGATAAGAAAAAATAAAAAAATAGCCTAAATCTTGCACTAAGCCACAGAAGGCTTGAAACAACGAAACTGAAAGATTCTCGAGACCAATCCGGTCGGTTCTATGTTGCTCGTAGACCTTAACTTGGTGACGCACGTGGTTTTTTGGTTGCATCTACGTCGTCGCTAGACCTCGGCTATAGAACGGTAAGTTGTTTCTACGTTTATTCTCAGTGCTGAGAGGGTCTGCAGTTAAACCAGACGCGGCAGGGATTTCAGAACACCAGAGGCAGAAGGTCGCACTCGAATCAAGTGTTCGCACCACCAATCGGGCACATCATCGTTGGCGTATACACTTCCTTTCGCCCCGGCGTCTTCCCGCAGCCGCCACTGCCTTTGCCGCTCTCTTGTATTCTCTTGTACCTTCTTGGAGTCTTCAGCTGCCCACTTCACAGCCATTTGTTAAGGCGAATGCTGCCTTCTTCATTTATAGCGGACCGGCCGTGAATTGTGGGATATTACCGAATTTCTGTGGCACCTGCCCACTTATGGTGGCGACAGCTTTTAGGTGCGCCGTACAAAGAACGGTTGATTTGCGAAACAGCTTGTCTGTTAGAATATCAACATTGTAGCATATAGCGGTATACTGTACTTCATATCTTTCATAGACAACAGCAAAGAGTGAAGCAAGAGACCGGAGTTAAGACTACGCGAGCGCTGTATAGTTGGCTTCGCACAGTTAATTCAAAGATGCTAACCGGCACGCATACCCAGCATGCCATCTTGAAGATACGGTTGGCGGTACCATTCAAATTAATAAAAAAAAACTCGTGTGAATCAACCACAAGAAGTATATTCATTTTTTTTCTTCTATGAATAGCTCAAGCCGATTGCAACGTCAGTTATTAAACGTAGCCCTATATTCAGAAGTTTTGATTAAGTAGAAACAAATAAACGTTCAAATACATCAAAATTCCATAACAAAATCTACTTATTCACCAAATAAACCTTCCCTGATGGCCTTAAAGGGACAATAAAGAGAATTAATGACTTGGTTACATTAACAAACTGTACTCTGAGAACTCTGATGCCACATATAATTCACCATTTTTGGTTCCATATTAGAGAAAAAAATCAAGGGTGGAGTTTACTTTTAAATTTTCCGCTGTAATCTTTCCGCGCGTCGTAAAAAGTTCAAACTGTATTTTCAAAATTTTCGTGGCATTGGCCCGATATAATTTTCTTATACTTCGTATGCTTGGCCTATGGCACCTACAGATCACAGTCTACTTCATTTTTATTGGCTACACACTGCATAGGACCCAGTAGACGCCTTTGAAATGTCTTACATCATAGCATTTGGCACAGGATTATCATGGTGGCGTCGCCTCCCACAATTTTCTTTTCGCACATTTCCCCGTTTACTAAGCGTCATGTCGAAGTAAGAATGGGGTTTTCGGGAGGGTAAAATAGTACTTTACTAATACGGGAAAAATGGTTCCACTCTTTTAGTGTCCCTTTAACATGGTATCTTCAGTAGCTTCCTTGTGACAATGACGTATGCTGAAGTTAGGCAGTCGACAGAAACGAAGCCGATTCTGTATTCAGGAACTTCCTAGCAAAGAATCTCCTAATGACAGCCTTCGACAGATATAGATAGACTTGGGCCATTGTCAGAATCCTCGTAGGCTGGTGGTATTGTTTTCAGCTCAGGACACATTGAACGCGTTGTTTAAGTTCTAGAAAAGGAGTAGAATTTAAGATGGCCTTTCAGAAAATAATAGTTACCATAGCACGTGCTTGTAATGCTTCAACGAACATACAGCGTTTCCCATTGGCTTCTTCTACTTTTGTGGAATGTGTGATAATAATAAAAGGAGCGATGACGGAGAAGGTAGAAATGCGACCAAGGTGCGATGGCGGTAAATATCGACGCTCATGACATCGACGATAGCGTCGAAAGTAATCTCTCGCTGAATTCAACTTGCCTCTCTTAGCTGTCTACCGTATTTTCTCGCGTACTACTAGCACCGGCTGCTCCTCTCTGCTATTGGCCTGCTAATCGAAGGTTGGCTCATGTGTTCGCCTTCAATACTTTCGATATGCCATGGTCCCCAACCATTGGGCACGCATCTTTCTTTTTGTGCATGTACGCTTGCCAGACGCAGAAAAAGCCTCTATCTGGCAACCGTCGCCTTAAAAGACAATGACTCGGCAACTCGCATCATTGGAGGAGCGACGTGAGATATGCGACAGAACGCAGTGAGCGTAGAGTTGTATGAGGACGCAGGAGCATGCAGTGACGCTGCACGGGCAAAAGGGAGGAACCTACGGCTTTCGAGCGAGGCGGAAGCGTCGAACGCTTCTGGAGGGCCCTCTTTTGCATGGAACGCACTCGAGCGAGTCCCACGCAACCGTCTTGTCGTCGGGACGCTTTTGGAAGATTCCGAACATGCATTTTGTCGCCGCGCATCGCCGATTACTGGCTGGATGCTTTGGCGGGCTGCCTTCCCATAGTCCCCCACTCATACCCTCTCTACCCCACTCGCAGTCAAACGGAGCGTGCAACGCACGCGCGTTCTCCGCGTCTGTTCTTTCTTTTCTCAACCTTTCTTTTTTATATAAGCATCCGTCGTTCTTTTCGTCTTATTTCCTCCACGCTTTCGCTATCAGTATTAGGAATTTCTGGGTCTCGTTTCGTTCTTTCTTTTGCGCGTGCTCATTCTCACTGTCTGCGAGCTTTCGAGAATAGCTGGAAGTGTTGCCGATATTTCTGCAGTCCTGTCGGAATGCGAGCTACACGTCACTATAGCGCTACGTCGAGTTCGTTCGTATCGTTCTTCGCTTTCTTCGTCATTTCTTTTTTTCTTTCATTTCTCTGTCTCTCTACTTTTTGCCGAAATTTTCTGCACACTTTAAATTTTTGCATAGAGAGCAGCGACAAAACGAATACAGGAGAAGCGTAAGTCGCTAGTCGGTCTCGCTTTCGCAATTCGGTGCAGAGAAAGCCGTCAAATGGTATAGCGCCGAATTGGCCAGATTCCGGAAACAGAAGACCGCCATTGCCGCTACGCCATGTTGCACTGCTCACATGGGCGGTGCGGTTGAAACTGGCTGCAAGTTTTTTCTCGACAGCGGCGGACATTAGCAAGAGTCGCTTTGAGTATCGGCAGATAAGGGTGACAAGCAGTCCTAGCCCTTTGAGTTAGAGCCAGTTGGTTGTTTATACCGCGAAAACAGCACGTATTGACAAGAAAGGACAGATGCAAGAAAAGATTTCGACGCAGGTGCCACGTCTGTCTCTTCATCTTTTTTTTTGTGTGTGTCTATCCGTTCTCGTTAATACGCGCTGGTTTCGCCTCGGTTCAAGCTAAACTAAATGGTATAGGGTAGCTGTTTGATGGCGGTGCAATGGGGTGCACAATGGCGTATTTGTGGTCTTATACATCTTTATAGATATATACCGTATATCGTATATAATCCTCGAAGGAGCATGCACAAGCCTCCAGCAATGAACGTGCTTTCTAGACTGGCGTCATCAGTCAGACGGCTGGTGACTCCCCCCTCCTCCTCCTCCGGACTTCTTGTATCCGACTTCAGGTAACAGGCATTGGTTGCAGTACGCACTTCAATATGCAATGGTCTACTCGCAAAGCAATGATATTCTTTCTCTTTTGAAAATATTCACGCAATTACGAAGATGCGATTTATTACGCGGTGTAAACAATATGCAAAGGAATCTTGAGCACCGAGCACTAAAGAAAAAATGTCACTGCTTACAACTTTTGCGATAGTCATGATGAAAATGCACCCACCACGGTGGTCTACTGGATAAGGTACTCGGTTGCTGATCCGCAGGTCACGGGATCGAATCCCGGCTGCGGCAGCTGCATTTCCGATGCACGCGAAAGTGCTGTAGGCCCGTGTGGGTGCACGTTAAAGAACCCCAGGTGGTCGAAATATCCGGAGCCCTTCACTACGGCGTCTCTCATAATCATATGGTGGTTTAGGGACGTTAAACATCACATATCTATCTAATTATCATGAACATAAACAAAAGAACATTACCTAGGCACCACCTATATATTCCACATAGCCTAATTTCTTTTCTCATTCAGTAATGATTGCAAGAGTTTTTTTTTCTGGTCCCGAATATTCCTTGTCATCGCCTCAAGTTTCACTCTCGGAACCGGCAATATCATCGCTGGGAGCATCTTCATGGTTCTACAGAAATTTCATTCAGAAAGTTCTTTTGGTTTCATTCAGCGTGTTCATTACAGCAGTCTTCTTTTATAGGGCTTTAGGCCACTACTTCGACGAAGATTCCAATTCACGCTTGAACGATTCAGGCGCCAAGCACGCCCATGAACAGCCTTCCGGTTTTGGTTCTTGGCATCATATCATGTTGGCACACCGTCATTCACCTCATATGTATACAGCAGTCTTCGAGCACTTTGCTGAAACTGCTAGTTGTGACACGTCGAAATGCTGTATCAGTGAAGTCATATCCTCAAAGATCGCTTCAGTCCTGAATAATAATAATAATAATAATAATAATAATAATAATAATAATAATAATAATAATAATAATAATAATAATAATAATAATAATAATAATAATAATGATATCTGGAATTCGACGTCCCAGAAGCACGAAATGATTATGATGACCGCAGTAGAGGAGGGCTCCGAAAATTTTGACGATATGGTGCTCTCTAACGCACCCTGACATCGCAATTGACATCGGCCTGAGGGATTTCACCTCCATCAAAATGCGACCGCCGCTGCCAGAATCAAACCCGTGACCTGCAGGTCAGCAGCCAGGCCCCGTTACAACTGCATCACCACCACGGCGGACAGTTCTGGTGCGTAAGGCCTCTAAACGAACGCACAAACTCTGTCTGTAATACCGCCTAGGAAACTGTGCAACACAAGAAGCGGGGACAGCAGAGCGCTCGTGGTCTACGTGAACAGTCTTGATCGAACCTAGAAGCGCGGCAGTTTGGGCTAGTTGGTATGATATGACGATAGTCACTGCGCGAAGACAGAAGGACGACAAAGAGACCAGAAGGACACGAGCACTCGTGTCCTTCTTGTCTGTTTGTCGTCGTTCTGTTCTCGCGCTATGACTATCGTCTTGATCCAACCGTTGATGAGTCCGGCCACAGTTTACCATATTTCTTCAGTACGGATATGAAAGCTACGCGAAAAGATTCACTTCTCAATTGTCTTCCGTTTCAGCACAACATACGGCGGCAGCTTGTGGCCGTCTGCCATTGCTGCTAGTATCCCGAGCCATCCGCGCCGGGTGTTTTCTTGCTATTATTCTTGTTGAACTTCACTTATGGCTCATACCCATTGTAGGGGATTTACCATTAAATTAGTGATCTTATAAAATAGTATTCGTGTTCAGTGTGAAGAAACTTATGAAATGAAAATGTTATAAATTTTGGAATAGAATTTTGATGACCACTGAGCTGAAGCTACTATAAAGTTTTTGCATTAGTACTTGATAATACCCTAAATGAAAACAGAACTTTAAAAAAAGACGTTATGCATATGTCGACACAGAAAAAGAGTAAGATTACTTTGTTAGTCTTTTGGGTTTATTCAGACGATTCTGCACTGCCTCGCACACTTTCTAACTGGCAAACACCGAAATAGAGGCTCCAAAGGACAGAATCACGGGTATGGATGAATTCTTTCTAATAGCACGTAAATGATTTTATAACTTGGACCTAGGAGCTGTGTTTTCCCTAATTCACATCCTTTTCTTCAGTAGTGTGAGGCCGTGTTGACCAGCCCAACCACACAAACCAGGGTTCCGTTGGCCACACCCAATCGTCCAAACCATGGTCGTGGCCTATGTCACTCAAGTAGCCATCAACCGTGGCGTGATGACCACCTCACGCGCTTTCTGGCGAGGTTTTCTTCAACCACCTTACCTTGTTGTTAGCTGCCTTTCGTGGCATGTCGAAGGTCAACAGTATCTCGGCGTTCCCTGATGGCGACAAGAGGAAGGCGTTCCTTCCACGGATTTTCATGATGGAGTAATTATAGCATATCACCCAATTTTAAATGCGAAGCCTTTCTTAGCGAACTTCGACGACTTCGAGCGTATCCATTCATCCATCCGTCCATCCAACCATCCATCCGTCCGTCCGTCCATCCGTCCATTCCATCCATCCAATTTCCATCCATCCATCCATCCATCCATCCATCCATCCATCCATCCATCCATCCAATTTCCATCCATCCATCCATCCATCCATCCATCCATCCATCCATCCATCCATCCATCCATCCATCCATCCATCTGCCCATCCGTCCGTCCGTCCGTCCGTCCGTCCGTCCATCCATCCATCCATCCACCCACCCACCCATCCATCCATCCACCCATCCGTCCATCCATTCATCCGTCCGTCCATCCGTCCATCCGTCCGTCCGTCTGTCCGTCCATCCATCCATCCATCCATCCATCCATCCATCCATCCATCCATCCATCCATCCATCCATCCATCCATCCATCCATCCATCCATCCATCCATCCATCCATCCATCCATCCATCCATTAATTCATCCATCCATCTAGCCACCTACGACTTTTATCTCTTGTGGTCGTTGGATGACGACGACGACGAAGTGATTGCATAGCAGATCGCTGTTTGAGTAGGTGCTCTCTTTTTTCACCTAAGTATAAGTGAACTTCGTGAATATCACATGCGTGTCCGTCGGTGATAGACGTGGACCCCCACGGACGTCCGCCAGTTAAGGCGGCGTCGGCGGTGGCCGCATCCAGGAAGCGTACGGGACTCTACAGCGACTACGACAGCGAGGGCAATCTCGTTTACTCAATGAGCAGCGAAGAGCCTTCGGACGACGACGATTTTAAGCTGGTGATGAGCCGTAAACCGAAGAGGCGGAACGTCAGAACATCTTCGTCATCGAGTACGTTGAACGACAGAGTGCCAAGGAGACCCGTGACAAACACTATTCTTTTTGTCCCCGAGGTACCAGACGGTAACATGAAGCCCCTCAACAGGCAATCTGTTTCGATGATGCTGGAAGGACTCGTGCCAAACGAGATCACAGACATCAGAGTGAACACGCGTAAGAACGTATTGGCCATCGACGTTTTACATGCTGCGGCACTTAATATACTGCGCAACGTCAACAAGCTGGGGGGAATGAAAGTTCGCTCCTACATTCCTGTGAGCTCTAGCGTCGTCACTGGAGTCATCTACGATGTGGATACTGCCATTCTCAGCTCCGACTTCGATGTTCTGGTCAAACCGGCAAATGAAGCCAGCGTCATTGCAAAAGTTGTCCATATGGGAAACTCACGCTGCTTGAAGATCATGTTCAAGGGCGACTCTCTTTCTTCACACGTAAAGGTGGGCCATTTTCGGCATTCTGTGCGACCTATCGTACCGAAGCCCTTACAGTGTTATAAGTGCATGAAGATGGGCCATGTGAGAAGCGTATGCGAAAATAGGACGGTGTGTCCTCCTTGCGCGGAAGCCCATTCTGCGGATGACTGCGAAGCAACTACCCTCAAATGCTCGAATGGTCATAAGTCACATGCAGCTTCGTCAAAAGAATGCCCCAAAATCCGAAGAGAAATAGCGGTATTAAAACAAATGGTCAGAGACAATTCGTCGCATCGAGAGGCTGCCAAGACCGTCTAAAAGAGGCGTCATCATCGCCGCAATTCATCAAAGAATGCCGCAAATGCTGCATCGAAAGCGCCACTCCACCACCCTTCTCTTCCACCGCCCTTGCCTCCCACACCCATGGCGGCCAGCGCGGTCAACAAACCAACGAGCAGCACTGTTGCAGATGAATCAGTTTGGCCTTCATTGCCGAAATCACAGCCACCTGCAAATTACAAGCGCACATCGACAGTCACATCACTCCAGCCAGCCGCTGACAAGCTGCCTGAGGAGGACACAGAAGTCATCAGAATGTTCCGAACACTGCTGGATGCCATGCGAAAGCTGTGCAGCAGCCTGAAGTCTCCACTCGCTCAGTGTGCACTACAAGTACTGGATGCTCTAAGTCCAGTATTTGCAAGTCTCCAGTAGCAACCATGGCTCCACCAATTTTCTCCTTCCGCAACGAGGTCCGACAAGCGTCGATAATGCAGTGGAACGCGAGAGGCCTGAGATCCCGCATCTCTTCATTCCGTCAGTATATATTCATGAATCGTCTTCCTATAATAGTTATATGTGAACCAAACGTGAAACAACCTCCTAAACTATCAGGGTATGAATCTTTCGTTTCTTCAACGTGCGATGAACGCAGCAAGGTGGTTGTTTACATTCGCACAGATTTCACTTATGTGTATCACGCAGTTCAACAGCATGATGACAATCAATATGTTTGCTTACGTGTTAAAAAGGAAAAAGTGTCATTCACACTCATTGGTGTCTACATATCACCATCCGGACGATTTGAACAAGACCGACTACGAGACATACTGACAACAACTACGGGCCAGTGGGTTATAACTGGAGACTTCAACGCACATCACTTAATCTGGGGTAGTTCTACGATCAACGCTAAAGGAAGAAACCTCGTGTCGTTCGCCTCCAAGCATGACCTATGTTTCTTAAATGATGGCAGTCCTACATACCTGCGGGGCATTACGTACAGCAGTTGCCTCGATTTAACTCTGGTATCCAGAAACTTCAGGTCGCAAGTGCACTGGTTTTCAGACATCGAAACACATGGGAGTGACCACATTCCAACTTATATGCGAATAAGGGGTCTTACTAACTCCTCTTCTAAGACCACAATACGAAGAATTGATTGGTCCAAATTTCAGCGACTCATGGAAAATACATGCCGTGAAGACCCTGATTAGAACTTGGAGGATGTCATCAAAGAGGCAATGAGGGAAGCTTCCTGTGTCCTCCCGTTCGCCGGCAAGCGTTCAGATTTCGACGTTGAACTGGAAAAACTGTGCGCGCTTCGCCGAAGGGCAGAAAGGAGATACAGGCGGACGAAAGCAATATGCGACTTGAGGCTGGCACGACGCATACAGAAAAAAGTCCAACGACGTTTAAACAAACTTGAACAGGAAAGCTGGAAATCATTCTGCGAATCATTGGATCCCCGAAAGCCGTTGTCAGGCATCTGGAGCACTATTCGTGGCCTGTGCTCGGCTCCCCAACAAAGACATACTTTCATGGCTTAGCCATACTTTTAGGCCACACCCAACTTGAAGTGGCTAATGAGTTTTGTACGCGAATTGCTGGTGTGTCCACCTTGTCCGCTGGCACGATTAGAAGTGTTACCCCTGAACCCCGCATCTCCGAAATGGACAATCTTTTCACTATAGAAGAACTTGACGCATCTTTGGCGGCTTCCCGACGATCATCTTCACCAGGACCCGATGGCATCACCTACGGCGCTCTAGCCAACCTTCAACAGGAGGCAAGGGGACAGTTGTTAAGCTATTACAACCACTCATGGCAGGCGGGCATTGTTCCCCAGGATTGGAAGATAAGTCGACTTGTGCCACTGCTCAAAGCAGGAAAGTCACCATTTGATTTGACATCATTTCGCCCCGTTGCCCTCGCAAGTTGCGTAGGAAAAGTCATGGGAAGGATGATACTTGCACGTCTAGAATGGTACCTCGAGCGCTACAACGTATACCCAAACTGCATGACGGGTTTTCGGCGAGGTAGGTCATCTCTTGACAACGTGATTGATCTCACAACATTTATCCAGCAACAGAAGAGCCTCAAGCGCCTACCACTGGCACTCTTCCTCGACGTCAAAGGGGCTTATGATAACGTAACACGTAAAGCCATCCTACACTCGTTGGAAGCTGTTGAAATCGGTGGTCGAATGTTCCAATGGATCCAGGATTATTTGACGAGAAGGTTCTTTTTTTGTACAAATCTCAGATGGACCTACCACCAATTACTATACCTCCCGTAGGGTCCCTCAGTGTGCTGTATTAAGTCCCACTTTATTTAACCTTGTGATGGTAGGACTTCGTGAAATTTTGCCAAGTACTATCCTCATATCCATATATGCTGACGATATCTGTCTATGGACTTCGGCTGTAACTCGTCTACACGTACGTGCAAGAGTCCAGCAGGCTGCCACCCTGACATGCTCATATCTCCGCAAGCAAGGTTTTTCCGTCTCAACGGAAAAATGTGCATTGGTTGCGTTTACTCGCAGAGCCATGACACAATACCCCGTTACCATCAACGGACAAAATATTCCATACCAGAAGAACCATCGCTTCCTGGGTGTGATTATTGACGGGGACCTTTCGTGGAGTGCCCACTGCAATTACCTGAAGAGAAGGCTAACTTCCGTCGTCCATATAATGCGGTTCCTCTGCGGAAAATCTTGGGGCACATCGATAAGGTCAATGATGCAGCTATACAGGGCACTGTTTCTGGGATTTTTGCGCTACAGCTTGCCGTTACTGGCAAGTACGTGCAAGACGAACATCCGCACCCTCGAAAGTGTGCAAGGACAAGCACTACGCGTGTGCTTAGGATTGCCGCGATGCACCTCAACATACGGGGCAATTATGATCGCAAGAGAGCATCCAATTCAAACATACATCACCACTGGCAATTTGAGAGCCCACATAAGACACCTCTGCCGAGTTCCTGTTCACCATGTTGCAGTATTGCCACTTCAAAGACCACAAGCGATGTTTTCAAAGATTATTTCTGCCCATAGAGAATGCTTTCCTTTTGGCTTCACTCCAGTAACAAGACCAGCGTCACCTCCATGGTGCCTACAACAACCACAAGTGTGCCTCACTATTCGGGGAATAACGAACAAGAGCCGTCATTCAACAGTGGTCGTACGACAGGTGACATACTCGCTACTAAACGAAAAATATTGCCAGAGGACCCACATTTACACCGATGGATTGGTCTCGGCTGACAGCTCCACAGGTGCTGTTGTCATCCCGGTGGACCAGGTCACTATAAAGCTCGAACTGCCGCATAGGACAACATCCACAGCAGCGGAGCTTGCCGCCTTACGTGCTGCTATACTTTATATCGCGGAAGCTCGACCTCAAAAATAGGCTGTGTTCTGCGACTCCAAGGCATCCCTTCAGAGCTTGCAATCAGCTTTACGACAAAGGGAGCATCAACAACTAGTGAATGATATAAGAGAAGTGATTCACGAAGTTTTATCGAAAGGACATGACGTGGTGTTCCAGTGGGGACCGGGACATTGTGGTATTGTCAGTAATGACCTTGCTGATATGCTGCCCGATCCGCCAACGCGAACGCCCAGACAACCCCAATTCCATTGTCGAGAACCGACGCTGCAAGGGGCCTTTACTCGTTCGCTAACACCATGTCGGAAACTTGGCTGAGTGATCCCAGTGTCAGGAACTGCCGCCTACACAAATTGGACCCATCGAGAAAGCTTCATGTTCTATCGGACCTCTCCCACCAGGATGCAACTTTACTGTGCCGCCTGTGGTTAGGAGTAGCTTTTACAAAGGCGTACTCCTTTCGCATAGGTATGGCGGATAGCTCCCGATGTGAATCGTGTGACACTGACGAGACTATAGAACATCTACTGTGTTCATGTGAACGTTTTGCGAGCGAACGCAACTTGCTACGCGAAACGTTAGAGACACTAGACAGTAGACCTTTTTTTGAAGAAAAGATCCTTGGCTCATGGCTCTACGCGTCGCTGGCCAGCAACGCGAACGGACGACATATGTTAATGACACATCCAAACATGATAATCACGACATGCGTGTCATGTAACAACATGACTACATGCTACACTCATGATGCGCTCGCGGTCGTTTCGCTAGCTTCACATTTGCCAAATTCGGTATTACATGGCATCAATGGATAACGAAGGTATGTCACGGGGGCCAACACGATAATCATGAAATGCGTGTCATTTGAGAACATGACTACATGCCACAGTCAAAACGACAATACATTTTGACGTGACGCGGTGCGCATTCTCGCCGGCATTCATTTCGTCGCGTCACGCCGGTGTTTCCACGCCAGGCGGCAGTCCTGCTATATGTATACTCGCAGGCACGCGCCGCGCTCGCGCTGCGTCCCTTTGACGCATGCGCGTTTCAGCGCAACCGGCGTCCCTCCATCACGAAAAGAGGAAGACGCAGTGTTGTCTGGGTAACACATCGGCGCAAAATGCAGCATGTCGCATTTCGCGCCGGCTGCCGTTGGGCCGCGCCGACGGACTCTGGTCGCGTCGGTTGCGCCTGGCTTCAAACTCGAGCACTATAGAGTACTCGCGTTTTGCTAATGTAGCGTCGCTGTGCCTATACCCGGCGACAACTTTCTGTGGCAGCACAGCCAAGGCTACGGAGCCGAAGCACGCTTGTCTTACTGCGCCACAGCATGTAGTCCCACAACGAAAACGTTTGTATACTGTTTTGGGTAACTAAGATTTAACCATTCGTCACTTACATTTTTCGCGGATTTATTTTTTAATTAGTGAATAAAAACGTTGCGCAGTAGAAAAAATTTCGTTTCACGCTCTCTCAGGTTTTTTGGGGGTTTTTTGGCTTCCGTCGACTCGCGTTTCCTGCGACTCGCGTTTCCTGCAGCGAAACGCGAGCAAACGCGAGCCGAAACGCGAGCAAACGCGAGAAATCGAAACCGAAACACCCGTCGAAGCGGTCGGACTACTTGGGGCAGTAGCACATGTGCATAGGCTCCGCCCACGTAGCCTTGGCCGTGCTGCCACAGAAAGTTGTCGCCGGGTATAGCGTGCGCGCGCGTCAACACTGAAATGGAGTATATTGAGCCCTTCATATAGTGCTCGCGGCCGTTTTGCTATCTGCACATATACCAAATTTGGTGTTACGTGACGTGAATAGATGACGAAATATATGACTAGTGCAAACATGATAATCCTGACACGCGTGTCATGTAAGCACATGACAACATATCACGCTCATAGTGGGCTCAATCCACATATACTGAATTTGGTCACACGTGACGTGAATAGATGGCGAAAGTAAGTGACACATTCAAGCTATAAAATCATGACACGGAAGTCATAAACGGCATCATTTGCCTCCGCCTCGTAACGTTGTGCTGATTTTAAAGTGAAATATGAACCTTTCTCATTCATGCTTCGCATATCATAGACTCCCACTGTACGTGGGATCTGCCGATTTTTATACTCGGACGGCCGACGCTCGCCCAACCACGTTCACCACACCACAAGACAGTCCATTTTACAGCGTAAATTAAGTCGTATATTCGTAGGCAGTGAGGAAGTTCCTGGTGGTTTCCAGACTTCCTCGCAACTGTGTCCGCAATGGTCAGTATAATTTCTTATGATATACCCATAGAGATTTCTAATAATACCGTAGCGGGAACTCTGGCGCTAGTGTCTATGAGAGCTGCAACGCATGGCACTTAAGCGAGCATGGAAATTATGGGTAGTACACGGATTTGCCTAGTCCTCGTACTTTATGTTTTTTCTGGCTGCGCGTGGCTTGAAGCTTCTTCGTCATGAAAAAAAAAAAACCATCTACAAATGTTCGGCAGTTATACGTCACCACCGTAATATTTTAGGCTCACCAAATCAAATCAGGTCCCGAAATTTAAAACGGTTAATTCTTGCATTCGAAACTAAACCATAACGCAGCAATAAACGAAGTCACAATTAAGTGTGTTCGCCACGCGCAAACACGAGGACTAGGTAGATTCATGTACTACAATAGCTGACCGGTAATACGGGCAACCGCAGGAAACTGTGGGATACGACGGCTTCCGATTCGAAGCACCACGCGGGTTATAGCAGCGGCACGCGCGCATTTTGGTACAGCTCCGTTGAAAAAAAAATGGCAGCATATCCACGGAGTGAATGATGGAGAGTGGGGCGAAGCATTCGTCCGTCCATACGTCCGTCTGTGTGACCGTCCATGCGTCTGTTCGTGCGCCCGTCCCTGCGTTCTTTCATGCATCCGCCCATGCGTCCGTTCATGCGTCCATCCATGCATCTGTTTGTGTGTCCATTCGTTCATCTATTCAACACTCCAAGTCCCACCATCTCGCATCTTTTTATCATATATTCCCCATATAGAACTACGCCATCCAGCGGACATTCCAAGGACTAAACGAGTGGTGGCACACGCACACTTTCTTACGGCCTGCGCTTTGGGTCCACTTCCCACCTTTAACCACCTCGAGTTCATGGTATATTCTAGCTCACTGTATTCATGGCACTGCGACCAAACGCTCGCTAAACCTTTCGAAAACCAAGGAGGTTACGCCCAGCGAGTATAACGTAGCAACCTTTCCCTGTCAGATAGGGCTCAATTTGCATGCCAATGGCTGCTAATGAGAAATGAGAGACAGGAGAATTCGGCTTTTACTTTCTTACGGCGTGCGCTTCGTATCTACTTCTCATTTTTAACCACCTTGAGTTCATTCATGGTATATACAAGTTAATTGTATTCATGGCACTGCGGCTAACGCTCGCTAAACCTTTCTAAAGCTAAGGAGGTTACACCCAGCGAGTATAATGTAGCATCCCTTTCTTGTCCGATAGTGCTCAATGTACATGCCAATGGCTGCTAATGGGGATCGCCGCGTGCGCGTTGACTAAAAGCCGAATGCTCATGTCTCTCATTCCTCATTAGCAGTCATTGGCATGTACATTGAGCACTATTTTTTATTGTTAAACAACGCACAGAAGAAATCTCTCACTGGCACCACCTTGGAGGTCAAGTGTTATACCTATTTCGGGTATGTACCACTGGTGGTTACATACGAGGGACGCCCAAGCCACGCCATAAGGAGCTTCGCCCCTAAAAAAACATCTCTCCGTGCAATGTCAGTGCTTTAGATGATGATAATGATACGTGGGGTGTAACGTCCAAAAACCACCATATGATTATGAGAGACGGCATAGTGGAGGGCTCCGGAAATTTAGACCACCTGGGGTTCTTTAACGGGCACCGAAATCTGAGCACACGGGCTTACAACACTTCTGCCTCCATCGGAAATGCAGCCGCCGCTGCCGGGATTCGATACCGCGACATGCGGGTCAGCAGCCGAGGACCTTAGCCACTAGACCACCGCGGCGGGGAATGGCAGTGCTTTAGAAGTTGGTTTTGTTGTTTTTGCTCACCGTTACTGTGACAATGACAAGCCATGAACAGCAAGGATACTTTTTTATCGCACTAAAATGATCTGCAATGCTTTTATGCTGCTGGGGAGTACTGTCAGTTTGGCTAGCAGATCAGTCAATACAGAAAACAGTTTTCATTGTATGATACGTTTTTGCTCACCTTTTAAAAAAATCACCATTTCTTAAATCCCCATTTTAAAGATCTCAAGGAATGAGGATGACTGTAGCAGTGTGCTAAGAGTTCATTACGGGATCACTGCTTCAGCCGACATCGTCAGTCGATTTGCATGAAGCGATGCACTCATTTAGCGCGTTGAAAACACCTTTTTTTAGCCTTCAGCGCGCTATAACATGTATTTCTTAGTCGAAGCCACTTGCTTATTTAATCGCTGATCTTGATGAAGCTGCGTGGCACGGCGGCACGTAAACAATACAGTCAGACATAGACGGCGCCGAATAAGCGAAACCCTGCGCTTTTTTAACGCACTTCTTCCTTTTGGAGCCATCCTGGCTCAAAGTTTGATCAAAATCACGCAACTGAACTCGTCCGGCGCTTCGTGTACACTTCCTCTTGAGTGAAGCTTTTGTGTTTTTGTCGTATACATATGTGAGCGCAATGGCCGGCGCTCATCTCGTATATGGCAAGCCGACTTTACCCTCGTGTCCTCATAATGTATTTGCAAGGCGCTTGCGCGACAATTTATTTCTCAATATAATATTCACAGCAAATTCATGTGTAAGATTTTTTTAGTGTGGTGTACACACGTATCTGTGATAAAACGGTTTTTGCGCACTCTGGCTTGAACGTTCCGTTCTCAAAGGCTACCTGTCACTGTGACTCTCTTCACAGCCACGGCCCACCTCATTTTTCTTTCTTCGTTCCATGGGACTCGATACGCGCCGTTTGGCTTTCACGCTCGAGTTGGAGCAGCCAACGGCTGAACAACCGACCATGATATCAGGACGAAGGTAAACGGGGGAGCGCGCGT
Organism: Rhipicephalus microplus; assembly: GCF_013339725.1. Lineage (NCBI taxonomy): Eukaryota > Metazoa > Arthropoda > Arachnida > Ixodida > Ixodidae > Rhipicephalus > Rhipicephalus microplus. The sequence continues at coordinate 77,735,004 of NC_051167.1, forward strand.
GAATCCCGAATAATCTGAGGCTTGCGGCGAGTCGGTCCACCATCGTCTGCTCTTTTCGAAGCGGAAGCCGGTAGCAGACGGTGCATCCCAGAATCCCTCGCTTTTTTACTAGTAACCTATTCCCATGGCAGTTTGAATGATCGCAGCGCCAGAGTCCCTTCTAGCTGTTTTAGGGGCGAAGCTCCTGTTTAGAAAAAGTTTATTCTCTCATGGAACGCAACAAAGCTAAAGGATAAGTGTCTGTATAACAGGCACAATAACAAACAAAATACAAAGCACAACATACATTACACATTTAAACAAAAGTGTCCAAGTCCGTAGGATGTCCATACTCCATAGTACTAATAACTATACATACACTACATAAATGCACTAATCGCGTTAAGAAAAATTGGTTAACGATTTAGAGCACTTGGTACTCTATTATGGGAGAGCTCAAGGCCGTCCCTAGGGCCTCAACACAAGTAAGTCAAACTTTCCTTTACACTGACGTTAATGGTTGTAAACCTCAAATGCACTAATCACAATATGGACAATGCTATGGACAATGCTCCTTGTTGAGAAAAAGTTTATTTACAGCATGTACAGAACACAAAGGCTTCATACCATTCCAGTAACAGGGCACATATACATCGGCACATCTATATTTCACGACGAACATCACTACGTTAAAGTGAAGACATTTGCTCTAATATACATCATTATGTTGGCATACATGTACACAAATATTCAATGTGATATCACGATACAAGGGTATAACGATACAACAGATCCAAATGAAACACAATTTGTAACAAATGAAATCATATATAACAACTCAACGGGCGCTGCTTAGCACCAAGTCGGTCGAAAAATGAGTTGTATCCTTTCGTGTTCCACCTTCACGAAAGGGCACGACCAATGCCGCAGAAACTCTTGCTCCCCGAGGAAGAAAAGCTCTTCGGAGAGGAACGCGAGGATCTCTCGTCTCATTCTCCCCAGTATCGGCCACAAGGCACGCCGGCGGCAATTGGCAGCTACGGCCTCACATCGGTTTCTCCAAAGGCTGAACAGCCCCGCAACTATTAAGAGAGCGGAGAAGCGGCTACGCGGAAATCGGCCGTTGGACACGAAAGTTCGCACACCCTGTCCCCGAAAATCAGTATTAACCGCACGCCAAAAAAGGCGGGAAACCACACATTCAAACGTCGCATGTCGATTGGTCTCTACCATGACGCAGTTGGGGCAAGTGGAAGTGCGAACAACCTGCCATCGCTGCAACCGATCTCGCGTGGGGAGCAAGCCCCAGCCCAACCTCCAGACAAAGTCTCTGAGATGCCCTGGCAACACTGCGGCAGTTATTGGTTTCCAAGCGCGGTTCAATACAGATTGACGATGCTGGGGCACCAAGGGCCGTAGAAGGGCGGCCATTGTGTCCACCACTTTAGCATCGGCCACCTCTATCTCTGGGCACGTAGCTTCCAAACGTCGGTGAAATGCCAGAAGGGCTCGATACAAAGATGGTAATTCAGTTGATTGGGGACCTTTGTTTATTTGGCTATCCGGCAAGAAGACACGTAGTGATGGCCCCAGATGGTAGCGAGCCAGTGTCTCAGCGGGCATGTCATCATTGCTTAGTATTCGCAATAGAGTGCGGAGGCACAATGTAGAAGCCGCGACGGAAACGTCAGGGAATGCAAAACCGCCTTGATCTCGCGGCTGAGCTAATGCTGGACGCGATAACAATTCTGTGCCACCAGACCAAAAAAATGAACTGATGCAGCTTTGCACTTTCCTGCAGACGTGGAGCGGTGGTTTAACAGAATGGCAAAGGTACCAAAATTTTCCTAGGTACACCGTTTGAGTTAAGTATCGGCGTTCCAAGAGAGGGAATTCGAAGTGCCTGGCTGCTTTGATATCATTTAGAAGAGTTTGTACAACGGATGACCAGATGCTATCCTGTATACCAAATACAGTGAAAGTAACTCCGAGTGTTGAAATATCAGGAGACCACTGTAAAGGCGACGTGATGTTGATACGACCGCTGGCGTTGCCAATGAAAAAATACTGGCTTTTAGAAAAGTTTAACTTTGCACCGGAGATAATACCGAAATTATGGAATGTATCAAGAGCATGCTGCAGCGACTGTTCATTATGTACATATAGAGTGATATCATCTGCATATGCAGCGACCTTTACTTGAGTGTTACCGGGTAGAGGTAAGCCACGAATCTGCGGGTGATGTTCAACGGCCCTTAAGAAGGGCTCTAATGCAAGGATAAATAACACTGGGGAGAGGGGACACCCTTGACGGACCCCACGCGTGACTCTAAATGCGTGACTCTCACGGGAATCCAAGTAAAGGGTACTTTCTAAATTAGTGTACATCGCGCTGATAAGGTCAATGAACTTATCCGGGAATCCGTATGCATGTAAAACATTTAGTATGTAGCCATGTTCTATGAAATCAAAAGCTTTCTCTTGATCTAATGAAACCAACAGTCCTTGCGCACATCGGCTAATAGTGTATTGAATGATGTCCCGCGTTAACCACGTATGGGTGTGTATTTCTCGGCCCGGAACAGAACAGACCTGGTGGGGAGCGATTAATGTTGCAAGAAATGGTCTGATTCGGCGCACCAAAATGTTAGCCAAGAGCTTGTAATTTACATTGAGCAGGGTAATAGGGCGCCAATCTTCTGGTCGCGTGGACATTGGGTCTTTCTTGGGAACTAGTGTTATACGGCCTTTGTGGAAAGAAGTTGGAAGTGTAATATCTTGGAAACACCTGCAAATCACGCGTGACATAGTTGGACCAATGATAGGCAAGAACTGTACTTAAAACTCTGCAGGAAGTCCGTCAGGCCCTGGGGCCGATCCCTTTTTCATTGCGTCTAATGCGTCTTTGATTTCGTCATCGGATGGCGGTGATAGGAGGACGTCATTTGACATGTTGGAATCATGAGGTAAATCTGTTAGCAGAGGATGCGAAGAAACGGATCCTAGGTAACAGACATTAGCACCAGATTTAGCCATTGACTCAAAGTGTTGAGTGAATTCCTGAAAGTCGCGCGTACCCGCAGCAGCTGGGGTGATAGAGTTCAGCGAGTGGGCAGGCGAGCCTGGTGGACAAAGCAGAGCTCTGCGTGCATACCTTAGCACCTCAGGGTGCACGTCTACAGCGCCAAGCTGCCGCCGAGAGTGAAGAAGCGCGCATAATACGCTGGTACCGTTCAACGAGCTCCTCTTGCCATGCCCGCATTACAGTGGAAGGACTGGGATCTCGATTGGCAATGCGTATCTTCTGGATTAACAATGACGCATCTTTTGACATACGGGTGCAAAGTCCTCTGCCCGACGCACTGCAATGATGCCGCCACTGTTCTTTGAGGCGATCCCAATCAGCTACATCCGCCCCAATGAGCGATGCGCGTAACTCTCGGGATAATTTCTCCGTAGCCTGAGAGTCCTGGAGGACGCGGCAATCGAGACGCCATGGTTTGTGAACCGTTGGCGTCCCCGCTGGCAGGTGGAGAGAGAACATAACCGGCCGATGGTCGCTAATGTATACTGGTGTCGGTGGCAATGACATTACCCCGGTGTCGTAAACGTAGGTAATGAGACTGGGGGATGCATACACGCGATCAATTCGGCTGCTCGACGCTGCTCGACGCCAAGTATAGGCATAATTACTGCCATGTACACTTTGATGAATGTCACTCAATGCCAATTGCTGCACTAGACGTTCGAGTTCTCTGGCATTCCAGTTTGACCGGCCGCGACCCGGACCTCGAACGTCTGCGTGTGAGTCTAAGACACAATTAAAATCCCCTAAAAGTACCACATGTCGGGAATTTAAAAGAAACGCATCAAGAGATTGGAAGAACGCGTTTGAGTTCTCGCGTGCCGCTGGGGCATACACGGCAACAAATCTTATTCTTAACGAGAAAAAGGTGCAGTCGAACGCCAGCACGCGTCCGAAGGCATCGAAGGATACATGATGGTCACGTAAAAGACCTCGGTTAAAAATAACGACTCCGACGCCAGTCGAATGCGTGCTGGCGTACGAAAAGAAACAATCAATATTGAACGCGCGCTTGAAAGCGAGTACATCAGAAAGCTTGAAAAAATTTGTTTCTTGCACGAACAGCAAATCACAATGCACTGAACGTGCGAAAGCCAATACCTCAGCCTCTTTTTGTGGATTTCGGAAACCTTGAACGTTAAAAGTAATAACTTTTAGAGTAAGAGCCATGGGGAAAATGAAAACATACTATAGGATCACGCAAATGCAGGGGTACCTTTATCAGGTGCGGGAGCCAATGCCCCGCAAGTGGCTGAGTCATTTTTTCAGGCCAGGCGATTCACCGGAGGCTCGTGGCTTCCGGGATCGCGTCGAAGTCCGCAGGGGACTTCTGTCTCTGGTGGGGGCTTCTAAGTCACGAGTAGTTATCCGGTGGCGTTTGGTGTCCGGGTTTTTGAGCGAGGATGGTACAAAGACGTCTCCACTGTCCTGGCTTATGTCACTGGAGCTGGCGTCTTCGTCAATTTGTAGGGGCGCCTCACTCGTGGTGCTGTTGGAGTCCTCGTAGATGCAGGCGTCGTCGTCTTGAGATGTAGACTCCTCGATGACACCTGAACTTGTTGGCGACAGAGCAGCAACGCGAGGAGCCTCAGATACAATATTTCCATCCGAGACGCCGTCCTCACGAGGCACTTCGTCTGACGAGGGCTTGGCCTGCGATTCCTCAGAAATGGTCACGGGACGCGGGGAACTTAAGTTTTCAGTACATGGAGGGATTATCAGGTCCGGAATCGTTGGGGACGCAGTAGGCGTCTGGTGCGGCGTCGCGATTGGCACACCTTGGTCGTGGTCGGTTACCACGGCTCGCGTTGACGAATCGTCGCACTTGTTCTTAGATGGCGTTCCTGGTTGAAGTGGGGGGAAATCCTTGGATGCCGCCTCGGAATACGATGGCCTGATGGTGCAGGCCACGGTGGCATGCGGGCCCCACAACGGCGACACGGCAGCGAGCAGCCTTTCCCGTCGTGGCCATAAACGCCGCACCTTCCACAAAACGGAGCTGTGCAGTTCATGCGGAAGTGACCACTGTCTCCACATCGACGACACACTCGCTGGATGCCTTTATAGTCACAGGTTACTCGATGGCCCGCGACTTTGAGGTAGTTGGGCACCGGTGACGAAGCCTTCATTTCCATGCGGACGTATCGCGTCCCAGTGGTCACGGTTGGGCGCGATCCCATGAGTCCTCTGGTGATGTGCAGCACCTTCCCGTAGGGAGAGAGTGCTTGTGCGAGGACTTCGCTGGGTACGCGGCACGGCAGGAACAGGACGGTCACTTGGGTCACTTGGGGTCCCAGGGGTACGATGGCGACGCGCTCTCCTCGGATGATGAGGTGCGACGCGTCTAAGATTTGGGCCAGTGCGGCCTCATTGTTGACGGTAACTTGGTAGTTCCGGCCTCCAAAGTGCTGAACGCAGTATACTTCTTCGATTCCTACTATTGAAGACGTCGCGTCAACGACGTCTTCGGGACTAGTCGCCTCGGGGACGACTACGTCGAAGGCTAGCGCCTTCTTCGGGGGCTGGCTTGCCATGACGGGCGTCCGCCAGCCCAGAGACGCCGTGAGACGCTAACGACAACTTGAGACGCTAAGACGCTCCTTATGGCGTGGCTTGGGCGTCTCTCGTAGTACGTAACAACCAGTGGCACATACCCGAAATAGGTATAACATTTGACCTCCAAGGTGGTGCCGGTGAGAGATTTCTTCTGTACGTTGTTTAACAATTAAAAATAGTGCTCAATGTACATGCCAATGGCTGCTAATGGGGAATGAGAGACAGGAGCATTCGGCTTTTAGTCAACGCGCACGCTGCGATCCCCATTAGCAGCGTTCTCAGCATTAGCAGCGTTCTCAGCAGGCCTGGTAGTTTTTTGTGAACAAAGAAGCTCTTCTTGATCGATCCTTTAATAACGCTTGCGGGCATCACTAATGGGTATACGCCACAGACTTCAGGTAAATTCTACTACTCAGCTCGAGTCCATTAAATATATTGTGGTCACGTGACTGCCAAGTGCTACTTTGTCATTATAAAAGCCAGTGTTTATACTGCCTCGTCAGAGCTTCACAAAGATCGGTAATACAACATATCGGGGAAAGTTAAGCGAAGCCTTCTTTGTAAACGTGTCTGTCGGAGTGGTATGGTCAAGATGCGATACAACAATATATACTACCCCCTCAAGGCTGAACAAAGAGTGTTGATTAAATAGCGATTATACAGCATATCTGAAATAGTATTATTGACAACAGACAATGATGCCGAAGAAATCACAGCGGATGTTATTAGTAGTGAATGTAATTTGAATGCGAGGAAAGAACAGTGGAGAAAAAAAATAACTTGACGCTGGTAGGGCCAGAACCGGAGAGCTTAGAATAACGCCTCCGATGCTCTACCAACTGTGCTACAGCGATGGTCATCCCCACTCACTTTAGGCGGTATATATCTGCGTTTAAACCTGGTATATACGTTATATGTACATTAAAATCATGCCCGCAATACTTGCAAAACATATGTAGGAGTGCGTTAGCCTGATGAAGGGCACGCCACCAGCGTCACTGTTTGATCGGTGAGCGCGAAGCGTAGCCGGTTGAATGTTCATCTTCACGAAAAGCCAACGCTAACACATCTCCTGTTTAATGGCATGGAGCCAGAGAAACTACCTCACTTTCGCGCTGTAAGGCGACGGCCAAATGTTGCACTGAACACGGGTGACCCACTCCACCGAACAAGTGTTCTCCGTCGTAAACACCTCGCACTTCAGAAGCACTCACCCGACACTCGTAATCATCCTCTCAGCGGGATGCCTAATTCAGGTCGTCGGGGAATCGAACCAACACCTCTACGATGCTACGGCGGTGTATCTTATGCATATCTATATGCAGAACGTCTATAAATCGCGAGCCCGTATATACGTCCAATGCGCGCTGGAAGTGGAGGCCCCTGCTTGTTACACCCGGTGCGAGTGGAACCGTCCCGATCATTGCGGGATTACCATATACTCGTCCGATGCGCGCGTCCCGTCAATCAAAGGGCCGGGAAAGACACGCTGATTATCACGTGCGGAGATGGCGCGGCGCCGACTTAATTGGGAAGCCCGGTCGTCGCTCGCCAGGATCAAAAGGGGGGCGGGAAGACATAACCCGCCCTCTGGCGATGAAACGGCAGTGCTTTTAATCAGGCGTCCTGGGAAAGGCTCGCGTGGCCCACCCTGCAATAATGTTCATCGCAGAGAAATAGGGAGAGAGCAGGTGAGTGGAAATGCGTACGGCTGGTGTATAGGAGAGCGCTGAATGGTAGCGAAGGCGATAAGAACGGAGTTGTGAGCATGAGAGGGTAAATGATGTCCGCTGGTGCTACGAGCACCACGCTCAGGTAAATACATCTCGCGGCCAGCAGTTGGGTAATTGAAGGCTCGGATGGACTTGCAAGCAATGGTGCGACACCGTCAGCTATTATCGATGTACAAATGAGGAGGCACGATTTTCATATGGTCACTCTCATTTTTTCTACGCTTATGGTATTCTTTACTTACTAAAAAGTTACTTCTCCGCAAGTTCTTTAAAGAAAGATGTGGCGGCCGGACGCATACAGGAGGAGAACATCGGCACGAAACGGCCTTAGTACATTGGCGCAGCTTGCATTAAATAATGCTGTTCATGAAATAGTTGGAGCGGAATACGCCTTCAGCAGCAGTTGCCAATCGCAGCTACTCATGTCTTCTTATCAAATGGTAAATTGACCTCAACGATAATAATAATTAATAATAAAATTAATAATCAATACTAAATAATAACCACCACCACCACCACCACCACCACCACCATCATCATCATCATAATCATCATCCTCTACTCACAACATTGTTGCGAAATAAACTTTATTCAATTCGATTATTCTCGTTGTCAGCGTCATCAGCCGATGTTTCCCCGTAGTGCATGACGAATGCCTCTCACAACGGTTTTCATTTCGCTGTTTTCCAAGAGCTCTTCAACGTTATAGGTCGGGCAAACTTCCTTATGCCATCTAAACACAGCTGATTGCTTGCCGCTTCGTCTGCGCCTCAATTTGCTTCTTACCCCACTTTGCCACAACAGACTACCAGTTATCTATCATATACGCGCTACACGAAACACACCAGGTTCTATGGTATTGGGGCGAAGGCATTCGATCTCCATCAAACGCGAATAATCACCTTCGGCGGTGGGGTCGGCGTCCCGCTACTGCGTTGTCAACACTAGTGACGCTCAGAATGATCATGACCTGATGTCAACATCCTGACTTCAGTAACCGCGAAAATTTGTGCCGTCATCATGAACTCACGCAACATCACACAATGACACCATTTCATGACGTCGTTACCTGTTCAAAAGTGAGCCCGATTACGGAGGCACTGCAAAGGCAGGCGACGCACCCAAACTTGGCAATGCCTGTTATCTTGAAGGCAATGGAAAATCAACGTAGGCACAGAAGGCTTTCGGAGTGGGGCAGTGAAGCAGGTGAGAATCAATATATAGGGTGTGTTCCACTACTTACCGTAGACGGCTAAATAGACAGTTAGGTGAACGGCGGCCTTCTAAAGTCCCTTTCCAGTTCTCACGGGGCTGGCGAAATAGTCATCTTCGAAAAGACGGTATGGCAAGAACGATGCAGGCTACTTTGCTGGTCTCCAGACACTCAATGTGAGTGACGTTCAATTTTTCTGGGACATGAACGCGAAATAAGCTAAAAAAAAAAAACGGTAGCATATCCACGGAGTGAATGAGGGAGAGTGGGGCGAAGCATCCATCCGTTCATGCGTGCCTCTGTGTGGCCGACCGTGCGTCCATCCGCCCGTCCGTGCGTGTGTCTGTTCGTGCGTCCGCCCTTCCGTCTGTGCGTCCGTCCCTGCGTTCGTCCATGCATCCACTCCTGCGTCCGTCCATGCGTCCATCCGTCTATGCAGCCATCCGTGCTTCCGTCTATGCATCTGTCTGTGTGTCCGTTCGTCCACCTATTCAACACTCCAAGCACCACCATCTCGCATCTTTTCATCATATATTCCTCATATGGAAGCACCGCCATCCAGCTGACATTCCAAGGACTGAACGAGAGGAGGCACACGCACACTTTCTAACGGCTTGCGCTTCGTGTCTACTTCCCACCTTTAACTACCCCGAGTTCATGGTATATACTAGTTCACTATATTAATGGCACTGCGGCCCAACGCTCGCTAAACCTTTCTAAAACTAAGGAGGTTGCGCCCAGCGAGTATAACGTAGCAACCCTTTCTTGTCAGATAGTGCTCAATGTACATGCCAACGGCTGGTTAGGGGGCAATGAGAGACAGGAGAATTCAGCTTTTTGTTAATGTGCACGCTGCGAATTTTTTATTGTTCAACAACGCACAGAAGAAATCTCCCACCGGCACCACCTTGGAGGTCAAAATGTAAGACTGGTTACACACTACTACTACGACTACGAGGGACGAACGGGTGCCGCTATAAGGAGCTTCGCCCCTAGAAAAATAACAGTTACGTTTCTTTAGCTTACCTTTCCTTTGTCGACGCGAGGTGGTGTCTCGTCGCGTAGAAGCCGTCCAATCGCATTCCATTTCTCGGACAGCGTGCGCTCAATGCTGTCTACTAAGCTGCCAGCGTAGACTGTCTACGATGCTGTCTAGAATTGAACACAGCCATAGACTTAAAATAAATAACAAAGTGGCTCTCACTATTGAATCGCCTTATAGGAAATGCACATAATTGCACTTGGAAAAACACTGAGTTATGTTTGTTTATTTGTTTGTTCTCTTTATCAGCGAGAATGCTGGCTGCTTCATGAATCCTTTCCGGGGGCGATTTCGTGTCCTTCGCTATGTGTAGAGGTGTTTGCTATGTATAGGCCAAGCGACGTTTGGTGAGGCCCGAACCTTTACGAAAGTTGTTCTGGCTGGAAAATAGCAGTTTTCAAGATACGACACCACCACAGTGGATAAGTGGCCAAAGGTGCACCAGAGATTACAGGTCTAATTCCATTTCCATAGGACAGAATGCGATCAGATCGTGTACTACTAGAGTTTGTGAATGTGTCCAAAAACCATTGCGGTGCCCCTGAAACATGAATTCGAAGACTTTATGTATTCACAATCACAATTTTCTTTATTTGTTGACTCAGTGTGCTTCCATAAGTAATGGCTTGACCCTATGCGTATCTGATCACCACTGTGGAATAACAGCGCATAAAACACGACGATATAGGCATACAAGACAAACCGCTGACTATAAACTGGTTGCCCTGCCGCGGTGATCTAGTGACTAAGGTACTCGGCTGCCGACCCGCCGGTCACGGGATCGAATCACCGCTGCGGCGGCTGCATTTCCCATGGAGGCGGAGATGCTGTGGGCCCGTGTGCTCAGATTTGGGTGCACGTTAAAGAACTCCAGATGGTCGAAATTTCCGGAGCCCTCCACTACGGCGTTTCTTACAATGATATGGTGGTTTTGAGACGCTAAACCACACATATCAATAATCAACTATGAACTGGTTTTCGTATTGGAAAGACGGGGACCATATAGTCCGGTGAACAATGACAAAGAAGAAGACGAAAACATGCACAAACGCCATCGAGTGATTTCGCCACCAGCATGAAAAAAAAAATGTTGATATGGCTCTGCAACATGCAGGGAAAAATCAGATTAAATGGAAAAGTAATCAGAAGCGAAAAAACGGCAAAGCGTACCTTTACTAGGGCGGTCGAATCGAAAGTATCTGAAACAGCTCAAACCACACTTTCAAAAATCGACGTAAGAACAAGAAGCAGGATCTGAAAAAACGGTTGTAAGCGAATGATATCAAAGCTGAAGACTTCAACCACGAGCATTATAACTAAAATAAGAACACGCGACAGCAAACTCCGCGATTGCACATGATCCTCTATGTAGGATAATTTTATTGTCGAAGACACACAAGCTGCTCCCCTCATGCGCCTACAGGCTCATAGACAGGGCCTGCTTTGCATTTCGGGAACGGAGGGAGAGGGTGAGGCCTGGCGCCCCCTCCCCCTCCTCCCCGAAAGGCGCATGCAGATGTGTCTTTACCGAGGAAAAATAATAAAATGCGGTAATAATCAAGGCAATAACAACTGACCCCCCCTCTCCCTCCGACACACACCACCACATTAAAAAAAAAAACGGCAGACCTGCGCGAAACGCACAGCACAGTACGAGCGATAGCTGAAAGAGCGGGCTTTCAGAGCCCTTTCTAAACACTCTTTGGGTAACTGCTACAAGCACACTTCGAGGGTACCCACTACGCCATAATTTCTGTGTAGTTTGGAGGCATTCACCATGTCATTCTTGATCATTCTTCAGAGAAACGTGCTATCCGCTACACACTATCAATCAATTTTTTCGATGCTGTAGCTGATGAAGATGAAGGATTATGCCGGAAGCGTCTGTGGTGGGTTGGATAATTCGATGACCCACTCGTTACGCAATTCCTGCAGTTCGCGGGATCGAATCCCAGCTACGGCGGCTGCATTTTCGGTGGAGGCGAAAATGCTGTAGGCCCGTGTGCACAGATTTGGGTGCACGTTAAAGAACCCCAGGTGGTCTTAATTTCCGCAGCCCTCCACTACGGCGTCTCTCATGATCATACGGTGATTTTGGGGCGCTAAACCATACATGTCAATCAAATCGTTACGCAATTCGAATTGTGTGACGCCTGGTCGTTCCTTTGCTGTAATGAAACGCTTTATTACTCATATTAATGGGATTCCTTTCTCGACATTCAGCCTGAGTACGGCCAGTTTGCAACGGAATATAAAGCATCTCAGATGCTGTAGAATACTGGGCTGGCACGCAGAAACCCGGATTCCAGTCCTATTATGGCCAGGATGTTTCTGATTTTCCAGTTTTTTTTTGTTTTAGGGGCGAAGCTTTTTATAGCGGCACCTGTTCATCCCTCGTAGCCGTTGTAGTATGTAACAAGTATAACATTTTGACCTCCAAGGTGGTGGCAGTGAGAGATTTCTTCTGTGCGTTGTTGAACAATAAAATATAGTGCTCAATGTACATGCCAATGGCTGCTGTCAATGGCTGCTGTACATGTCAATGTACATGCCAACGAGAGACAGGAGAATTCGGCTTTTAGTTAACGCGCACGCTGCGAATTTTTCATTGTTCAACAACGCACAGAAGACAAGAAAGGGTTGCTACGTTATACTCGCTGGGCGTAACCTCCTTGGTTTTAGAAAGGTTTAGCGAGCGTTGGGCCACAGTGCCATGAATACAGTGTACTGTAGTATATACCGTGAACTCGAGGTGGTTAAAGGTGGGAAGTGGACCCGAAGCGCAAGCCGTAAGAAAGTGTGCGTGTGCCTCCTCTCGTTCAGTCCTTGGAATGTCCGCTGTATGGCGGTGCTTCTATATGAGGAATATATGATGAAAAGATGCGAGATGGAGGTACTTGGAGTGTTGAATAGATGGACGAACGGACACACAGACAGATGCATGGATGGACGCATGAACGTACGCAGGGGTGGATGCATGGACGAACGCAAGGACGGACGCTTGAACAGACGGACGCATGGACGGACGGAAGCAAGAGCGAATGGACGGACGAATGCTTCGCCCCACTCTCCATCATTCACTCCGTTAATATGCTGCCATTTTTTAAAAATTTTTTAACCACGATAGTGGTTACGAAAACCACTCGGGGCGGCAGCGGCGGACACCATGTATTGGTCTAAGAACAGCTTTTGCTGTAAAAACGTTCATGGCTGTGGGCCTGTGCACCTATACATTCACGTATATTTTCTGCCTTTCCAAAAAAATAACGAGCAGATAGTAAGCGCTGTTCCTCCGCTATTCTGCATCCAAATTCATGAACCATCTAGCACACTTAGAAAACTTTCTGCTAATCACCCTGCACGAAGTTTCTTGCTGTGGCCCTTGCTTGCAAGATTGGTGGCGTTATTGTGGCGGGTGAGAAGTGTGGCATTTTTTGTGTGTGCTTGCCACTCTCCGCCACGGTGGCCAAGCGGTCACGGTCGCTCGGCTGCTGACACCGAGGAGGCGCGTTCGATCTAGGCTGAGGTGGTCCCATTCGATGAAAGTGAAATGCCAGAGGCGCACGTGCTATGAGCGCACGGCATCCCTCATTATCGTAACTTGCTTATGGCTCTCAATACCCGGATATTCTTACCTCTTACTTTAAAACTTTCCCGTTCATTTCCGCAAAGCAGGGTAGCATACCAATGCACAAGGATTGGTTATAACACTGCCTTTTCATTCTTTCTCCTGTATTTTTTCTATTGATCCAAGATTCACACCGCTGATCTACACCATTAACATCCCCTCCGCGCATTGCTGGTGGCTAAGGTACTCGGAATGCTGACCCGCAGGTCGCGGGATCGAATCCGGCTGCGGCGGCTGCATTTCCGATGAAGTTGGAAAATGCAGTAGGCCCGTGTGCTCAGATTAGCGTGCACGTTAAAGAACCCGGGATGGTCAAAATTTCTGAGCCCTCCTCTACGACGTCTCTCATAAATATATGGGCTGGTTTTCCCTGGAAAAAGTGGAAGAGGAAGATGGGGAAAAGGAAGGACAGACAGGTTAGCCAGGGAAACGAACAGACACAATATTGCAACTAAGGTATATAAAAGACACGCTGTGTAAGGTTTGACAACCCAATTCATTTATCTATTTATAATTTAGGTAATTATTTATTTTACCCTCACGGCCAAAGTGGCATTACAGCATGAGGTGGGTTATTTACAAAAATGATTCTCTGAACACCGCCATTTTCGTAGTTCACTTGCGGACCATATACGATAAGTTCAATATGTACAAGCCTGCCTATCTGTTGGCTTCCGGCGATGACCTGAGCGGAGGGCCCTGCGCCGAGCAGCTTACATCAACTGCTCGCCCTGGATGATAGCCAAGCTCACGCAGGTGGTTGGCGCGAAACTATAGTTAAAGCCTTGGAGGCACCTGAGGAGATGATTCAGCATTGCTTCTGCTCCTCCATTTCACGAAGCATTACTCCATCGAATGCTCGGCACAGTTCAAGGGCTACATTGCCATCTGGGCTCATTTTTTCTTTTTTTTAGGTGAGAAACACCTTACGGGCTAAGCTTGTCGGCGTCTGCTTCCGTCACGGTGTGTCATGTAATCGCGGTCCACCGTAGACGCGAATACGCGGCACAATGGTTCAACCCCACAACTCGCTAACAGCCTGCTAGAAATGAACAAGGCAACAGTGAGCCCACCAACGTTTGTGTAGGAGAAACAACCTTCTGTAGATGTCGCAGGAAAACCTAAACCGGGAATGAAGAAGATGTTAGGGTAACCTGCAGTCTGGCATTGTTTTCCAACGACGCTATTGGAGCGGAAACCACCTAACCTGCATGCCCTCTTTGAAGTTTGGCTCCAGTATAGTGCCTCATCGAGAAAGTCGCTCTCAAAACGCTGCGTGCTATGCCATTACGCAGGTTAGTTGAGCTCAAACAAGCCATTCCTAAATGTTTCACGCCTTCCTAGTTTCCTAGATTCACTTATAGCTTTCACGCGGTACATAACCGCACTGTGACAATGTCGCTTATGTTGTCTTCGCACTTCACCCTGGCTACCCACTTCGTGAATGGCTAAGTTCGTGCCTGCCGTACGTCACACACACTGACTTCGTACCTCGGCTTGGCTTCATTCTTTGTAGCTCAAAAGCTGATTTCGTACCTCCCGCACTTTGTTCCCTTAGCCGTAAAATCTTCCGAGAGCCGAAGTCCAGCAGCGCCCCCCCTTGCTAAGTTAGCTTGAGGTGTAGTACGAGCCGAAAGCGTGCCATGTGGCAGAACATCGGCAACGATGCAAGCAATATAGATGAATTATAGATATCTTGCTGAATGTTCCGAATTACGTCCGGCAAGGTCGTTTCATTGTTCGTAATTTCCAATACGTCTCTCTTTTTGTCGGTTGTTGAGTCGCCTTCGGGAGGATTACGCGTAGTTTTGCAGCACGTTTTCCCGTTCGAGTGTGGCTGAGCCGTCAGAGCTGCTGTTAGGGCTGTTGTTGCTGGTGCTGGTGCCGCTGCATTTTCTTTAATTCTAGTTATCGATACCGAATCCCTGAGTGGCGCTCATTAGGATTTATCGACGCGCAAACAATTTTCGGAGGAGGCAAAGGGGGCTCGAACGACGTGCGGGTGCGCTGAAGAAACAATGCCCCTTTTCATTTGCGCGGCGACGCAGCGCGCGGAAACCGTAAGGGAAGCAAGGAAACAGAAACCACACGAGTAACAACACCAACGACAACAATTAACCACAACATCAAAATCAAACATGTCATATATCCCACGACATGCCTTAGAGAGAGAGAGAGAGAGAGAGAGAGAAGGTCAAAAGAAAGGGGAGACGTAACAGGAAGGGCAAGGAGACGCTGGAAAGGGGGATACAGCCTCAGGACGTGGCGGAGATAAACAAGGCTTTTTTTTAATTTTGTAGTTTTTTGACGAGCGCCTGCCTATCCAGGCGTTGCCTGCAAAGACAAAAGCGTCACATACAGCTCTCCGCACACAGAAACGCGGGGCCAGGATACCACAGCAGCAAGGAGTGGCAGAGAGAAACAGGTGTTTTGTAAGCCGAAAAAAAAAAAACATAAGGTAACCGTGTTTGTTGGTCGTGGAGGTTCGTTTATAGTTTTTTTTTCTTTCTTTTGCAGTTACCATCGCTCACGTTGCTTTTGCCGTAACCTTATCTTTGTGTACAGGTTAGGTGGGAGAGGAGGAGTGTGGCCACGGTCTGCTCATTAAGCCAGGAGCCGTCCTCACGCTCAGTTTCGGTTCCTTGTTTATCGTTATTACTTTTTTTGCTTACGCTGAAGTTCCTGGTCCCGTGTCCGAGCTTCTGCACGTAGTTTGTGTGTGTGTGTGTGTGTGTTCGCGTGTTGTTGCCGCGGCTCCTGTGGCCACGTACCCCGCTTGAACTCGCGTTCATCGCCGGCTTTCATTATTTTTTTCCCTGTAACTTATCGTTTTAATATCACCGTTTAATACTATCCGCTGCGCTCATTCGCGCTAATACCACGCGCATATGCCCCGAACACACCTGACCGGACATTTCAATGTTGCGTTTGTTTGCTCTGGCTTTCGTGCTAGTTTCTGCGTTTACGCAAGGTTCTCCGCCTTTTGTTATAGTCCCTGTTTAGCGTCTTTCTTTTCCGAATAAAGTGGGGTTCACTTGAGCATATGTGAGCGAACAGGTAAAGCTAGAAAGCTGATCGCGAGAACGGTCGAAAGGGACCGGTTTAGGAAGGATTTGATTTTCACGTCGTTAAGTTTTCCCATACCATAGTAACCAACTCGACGCGAGCACATTTTTTTTTCTCGCATCCCCACAAATCACTAAGCGCGCCACGACGGTACCTGATGCGAGATAGCTGTGTCTCGTTAATTTTCACTCGCTAGCCGCAACTCTTGGCTACAGTGTTTTAACTTGCGTTTTTTTATTATATGTGAATGTTTTGTGACTATCTTTTAGTTGGCAGGACCCTCTCGAAGCTATACAATCGCCGACTGTTGCGAAGAATCGTGCGAAGTTCCTCCCGCCTGATCCGAGCCCCGCAAGAAACTTGAGCGAACGTAACTACGGTTCCGGCTTGACGACGTAATGCGATACGCGCAGGTTCTCCTTTATTCGCGGTTCGCTTTCTTTTTTTTTCCCCTTGAATCTGCAGCTTTGTACTTTTTCTTGCTTGAATTCGGCGGGTGCTCGGGCTTGACCGGAACTCTTGAGCGAGGCGATTAATCATGATCCTGGAAACTAGAGGACGAGGGTGAAGGACGAAAGAGGGAGAGAGAACGACTCGCGGAGCCCGTGCTTTTTCGGAGCCCCCTTTCGACCCGTCTCGTGTCCCTCTTCTCCTCGCCGGCCCAAGTTGCGGACGCGTGGGCGAGATGCGCGACGTGGAACGCTGAGCACTAGGTTCCGCCTAGAGGGCGCCATCTGCGCGAAGCGGCGTGAAACTAATAATTAGCGGACGACCATGCAGACCTGCCATTTACGCCGCCTTTCCTCCTTCTCTGCCCCTTCCCTCTCAGCGTCTTCATCCCCTACGTTCGCAGATTTCGGGAGTGAACGGTGTGCCAGTTGAGCGCATAGACCTTTCTTCAACGGCTGACTACGAGCGCTACTACTCTTTAGGGGCGAAGCTCCTTATGGTGTAGGGCAGTCCGTCCCTCCGGCGCAGCCAGCACATCCTATTCACAGACTGACGGACGGATGAATGGACGCTTCGCCTCACTCATCTTCATTCACTCCGTGGAAATGCTGCGATTTTTGTTTTGCTTGATCGCATCACTGACCCATGCATGCTCACCTACCATTCGGCAATTCTGGTGCCGTTCTAAACAATCTCGTAGCTAACCAGCCTTCCTCCTCTTCTTCATCTTTTCCTTTAGGTTTACTCTTCATCACACATGGCATTTTCCTTTTTTTTTTTGGAGGGGTGGGGAGCGTTTGTTAGTTTCCTTTTTGTAGCTTCTACGAACGTCGTCTGCAACTCTATTTTCGTTGTTGCTTTTTAAACCTAGGCTTCATCAGCTACACTTTGCTTTCTTTGATTTTATCAAATCATGCATGCAATGAATATTTGTTATGTCTCAGTATGTTCATTACCCCACTCCTCTCTGTCTCTCTCTCTCTCTCTGATAGCCAACTTTCTCACGTTCCCCTCTGACGCACGATACGGCACACGAACGAACTTCGCCCACTACAATTGCCTACTACACCACCACTGCACCACGTGGCGAAAGTGAAACTTGTTGCAGAAACCGCCTCTTCCTCAGTGCGTTAGTGTTTTTCCCTTTGTTCTTCTTCTTCTTCGCACCAAGCTCGGCCCCCGTACGTGCTTGATAGCTACAACGCCGACCGTTACACTTACAGCCGCAAGAGTTTAGGTAATTGGAGGCATTCGTTCATTCATTTTCCTGTTGCTCTCCTTTCCACTCACGAAGGTGGAAACACTAAGCGATGGGAGAGGAGGGTGGGGGAAAGTGGGTTTCGAGGAAGAGAACTAACGGCAAACACACGAGATTGAGAGAGAGAGGGAAAAGGCAAACATGATGGAAGAGGAGAATTCACGGCGTTCGTGTACCAGCAACCTCCTCCCCCTCCACCCGGTGCGTGCTGCCACCACCGCGTCAAACCGGGGCTGCTACTACAACATAGTTGGTGCGCGGGGAGGGGGATGGTTGAAGGTGCTTCATTACGCTACGAAAACCATTAAAAGCGGTTTATTGTTTTGCTTTCGGCACCTCGCGAGCGGTGGCGGTGTTGCTTTTTCCTCCGCCCAACACACAAACCCGAGCCCGTCGTGCAGCCCGTTCGTTCTTATTTCTTTTCGCTAGTCATGCTATTTCAATTTATTTCTCTCGCTCGCTCGCTCAGACGTCTCGCTTTGCTCGTGTTTTCCGTCGACACCGGAACGCCGCTCTGATTGCGTTGTTTGCTTCTCCGCGAGCTGCCACCCACATCTCTTTTGTTTATTTCGTTCCTAGACGGCCCTGTTTGAACACGTGAACATGCATCGAGCTCGGCTGCTACCTTCTAGTTCTTTTTTTTTCCTTTTTTTTCATCGTGTCGCAGTGACTCGGTTTGCTAGTAAACAGGTACCAGCAGAAACAACGGAGCTGCTTAGTCCCTGTGTATAGGTAGTGTTACCAGTTGTTGCATTTATTTATCGTTGCTCAGTCAACTCATTTATTTTTCTTTCGCCCGGTTTCACGTTGTTGCCCGGGCGTGTGCCCTGGACCGCAGAGGCCTGCAGGCTGGTATTTGTTCTTAGTTTTCTTTAGCGTGCGCGCTTTGGTTCCTGTCATCTCTTGCGGCTTGCGCGGCGCGATCGCAATTAAAAGTTTTTTTGTTAGCAAACACGAGTTCTCGCACGCGACGTTACAAGCGTTCCGTGTTGCCCATGGCCTGGGTTGCGCAGCAGCCGCGCACCCGAGTGGCGCTTGCGACGATGGTGGTGCCATGTTGTGCCCCTGCGGGAATAAACGGAGGAAGGAAACACCGAGGAAACATACAACGACAAACGTGCAAGCCAAAGCTAGGACATGTTGCCAGAAAACACGAGAGAACGGGGATCAAATGAAAAAAAAAGCAGCTCGAAAATGAGGACCAACGTGGACGGCGCGTAGCGCTGTGCGGGAGAGATAGGTCTAAGTGCTTAAAGGCCAACTCCGGCAATTTTCGAGGTCAATGGATCTCAATGAAATTCGCTGGTTACATTCATTCGCACATTTGCGCCATTCATGCCAAATTTCAGGCACGAGAGTTTCGCAGTTTTTTTTTTTTCAAATAACTTTTATACCTTGCCTGCCAACGCTCACTTTGCTTGGCAGAATTAATGGCAACATTGTGTGTGACGTTGATTTTTTGCAAAGCTCAAGTGACGAAACTAATGTGCCATTGCTTCGTCTGTTTTACTGCTATGGATTGTGAACGTTTTTCCGGCGCTTTTTTGGCTGAGCGTGCGGTTACTTTTTCGTGTTGGTGGTCGTGCGATGGGGTGGCAAGTGGTGTTCCGTTGTGGGCCGCTCCCGATTTGCCATATATCAATGATAACAGCGAAAAAGTGTTAGCCGATTACTGCAGGCACAAGCTTTGGCGGTCTGGACAAGTAGTGTCATTTGGCAGTGTTATGCGCAAACAGGCAGGTTCTCGCAAAGTATTACGTTATACGAAGAAGCGCACTCGGTTGAGTTTCGGTTTCGGTATTGCAGCTCTTTTTGCTGAATAAAAATTATTCCGATATTTGTTGAGCATTTCATCTATCGCGGGCACGTATCCAGTGTGTCTCGGGACGATGAAAACACCATTGCTCTGATATGGTAAATAATCACAGTAGTTGGTCTTTAACAAAAGACAAGAGGTACAAGGGCTTGTGCCTTAACGCAATGTACCCGAAGTCCTTCTGTATTGATGTGGTGTTGGGCTCTGCTTACCTATGTGCTCATCACGGCTGCAGTCACGGCTAAGCGAGTAGCTCACGTAACGGTTTCAAAGGTACGGCTTGAAGAATGCGGTAAGTGGTCGAGTAAAAGGCGAAACGTTCAGGCCACCCTAGACACACTGTAGGAATTGATGTCGACATTCGGTGTATCCTAACAAATCGGTACACATGTAACAAAAAGAAGGCAGTGATGTCACAAGTTTTGGTGGTGATAGCAGGGCAAACGCTACAATAGCTTCAGCGTGAATCCCTGACTTCGTCATAATGACATCGATGTCTATGCCTTCTACTGCTACTAGAACTACTCTTACGATAGCGATGCCACAAGGCAGGTTTGCTGTAAAACACCGAGTCTGGGTGGTATTTAAGTGACCTACAGTGCCACGTACTACCACTAGTGTGTGCACCAGATGAGACGGTCGGTAGAAGATCAGTGTACTAAAATCAAGCCAACCGGTTAAATGCACTGGCTTTCACGAGCTTAATCAGAAGGAAACTATCAGCTTTGTGGAAAGTACAACAAGCGTTTCAATGCGCACGCTTCGCAGACGAGACATGCATAAATGCCAACTCTGATGATTATTTGTCAATGTCAAAATATTGGGGCTTCCCATATTCCTGACACGCTCGTGTCAATAGGCCGGTAGATCGAATACCCGGCAGGGTGAACATTTGGCTTTAAATACACAAATAAAAAAAGATACCACCACACGAACATACATTTAGGCAGTGCTGTCTTTGCGTGATGTAATTTTATCCAAAAACCAGAAATTGAGCAAGGCATACTGGTCCCGACAGCCTGTAGTATAGAAGCTACGAAAGCGGTGAAGAGCAATCACTATGTGGAAAAGATATCACGCCGCAAGAGCCATGTACCATGTCTGTACCATGTCTGTGAGTTACGTACGTCATGGTACGTCATGTACCATGACGTACCATGTTTGTGAGTTACATTACCATATTCCCAAGCTCCTCTGAGCTGTCGGACAACAATGGGTGCAATTCGAATGCATTTGGAGGCCAACTATGAATCGACTAAGTGGAAAACAGCTACTTAGTTATGTGCTTTCTGGTTGCGTATTCAGTCAACAGATGGCAACACCTGCCCATACAGCTCCATTTTGTGGCTGCTAGAATGGGCTAAAATGCTAACTCTAAACAGTTTGCTGGCAGTGTTTAATACTGCCATGAGAACAACACATAAGTTAATGAATGGCGACGTTTGAAATTTTGGTGGTAGGATCGATGAAACACAGTATACGAGTACGAGCCATCTCTCGACACGATGAGCAGCTTGCTGTATACAGATAAGCGCAATCACTGTGGACGGAAATTGCGATGCGACAGCGTCGAAGAGCTTGTTACGCATAAATTTCTGTGTCGATGGCGGCGTCGTTGGTTGTGAGCGAAAAAATCATCATCTTGTGCGCGACCGAAAAATCGAGAAAGATGCAAGTAAAACATGAGTGACATTCGAACCCAGGTTGTTTGCGTGGCACACAGTTATTCTACCCATGAGCCAGGCGCCTGCTTGGAAATATAACGAAAACTTCATCTGCTGGGAAATGCAGTGAAAGTAATTTGCATGCTTCACAAACACACGCGTTCTTTACACATGCTTCACAACACAACGTGTGAAATTGCCGTAATAATGAATGGTACAAACTTATAATGCAATCGGGCGTCAGAATGTGTGATCATCATGGCTTATTCATAGTTTATAGCGAGCCACCCACTACAAAGGGCACACATATTAGTGCCCCTATTCTCTTCAGGCCACGTAGTGGGTGCATAGCAAGCACGAAAACATTTCACACGCACAATTGCGCATGGTTGAAAGCATGCTACTCATTACACAAAATTCAGCCGTATGCGAAAGCTTCACTGACACAAGCCATTTTCAAGTCAGTACGCACTAGCAACAAGATATTGCTATCGCGTTTAGCTCCTAAAAGCGAAGCTTATAGGTCCCCCCCCACCCCCTTTTTCTTCTTTTTCGTACGGTAAAGCACATAAAGGATGACATGCACGTCCCTCAGTGCATTCCATACGAGATTACATAAAAGCAATATAGCAAGGAACATGCATTCCTAATACGACAAAAGAAGAAGACAAGCCAGGATAAAACTGCTCAAGCAGGTACTACAACACACGAACAGCAAAAAAAGATGTGCGATACACGGGCGACGCGGCTTACCTTACAAATGACCGTTTTGCTGTAAGTGTGGAGGACGAAAACAGCAAAGAATTCAGAGCAGCATTAACACGTGCAAGGAAGGCCAGTACAGTGGAAGAGCTGGGCATAGCCTAGGCCATCGCTACATCCAAGAACACGCTGGCTACCGTGCTAACAGATTCGCAAGACCCCACCGAGGTGGTCTAGTGGCTAAGGTATTCGGCTGCTGATTCGCAGGTCACGGGATCAAATTCCAGCTGCGGCGGCTGCATTTTCGATGGAGGCGAAAATGCTGTAGGCCCGTGTGCTCAGATTCGGGTGCACGTCAAGGAACCCAAGGTGTTCAAACTTTCCGCGGCCCTCCACTACGTCATTTCTCGTAATCATATGGTCGTTTTCAGACGTTGCCCCGCCGCAGTGGTCTAGTGGCTAACGCACTCGGCTGCTGACCCGCAGGTCGCGGTATCGAATTCCGGCTGCGGTGGCTGCATTTCCGATGGAGGCGGAAATGTTGTAGGCCCGAGTGCTCAAATTTGGGTGCACGTTAAAGAACCCCAGGTGGTCGAAATTTCCGGAGCCCTGTACTACGGCGTCTCTCATAATCACATTGTTACACGACATCGGCAACGAAAGAGCATCATAGACGACGAAGACGATAAAAGCGACCGTGCTCGTGTTGTTGTTGCTGCTGTTCTTCTATCTTGGATGCAGCTGCCTCCGACTCTTCCTGTATGTTTTGTACATATATTTATTTCATTCATTCTCTCGCCCCCGTAACATTTGGTGGTGGTGCTGGGTAGAACACGATATAACGAAGCTCCGCAGTGGCCGACGCTTGGATTTTTCTACCATGGCAAACCAGGGACCGGCTCCCGCCGAGGCGACTACAACAACAACTGTTGTCCTTCAGCAGCTAAAAGATCCTGGCACGTTCTGTGGCACGGATGATGTCGACATCGAAGAATGGTTGCCGTTGTACGAACGCACAAGTAAGAATTACTGCTGGGATATCCTGGGATAGCCAATATCCTGTTCTACTTGAAAGGAACAGCAAAAGTGTGGTTTGAGAACCACGAATATGAAATTGGAAGCTGGGATGCGTGCAAAGAAAAGATGCGCGCCCTTTTCGGCAAGTCTGTGGGTAGAAAGGCAGCGGCCAAGAAGGAGTTGGCATCTCGTGCACAAACGTCATCAGAGTCCTACGTGACTTACATACAGGACGTGCTTGCCCTTTGCCGAAAAGTGAACAACGGTATGGACGAAACCGAAAAAGTAGCTCACACATTGAAAGGCATTGCAGATGATGCATTCAACCTTCTCATATGCAAGGGCTGCAACACGGTCTATGCCATCATCAAGAAGAGCCAGCGTTTTGAGGCCGCAAAAAGTCGACGTATCGCCCATCATTTCTCTCGACTACCAAACACAGCAGCAACCTGGTCGTCGAAGACAGGCCTGCGCTACAGACACCGTTAACTGCAGAGCACGTGACCAAGATCATCAGACGTGAACTTGAAGCTCTGTCTCTTGCGTCAACGTGCTCCCATGCCTGTGACTCTAGCCCTCAGATGGTGCCACTGGTACATGCCATTGAGCGACAAGAGCTTTCCAATGCTGGACTGGCCTCCGAGTGCACTACAGCTCCCTCTCAGCCGATCAACCGTCGTCGACCCCATGTTTTGTATGCCCAAAGCCTAAACCTTTCGGCGCACCCTCGCAATCCAGCCGACTAGAGGACCGCTGACGATCGCCCGATTTATTTCAACTGCCACCGTATTGGAAACGTGGCCCGCCATTGTAACACTCGATGGTATTGGCATCAGGCATCCTATGGGTACCCCCATCGGCCAGAGAGGGATCATGGACGCTTTCAAACTTACCGGGAGTCACCTCAGGCCACCAGTGAAGACGTTCCTTCTATGCCGCCATATCGTCGTCGCTCTTCATCTCCGCATGCTCACCAGTCCCGTTCCCCGCTCCCCCGTCGCCCATCGTCTCGCTCGCCCCGATTTCGCCGACCAACGTCGCCGACTGTCCACCTGCAACGGGAAAACTAGATGATGCAGCTCCCGTAGGTGATGCTGCATCGACCACCACTTGCCCGCCAAATCCTCTGACCATGCTGCCGACTCGACGCAACCTTATTGACGTTGAAGTAGATGACACACCCGTTGTTGCACTGGTAGACACAGGGGCTCACATATCAGTGATCAATTCAGAACTTCGTTGCTGTCTTAGGAAAGTTTTAACGCCAGCCACAGTGCCACTCATCAAGGTCACCGATGGCGGCACGTTTCCCGTGCTTGGAATGTGCTCCGCGCGCATAAGTGTGGCTGATCGCTCCACGACAGTGCTATTTGCTGTGCTCGAAAAATGTTCCCATGAACTTATCCTCGGCATGGACTTTTCATCCGCCCACTCTGCCCTTATTGATTGTGGAACCGGCATGCTTCAAGTTGATTTACCGTGTTACCATGACGACCCACCCAACACCAGCTCAACCCCGTCTGTGTTCTGCAGATCACGTTCACCTAGCACCTAAAGCCGTTACTTACGTGAACCTGAGATCTGTCCCTCCTGTTCCCGATGGTGACTACATGTTGACACCTATTGCTGACGTTCTGCTGGCCAAAAATGTTGCCATGCCTCACACACTTTTGACAGTCACGGGAAATACAGCATCTCTTCCGATCCTAAACTTCAGCTGGTGCGCTCAAGTTATCCCAGATGATATGACTTTGGCAAAAGTTTTTTCTATAGATGCTGCCATTTCGGCGTTCGTTGCCGAATCTTCTTCGTCCTCTGCTCCGTTTTCATCCTCGAAGAGCGCAGCGGATGCCACCATCGACAAGATGATCGCTCCGGACCTTCTTCCAGCACAGACAGCTGACATACGGCACCTGCTGAAATCCCACCACGACATCTTTGATTTTGATGACCACCCTTTGCGTCAGACATCCTTTGTAACTCATAGGATTAACACTGGAGACGCCAGCCCCATCCGACGACGTCCTTATTGCGTGTCTAAAGCTGAGCGACAAGTTATCCAGCACAAAGTTGAAGAAATGCTCACAAAAGACGTCATCGAACCTTCCTGCAGTCCATGGGCATCGCCGATCGTGCTAGTCAAGAAGAAGGATGGCAGCTGGCGCTTCTGCGTAGACTATCGTCACTTAAAGAAAGTAACACGTAAGGATGTGTATCCACTGCCGCGGATTGACGATGCTCTCGACTGCCTACATGGGTCTGCCTACTTTTAATCTATCGACTTGCGATCAGGATACTGGCAGATTTTTGTCTATCATCGAGACCGTGAGAAAACCGCATTCATCACACCAGATGGACTTTTCCAGTTCAAGGTTATGCCATTCGTATTGCGTAATGCGCCAGCTACATTTGAAAGAATGATGGACTCTCTCCTGCGTGGATACAAATGGACCATGTGCCCGTGCTATCTCGATGACGTCATCGTATTTTCACCTACATTCGAAAGCCACCTTAGCCGCCTAACGGCTGTTCTTGAGGTTTTCCGGAAAGCAGGACTTCAGCTCAACTCTTCCAAATGTCGCTTTGGCCATCGGGAAATCACTGTGCTCGGCCACCTTGTCAGTGCTCGAGGCGTGCAACCTGATCCTGACAAAATTCGAGTTGTCAAAGATTTTCCCATACCACGTTCCGCAAAAGATGTACGGAGTTTTATCGGCCTTTGTTCTTACTTTCGACGTTTCGTGAAGAATTTTGCTGACATTGCCCGACCACTTACGGAGCTACTGAAGAAGGACATGCCTTTTTATTGGGGTACTGACCAAGCAACTGCCTTCAGCACCCTTACAACATGACTTACTTCCCCACCAATCTTGGCCCATTTCGACCCGTCAGCCCATACTGAAATTCGTACCGATGTCAGTGGACATGGAATTGGTGCTGTTCTCGCCCAGCGGTAACGAGGACAAGTTCGCGTCATTGCTTATGCCAGTCGCCTCCTTTCTCCTTCGGAGAGCAAGTTTTCCATTACAGAGCGTGAGTGCCTCGCACTAGTCTGGGCAGTCGGAAAATTTCAACCATACTTGTTTGGCCGCACCTTTTCCATAATTACAGATCACCATGCCTTGTGCTGGCAGTCGTCCCTTAAAGATCCAACTGGACGACTTGGCCGTTGGGCCTTGAAACTACAAAAATACAGCTTCGACGTGGCATACAAATCTGGCCTAATGCACCAGGATGCCGACTGTCTATCCCGTCACCCCTTGGACCCACCTGACCTTTCAGCACATGATTCTGACCCTTGTGTCTTCGCCATGTCGGCTTTCACCGACATACGCAAGAAATAGCTCAGCGATGTCCACTTGCGGTCTATCATGCAGAGTCTACGCTTGCCCCACGTAGAACCGTCGCTACACTTGTTCGTTCTACGCGATGGCATTCTTGACCGACGCAACACCAGCGCCGAAGGACCAGAGGTACTACTCGTAGTTCCTGCGACACTCCCTTCCGCTGTACTTGAACAGCTTCACGATGCCCCAACCGCGGGACATCGGGGGGGGGGGGGGGGGTCACGCGCACGTACGATCGCGTGCGGCGTAGATTCTTCAGGCCAGGCCTTTACCGTTCTGTGCGCCGATACGTTGCTGCATGTGAGTCCTGCCAGTGCTCCAAACATTCCACCTTGCCACCAGCTGGTCCACTCTAATCAATAGACATACATTACAGATCACCATGGCATCAGGCATCCTCTGGGTACCCCCATCGGCCAGAGAGGGATCATGGACGCTTTCAAACTTACCGGGAGTCACCTCAGGCCACCAGTAAAGACGTTTCCTTCTATGCCGCCATATCGTCGTCGCTCTTCATCTCCGCAGCGGAGATGAAGAATTAAATTTGTTGTGCCTGCGCGAGGGGCGCGGTGGTTAAGGCATCTGGCTTCATTTCTGCAAGTCCAGCTCCCATCTAGTTTTCACAAAACGTTTCAGACGTACATTTATTACCTACTTGAATATAATGGCATCCTCCCGAACGTACATTTATTACGTACTTGGATATAAGGGCATCCTCCCGAAGAATGAATGGAAGAAAAATTTAGTTCTCTTCCAACTGTTTATGAAGACGGAAGAAAAGCGAAGCTGGTGAGGCGTTTCGTCGTAGAGGTATCGCGCGAGAGTTTGGCTTCACTTGCCCAGTATTCGTGGGTGGCAGTGGCTAGTCAGCGATATACACACTCGCAGCTTTGAGTGGGGTGACGTCTCTCGTGCTGCCACTGCTCCTCTTTGCAAGGTAAGTCTGAGTAGCAACTGAACACGTCACTCACCCAATCTTTTACGTGACGACACAACGGAAAAACACGTTTGATGGACGAGACTTATTGCAGAAAGACTACGACCTCTAATTAAAAACGGTGACACTCGCAGCGCGCATACTAGCGGGACGGCCTCAAGTGGCTGGCGCTGTGAGCCATGTCATGCAACGAAGACGCAAAACCTACGGTCCAAAGAGTTGTCTAATGGCCGCTTTTTACAATCCAAAGTTTGAAAACGCCTCCACACCGGTGTTTCATGTGACGCCAATAAAGGGTGAGATGTGTATACTTGATAACGGTGCTTCGAAGTCAGTGATGCCTCCTCCGGCACCACGATGGTGGCACACACTGTCTCAGAGTTCGTAAGTCATACAAGTTGAGAAACTGCCCATAGACCCCACGTGTCAGAATCCAGCCAGCCCATTGTCCAAAAATGAGAGATTCTGCGCAATTTCGCACCACTTGTTTTACAGCAAAACGAATTAACACAGGTTTGTTATGACGTCAGCACTGCGTGCAGCGTTGAGAAGCTTCCCAGAAGCGCAAGCAGAAAAGCGGGGTAATTGTTCAGTGTTTTTTTTTTTCATTCCTCCTTCACAGATATCGCGACGATTTGCAGGTCTTCGCTGAATCGGCCACGCGCACCTTCGGGTCACGGAACGCATCTTCGTGACTGACATGACTGAAGAACTCTGCTTTGACCAGGTGAGTGTCACACTAGGCCGAAGACTGTGACGTCGACACAGCCTCTGAATAAAGCGACGGGCAAGCATGACGAGAGACACGTGTGTCAAACTGGATCAATATAACAAACCGGGTCGTTACATTCGAAGCGTATGCATAACGCCCGTCTGCTTGCACCAAACAACAAGGCGGTCATGTCGCAGCTGTTACCACCCTAATTGTTGCCTACATGTCTCCTTGGTCCGAGCAGTAGATACCCTCTTTTTAATGCTAGATAGATAGATAGATAGATAGATAGATAGATAGATAGATAGATAGATAGATAGATAGATAGATAGATAGATAGATAGATAGATAGATAGATAGATAGATAGATAGATAGATAGATAGATAGATAGATAGATAGATAGATAGATAGATCCACCTACATCTACTTCACACTTAAACGCCTAAACTTTTCCACTTTTCCTGGCATTGAAGTAGAGGCTACAGAGCCAAAGCGCGGGCACCCTACCACCAGTGAATGTCGTTCCACAACAGCACCGGTATTTTCACCGTGAAATATAAACATTTCCCTTTTATTTTCTACGTGGATCTATTTGAGATAGAACGCAGCTCCCACCATTAAGATAGTCATATTTACTTCAATTTATTCGTTGTGACTTCGCGTTTTTTTTAAAAGTACCACCTTTTTTACATGCACCTCAAACGCTAAGCGGCGTCTGCGCCTACATGAAACCCTGACGGTGCGCCCCCGTCACTTCCCACAGCCTTACGAGACGCGTGCCAAAACGGACTACTTCGCGTAGTGATACATGCGCAGAAGCTCCGCCTCCATAGCTTTCCCTCCAGTGCCAAGAAAAGTTGTCTGGCTAAGGTACTCGGCTGCCGATCCGCAGGTCGTGGGATCGAATCCCGGCTGCGGCAGCTGCATTTCCGATGGAGGCGGAAATGTTGTAGGCCCGTGTACTCAGATCTGGGTGCACGTTAAAGAACGCCAGATGGTCGAAATTTCCGGAGCCCTCCACTACGGCGTCTCTCGTAATCATACGGTGGTTTCGGGACGTTAAACCCCACATATCAATCAAGAAAAGTTGTCGCCGAGTATAGTGCGTCATCTTTCGTGAAGCGTGCTTTGCTGCAATAATACTATGCTTGAGGTAGAGCGCACTTGATTGCTCTTAGTGTCGAAGTTCAGGAGAAGATTTAGGAAGCGTGAGTATGTAAGAAGTTTTCTAATAAGAAATGCACTGGAGCATATCGCATGATTTTTTCTATTTGTTTCCTGTATCTCTTCCTATATATTTCTAATTTCTTTTGCTTTATTTTTTATTTATATTGGACACAATATGGGAATGTAGGCTACGATAGAGCCGGCTATCCCAACATGACAATCATGTACAAGATAAACACAAACATACAAAACATTCAGAATAAAAGAACAAAAGATAAACAGGGGCAATATGTACATATAGACACTGTAGGGCTTATAACGCATGAATGAGCACAGTATATATGGGTACAGTCCAACTCATATATCGACATCACATTGCGGTCCGTACAAATAGTGCCAAGGTCTAATATGAGCTAAGGAGAGTTACTTAAATTTGTGTCCATTAAAAGTCGTGGAGGGCGCTCACTGCGCGCCTTTGATTATCGGGATGTGGGCTCGGTCCATGTACTTTTCCAATTGTAAATGGTCGTCTGTCGAGTCGGTTCAATCGAACACTCAGTTTGGCGCGTTGTTTGTTAATATATTGCGGATATTCTATAAAAATCGCGCTTTTCTGATGCATTGGCATGATCACAGTGGTCACAGTGCGGAGACGTACTTCATTATATGCGGAATAAACTATTTCTCAATCTTTGCCAGCTGTGCTGTCCTCTCTCCCCACGTCTTTGACCTCTCCCATTCAAGCTCAAATTTCTCCTCACGCTCACTTGCCCCTCTCACCTTCCTATGCGATAATATACAAGGATATGCTACGTTCTACCAGCGTGCTTGAATAGCCTAGCTTGCTTGCTCGCTGGACTTTTGGCGGCTATTCACTACGTGGGATAGGCCACGAAACCAGTGGTTAATATAAGAGAGAATTTTGAATTTAAATAAAAAGGTTAGAAAAAAATTGATCACCAATGGAACAAAAAATTTTTAAAATGACCGATTAATATAGTACAATACAACAATATGTATACAAGTGAACTAATTAAAGAATTTCGAAGTACAAAAATTGATAGGGAATAAATGTCAACAGGAAAATTTTCTTGCGTCAACGAGAAATTGGCGTATGGATAAGCAGACGTTTTTGATGCTTCATTAACTAATTGAAACCGCCCCGAAGGAAAGAATAGCTGGTTGGTGAAGACACGTTCGGATCGTGGGTAAGCGGGCTCAAAACCCGCCGCATCATGAGGAACTTTATTTCGTTAACATTTTCTTTTTGATTATATATTTGTTTTTGTCTGTCTCTTTCTTTCACCGACTTCCTCACCCTTACAACTCTCCTTCACTTTGTGCTTCCCAATCACTACACACTGGATAAATTCGGGCACGTGTGCTAAGGGAGTGAAAGCTGAAGAAGAGGGCGATGAGGGCGCGTGTTCTCATTATATTTTCGGGCCTGCATCCTCTACCCTTAACATGCGGCCTATTTACAAATCATAGGAAGAGATTGTTGGAGGAACCTCTTCCTAGGTTGCCTTTGAAGATTACGCAATCGCAACCGAAGGTGGACCTCTGCGAACTTAGTTAAACGTAAGCTTCCGACAACTCCACCTCCGCAGCCAAGACGTAGCGGTAACGCAGCGAACAGAATCCAACACCAAGGCAGCTTGACAACAACGAAAAATCGATAAAGTTTACACGCGAAAAAAAAAACAGACTACAACATAGCGCAGAGCGTCTATGCGCTATTTTGGTATAGCAATGACTAGGCAAACACACTTTACCAGAAGCGAGGGTGCCACGCATGATGCCGAGCGGTTGACCTTAATTATATAATTCATCTGCACCACACCATTAAGTCGTAATGATTTTTTCCGTGTAATAACTTCAGGCCACTGCGGGGGTGAACTGTAGTTTTCTCATAACTATAGAGTTGGTCGACTAAATCGTATCTTCATCTTTTCCACTCGTCACACTGTGTAGGCAAATCGTCCATTCAGGAGAAAACTTCTTGTTCCGTCAGTTTGGCGCACTCTACGTGACGAAGCAGTCGTGAATGCTTTCCTCTCTTCTCTTCCTTTCCAAGCTCGTTTCATTTGTATTTTTTATGTGTCTCTTCTAGCCAATGTGAACTTTCACGTCCTACAGACGCAGTCCGGCGGCGACTACAGAGCAGCGCCCCGTTTCGCACCATCTCCGCAGTGCACAACCGCCCCAGCGTAAGCAGCGCCACCTGAGAACTGGCGCGTGCGAAGCCGACGCGTGGCGCCGCGATGAAACGCGCGGCCTAATGATGAGCCCGCGCCGTAATTAACGACGCGCGCCGGGCGCATATCTCAACGGAGCCCGCTCATTACTTCTGCGAGGACGAAGCTGCACGCGCGCCGAACTGGCACGCGGAATGAACAACAACGACAACGAGGAGCAACAACGAAAGAAAGGTCTTCGCGAAAATGCTGTGCGGCGTGAGCGCGCAGCCGGGCAACAAATTCCACGCTCGTGGCGGCGACTGTGCCAGGGCGCGCGGTGCTTGCGATTGGCTTCCGCCGGTGTACGTCCCTGTCAACGCTCCCATGACAAAGCTGCGCGCGCGGGTCAGGTCGCAGAGTGGGTTTTCTGACTCGCATCTTCACCTACGCGAAGAGTGGAGGCTTGATGATCCGTCTGTTTTCGCGTCGCACCTCTGCTATATTCCTTGTTTCAATAGGAAAGCTGTTTAGGCTACTGCCGCAATTTGTGCGGCCTACCACATAACTGTCGTCATCATAAATGAGTATGGGTCACCAAAATCGGGTAAACAGCCCCGCTCTCCACTTGGTGGCCACCAAACACAGAGAATACAGCGGTTAGACGACGAAATGCTTGCGAAGCGACAGGGAAAAGTCAGAGGCTCCGAGTACGTTTAATGATACAATACTGGGAAACTGGAAAGGCAAGGGGCGGCTGCGAGAAGGACCCCGAAGCGATGGAAGACCTCCGCCAGCGATGATGTGCCCGTTTATCTATGAGAGGCGCCACAACTCTTGGTTTCTGCGTGACTTTCTGTCTATGGAGTTTAAACATCCGTGTCGTCTCCCTGGCAGTCTATGATTTAGCTCGAACATGGCTGCGCTGAGAAACAACGCAGAAACGATCTAACGTCACCTATTTAACACCTACAATTAACCTAGAATGAACCAGATTAGTCTTCACAATCATGCAGTTTCACGGTTTCAAGCATGCGGGGCTCACCGCCACTTCGCTCTTCTTTTTTTCTATTTTTTCGCACCTGTTTTCTGCCTTCTTCAAATGCGAAAGCATGAAGCGATCTTGTCACTTTAGGTCCGACCATTCCGCAATCCTAAAATAATATGAACCAAGAAGTACACTAGAAAAAAATTGGCTCCGGATATTCATGTTACACTGCAAATGTCGTCGAAAGACGAAAGTCTTACGTCTGGAGAGCGTGACCAAAAGGTTTGTTTGACGTTTTGCGCAAAAAAATTGGTGAGTGGTATTTTAGAGGCGCTGCGTGAAGGCGCGTTCAATCTTGGCCTCGAAGAGAACGAAACCGGCGAAACTCTCCGGAAACTGGCTCGTTTTGCCGCCCAAGCGGCCGGAAAACTACGCCGCGTGGCCGGCACGCAAAAATCAGTCCGAGAGCGATTTTCCCGCTACGCAAAATCGGATCTGGTTTCCGCTTTACAGCATTCGCTGCACTAGATCAAACCACGTGACCTAACCAGCTGGCCGCAGATTCAACATGGCGACTCAGGCGTCGGCTGTGGCTCGGATCGGCTCAAATCGAAAACTACCCGTGCAGCACGATCGAGCTTGCTAGCCTCAACGAGGACGCGTTCATCGAGAGCCTGACTTTGATTACGATCGCCGAAAACTCTGGAAGTAGACGGTGCAGTGGCAGTGAGTCGGCGTGCCTCAACGTGTCTCGCGTTTGTGTACAGCCAGCTGAATTGGCCGCCGCCGCTGCCGGAGAGTTTGCTCGTGTCGTTTCTGCTGGCTTATTTTCCAAAACAATGTTTGAAAAGGTACGAGCTGTTTCTTTTCACTGCTTTTCGTGAATAGCTAGAATTCAGTACGAACTTTAGTTCTCAGAAAGCAGGCGAAATCGAATTAATTGACAAGTTATCGACGGCAGCGGTGGCGGGATGGGGCAGAACTAATGTGAACATCCTCGACGCGCGCGGTCGGGGTTTTCCGGCCGCTCTGCATTATTGTATTTCTTCAAATCTCAAGTGTGAACGCACCATTAGAGTGCCTCGAGCGTGCAGCGGAGGTGCACGAGTGCATCAAGTCACGTCACACGTGAGACATGAGCATATCTGGTAGTTATCTTGGAAAAAGAAGCGCGCAGCGCGTGCCTGTCTTCTAGGCGATAAGGTGTAGAACGCAAAGCGACGGGTAGGCCCCACAACCATGTCGTCTTAGCAAAGCGTTGGAAGCAATTGCCTTTTCCTGCAAGCGTTGCATCGTTAGCGCAACATGGTAAGCGCTACGGTCCACAGAATTACTTATGTATGCCTTTTCTAGTAAAAAGACACGCATACAGAATATTGACGTGTTAATATGGGGCTTCAAATATGCGCAGTAATCGCTTTTTAATTGACGATCACACAAGTATGAACGCTTAATCTTGAGCATTATTGGTGGGCGCTGTGGATGGGGTCGGCCGTTGGGGGGGGGGGGGGTATAGTTTGGTGCCGTTTGGGTTATTGTTAAGGGCATACAGACAATTGTACAGACAGACCCATTTTTTTTTTTTTCAAGTGTGAATACACCTAATAAGCGACCCCAAACCATCCACCGCCGTCGGCGGCGTCCGCAGTCTTCTCTCTATTGTTAAAAGAAAGAGGACTTGGCGGGCCGCAGCACGACGCTCTACCAAATAAGCCACGGACGCGACGCTGATATCGGTGTCAGTAACGTGCCTTATACCCCCTCCCCCTTCGCTCGCTGCAGCTGCGCGTGCACCCCTCTCTTTCTCGCGCGCCCGCCTTCTCTCTCAGTCTCCCGTCGAGAGCGGGTCGTGAGGGGGAGTAAAGTTAAAATCCGTTGGCATTCGCCAGTGAGTTAACGCAAACTTGAGGATGCCAAGAGCTGTGGTGACGTGGCCATGCTGCTCCTGCTGGACGTGGAGAGTGCCTTTGACAGTCTCCCACACGAGGTCGTCGAGAGGTCTCTGGACCGACTTGGCGTTCACGGGTGCCTCCGCAGCTTCGTGACTGCCTTCCTGACCGGCAGGACCTTCCGGGTTCGAGTTGGCAAGGAGACCAGCAAACCCAGAGACATCACCGCAGGTGTACCACAGGGCTCCGTGCTGAGCCCCTTCCTGTTCAACCTGGCGATGGCTGGACTCCCCGCTTCTCTTCCGACAGGCACCAGGTTCGCGGCCCGCTGCTCTGTTTACGCCGACGACGTGGCACTCTGGGCCCGGGGACCGAGGCGGTCCATTCCAGCCATCAGGACGTCACTGCAGGCGGCCCTGGATGCGGTGTCCGCCTACCTGAATGGCATCGGACTCAAGGTCTCCGCAACCAAGACCAAGGCCCTGCTGATCCACCCGCTGGCCGCAGCACGACGCTACGTGAAGCAGCTGAGAGTGGGCAACCGCAACCTGCCTTGGAAGCTGACAGTGAAGTACCTGGGGCTCACCATCGACCACCGTCTCACCTGGGTCCCAGCTGCCAAGGTCGCCTGCACACAAGTACGGCGAGTCCAGGGAGCCATCAGCAAGCTGCAGCAGCGTGGACATGGCTGCTCGACCAAGCTGGCGCTTCGACTCAACCAGGCTTCAGCGTCCTCAGTCCTGCTATACGCCTTTCCACTGGTGGACCTGACGCCTGCCAGGAGACTGGACCTGGAGGGACATCACAGGAGAGCAGTGAGGGCCATCCTGGGGCTCCCCAGGTACTCCCCCGTGGCAGCGACCCTGGCCGAGGCTGGAGAGTGGCCCCTGTCTCTGCACATGCTCCAGCGTGCTCTGGGGCACATAGACCGCCTACACCGTGCCGCCGACGGCAGAACCCTCCTGGAGTGACTTCGCAGCCAGCCGAGGTCACGGATGGGTGGTCTCTGTGCACTCTACCACCGGATGGTCCCGGACCCGCCAGTCCCGGTGGCCCCTCCACCACCCCACCACCAGCCGCCTGAGGTGCACCTGCACCTGGACGGGGTAACCAAGCGCCGAACACCTGCTGCAGCACTGCAACAGGCCGCCGTCTCCAAGCTCTAGCAGCAACTGGCAGGGCGGCTCCAGGTCTTCACCGACGGATCCGTCATGCCAGACGGTTCAGCGGCGGCCGCCTGCGTCATCCCATCCCGGGCCATCAGCAGGCAGTGCCGACTGCCCTTCCCGGCGAGCTCGACGGCTGCGGAGCTGGCAGGGCTACACCTGGTGGCGGACCTGCTGGCCGAGGACGTTCCCGCTCAACCGGTCGCAGTCCTGTGCGACAGCAAGGCAGCCCTGCAGACACTGGCCAACCATCGCCGTGCCGGGCTCACGGGGAGTCTCCTGGCAACCAAGTATCGGGCCCTAGCAGCAGCCGGGACGTCCGTCTCCTTCCACTGGCTGCCCTCTCACGTGGGCATAGCTGGCAACGAGGAGGCGGACACGCTGGCCAAGGCAGCACATCAGCTGGGAACCCCCATCACCCAAACCGTGGCGGTGAGAGACTACTCGCAGGCCCGTATAAAGAAGCTCCTCGCCTCAGTCCACCCAGACCAGAGGGTGGTCAATGGGCGGGGACCCAGGCGTCTTCCTGAGGCAGGCCTAACCAGGAGAGAACGAGCCAACCTGCTGCGGCTGCGAACCGGATGCGTGTGGACTGCGGCCCGACGCTACCTCAAGGGATGCAGCGCCTCCCCAGCCTGCAGCCGCTTCGGCGACCCCGAGACCCTCGAGCACCTCCTCTGTGCCTGCCCTGCCTTGGCCCAGGAACGCTCGAGGGTCACCGCAGCCTACCGGAGACATGGCCTTCCTGCCACCACCCTAGAGCACCTACTGTTCCCATCTCGTCCCCATCTACCAGCACTCCGGAGCCTGGTGGAGTTCCTGGACGAGACGGGAATCGTGGCCTACCGCTGAGGATGGGGCCCTTGCCACCCCTACCTTTGCTTCTGGACTGCTGCTTCTGTTGATGATGACCGCTCCACTGCTCATTTAATCTTTCCTCTTCTTTCCACTTTTCTCCCCTTTTCCCTTCCCCGCAGGCACTGCGCCGTGCTCCCGACCGGGTTGCAGAAATTAGGTGCCTTTTCTCATCTTCTAACCACTACCAAACTCCCCCGTGTGATCAAATTGCGATTCCCAGGAACCATTACACCATAAAGGCACCATAGTGTGATTAATAAGTATAATAGTGCGAATTAATAAATACCCCTCATAGCGTCACCCCGTGCATTCGCACTTAACCATGTTCACCCTCGGAGAAATGCTTGGGAGTTTTTCCGTCAAAGGTCCGCAAGAAAGCCTACCATTTTTAAAATTGGAAGAGGAGACAATACGGAGGACGTTCGAACTTCTCTCTCAAGGATAGAACGCGATCGCGTCCAGTTTAAAAACACGGGGCGTCTAAACACGGGTACACAAGGGCAGAACACCACAAACGACAGTGCTGTTCAGACTTCCTTCTTGTGTCCCTGTTTGCAAGTCCTGCCTTTTGAGAATGAATGCGCACCAACTATCCTAGGCCCCTGATGATTCTGAGTGGTGGTATCATTGAGTATTGTTCGCAATGCCTTCTCAGTCGCTAGCCTAGCCTCCGTTTTCGATACATATGCACCGAAAACGGAGGAACAACTTTTTGAGCAAATTTGAGCACCAGGACACATGTCCTTATCATGCTACAAAGGTGGGAACACCTGTGTGCCCACGAAATGGTTCTTTTAAAGCTATCTCAATATGCATCGTACAATTGTGAAGCGTCTACGACATATTTCAGCCTTTTGAAAGTGAATGAGGTACCCACTACTATTTCAGAAGGTAACAAGCTCACCTGTGCAGCTGCCGACGTTGTTCACGCTGTTGTTGATAATCATCATTGATTGTGCCTCTGCTCTTCATAATTGATGGGTCTTTAAATCTATTATTTGTTTCCAATCTACATTTTTCACTGCTGTTATTCTCCGCCTTTGACGTGCAGTATTTCACACGTTAATGGAACTCCTCGAACTTCGTTAGATTCATAGAGAATATTTTTCTGAGCAAATTTGAGCACCAGCGTGGCTCTCGAGTAGAACGCGCTTGTCACGGAAAAGTCGTTGGTTCGATTCACACCCAAATCAAATATTTTTAATTACTTAAATTTTAGCCGCCGTACAGCGGAACGTTTTCCCGCGAACCCCATAATTTTTGCGAAACGAGCTAGTTAACGCTGTCGCATTCGTAATTCAAAGCCACTATGTACAGTTATGTTCATCAGCTTAAAAAGAGAAGGAGAAGGATGAGATAAAGTCATGCAACATGGTAAATTGTACTTCCATTATGCATTCCAAGGCAATCTGAAACGGCCAAGTAGTTAAGTAAACAACTTTAATGACTCATTAAATAATAATGTAAGGGGTTGGGAGGCCGAACTAGGACAACACGGGCCCCTTTCGATCACCGGACACTTTTGTACTTCGGCGATCCCCTTGACCCAGTCCAGTCTTCTGAGCTGTAGCTCCGGTTGCGAAAACAGCCTGCCCTCGCTCACAGTGTCCTGACCCGCGCCACGGGGGCTTGGGTGTGTTCGGCCAACTCAGAGAAACACGTCGGCTCTCGTCCTAGTAAACAATTTGTAGTGAGGAGAAGTTTCGCCATGCATAATGGAAGCTTGTGAGGAAAGACATCAGGAATGGTTTGCACAGACATGTTTCGTGCTAAGTGTCCACCATGCACCTTCCACACAACAGCTGATCAGAACTTTTCAAACAGATATCTAATAACTATGTACACTCACCTAAAAAAGGATGGCTGATTCTCTACGCATTGAGGAAAAGAAGGAAGGAAGTCGTGGCTGCGGCCAGTTGACACGTGGGAAGAAGTTTCTTTCCTTGTGGCGCAGTTTAGGCATACACCAAAAAGCGAAGCTTGGCCAGCGTGGGGGTGATTGAACACACAACCATCTTCCTACGCCTCCACGTCTGTCTGAACACCAATTTATTTGTTTATCGCGCGCTTGCGTTTGTGCGCGGCTTCTATTACCCGTTAGTTTCATTTCAGGGCTGCACGTTTTCTTATTCTGTGGGATGCGCACCGTCTAGAGGTGAAGATAACAACAGGGACTCTTTGTTAGCACCATAACTTTGTCTACTCCTCTCAACATAATTCAAGTGGCGTCCAGACAATCGACAGCTCATGACGCGAGCAAGTCACCTGAGCCCAATTCTTGCTCCAACCGTAGCTCATTCGCCGTATCACCGGAGCCAGTCTCCTGCATCGTAACACATCGATAGACTGGAGACAATCTGGCCGACTTGGCTGTCGTCATATTCATTGATTATTATATTTTAATTGATATAATTGGTTGCAGGTTTTCGAACATGTAAACCTGTGCTTAACAATTCTACCAACGTTTCGAGCAGCACCTTACCACGCGGATAAATTTTCAAACTATTTTAGTTCAGTCACAAACTAAAAAGCAAGCTCATTTTTGTGTCGTGAAAAAGAAAACAAGAATAGGTTTTGCAGCCACTACAAAGTTTGTTTTCTTTTGTGGGTGAGAGGCGGGCGAACGTTGCACATGAACTGTCCCCATGCCCCACTTATTTGATAAAGATGCTCACGCTTAGCGATATGGGTATATTTGCCAATAATTTTCAGCCTCTACTAGCAAGAGCATTCCCAACTGCTATGAGTGCTCTTCGCTTCCGACTGGAACGCATTAGTTATTCAAGCACACCGGCAAGTTGTTTTTCCAACTTATAGGATGAAATAGCCGCTTCAGATCTTAACTATTTTTCTCTACAGTTAATATTGCTTCTTCAGTGAAATGCTTTTTACTCTTGCGCTTTATTTTCCCTTTGTACAACTATAGGTAGACGTTTTAAAAAGACAGTATTTCACTGTTCATCAGCGTGACACAGCCTCTCTGTTTTCAAGACAATGTAGCATGAAGAAACCAAGAAAGTACACATTATATAATTATGTGCGACTCTACATATAAACTAACGACACAAGGCTGACGAACACGTTATAGGATATACGCCACGATGTGCCCGTGCATTGTGTAATTATGAACAACCATCCTTAAATGCAATAATTTCATGCACAAGTAGTTTCATGAGATAATACTTGACCTTATCACAACAGCAAATATTCTCCTTACTTTTCTAACATTGCCGACGCGCCATTCCCACCAAGGCATGCTGGAGGAATGCCGGTTCATGTAAGATCTATCACAGGAAACGGCTCGGTAACCAGGTGAACGTTTGTGACAAAGAAAGGAAGCCAAAATAATAACAGCTGTTGTGACAAACGAACCAGCGTGAGATATAAGGGTCGAGCCGGGGAAATGAATATAAATTTTAAAAAGACAACGAGCCCGGTTCGAAGGCGTGAAGGCCGCCAATAAAGCGCTCGAGACGACGCAAAACTAGGCACCAAAATCGAACAAGAAACAAGGCACACAATAAAAAGAAAGATCACAGGAAGTGTGAGGGTAAAGCTGTAGTCCCGAACCACGCTGCTCTTCTGGGGGAAAACGGGCGACGGTCGAAGCGAACTGGAAGCAGACACAGCAGCAAATGCAACGACGCAACGCTTCACCGAGGCGAAATGAAGGCGAAGGAGTGAGCGAGGGAGAGAGAAGCAAAGCTCGAACGTGGGTTTCCCGCAGACGAGGTTCAATGAAAGAAGCTCGTCGGCATAGGGCTTGCGAGGTGAAGAGGGTGAGAAGAAAACGGCTGTGGCAGCCGGGCGCCTTGCGCAGGAAGCGTTTTGCGGGATATGGGGAAAACGGGAGAGCTTGGGAATCTAAGAAACGGGAGTGGAAAGTGAGAGAGAGTAAGGGGTCTTTGGCGCGTGCAGCGGTGTCGATGAAGGCGAGGAAGACGTGAGAGAGAGAGAGAGAGGCAGCATGTGAGACGAGAAATGAAGAGAGTGAGTGTGGAAAAGCGCTGAAAGCGTTGCGAAGGTTCTGGAGACCGAGAACTTCGATCCAGCACCACAGCTGCTGCCTGCCTGCCACCCCCCTCCCCCTTAGAAACAGGGCTGAGGCAAAAGCGAGCGGGTCTCTGTGTATGTGGTAGTAGTAGTGGTGGTGTGCGTGCGCGTGTGTGTGTGTGTGCGCGCGCGCGTGCGTGTGTGTGTGTGTGTGTGTGCATGTGTGTGTGTGTGTGTGCGTTCAGAAAAAAAGGCTGAAGGGGAAAGCAGGGTGCCAGGCACGCAACGCGCCACTCTTTCGTCAGCGTCGTGGACGATGTTGCCTGCGTTGTGAAGAAGAAGGCGACGCAGCCGCAGGGTTCTGGCGGCGAAAAGGGTTTGGCAGTTCGAGGCTGGCGGCGGTATCGTCGAAAGAAATGGTTGCACCCAAGGATGGGGAAAAATGAGGGAGCACATAAAGAGGGGGAAGCTGCCACAAGCACGACGCGCTGCTCTCAGTGAGCTGCGCGCACGTATGGTACGTCTCCTCCCCAAATCAGCACGCGAGGGGCTGGAGACCACCACCAACCGTCGGCCGGACGCCCTCCAGCCCGCAACCTACGTTCTGTTGCACCACGCACACTTGGTGTTTGTGCGGAACTTTTCCTATTCCCCTCCCGACTCCTCTGACCACCCTGTGTCTTCACCAGGCTTTTTTCGACACTGCGGTGGCAGCGGTGGTCGCTCGGGTGGCTACTCTGTGAGATGGGCGTTGTGCCACCTTTCTACCCCCTTACCTGTCCCTTCCACGCACCCCATCTCTACAAGATTCATCATGGCTTGCGAGCAACGTTCGTTCAGTTGAATACACTCGACCATACGTGGTAGCCGACGAGAGCGTTCTCAGTGACCGACGATATTTGGGCCAGTTTCGCTAGCTTTGGCGACGGCTCAGTGGTGGCTGGCAGCTTTTTATGCAGGTCTTGCGAGACAGCTCTTTCAACTTGCACTACTTGTATTTTTGTTTTCTTCTTTATCTTTCGACTATAATTGCTTTTGCGAATTAAGATTTTGCAATGCAATTTGAAGTTGCCGAGTGAATCTGCCATCTGGTAATACTGCCTGAGAATAAGATGTGCCTATATTCTAGATGACTAGAGCAAGAAAATGTTCCAATGAGGCAGAAAAGTGGGCGATTCGGAATCTATTGATGCTTAATTCTATCATCGCTTGCCTTGCGTCATGGTTTGTCGGCGCGTTTTCACACTGTTATTTCATGAAAACTTTTGTTCAAATACACCATTTTTGTTGATTCATCGTTAATTTGTTATTCATGCTAATAACTACAACGTATTAGCTCATACGAGAAACAATGCAAAGCGGTAATTAAGCACGGCCCGCGCAGATCCACATTGAACAACCGTGACTGTTACTGGGCTGAACAGTTTCTCTGAATGCAATGCCAAGAGAAGCGGTATAGCGTGCCGGAAATAATCGAAAACTTTTCTTGCTTAATCCCACGCGCACTGCGAATGTTATAGAAGAAGGGCACACAGAGAAAGGCGTACGTGAAATGTTGACTGATTAATTATTGTTTGTCAGGCAATCAGCTCCATACAAGATAAATATTTTGAAAACTGTCTTGCGTTGCAGCTTGGAAACAACGAATCTGGTACTCTTCTACCTTATTCACTCTTTCACTGAAACAGTGATCTTAGTTAATGGTACACTAACAGCGAAGTTATGTGTAAAACGCACGTCAATGGGAAAATTTTCCTCCGCGCACGTGTGTGCCACAACTTGACAAACTCCGCAGCGCACTATTGACCCATCAAAAACGCAGTGTTCGCGGGTAGTAACACATGTGCCAAAGAAAGTGGGTACGACTTACTAATCACTAGTGGTCCAGCACACGATGCGGCCGAATGGCTTAGCCTTTCGCATAGTATTGAAGTTAGGGCTAGTGGTTGAGGCAGCACGTTTGGGTT
Organism: Rhipicephalus microplus; assembly: GCF_013339725.1. Classification (NCBI taxonomy): domain Eukaryota; kingdom Metazoa; phylum Arthropoda; class Arachnida; order Ixodida; family Ixodidae; genus Rhipicephalus; species Rhipicephalus microplus. The sequence goes on from NC_051167.1 coordinate 77,777,415, forward strand.
GAGCGCGAGAACGAGGAAGGCGGAAGAATACAGCGCTCGTCCGTGTCCATTCTCTACTCTTCCATCCTCATCGTTCTCATGCTGTACACAAACATGTTCGCCTTACGGTTCCAACGTGGGAGTGAACCGCCGAAGGTTGACGCATGCTCTGAAGGACCCCGATAAAGATTGCCACACCGTACTGGAGTGCCGCGAAACGATAAACGAGAAAGTAATACGCATGCAACTCAAATGGCTTCTCAATGTGATGCACAAAACGCCAGACAGGCGCATGTGCACGGACAAAAAACGCGACGCGTGTTACCACAAAAAGCACATGCTTCTCAAACGCAAAGCATTACAGAAACCCCACGAAACTTTTTTTTTTCAGTACGGTCAGACAACGCCTCCGATCGGAAGTCAAGGCTCTTGAAAAGAAGAGAGCCCAACATTAGAGCCGCTGTAGGTAACGTCTAATTTTTTACAATTATTTCTCAAAGGCAGCTAGGAATCGTTCTCGCTTCATTTTACAAATGATCATTTGATTTGATTGATATGTGGGGTTTAACGTTCCCAAACCACCATGTGATTATGAGAGATGCCGTAGTGTAGGGATCCGGAAATTTTGACCACTTGGGGTTCTTTATCGTGCACCCAAATCTGAGCACACGGGAGTACAACATTTTACAAATGGTGAATTAGACCCAAATAGCCACGCCATATACTCAATGTTAATATAGTCATTGGCTTATTTCAGCATCGTGAGCTACATAGTTACCGTGGCCGCCACAAGATGCCACCACGTGCCGACGCGCTCGCAAACACACTGGAAATAGGTCGCCCATTCGAAGTGTTCAAGATCATGAAGCGTGCGTGACGTAGATACTTCTTCTTGTGCTATTTTTGTGGAAAGTGTGGGAGGGCAAGCGGATGAGCAACCTCAGCTGTAATAAGAACAGAATTAGAACTACAGTGTCGCCTTGCGCTTGCATTTATTCATGCCATCAATTAGTGTGCTACTGAGCTAGAAAACAGTCTGCCGTAGTGGTGTAACGGTTACTACTCGAGGCGGCTAAACCGGAAGACGCGGGTTTCGTTACGGCCGAAGGGGTAGCAATGTTGGAAAGCCGCCTACTGCGCGTTTTCAGGGCTGGTTAAAGAGCACGATGTGGTCACTTTTGTTCTGAGTGCTGCACTACGGCGCCCTGATAATTATATCATTGTTTCGGGACGTTATTCCTAACATTATCAGTTAAAGAGCAAACTACCTTTATTGCGAAGGGATGTGGCCGGTCACGAGGTAGATTGGTGCTGATTTTTTTCTTTATTCCTCACTTTGCAGGTTGCTCCAAAATATAAAAAAAACCTGCTTCTCGGGTATCTGGGCTTCAGCCGAAAACAGTACTTTATATCTACACCGTTAGCACGTTACGAGAACGCACCCAAATCGAATGCACATACTCTATTATACCGCAACCACGCCATTCAAGTCGTTCAAGCCTATCGGCACATTACTGACCGACAAATAATAGGAGTTGGACTTGGTAGGGACCGTCCAGCAAACTCGCGGGTGTCCTACAGCGACGTCCTGATGTTATCTTCATCAGCTTCGTTTCTTCGTTGTCATGTAGCACACCCCACGGTAGACGCGATGGTACACGATTGTTGTGCGTGTTGTTTTTGTTTCGTTTTCCTTTGTAGTCGCGTCCTTCGGCTCGGGGATCGATTACGCGAGGGAGTCTGCATCAACCACGCCCACGTATTTTGCGCGACCGTATCAGAGTTTTAAGCCTCACTCCCTTCCTTTCATCGACGCTGTCCACTCCTCGTAAACCTTGCTGTGCCAGATGAGGCATCGCGTTTGTAGCGGCATACCCGGTAAGAAAAACAGTACGTCAATACAGGACGAACCTGCTTTTCGAACGAGCGTTTTAATGATTGGCGACCCGTCCAACGGTCCTTGTGGTGTCATTGTTGGGAACGCGCCGCGACGTAGGCGCGCCGAGAAAACCGCGTATGTTTCCCTCGGCTAATCGATGTTTCTGGTTGCAGAGTCACGCTGCCCTGTCTTGTCTACTCTACTGCCCTGCTGGTGGTACTGGTTGTTCTAGCAGTGAGTCGCTATCGACACTCCCCGCGCGCGTTTTTAAAGCGTTTTATTAAGCGATTTTCTGCTTTGCTTTTGCTTATACCTAAGTTCCTTCGTGCCAGACAATGCGTTTTGTTCTGGCCATGATCGGTGCACCTCTATCAGTATACTCGATGATCTAGGAACGAAACGAAAACAAAAGTGGGATTGACAACATCGATCATCATCAGTGCTTTCGAAATGACCGGAAGCAGTTGCCGCCCACTGATAGGCGTATAGCTGCATGGCCAGCGCAGCAAGCGATTACCATCGCATATATTGCAATGCGAGACATAAACCATGTCAATTTATAAGCAGCTACTACCCCTCCTCATTTTTTGCTTTTTACGGAAAAGCATTTGCACTCGCCGCTCTAATTGGTCGTGGATTAAGGCGAGCCTACGCCGTGACACATTGTTCATGCAACCAGAGTAGCGAACTGAGCTATACGAATACGTTCTACCGACGATCCAAAAAACAAAAAAACAGTGGGCAAGCAGTACACTGGGCCTATAGATACTTCATTGAAATATTTATTTCATGTTGGCGGACGGAAACTGATCTGTTTGACACCACCTCAAATCGATATCAGCAATCACACACATTTGGAAAATTTTGACGTCGACTGAAATTAATTTCTGACCCACATTTTTTTATGGACGCATGATAATTCTATCGTTGCGTGTTGTACGCGCTGGTGAACGCTGGAACGAACATGAAATACACCGTAGCTATTCAGCCCCAAAACAGCGTTCCGGGAAAGACGTTATCATACTGAACGTTTACGTTACGAGGGACAATCACGCAAAAGAAAAAGAAAGCCAAGAAGAATAGAAAAGGAAGAGAGAGAAAGAAAGGCTTAAAAAGAAGAAGAAAGAAAGAAAGAAAGAAAAAAGAACGGAAAGAAAGAAAGAAAGAAAGAAAGAAAGAAAGAAAGAAAGAAAGAAAGAAAGAAAGAGATCGAGTTACGTTAGGCACCCCTATGCCAAGCTTAACTTGCTCGTATTTTTCCGATGAGGGTAGATTTCCTAAATTTCTGTTCTGTTTGTTTGGTGGCCATTCGTTTTACAGACGTACGCAGCACTGCCGATGTTTCTGATGTCCATGTCACGTGCCCCTGCATGCTTTTCAAAGCTCCGCATTGATTCACCCTGTAGTACATGGGCGCCCAGAGTGATAACTGTGGTGGTTCTTGAAAGGGTACTGCTTGAATGTTTTTTCGCCAATGTGGCTTTCATATATTTGAGTAGAACTAGCGTAATTTTTGTCGACGCAGCCTCATCAATTGTGAGGTGAACGGGAAGGCTTTATGCTCTTCCATAGTAGAGTACGAAGTACTCAAAATTGTTCACACCATTTTCTAAACACAACTCGGCAGCTTTTTGCTCTCCCATAGTAGAGTACATAGTGCTCTGAATCATGAAACATTTGTTCGAAAGAATTTCTATCGCTATAATGTCAGTGTACAGTGCATATAGTAGCCTCAATCGTGAGAGAGGGGTGAAATATTAAAAGTGTTAGTCAATAACTTCGGGCATATTGGCCTGTCACCCCTAGATGTCGGCCGGAATCACTTGGGACACGGCAGTGACAAGGGCTTGACTGATTATGTCTTGCTGGACGCTGGACCAAATTTGCGTCCTCATCACAAACTTTGCAATTGGGACTGGTAAACTTTTGGGTGCTATTTTCTGTAAGGGAACACCGATTATCTTGCGCCCTGACATTTGCAAATATGTGTACAATCACGTACAAATTACCGTATTATTCCAACGTAATCTACGAAATCGAAGTTTGTCTAACTTCAGCGTGTACAAGGCAGTCATGATTACGGCATCACATACTGAGGCGTGTAAGAAGCCTCTGGCAACAGTGGTGACTTCGCAGTTATCCAGTTAAAAAAACCCGGAAAGCTTCCGTGATTAGTAACGTAAAAAAATTAGGAGCTTCACTAGCAGCTGGCTAACAAAAGAATGTCACGAACGTGGTAAGTACGCTCGAAGCTTGCAAATGGGTGCGTTATTTGGCTTTACATACTGTTCTTTAAGAGTGAGGAACCAAGCCACGCACCACATCATCTGGGAAGACTCCCCGACACCTGGCCTGCCAAGAGAAGTACTCTAATGTCAAAGTCTGCGAAGCACTACCAACGCCTCCTTTATTTCTTCCAATGTCAGTGCAAACGCGCACTTCTCAACGGGAGTGTGGCAGTTTGGGCTAGTTGGTATGACATGACGATAGTTATAACGCGAGAAAAGAACGACGACAAAGATACAAGAAGGAGGCATTGGTCCACCTTGGTTCAGTAAGTGGTCGTGATGCGACGCTATATGATGGGTAGCGCTGCTTGCGTCACACGTGCTACCAAGCGCTTTCCCCCGTAGATGCGGTAGACGTGTTCCCACTCCAATACAGTACGTCTGTCAGATTTGTTCCTTCATGCTGCTTCTTTGTAGCTCGAAACAATGCCACCGCCGCATCACGGAGAGGCGCATGCCGAAGCATTGTAGTGACGCTTCCGCATTGGTTGCCCGCATAGCCCCACGAACGGTGACATCTCCAAAACAACGATTCTTTCACAGAGTCGTCGTGACAGCCAACACTGCGATCGCGAGAAATGCAAGATGCCGCCCAGCGGACCTGTACACAACTGAACAAAAATTATATTATTCCCGTCGTGAGGCAGTGCATGAGGTGCTCTTTCGCCCATGGCCGCAATGCACACGCGAAGGCTAGGCGATGGGAGAGAGAAGGAAAGAGGTAGAGGAGAGGGTAGTGAACAGTTGAATCAGGCGCATCTGGCTGGCATTGATAAAATAAAATAGCCGTTGGGCGAATGAAACCCTCCCCTCCCCATTCATTCATTCATTCATTCATTCACTCATTCATTCATTCAATAAATAAATAAATAAACAAATTGTACCGGAGCATAGTGGGGCCAGCTCTGTGCCAGCGTGAAAGAAGACGTTGATGTTCGTGTTTGTCTCGTGCTTGCCGGGTTCCTGCCTGTACCATCTTGTTGCGGCTAACACTTCTCGAATAATAGTCCGTGTTTTTACGTAACCTCGCTCGTTGCAAAATAAATAAATACATCCGTTTTGTTATCATGACATTCACCCTCACCTAAACAAAAGAGAAGTACGAGACTGGCGTCACCTGCAAATGAACGCATTCCCACATTTACACAGGCAACACATGGTGTGTCCTCACATGTATAGCAATGTATACCCATGGTGCGAAGTAACACCGACAGCGGAGTACATGCCGTATCAGGGCGTAAAAAGCGTGTAATGTCATACATCTTTTTTGCTAGACAACACTACCATGAGATGGTCATGGAAGGAATGGCTCGAGGAAGCCGAAAATGGAAGCCAACTGGTGACTCTTGAGGAGAACGGCGAGGCTTTGTGGTCAGTGAGGCGTTGAAAAAAAAAACAGCATCACTCACCACAACCTCAAACAGTCTGACTACCAATAAATATTTCATCTCTCTGCCCAAGCACCAATACTACCTCTAAGACCAAAATTGAAGGCAGCATTCAGAGACCATACCACTTTCAATGTCCGACGCTGCAAGCAACCTTCTAGTGCTTGCACATGAGATCATGCTCTCGCTATGGCGCACACTAAGCAGCCAGACCAAACAGATCAATAATTATCAGCACCTGTGCTATTTGATGCATATCTATATGCCAACCGGTCTCCGACGAAGAAAGGCCGCTTGGTTTTATCGCTTACGGCTAACCACGGAATTCCCGACATCCTATTAACTTCGCGCTGGGAAGGCCGACAACGATCTTTGACGTACGTGCCGCTTCGAGAAGACTCGGCCGCACATACTGTGCGACAGTCGAAAACACAACTTGCACAATGTTCCGAAGTATAGTACCGAGCGGCCGCTCTGTAGCGCACGTTTATAATATGCGCAATGTCTGCTGAAACCATTCTTACATGTCAACGAAATACATCACAAGTGAAGGGGATGAAGGAAATACTGAGGTTTCTGAAAAAAACGGACGCGTGTGTGTGTGCGTGTGTTTGTGTGTGTGTGCGTGTGTGCGTGTGCGTGTGTGTGTGTGTGAGTGTGTGTGTGTGCGTGTGTGCGTGTGTGTGTGTATGGTCTTTCTCTTTCTACTTCATTTTCTTATTCCTTTATTTGTTGAATTATACAACACAAAAGATCATCATACTGCTTGGACCCGTAGCCAAAGGCTAGTCCTGGGTCCAAAAAGAAAATGTATACAGTGATGCAGGCTTACTGTTACCTAAAAAATAAACTAGCACTCAGAAACACAGGGTGTTGTACAGTACTACTACAAGCATTTTTTAGCATGCGATCTTCGTGCCAAGCGACAATAAAATCTATAATCGCAATAGTGTCAAAAGGTGCACCAACGCAAGCAAATCACTAAAGTGTACATAATAACATAAACAAGACAACTCAGAGACATATTAGGTAGTCAACAATACCAGTATGCGTATTCCCAAATGCAATACAAATACAACATTCGTTGCTAGGCCACAACAAGATTCACAACCCAGAACAGCGGCACGCATTTTGAAAATTGCACACACCAAATAACCATCCGGCTCGTATGATGTTTCTGTGACTGCAGCGCGACATTCCAGGAAACAAAAAATTTTACAATCTCTCCCAACGTTATCCTGTTCCCATGTGCACGGCAGAAAACCGGTGGTCATAAACTGCTTCACTACTTGCCTTTACCTCTTTACTATATACTCTCTACTGTATGTTGTACACTTCCCGTAATGGGGACAGGTTGAAGTTTCAGCCCCGGCCGGTGGCAAATTATCTTTCCGTCTACTTTTCTTTCTTCATATTTATATTTTACAATTACTTCCAATAACACATCTTTACTTTCCTTGGCATCATGGTCTGTTAGTTCTCACTAAAACCGTGTCTAAAAGAAAAGCAGTGTTTAAATATACATCTCCTTCGTTAAAAAAATAACGAGGGAACATGCGGGCGGCAAATACCGGTTAATATTTCTGTTCAGACGTCACCAGTACTCGAGGCAGACTCAAACAAACCACCCGCGTTAAAACAGCGATAACCGGCTGGGCCGCTTGTTTCAGCCTATCTTGTCAACAATCCGAACAGAGTCCACCTCGGTGGAGCATTGGTTGTGCTCAGCTGCTCACCCGAAGGTCGTCGGTTCAATCCCCGTCACGGCAGTCGCACTTCGATGGAGGCGGAATGGTTCGTGTAGTGTGGGATGTCAGTGCGCGTTAGAAAACATCAGATGGTCGAAATTTCCGGAGCCCTCTACTACGCGGCGTCTCTCATAATCATATCGCGGTATGGGGCGTAAAACCACAGATATTATTATTATTATTATTATCATTATCATTATTATTATTATTATTATTATTATTATTATTATTATTATTATTATTATTATTATTATTATTATTATTATTATTATTATTATTATTATTATTATTATTATTATTATATACAGAGTTCCAGGACGGTGATTGGGAATGCACCAGCTCTTAATGATGATAATTTTCAATCTACAAAAAACGGCCAACCTAGACCGAAACTGCCCTGCCAGAAAAATGTATGAATGAAGCACAGCCAATCCAATTCTGCTCAAGAGCGTCCGCTTTCGAGAGCCACTCAGATGTCAACGCTGGGTCAAACGGCTCAAATTTCCGGCCTTGTACGTCCAGGATCACTTGGAAAGAGAATGGCCGGAAACCAAAAGAAACACTTGTGAGAGATATCGAAATGGTTGTGAAAGGGGGCGGGGGGGGGGGGGGGGGTCGTGCATGGGCACGAGACACTGTAGCAGGACTGAGAGGGCTACGTTTTGCGAGAATGTGCCAATGTTGCAAAACAAAAGACAAAAATAAAACGTGCGCATTGTAGAGATAGAAAAAGGAGAGACAAGTGGATTGTGGGGTCAAAAATAGAAACAAGAGAAAGAGGCAGAGGAGCAGTGACCGAACGAATTGAGTCCTTAATTAATTGGATTCGTTAGAACCGCTCGGTCCTTTCCGGATCACGAGACCGTCGCGCCAAAGTGGCAGGCCGACGAGTCGAGATTGAAAAAGACCGCGTGCTCTTTTCTGGTTGCGCTGAGCGCCACGCGTAGCTTTGGTAGGAGGCGAGTGGGAGGAATCACAGGGCCCGCTTTTCACCCCGCACCCTGGAGACTGAGAGTAATGAAAAGAACAAGCAAAAAGAGTAAAAAGTGACTTAGAAAGGAGTAAAAAACAAACATGGAGAAGAAGAAAACTGGAGAAACAAAGCGAAAGCGAGTTAGGGATGGAGAAAAAAAACGAGAAAAAAAAAGAGGAACATTGCGGGCGCTCTTAGGGCAGTTAGCCGTCGCAGCTTGTAAACGCCGTAATAATCAAGCGGCGTGCAGGGGAAGAGTACGAAAAGATTGGCCAGTGACAGAACACAAAAAGTGTATGAAAGAATGGACGCTAAAAAAGAAAGGGAGCGCTGGGCAGCGACAGGGCACCGTGGAATGCTTAGCTGAAAACCACACGGGACAATTTCGAGTAGTACAGAATGTGGGGGAAAAGAAAGAAATAAAGAGTATATGGAGACGAAGGCAAGGAGGAAGGGGAGGAGTGGAACGGACCGTGTGTGGTCACCGAGCGCTCCTTTCTGCTTTTTTTTTTCTTCTTCATTTAATCTCTCGCACTCATTGCCGTCTCTCCGCAAAAGAAACGGGTACTACCACGCGAGGCTGGCTGTGCTGCGTAATGGGATCGTCGTGGGCTGACAGGACCTTGTAACCTCTCGCAAACTCCCAACCCCCCTACCCACTGATTCCTTTCCTCCTCGCGCACCACCATTTCTTGAGGCGAGCCTTGAAAAACCTTCCTCGCCATTCCTTCTATTTCTCCCTCTTTCTAGGTCCTGTACAGCTTTGAGTGAGTGAGAAAGAGACAAACGTTCCAGCTCTTCTATTCTTCACTCTCTCTTACTGTACCCTCTACAACGTTAAGTGAGCGAGGGGGAGGGAAGGAGTGGTGATCGCCCCCTCAACGAAGGGCGACGACGTCACTTTGTCGTAACGCCGACCGAAACAAAATCGCGCCGGTCCTTAACTCGATTTTAGCGACGTTCAGCAGCGGTGCCTCTCCTTACTCCACCCGCCCAGCCACCGCCACTGAACGCTTCGCCCCTGTCGCTCGTTCGTCGTTTTGCTGTCGTCGTACGAGCATCGCTTTAATCTCCGGCTCGTGGCCCCGGCGTTTTCATTACTGTACGTCGTTGGCTTAGCTGCTCTTCTTGCCCGCGTACTGCCGAAGCGCGCCAGTATGTCCCGTTGTGTTCTTCGTATTGGACACTCCGGTCCTTCCCCGTTTTGGGGCGCCTGTTGTCCCGTTCGGATTTCCGTGTCTTTTCCTCGTACGGCGATAGTTCTTCAGGGTGCTGGTATTCACGTCGCTTTGAAAGCTTCAAGCTCTCCCTATGATTAGTAGGAAAAAACTTGCTGGTACACAAAGCAATATCTGCTTGGCATTTGTGGTGCATGTGCGGCTCAGTATCTTTGGCCCTTGTTAGTATACAGGCCACGAACGCACAACCCTTGTCAAAAGTTCTTAGGAACAAGTGGTTCGTGACAGATTATACGACACCTTATGAAATAATAACTGCCAAGCCTATATGAGAATATTTTTTCCTGCTTGTATTTCCCTTCATCTGATATATATTTAGTCTCCAACACTAGGGTTGCTGAGTGACCGCAATGTCGATAGTCACCGCGTACACCAATTGAATCCATTGAGGAAGTTTCAGGTTCTGTCGGACCTCTCCCACCGGCAACCAACATTACAGTTTCGCCTGTGATTAGGAGTAGCTTTAATGAAGGCGTACTCCTTTTGCACGAGGAATGGCAGATACCTCAAAATGCGACCTCTAAATTGACTTCCAAATAGACAACATCTACTGTGCTCCTGTGATCGTTTTGCGAGCGAACGCAACATGCTAAGCGAAACACTTAACAAACTAGATGATACACCTTTTTCCGAAAAGAAGATCCTGAGATCTTGACTCTACGCGTCACAAGCCAGCAAAGCAAGGCGGATAATTCTATGTGTTTTTGTTTTAATCGACTGGATTAAGCGGCTGCTTGTAAGCGTGCAATGTACAGACCCACTACACCCTGAAGGTGCTCTCTTACATCTCCTTTCTTTTTGTTTTCCACCTTTATTCCTTCCTCTCAGTGACGGGTAATAAACCGCACGCGTGTCTGATTGACCTCCCAGCCTTTAGTTTCTTCCCTTCTTCCTCCTTTTTATTTACTTGCTCTTTCTACGGTTGTTCCCTAATACACAATGCAAGTAGCCAGACGGACGCTTTATTGGTGAAGCACCTGCCCTATGCCATTATTTTTCCCCTTTCATCAGTCCTTCATGTTAAACATCAAGCCAGCGCTCTCGGTTCGTGAAAGCTTAGACAAGGTCGGTGTCATGATACGAGTTGGGAACAGCATCAACAATTTCTAGGATTTTACGTGCCCGAACCAAGACGTCATTATGAGGCACGCCACATTGAAGAGCTCAAACAATTACGACCAGCCGTGGTTCTCTAACGTGCACCTGGTAGACAGGTCTCGAGCACATCCGCCTTTATTGAGATGTGGACTGCCGGCACCAAGCTCGCGAACTTCGTTCGGGTCGTCAGCCCAACACCGTAACCACCGTACCCTTGCGGCGTCACGGTAAGCGCGCTTGTCCGAAGAAGAGCCGCCCCCCAGGGACAACTCCTCTACCTTCTGTGTTGCTGCGGGCGTTTGCACGGAACAGGAGAATCACATCACTGGGATAGCGTCTCGTTCACCAGTTGACGTGCTGGCTGATTCACGGTGAGCGAACAGCAACAATGGGCTCATGCACGGGTGCGTGTTGCCTGTTACTGATGAATCGGCTGATGTCGCCACCACGTATGCCGGTGCCAGAAGAGAAGATGCGAGTGCTGTGAGATTGCGAAAGCTGCCTTTTCCGCAACCCAGCTGCGTATATTCGTGAGGGTGGAAAGAGAAGAGGTGTAGAAGGCGGCGAGCGTATGATGAAGTCTTGACAAAGCGCCCCCTGAGTTGGCGAATTCCGGTCGTGAAATGTGTAGATGGTCGGCAACGTTTTTACGCTAGCCGCTATGGGTTCATCGTGCATTGAACACACGGAAAACATCAAACTTTATTTTTTCCTGTTGTTACACTGCAGTCAACCCGTGCACACTGCAGTCAGCCCGTGCCTTCGTGTATAGTAATCCGAATACTTTTTGAATTAGCTGGAGGTACCAGGCCGGCCGATACATATGGCAAGTGTCGTATCTTCCATTTTTTTCGTAGCAACATCATACTTCAGTCGCAGTTCCTACCATCGAATTGGATCACAAGTGCATTCCGTGTTTCCCCCTTTGAACACCACATTTCGCAACAAACGTGACCCATGGAAAATTCACCTCGGGTGGGACGCTATGCGGACGAGCGAACGTGACTCTGGGGCACCAATAGAGATTATCTACAGACTTGGGCAGCGTTACAATCTTTACACCATTACGAACATGTGACCAGCTATACATTTGTTTACGTAGCATGAGGCCAGTAAATGAACAATTTAGTTTTCGCAACGAACACTGAGTGCACTGGAATACAAAGATGTTAAGAAAGCCCAAGGAATCCCTTTCCGGCACTCAGGATGGCCAATACAAATCAACTGACGCAGAGAAAAGAAACAAGAATGTGAGACGCACCGTAACATGGACCACGACTGCCATCGTGAAATTTCTGCTTCCTATTACGCCCCTTTCGTCTTCAGTTAGAAGAATGGACGTCAGGATCTCTGCTACCACCCCCTAGGCACGAAGACTCCCGGGCGCACTTGGAGTTGAGGTTTGGACCCCGATCTTACAGCAGGAAACGTACAAAGGAGGAAAACGAAAACGACGGATAGCGTGGACGCAAGGAGACACGTGTGCTTTTGCGTGGATCGCGCGCGCCCGTGAGAAGTGAACGAGATGGGGAAACACTAAAAGAAGATATTTAGTGGGGAAACAAGACTGTGGAAGACGGGAGCTGATCTGATAAATAAACATACAAAAACCAATCGAGTCACGAAGAGGAGGATGTGAGAACGGTGCCGTGCACTGTAGTCGCTAGGAAAAAAGAGTGAGGGGGTCTGGGTCTAAGGTTCGAGCTCTTCGCCCGCACAGAAATGAGAATCAAGCCAGCGCGCCTCTTGTGCTGTTGGGCCTTGACGAGGGGGTGGGCACACCCTTTTCATCTTTTTTCTTTTTCTTGGCCCCTGCCGCAACAACACCCTCCTTTTCTGGGTCCAAACCTGACAGTGATTAATGGCTCTTCCGTGACGTCACACTGACTCGTTCAAAGGGGCGCAGGGGTGGAAGTAAAGAGAAAGTGAGGGGGGGGGGAAGTATAGCGGAAACGAGCGAGCATCCGATCTTGGCAGGACCATGGCTTTCATTAGGAAGTCGGAGCGAGGTTCCACCACCAACAGGATCGCTAGAAAGAAGGCAATGTGGGAACTAGGCGGAAGTGGGAGGGTTGGCGCTAGATGGAATAGCGAGGACATGTCCCTGCCTGAGCTGCCCTTGGGTTGGACGCCAGGACCGAAGGCCTGCGAGGCACGATCGGTTTCTCTCGCCGTCTCCACCCCCCACGTTCGCCCGTTCCCACTTTTTTGATCAAACTTAAAGCGCGTGTCCCTCGGTAGAAGCGACGCCGATATAAAATGAGCCAACCCACTGCGTCGATGTTGGCGACGACGATGAAGCGGGCCCTTTTATGTGTTTGTGAGCGTGCTCAGTGGAGTTGCCGGAGCTCCCGCGGCTTATAACGACGGAGATGAGGGTTTGTGTTGTTCGTGTATTTCTCCGCAGGCGGAAGGGTGGACGGTCGTGTTTTTCAGAAGGTTCCTCTCCCCGCCCAGCTCGTCAGTGGCATTGGCTTGTCCGATGGCTTCGCGATCGGCTTTGTCTGGGGCTCCGAGCTGACTGTTCGGCCCGGCACTCGCTCGGAGGATCAGATCCCGCGCAGCCCTCACATCTTCAAGCGTGGCTTTCTTTTTTCGTGTATACGCGTATAAGTTTTATTCTTTTCGTTTTCAGTCCTCTTTATGTGAGGTAGAACCTCTTTCGCGTTTAGCTGTTGACTTCCCGCGGTCTTTGCGGTCTTGTCAGCGAACAAGTTTTTCTCGCCCTGATCTCGTTATCAATATTTCGCTTTCGTTTCTTCTTATTATTTTTGTCGTCTTCGTCGAGACGCTGATCGCGGCTTGTGTGTCATCACCAGGCCCTGGCTTGTCAAACTCTAACGCCGCAACACCGGGTCCTAGCTCCCAGACCAGGCTGTAAGACTAGGTATCTTTGGATGTGTGTACTTTATCGAATTACGATCAACATTGGACACTGTCGGCACTTTTTTATTTATCGCCACTGGTATTATCTCGACGTAACTTTTCAGGCCGAAGTTATAACCACACCTCCTCTAGTTCTCTATGTGTAACGCAGTTTCTAAAAAATATATTTAGTGGGAAACACGAGATCTTTTAAGGACATCAATCATTTCACTTGAATAGCTGGCGTACTCTCGGTGGTCGTAAATTTGTACTTGCTGTAAATAATTGGTGCGACGCTCGCTCTTGAAAAAACAAACTTCCAAGAAAATTGTCCCCTTCGTCACACTTCTGCTGTTCTTATAGATAGGTATGTTTAGGTTGTTGCGTATCTGCAACATCTTATCACAGACTATGCTAATCGAGCCAAGCTAAGATTTCCTAGCATTCGTATTGTATGTGTCGTAATATGCTCACAATTTTCGGCCACCTTTATAGTAACAATAGCTTGTCTTACCGACCTAAAACGCTAAGCCCTTAATAAACGTCTGAAGTAAAGTGCTCTACCTAAGCCATGTGTTTCTGTTGAACTGAAACAGAGGGCGCTAGATGCCGTACAATACTTAGCCGTGCCACACTAAGGTTCGCTCACTGCTCCAAGAAAGTAGTCTGAAAATATATAGTTTCCCTGTATACTCTCGTTTCTTAATGCAGTGAACGACAGCATCGACGATGACTACGCCCCAATAATAGCAGTATGTGGCTCAATACGCAGCGTACAGCAGCAATCTATGGTTTAGTTTCTATAGAGAAAATAAAAGCTTTCCTACCACGGCATGAAAGCAAGAAACGATGGTCGCCTGATCTAGTTGTCGAAAAACAAGGGCCGAGAAATAAGTTTTGCACATTGTGCGCTACAAACTCGGATGATCATGAAACACGGAGTATGATGGGGAAGATTGAAAAAAATATATATATAGTGACCAAGGGTCACGAAGGAAAGGTTGTTTAAGCTCCACCTACGTGGAATCTAGGGAGTGGCGAAGCACGCAGCGTGCTCCTATGTTTCCCACATCAAATCTTCCCTCCGTACCGCCTCATATCACTCCCGCGATTCACTAACACACCATCACTTAGCAGATATGTTTCAAGAAGTGTCCTTTCAACTAAGTTTGAAACTTAGTGAAATAGATGTCATCACGATTTAAACTGGCTACGTTACTCTACATCCACTAACATATTCTACTTCAGCTACTTCCACCGTGTCCTTGAAGACTGGAATTCATTACACAGCCCTGGAATAGCGGGTAAAGGTGGTGAAGTTGGTTTGGGTTTATAGTTACGGTAATTAGGGACTAGGTAACGTAAACATATGCAATGACCACCACAGGTATGCGCATGCCCACATGGCTATCTCCGGTTTTTGTGCACGGAAGAGTGCTTACCCAGTGTTACTTCTTCTATAATCAGAAGTTGTGTGGGTTTCGCGTACAGAAACCATGATACCATTATGAGGCACGTCGCAGTGGAGGGCTTCGGATAATTTCCGCTACCTGGGGGTTCACTATACCATGTGCCGAAACCTAAGCAGACGGGCCTCCAGCACGTTGCCTTCATAGGAAAAAAAAAAATGAACGCCACGGACGGCATTTATACCCACGACCTTCGAACCAGCATTCAAGCCACATAACCACTGTAACACCGCCGTGGTCCGTTTTGCCATATATTTAGCGACGTTCCTCGCTGAGGCTGTGCCAGTCGACGCGGCGACACGCCACTTCTTCATGCCGCTCGCACGGCATGAACGTGTCCACGACCAAAGAGGGTCGGCGTAGTACATGGCAGGAACAGCAGTGTACCTGTCCGACCGCATCTGCACTCGCCGTTAATTGCGACCCTTCCCAGTCCGATCGTGACGGCGTCACGCAACGAGTACCCGACGCGTGAATCCGTTTCGTCCGGACACCCAAAGCACGCTTTTCTTTTCGTTCTCGCGCTTTCTGTGCCACTAGCTTTCTTTTGCGTTGCTTGTCTTTGTTAGTTGTTACCTGGCACTTGTGCGAAGCGTGCGGAATGCGGTTATCACCTTGGTAACAGTTTTTGCGCTTGTAGCACGTCGAGTGGCGTGGCTGTTGCCCGCGTGACCATGGTTGCCAACGGCTCGCCCTGTTGATCTCGTCCAGATTTTGCTGGCACGTACAGCTGGACATTGTGTTTTTTTTTTTTTTGGTAATTGTAAGATTTCTTTTTTTGTGCGTGTCCGGAAGCCGTTTTACATCTTTTGACAGATTTGGTGGCAGGAACACGTGTAAGGTTAATTTTATTCGGAAATTAGTGTGGTAGATTAAATCAGTGGGCAGCGCGAATGAAACGTCTGCTATTCCTCCTCTTTATTCGTATAGTATGAATTAATTTTATTAGCACGTGAGCCCTTTTGAGTCTTCTTAATGTATCGCGTTGTTTATACTCAAGCCTTTTTGACGCATGGGATCACCACTAGTAACGTTAATGCATTTGTGAGAAGTGGGAGCGCTAGCGGTATCTTTCGATTCTCCCCATTTTTTCATCCACCCGTATACCCTCACTATGTGAACGAAATGAGCCATATATTACGCCCACTGACTCCACAGATGTTGAAAGGCGTTGTCAGGATCATCACCACCGTCAACCTATTCTGTAGCGACTGTAGGATGAAGCTCTCAAAAAGTATATTTTATTAGCAAGCAAATATATGAAAGAAAGACAAACAGGCAAGCAACGGCATTGGCCCAATAGACAGCAATATAAAAAAAAGAAACTGGAACACAAACTGAGTTATTTTTAACACGCGTGTCGCAGCATTGCAATTTACGAACACAATCTAAAAGCAATGAAAATGCGTTTGATGCGACTGTTAATGCTGAATTTTCTTAGCCAACTCGCGGATATGTTCGTCAAAGATTTTCATCAACAGACGTGAAAATTCGTGTATGTGTTCGTCTTTCAGTCGGGAGTGCAAATTTCATTAACAAAATTTGTTCTCTAGAAAGTATCTTTGTAGATTCACTTAAAAAACAGCGCCAATAACGAGGCACAAGAAAAGGAGGAGACAGACAGCGGCACTGACTTACAACAAGATTTATTTCCTGAAACCGCGCAATATATACTTGAGCAGTATCTGACAAAAAAAGAGAATAATACAAAACAAAGAAAACAGAATTCACCTAACAACCGAGTATTTTTCCCCTTTTCTGTGGCATTGGTCATGCCGCAGAAACACGGGCTACCAGAGGCAAAAAAGCTCCTCAAAGAGGAACGCAAAGATCTCTCGTCTCATTCGGCTCAGTATCGGTCACAGAGCACGCCGGCGGCAATTCGCAGCTACAGCCTCGATAACTTAACAAATGCTGTGTGTGGTTATAGCGGGACGGCTCAGTGCTCTCCCATAGTTGAGTACGAAGTACTCAAAATCGTTATACATTTTTTTCTAAACACAGCCTCACATCGGTTTCGCCAAAGGCAGAACAGCACTGCAACTATTAAAAGAGCCGAAAAGTGCCTGTACGGAAATCGGCCGTTGGACATGAATGTTCGCACACCCTGTCCCCGAAAACCACCAAGAACCGCTCGCCCAAAAAGGCGGGATACCACACATTCAATCGCCGCATGTTTATTGGTCTCCACTATGACGCAGTTGGGGCAAAGGGAAGTGCGAGCCACCTGTCATCGCTGCAACTGATCTCGAATGGAAAGCAAGCCGCAGCCCAGCCGCCAGACAAAGTCCCGGAGATGCCCTGGCAACACTGCTGCAGTGATTGGTTTCCAAGGGTGATTCATTATAGATTGACGATGCTGGGGTGCCAAGGGCCGTAGAACGGCTGCCATAATGTCCACCACTTTAAATTCAGCCACCTCTATTTCTGTGCACGTAGCTTCCAAACGTCGGCGAAATGCCAGAAGGGCTCAATACAAATGATAATTCAGTTGATTTGAGACCTTGGTTAATTTGGCTAGCCGGCAAGAAGACACGTAGTGATGGCCTCAGATGGTAGCGAGCCAGTGTCTGAGCGGGCGTGCCATCATTGCTTAGTATTCGCAATAGAGTGCGGAGGCACAATGTAGAAGCCGTGACGAAAACGTCGGGGAATGCAAAACCGCTTGATCTAGTGGTTGAGATAACGCTGGACGACATAGCAATTCTGTGCCACCAGACCAAAAAAATGAACCAATGCGGCTTTGCACTTTCCTGCAGACGTGGAGCGGTGGCATAACAGAATGGCAAAGGTACCAAAATTTTGTGAGGTACACCGTTTGAGATAAGTATTGGCATTCGAAGAGGCAGAATTCGAAGTACCTGGTTGCTTTTGTATCACATCGAAGAGTTTATACAATGGTAGACCAAATCGGTCTTTCCTGACCTGGATGCTTTTGTATCACTTTGAAAAGTTTGTACAGCGGATGACCAAATCGGTCTGTCGATTTGGTCCTGTACACCAAATGCAGTAAATGTAACTTCCAGTATTTCAATGTTAGGAGACCACTGTAAAGGCCACCTGATGCTCATACGACCGCTGGGGTTGGTAATAAAAAATACTGGCATTTAAAAAAGTTTAACCTTGCACCGAAGATAATGCCAAAATTGTGGAAAATATCAAGAGCATGCTGCAGCTACTTTTCATTATGTACATATAGAGTAATATCATCTGCATATGCAGTGACCTTTACTTGAGTGTTACCAGGTAGGAGTATGCCTCGAATCTGCGGGTGACGTTCAACGGCCCTTAAGAAGGCTTCTGAAGCAAGGATGAAGAGCACTGGGGAAAGCGGACACTCTTGACGGACCCCACGCGTTACTTTTATAGGGCGAGTCCCACGGGAATCCACGTAAAGGGTACTTTCTGAATTAGTGTACATCGCATGAGAGAGGTAGTTTAACTTCTCCGGGAATCCGAATGCATGTAAAACATTTATTAAGCAGCCATGTTCTATAATATCAAAAGTTTTCTTCTGATCTAAAAAAACCAACAGCCCTTGAGCACATCGGCTAGTGGTGTACTAAATGATGTCACGCGTTAGCCACGTATGCGTGTGTATTTCTCGCCCGGAACAGAACAGACTTAGTCGGGAGCAATTAATGTTGCAAGAGATGGACTGATTCAGCGCACCAAGATGTTGGCCAAGAGCTTGTGATCAACATTGAGCAGGGTGATAGGTCGCCAATCTTCTGGTCGCGTGGACATTGTGTCTTTCTTGGGAACAAGTGTTATACGGCCTCTGTGGAAACAAGTTGGGTAGGTAATATCTCGGAAACTCTTGGGCATGACGAGGGACATAATTGAACCAATGATAGGCATTAACCGTATATAAAACTCTGCAGGAAGTCCGTCGGGCCCTGGGGCCGAATTCTTTTTCAATGCGTCTAATGCGCCCTTTATTTCGTCATTGGGTGGCGGTAACAGCAGAACGTCATGTGACATGTTGGAATCATGTGGTAAATGTTTTAGATGTGGATGCGAAGAAACGTATCCTGAGTAACTGACACTAGCAACAGATTGAGCCATTGACTGAAAGTGTTGACCGAATGCCTGAAAGTCGCGCGTACCCGAAGCAGCTGGGGCGGGAGAGTTCAGCGAGTGGGCGGGCGAGCCGGGTGGACGAAGCAGAGCTCTGCGTGCATACCTTAGCACCTCCGGGTGCGCACACGGTGCACGTCTACAGCGCCAAGCTGCAGCCGAGAGCGAAGAAGCGCGCACAGTACGTTGGTACCATTCGACGAGCTCCTCTTGCCATGCCCGCATAACGGGGAAGAGCTGGGATCACGGTGGGCAATGCGTATTTTCTGGATTAACAATGATGAATCTTTGGACATACGAGCTCGAAGTCCCCTGTCCAACGCACATAATGATGACGCCGCTGTTCTTTGAGGCGGTCCCAATCAGTTATATCTGCCCCAATGAGCGATGCGCGTAATGCTCGGGATAATTTTTCTGTAGACTGCGATACCTGGAGGACACGGCAATCGAGACGCCATGGTCTGTGAATCTTTGGCGTCCCCGCTGGCAGGCGGAGAAAGAGCATAACCGGGCGGTGGTCGCTAACGCACACTGGTGTCGTTGGCAATGACATTATTCCAGTGTCGTGAACTGAACGTAGGTAATGAGACCGGGGGATGCGTAGACGCGTTCAATTCTGCAGCTGGACGCTGTCGACGCCAAGTGTAGGCATAATTCCTACCACGTACTCTTTCATGAGTGTTACTTCCTTCCAACTGCTGCACTTGACTTTCGAGTTTTCTGGCATTCGAGTTTGACTGGCCGCAACGCGGACCCCGAACACCTGCGTGTGACTCTAAGGCAAAATTAAAGTTCCCTAGCAGTACCACATGTTGTGAATTTAAAAGGAACGCAACAAGAGATTAGAAGAACGCATCAGAGTTCACGGACGCCACTGGGGCGTACACGCCAAAATATCTTATACGTAACGAAAAAAGGTGCAGTTGAACGGGGCAGTTGAACGCGGCAGTTAAACGCAGTTGAACGTCATGTTTCCTCCGAAGGCATTGAAGGAAACATGACGATCACGCAAAAGACTTCGGTTTCAATTAATGACTCCAACGCCAGTGGAACGCGTGCTGGCGCACAAAAAGAAACAATCAATATAAAATGCGCGCTTGAAAGCTAGTACATCAGAAAGCATTAGAAAATTGTTTTTTGCACGAACAGCAAATCACAGTGCACTGAACGCGCGAGAGCTAATACCTCAGACTGTGTTTGTGGATTGCGGAAATTTTGAACGTTAAAGCAATAACTTTCAGAGTAAGAGCCACGGGGAAAATTAAAACGTAGTATAAGATCACGCAAAGGCACGAGTATCTTTATCAGCGCGGGAGCCAGTACCCCGTGAGCGGCTGAGTTATTTTTTATAGCCAGGCGATCCACTGGAGACTCAGGGCTTCCGGGACCGCGTCGAAGTCCGCAGAGAACTTCTGTCTCTAATGGGGGCGTCTGAGTCGCTAGTATGTATCCGGTGGCATTTTGTGTCCGGGTTCTTCAGCGAGGATGGTACAAAGGCGTCTACAGTCTCCTGGCTTATGCCACTGGGGCTGGTGTATTCGTTAATTTGTAGCGGCACCTCACTCGTTGGGCTGATGGAGTCTTCATAGATGCAGGCATCGTCGTCTTGGAATGTAATCGCATCGATGACATCTCAACTTGTGGTCGACCGTGCAGCCACGCGAGGAGCGTTAGATGTAACATTCGCATCCGAGACGCCTTCCTCACGAGGTGCCTTGTCTGACGAGGGCTTGGTCTGTGCTTCTTCAGAAATGGCCACCGGACGCGCGTAACTTGAGTTTTCAGAACCTGAAGGAATTACCTGAAGGAATAGCGTCTGTTGCAGCGTCGCTATTGGCGCACCTTGGTCGTGGTCGGTTACTGCGGCTCACGTTGATGAACTGTCGTCGCACCTGTTCTTAGACGGCATTCCTGGCTGAAGTGGAGGAAGATCTTTCAATGCCACCTCTAAGTGCGACTGTTACATCGTGCAAGCGACAGTGGCATGTGGGTCGCCACAATGGTGACACGGCCGTGAACAGCCCTTCCCGTCATGATCATAAACTCTACGCCGACCACAAAAAGGAGCGATGCAGTTCAGACGAAAGTGACCACTGTCACCACATCGACGGCACACTTGTATTCATTTATAGTCGCAGTCCACACGGTGACCAGCGACTTTGAGGTAGTTGGGTACAGGTGACGGTGTTCTCATTTCCATGTGGAGGTATCGCGTCCCAGTGGTCACGGTTGG
Source organism: Rhipicephalus microplus (assembly GCF_013339725.1). NCBI lineage: Eukaryota > Metazoa > Arthropoda > Arachnida > Ixodida > Ixodidae > Rhipicephalus > Rhipicephalus microplus. The sequence goes on from NC_051167.1 coordinate 77,798,653, forward strand.
GTGCGATCCCATGAGTCATCTGGGGATATGCAACACCTTCCCGTAGGGAGACAGTGCTTGTGCGAGGACTTTGCTGGCGACGCGGCAAGGCAGGAACAGGACAGTTACCTGTGCTACTTAGGGTCCTAGTGGTACGATGACGACGCGCTCTCCTCGGATGACGAGGCGTGACGCATACACGATTTGAGCCAGGGCGGCTTCGCTGTTCAATGTAACCTGATAATTTCGGCGTCCGAAGTGTTGCACACAGTATACTTCTGCGATTCCTACTATTAAAGACGTCGCGTCAATGATGTCTTCAAGACTTGCCCCCTCAGGGACGATGACATCGAAGGCTAATGCCTTCTTCGGTAGCGTGCTTGCCATTATGGGTGCCCACCAGCCTAACGACGCCCTGAAACCTGTGTTTTGAAAAAATTGGCAGATCCCACGTACAGCCGGAATCGATGATTTGTGAAGCACGAATGAGGAAGGCTGATATGTCATTCTAAAATCATCACAATGCTACGAGGTGGAGGTAAATGATGCAGTACATGACTTACGTGTCATGATTATCATGTTTGGATTTGTCGTTTACCTTCCTCATCTATTCGCGCGACGTGATACCAAATTTAGCATATTTATTTATTTTATTTTATTTATTTATTTAATATACCTCAAAGGCCACCCAACAGGGGGCTTTACATGAGGGTGTGGGCAAACAATATAGGGTTAATAAAACAATGATTCTATGGCATTTTTAAATCTATCCGTGTTGCTATGATGGATGACACTTGGAGGAAGATCGTTCCAGTCCCTGGCTGCTTGAGCGAAGAAGGAGTGATGGTGGGCTGTGGTACATGCAGGAGGTGGGTACACGGCCTTGTGGTGGCTTGTGCGGGCTGAAGTACGATGAGCTGATTGAATGGGACAGTTGTAATGAAACGTATGATACATTTTGTGATACAAGGATAGTCTGGAAACCTTACGGCGTAGGTCAAGGTTGGGTAGATCTGCTATTCTTTTAAGGGTGGTAACACTGGTATGATACGAGTAATCTGAGTAGATGAATCTAACTGCTCGGTTTTGAATTAGTTCGATGGACTTACTTAGGTTAATTTGGAATGGGTCCCAAATGGCGGATGCGTACTCTAGTTTTGGGCGAATTAGTGTTTTGTAGGCTAGTAATTTGACTGATGGAGGGGCAAGATGCAAGTTACGACGAAGGTAACCGAGAGCTCTGTTAGCATTGTTAACTATTTTACTTACGTGAAAAGACCAGTTTAGATTCTGTGAAATGTTAACACCGAGATATTTAATGGAACTTAGGGAAGAAACTATGGAGCCATTAATATTATAGTTAGTGGTGGGTAAGTTTTGGCGTCTGTGAAATGAAATAAGTGCAGTTTTATTAGTATTTAATACCATGAGCCATTTGCGACACCACTCGTCCAGCTTTAGTAGGTCCTGCTGGAGAGTAATTGTATCTGAAACGTTAGTAATAGGTCGGTAGATTACACAGTCGTCGGCAAAGAGGCGGATGTTAGATGAAATGTTATCGGGTAAATCATTGATGTAAATTAAGAAGAGGAGGGGTCCTAGAACTGTACCTTGTGGCACACCGGAGATTACGTTGGAAAGGGAAGAGGGCGTATCGTTAGCTTCAACAAATTGCTGACGGTTAGTGAGGAAGTCCTGAATCCAATTGTAGACAAGTTGGTTAAGGCTTAATTGGGAGAGTTTTAGTAGTAGGCGGTTGTGGGGAACTTTGTCAAAGGCTTTCTCAAAGTCAATAAAAAGGGCGTCAACTGGTATGTTAAGGTCTACACTAGCGCTTAAGTCATGGATGAATAGTGCAAGCTGAGTATCGCATGAGAGTCCCCTTTGGAATCCATGTTGGTTAGGGTGAAAAAATTTAACTGAGGTAAGGAAGTTAGCGATTTGTGAATGAATTATATGTTCCATTATTTTTGAACAGACGCTGGTTAAGGAAATTGGCCGGTAACTAGATGAACCAGGCTTAGGAACCAGAACGATCTTACCCACTTTCCAGTCGTGAGGAACGATGCCGGATGAGAGTGATTGCTGAAAAATATAGGAAAGAATGACACTGGTGATTTCTTTGGTGTTTTTGAGCACCTTAGCATTAGTGCATATGTGGAGCTAGCATATGTGGAGCTAGCGAAACGGCCGCGGACACTGGTAGTTTAATTTGTCTTTGTTTCGTTTCATTTTCTTGTCCTTCAGCTCAGACAACCAATTTCTTGCCTAACTTCTCGCTTGCCAAATGTGTTCTTATCCTGAGAGCGGATTTCTGGGGCCCACTGCTGTAACTGAAATGGTTTCTGTGCTTAGTGGTCTGTTAACTGCACATATAGTACTTGCGTCATGTTCTTACATGACAGGCGTGTCAGAATTACCACGTAGTACGAGTTTATATATTTCGTCATCCATTGACGTCATGTAACACCAAATTTGGTATATGTGCAACTAGGAAAATGGCCGCGAGCGCATCATGAAGGGCCCAATATTCTCCAATGTAGCGTTGACGCACGCGCACGCTGGGCACAGCGACGCTGCGTTAGCAAAACGCGAGCACTCTATAGTCTGGCGCCAGGCGTGACCAGCGTCCGTCGGCGCGGCCCGACGGCAACCGTCACGACATGCGACATGCTGCATTTCGCGCCGATGCGTTACCCAGACAACACTGTGTCTCCCTCTTTTCGTGGTGGAGGGATGCCGGACACGCTGAAACGCGCATGCGTCAAAGCAAAGCAATGCGGCGCGCGCCTGCGAGTATAGCACAGGACCGGCGCCTGGCGTGGCAACGCGTGCGTGACGCGACGAAATGAGCGCCGGCGAGCACGCACACCCCGTCACGTCAAAATGTATGGGCACCTTGACTGTGGTATGTAGTCATGTTCTCACATGACACACATCTCATGATTATCATATTTGCACCAGTCACGTACCTTCGTCATCCATTCATCATCATCATCATCATCATCATAATCATCATCATCCTGACTACGTCCACTGCAGCACAAAGGCCTCTCTCATGTTCCGCCAGTCAACTCGGTCCTGTGCTTGCTGCTATGAATTGTCATCCATTGACGTCTCGTAATACAAAAGTTGACATATGTGACGCTAGCGAAGCGGCCGTGAGTGCATCATGAGCGTGGCATGTAGTCATGTTGTTACATGAGACGCATGTCATGATTTTCATGTTAGGGTCGGTCTCTTGTGTTCGCCATGCAATCATGTCATACCATACCAGGTTTACAAGGTGCCTTGTGAACGAAACCAGCGTAAAAAGTGCAGGACCATGAAATCTGAAACATGACACTCATGACATACATGTCATAGTTTTCATGTTATGACTGATCAAAAATGTTCTTCATACATTTATGCTATGCCATACCAAGTTTGGTATTGATACCGTTATCGAAACGACCAGGAGAGCTAAAAGTCGTAAGTGACTACATAGATAGATAGGTATATACGCTCAAAGTCGCCGAAGTTTGCTAAAAAATGCTTCGTATTTAAACGTGGTTAACAATTTAGAGCACTAAGTGCCCTGAAACATGCATGCAAGCCGAGACTGCTGTAATTATGGCCAAATGTATTACAATTTTCACCGAGAACACTTTTGTTTCACCAACATAAGTCACAAAAGTTTCTATACTACTTGTTTTCGAACTAGTGGACTCGATAGCTTGAGTGTGTTGCTTTAAAAAATATTGCGGAAACCTTGAACGTTAAAGTAATAAATTTTAGAGTAAGAGCCGTGAGGAAAATTGAAACGTAGTATAAGATCGCGCAAATGCAGGGGTACCTTTACCAGCGCGGGAGCCAGTACCCCGTGAGCGGCTGAGTTAATTTTTTTTTATAGCCAGGCACTCCACTGGAGACTCGGGGCTTCCGGGACCGCGTCGAAGTACGCAGGGAACTTCTGTCTCTGATGGGGGCGTCTGAGTCGCTAGTAGATATCCGGTGGCGTTTTGTGTTCGGGTTCTTGAGCGAGGATGGTACAAAGGCGTCTACACTCTCCTGGCTTATGTCACTGGGGCTGGTGCCTTCGTCAATTTGTAGGGGCGCCTCACTCGTTGTGCTCTTGGAATCTTCGCAGATGCAGGCGTCGTCGTCTTGGAATGTAGTCTCATCGATGACATCTGAACTTGTGATCGACAGTGCAGCCACGCGAGGAGCGTCAGATGTAACATTCGCATACGAGACGCCTTCCTCACGAGGTGTTTTGTCTGACGAGGGCTTGGTCTGTCGTTCTTCATAAATGGCCACCGGACGCGGGTAACTTGAGTTTTCAGAACCTGAAGGAATTACCAGGTCTGGAATCGTTGGGGACGCAGTGGGCGTCTGTTGCAGCGTCGCTATTGGCGCACCTTGGTCGTGGTCGGTTACTGCGGCTCACGTTGACGAACCGTCGCACCTGTTTTTAGACGGCATTCCTGGCTGAAGTGGAGGGAAATCTTTCAATGCCACCTCCAAGTACGGCTGTCTCATCGTGCAAGTGACAGTGGCACGTGGGTCGCCGCAGTGGTGACACGGCCTTGAACAGCCCTTCCCGTCGTGACCATCGACTCCACGCCGACCACAAAAAGGAGCGGGGCAGTTCATATTCTCTACTACTTGTTTTTGAACTAGTGGACTAGATGGCCTAAGTGTGTTGTTTTAAAAAAATATTGCGAAAACCAATACAATGCGCATGCACGCACTAAAACTGTATCAAGAGAATTTTAATAAAACACGTTAAATCTGGTTTAGCCTGATGACATTCAATTTTTTCTTGCTCATGAGCAGTTTTTGAACTGCCCTGGACATGAAAAAAACGCAAGACATACATCCGCGATGATCTCCAGCCGCTTGCCGTCGCTTTGCCGAGGCCAGTCGCGGAGAAATTGCCGTATCCTTCCCAACAGACATGGTTCGAGACAGGTGGCGCAACGATGTAAACGCCTATTTGATAATCAACTAAGTTGCTGTAAAAAAATTCTGCAGATCCTACGTACCTTGACAATCGATGTCAGCTTTTTCTAAACGCTCTCGCGTTGAATTCCTAACGCATGTTCTCGCTGTTCCTTGGTAGATATAAACTGTCGATTACCTCTGCCCAATATTAGTATACCTGTGACACATAGCTGCTCGTGGTATGTTCTATACACGCCGAGCTGGAAGTTGGACAACATGCGCAGTGGTATTACTTTATTATTCATGTAATGACCTGTGATCATATTCATCAAATCATCTTACTCTCTCAAACTAATTTTGGTTTACCCCAAGTTAAGGAGGTGATGACGAAAGCACTCAGACGTAAGCAGCTAAAAAGATAGATAGATAGATAGATAGATAGATAGATAGATAGATAGATAGATAGATAGATAGATAGATAGATAGATAGATAGATAGATAGATAGATAGATAGATAGATAGATAGATAGATAGATAGATAGATAGATAGATAGATAGATAGATAGATAGATAGATAGATAGATAGATAGATAGATAGATAGATAGATAGATAGATAGATAGATAGATAGATAGATAGATAGATAGATAGATAGATAGATTCTCTGGGTTCACCTACACTCCGCATTTAGGGGACACCTAAAAGGAACAATGGCGTGATATTCATCGACAAACTGCATGCTCAGGACTCTAATGCCATGTGTTGCATTATCGTAAGATCATTATCAGCGGAGAAAATGAAGGTTGAAATTTTGTTCTTAGATTTTGCGCCAAAACTTTTCACGCGTGACGTAGGTCATTTCAAAATGTATTTTTGGCATTTTCGTCACCTTCTCCCACTGAAAGTTTACGAAAGTTCTTGTGCTTAGCTTATGGCACCCACATATTACAATGTACTTCGTTATTATCGACGGGGAGCTATGTAGAACTTGGTACACGCCTTCAAAATAACTTACGTCACGGCGTTTGGTGCGGGAATCTCACGGTGGCGTTGCCACCCACAATTTCATTCTGCGCGTTTTCTCGCTTACTAAGCTTCCCGTCGCGTAATAATCATGTTTTCGTGATTGTGCAGTTATACTTTACTAATACGCAAAAAAAAATCCTTTTGCTTTTTTGTGTGCCCTGCAACACCAAATGCATAGTTCTTTGTAAAGCACGCGTTGTTGCAATAACACTATACCTGAGGTAGAGCGCACTTCTTCACTACACCTTAGTCCAGACGTTCAGGAGAAAATTGAGAAAGGCAAAGAGAAATTTTTTGTCCGAATTTTTTGGAGAGCTTAAAGAGCCTTCCCAGCAGCTTTCGTATGTGCGCCACTAGCAGCGATCACCAGGAAGTCGGCTGTACCGAAGTAAAATGTCAACAGCAGCGCCGTGTGTGCACTGTATTGTTGCGTCGGCAAGGTACTGCCTGATTTTCTATTCTAGATGGCAATGCTCATTCATCCGAGTCAACTGTTATCGAGTATCTTGTGGTTCGCATTCTTACCCCTCCTTTTTTTCCAGTATCTTTAGTGCAGTTCAGATATTTCGCCAATAACGCGTACATAAATTTAGAAACACAGAAACCCTTCCCAATTGGGGGCAGATATCACTTTTCTTTATGAGCTTTTGTTTCCATTGGAACAACACGCGACCCTTTACTGCCAGTGAAGTTAACGCTCGATTGCTGCGTGTGCTCATCCAGAAGATATTTAATCCTGTTTGTAGCTGTCCCGGAAGAGAAAGTCATCGCGTCGGACAAACCACCGAAGTGAGAGATAATTTTACTCGAAGTTCAGGATAAGCTATCAAGGTTTTCAGCATACAACTGCGAACTTTTTTATGCGATTCCTAAACGAGAAAAGAAGATAAAGGTAAGCCCCAATGTTACAAGCTGCCACTCTAGCGTCGCCAGCGCGAAGTCGGCGACGGGAATGACAGCAGGTTGGTTCGTTCCGTACGCAAGCAGAGACAGTGAAGAGATCAGAGACGTGAGAAAACAAAACAACTTTACTCTAGTGATATTCCAGCACACGGGATCTAACACAACACTTCAATACAACTAACAAAATACATCAACACTTGATACAACTAAAGAAATATAGAACAGAAACAATAAATCAGCTTACGCGAGGGAACTATTACAACCTACACAAACTAACACAGAATAGAACGACGGAGGAGAAAGTTCGAAGATATAAACAGGTGAAAGCATACGTGTGATGACCGGCAGCGTTGTGTCCCCGACGATCGGATGCGAGAAGTCGAAGAGAGTTCTGGCACGACTGCGATGTCGGCGGTGTTGCAACGCTGGTGGCTCCGGGAGGCTAGTGCTTGCAGGTGACTTCGAGCAGGTTGAGCTAACTCGAGGCGAAGTCCCGATGTCTACGTTGCAGACGTTAATCTCGCGTCACAACTAGACGAACGGCTAAGTTTAGGTGGCCAGCCGATACAGAGCCACACTAAAAACTTCTAGAAGAGATGCTTGTTGATCTGTTTCTACACCATGTTGGTCAGCGACTAGTCTGCCTAGCAGGGCAAAATCCTGCGCTTAAATCCCCCTTGTGTCTCCTCGCTCTCTTCCTTGGGGACAAGAGACCTCTACCTGGGTCCAATCATGCGCGTTTAATTGAGGGGAAACTCCGCCCCAAAATATTTTGACCCCACCCCTTTTTAATAGGGAGAGGGCCCGCAACTAGCGAGAGTGACAACCTGTCGGGTTGTCATACGGCTTGGCCACCAGAGCGTTTCCCACGCTTTTCTCCGTGGGAACGGTCAACCACTTAGCTCTCAGCCGGGCGTCTTGTAGTCTAATCCTTGTACGGGGTATACCGCGGCCTTCTACGACCTTGCAGACGTCGCCACGGTTACAAAAGGATTAACTGTCGGCGGCGACGTTCTAAGGAGAGCACCCCAATTTTGCACTTATCGGTTCCCTTTCATGTGCCGCCGTTTCTCATGGTCAGTCGGGGAGTACGGCGCCCGTTAATTGCCGTGACGCGGTGTCGCCGAAAATAGCCGTCCGTGACATTGCCCCCCACTTTCAGAATGTTATTCATAACATTTGCTCGCACGGAGGGGAATTTTTCCGACAACAAGGAACAAAACACCACCAACAAGGGAGGCATGAGGACTGTCCCTCTCATACACAACATAAATAGGCAGAGTGCATCAAAGTAACAACAAAAGAAAAACAAACAAACAAATTGTTAGAGTACCAGCTTCAGTTACACGCAACAATATCAAGGCGCAATACGAACAAGAAGAGGAAATAGCCGTGTACGGCAGCCATCAATACAGAACACACTGCACGAAGGTATACTACAAAATAAAACGGAACAGGTGCGCTCCTCAACTGTAGTGCAATCCTTCAATGTGCCTTACAGCAAGTAAAAACAACCAATGCACCAAGCAAAAAGAAAATAACTTAAAATACACTTCTTATACAATGAAATACGTACATACAAACCGAAAACAACCGACGGAAGGAAAAAAAACAACATGCTCATAGACCTCAAGAACTATATCCGGCTCAAGTAATCGGCTCCCACGTTTTCGCTGCCCTTAATATGCGTAATGGTGAACTGGTACTCTTGGAGTAGTAAACTCCATCGAAGTACTCGAGCGTTCAGCTGTTTTGCCCGTTGGATATAACTCAGAGGCTGGTGGTCTGTTTGGACACAAAAATGTACACCATATAAGTACATGGAGAATTTCTGAATTCCCCACACCAACGCCAGACATTCGCGTTCGATGGTACTATAGGAAGCCTCCCGTGGAAGCAGCTTTCGGCTGGCATAAGCTGTGGGGTGGAGCTTGCCTTCGTGGGCCTGCATGAGCACGGCTCCGAGACTTGTGTCCGATGCGTCCGTTCGAAGTACGAATGGTTGGTGCAAATCTGGTAGCCGTAGTATCGGCTCCGTCGAGACATGTTGTTTGAGACTTTGAAAAGCCTCCTCGTGGGCTGCTGTCCATTTCACCGAGTTAGCTTCGCCCTTCCGAGTTAAATCTGTAAGGGGAGCGCTGACTTCTGCGTAATTCGGGATAAATTCCCGATAGTACCCGGTCAGACCGAGGAAGGCGCGCACTTGTCGCTTGGTTGAAGGACGTGGTGCAGCTTCGATCTTGTCGAGTGTTTTCCCCAGTGGTTGCAATCTGCCCCTGCCAACTCGGTGTCCCAAGAAGTCGATTTCTTCTACCCCAAGTTCGCATTTACTGGGGCGCACTGTAAGCCCGGCCCTCTGTATGCGCTCAAAAAGCAGTCCCAGAGACCTCAGGTGCTCTTCCCATGTCTCGGTGGCCACCAGTACATCATCGTAGTAGTGGTCCACACCGGGTATACCTTCTGCAACCTTCCGCATCAACTTAGCAAATACAGCAGGCGCTGTCTTGATGCCGAATGGCATGAAGCGGAACTGATATAGTCCCGATGTCGTCGAGAAGGCCGTCTTCGCTTTGGACTCTTCGGTCAGCGGGATCTGCCAATAGCCCTTCACGAAGTCGAGCTTCGAGAAATACTTCTTCTTTCCCACTGTAGCAAACACCGCGTCAGTTCTTGTCATAGGTTCGGAGTCCCCCACCAGAACGTTGTTCAGGCGTCGAAAATCGATACACAGTCGATTTGTCCCATCGGGTTTCTTTACCAAAATGACTGGCGAATTATAAGGTGACTCTGATTTCTCAATGATGCCGAGCTTCTCCATCTCCCGCACCTCTTTCTCTACACCTTCCCGCGTTGCAAAGGGAAGAGGGTATTGTTTCACGTGGACGGGGTTACTCGTGGTGAGTTCGAGGTTGCAGTGGACCCAGTCAGTTTTGCCCGGGACATCCGAGAAAATATGAGCGTGTTCCCTGACAATTCTTTGCAGTTGTCCGATCTGTTGAGCGTCCAGTTTGTCGGAGAGCTTCACGTCTTCTTCCCCTTCTACTTTCAGCCAGTCAGGGGTTGGAATATTCTCGTCCTCGCTCGATTCCACAACACCGAATGTCACGTTGCATACCTTGGTGGAGGGGCTGTCCCTCTCCTCGTATCTTTTCAGTAAGTTGGCGTGGAAGATTTTTCTGCCGCCAGCCGTGTCTACGACGTAGTCAGCTTCACCTTTCTTTTCCCGGACTTCAAAAGGGCCCTTCCATTGCAGCAGCAGCTTGTTCGTGTCGGTGGGAAGTAAAATCAGTACCTTGTCCCCGGGGTTGAAGCTCCGCTCCTTCGCCTTTCGATTGTACAGCTTCGTGTACCGTGCTCCGGCTTTTTCCAACTCCTCGTGTGCCAGGCGGCACGTTTCCTCCAAGCGGTTCCGAAGGTCGAAGACATGCTGGTACGTCGTCTTAGCTTCTTCAGTCAAGTCGGCGTTCGTCCACAGCTCCTTCAGTATCGCCAAGGGTCCCCTCACATGGCGGCCGTAGAGAAGCTCGAAGGGTGAAAACCCCATACTGGCCTGCGGAACCTCCCTATAGGCAAAGAGGAGAGGTGCCAGGTAGCGGTCCCAATCTCTCGGTTTTTCGGCGCACATGCGCTTCAACATTAATTTCAAGGTGCCGTTGAATTTTTCCACCAAGCCATTCGCCATGGGGTGATATGGGGTGGTGTGGAGCTGGCGCACGGAAAGGAGCCGCGCTACTTCCTTCATCAGGTCCGATGTGAAGTTCGTGCCGCGGTCGCTCAGTACCTCGCGGGGGACGCCAAATCGGGAGAACATCTCGACCAGGGCTTCGGCCACTCGCTCAGTTTCGATACTCGGGAGCGCCACTGCGTCTGGATACCGGGTGGCATAATCCATTAAAGTCAAAATGTATCGGTTCCCATGCTTTGAGGGCGGATGAATCGGTCCCACTATATCGATCGCCACTCGCTTGAACGGGGTGTCGATTATGGGTGCCCTCCCCAGTGGAACATGTGGTACACGGCCCTTTGGTACGGTGCGCTGACAAATGTCACATGAGGCGACGAACCTTTTTACGTCAGCTGTGATGCCTGGCCAAAAAAACTCCTCCGAGATCCGGTCCTTGGTTTTCTGCGTGCCCAAGTGTCCTGCCATTATACCATCGTGTGCCGTTTTAAGCACAGCTTCTCGGTGGCAGCGCGGAACGACTAATTGGCGTACAAGCCGTCCGTTGGCTTCTGTGTACTGTCGGTACAGCAGTCCCTGTTCTTGTTTGTACTCGATGATTCCCTTCTCATTTCGGCATGTTTGCTTCCTGCCGATCTTCTCAAAACACTGTTTGAGTGTCGTATCTCCCCTCTGCTCGCAGCCATAGTTATCTCCCGGCAATCCCGCCGTGGTCCCAGGCGTACGAAGCTTGGCAAATTTTCCCGGCTGTGCATGCGCTTGGGAACGGGTTATAGCTGCTGCCACAGGCTCTTCCCTCAGCTCCTTTGTCGCGACTGGTTTTTCAGTCTGCTTTCTGGGATCATTAGGAGGTCTTACGCCCTCGATATTGCCCAGAATGAGGTCATACAGTGGATCTTGCAGACATAGTGCTGTCAGATTGCCAGTAAAGTAGGGGGTGTCAACCTCAATCCGTGCTTCGGGCAGCATCCTCGCTGTTCCGTCAACCAAGTAGACCAGTCTGCTTGTACCTGTCAGCTCGTCTTCCTTCACCAACTTCCTCCGCACGATTACTGTGTTGCACCCCGTATCCCGCAACACTGATATGTCTGTGCCTCGGAGGGTCCCTGTGGCCACTGGTAGGTTCTCGGCCAGATTTTTCGGCGGTGTCGCCCTTACGGCGTTGACGACGGGGACTTTTTCGCCATTCCTAAGTTCGACATACCCGTCGCATATGGGATCCTCACGCGTTTCCCTTGGTGCGTAGAGGCAGGATGCCTGGAGGGAGTTATTTGCCCCTGACCGGCAGTCGTTTGCCCTATGTCCTTTTTTCCCACACTTGAAGCAGACGATGGCTACATTAGTGGCAGGCCTGTTGCGACACAAGTGCGGTGGGTGATTCCCACGATTGCAAATATAGCACCTTGGTAGTGGTGCGTGGCTGTTGCCTCCTTTTTCGTATTTCCCCCTTTCGTCCGTTATGGGACCATCTTTCTTTGTTTTCGCTAGGCTTGCTCCACCCTGAGCTTCCAAAAACTGGTCTGCCAGCTCAAGCATGTCTTCCAGGGATTCCGCCCTCCTTTCTTTCAAATATAATGCCAGGTTCGAACCACATCCGTGCAAAAACCTCTCTCTAATCAACAATGCTCGGAGGGACTCGAATTCTGTCTCAGTTTTGGACAGCTCAACCCATCTATCGAAGTAATGTCTTAAGCGAGCCGCGTACTGTGTTGCTGTTTCACCCCCTACTGGCCTCTCCTTATTAAACTTGTCTCGGAAACCACCCGCCGTGAAGCGAAAGCGCTTCAGGAGGGCGGTTTTAACCTTGGTGTAGTCCACTGCATCTGTAGGTGGTAGCCTGCCATAAACACTTAGCGCCTCTCCTGTAAGGCATGTCGAAAGCGCCGTCGCCCATTGGCTTTCAGGCCACTTTTGCCCTCTGGCGATGCTCTCAAACCGGCGTATAAACGCATCTAAGTCGTCCCTTCCTTCGTCAAAGGTGACGAGCAGTCTACCTGCGTGTATTCTTAAACTCGGCTCCTCCCCGGCATCGCCGTGCTCACTGCTGGATCGGCTCACCCTACTACTCTCACTGAGGCGAATCTTTAATTGCAGTAACTGCACTTCCCGTTCTCCGGCTTCCCTTGCCGCTTCTCGTTCTTTCTCCCTTTGTTCGCGTTCTCTCTCCCTTTCTTTTTCCTTTTCCTCCCGGGCCCGTGCCCGCTCTTCTCTGGCTAACGCCTGCGCCTGTTCCTGCTGCTCCTTAACCCATTGTCTCAGTTCGGCGCCCTCGAGGCCTAACTGTTTACCTTGCGCGATACACTTATCCAAATCTATACACTCCATACTGCAAACTGTCACTATAATTCCACTATAAAACAGCGCAATCTTATGCAGGCTGCAACCGCTTCAACTGTGCGGCTCTATCACAACGCTATCCGCACGGTTCTCGTTCACCCCTCACTGTCTTACTCTTGTACGGAACGTCCTGTCTCGCGGACGCCAGTTTTGTTACAAGCTGCCACTCTAGCGTCGCCAGCGCGAAGTCGGCGACGGGAATGACAGCAGGTTGGTTCGTTCCGTACGCAAGCAGAGACAGTGAAGAGATCAGAGACGTGAGAAAACAAAACAACTTTACTCTAGTGATATTCCAGCACACGGGATCTAACACAACACTTCAATACAACTAACAAAATACATCAACACTTGATACAACTAAAGAAATATAGAACAGAAACAATAAATCAGCTTACGCGAGGGAACTATTACAACCTACACAAACTAACACAGAATAGAACGACGGAGGAGAAAGTTCGAAGATATAAACAGGTGAAAGCATACGTGTGATGACCGGCAGCGTTGTGTCCCCGACGATCGGATGCGAGAAGTCGAAGAGAGTTCTGGCACGACTGCGATGTCGGCGGTGTTGCAACGCTGGTGGCTCCGGGAGGCTAGTGCTTGCAGGTGACTTCGAGCAGGTTGAGCTAACTCGAGGCGAAGTCCCGATGTCTACGTTGCAGACGTTAATCTCGCGTCACAACTAGACGAACGGCTAAGTTTAGGTGGCCAGCCGATACAGAGCCACACTAAAAACTTCTAGAAGAGATGCTTGTTGATCTGTTTCTACACCATGTTGGTCAGCGACTAGTCTGCCTAGCAGGGCAAAATCCTGCGCTTAAATCCCCCTTGTGTCTCCTCGCTCTCTTCCTTGGGGACAAGAGACCTCTACCTGGGTCCAATCATGCGCGTTTAATTGAGGGGAAACTCCGCCCCAAAAATATTTTGACCCCACCCCTTTTTAATAGGGAGAGGGCCCGCAACTAGCGAGAGTGACAACCTGTCGGGTTGTCATACGGCTTGGCCACCAGAGCGTTTCCCACGCTTTTCTCCGTGGGAACGGTCAACCACTTAGCTCTCAGCCGGGCGTCTTGTAGTCTAATCCTTGTACGGGGTATACCGCGGCCTTCTACGACCTTGCAGACGTCGCCACGGTTACAAAAGGATTAACTGTCGGCGGCGACGTTCTAAGGAGAGCACCCCAATTTTGCACTTATCGGTTCCCTTTCATGTGCCGCCGTTTCTCATGGTCAGTCGGGGAGTACGGCGCCCGTTAATTGCCGTGACGCGGTGTCGCCGAAAATAGCCGTCCGTGACACCCAATAACTGTCTGCATCAGAGTGCGACACCTAAACAATAGCTCAGGAGGGATGGGGGTAAGGAGGGATTAAAAGGATAGGATTAAAAGTATAAACATAGAGAGGGAGAAGGAGATGGCTTGGCGCAGGGCCAGCGACAAACAGGACCAAGGAGAAGATAGGAAAGATGGACGCGGTCGCAGGAGTCCGAGGACGGGGCACCACTCGGCGAGAGCTCTTGCCGGCGTCAGGAGATGGCGTAGGGCGAGCCAGTCAGCCAGAGCTGCGCTGTCGTCGGAGATCGTGAGCGCACGACTAGGCGGCACGAAATCCAGAGAGTGAGTCCTACGAACTTTCTCTCTTTTCTTTTGTATGCCTGCCCGTGTGTGTGTGTGTCTTTGTGTATATCAGCGTGTTTTTGTATATGTGTGTGCGTGCATGCGTGTGTGTATGTGTGTGCGCGCTCGCGTCAAGCGTGTGTGTGCAGGGCGAGGGGGCGTGCGCGGTACAAGTTCAGGGCAGAACGCAGAGTTGAGCCTGGTCATGCGCACATTCTGGATATTTGTCACGCAGCCACATTTTCCAGGCTTTTTTTTTTAAAGGGCCACTCACCATGATTCCCTATTTTGAGCTGACAAGCGCAAAGCGTAGTTGAGGTGTTCAAGATCAAGTCTGCCAAAATTTGCAACATTACGTGCCACGAAAAGAGGTCAAATTTCAAGATGAACGCTGATTTCCCTTCCTTTTTCGGGCCCGCGCCAAGAGAATAAGGAGTTTTGAAATAACGTTTGCAGAATAGATTTAGAATAGCGTTTGCTCCCACTAGGGAAAAGTCTGGGGACTTTCGCCCCGACCGCAAACACAAATACATAAAAGCTATGCACAGCACTTCGCAGGCCGTGATCGTCGCACGCTATTTCGAATTTTCTGCGAGCGGGCCGTGAACGCGGACGGCGACTCGCGTTAGGACACATGCGCAGTGGCAGCGACCACACTGCAAGGGCATGTGGTTCGCTATTCTAAATTTCCCTATTTAGGGATGGACGTGCGCGTATGAATGGCTTTACGTACACGGCGATTCAAGGACGTTAGTTCTCTACGTAGACGACTATGCTGTGAAGTTGGCAACAGTGGCACGTGACAACACAAAAATAATTAACACTACATGCGTAGTTTATGTATTTGTTGCTTGAAGAGATGTTAAATCTCTAGATAAATAATGACAAGCAATAAGGAAAAGTGAGTGTTCTTTTGTTTCCGTTTTTCCCCTTTGAATTGCAACGAGATGCGGGGATAATGCGCCGGCGTTTCGCATGCGATCGTGTCCCCGCGGTTCCGCTGTCAGCGCATCGAGCAGACGACAGCCGTCGAATGCTCCTACGCGTTCGCGCACTAATTGTGCTCATCTATTCTAACGCGTCAAAGCGAGCACTTCCAAAACCATCCGGCAAAAACAGGCAGTAGACCTCAAAACAGCGCTCATCATCAACAACAACAAGATTGGCAGCATATCCACGCAGTGAATGATAGAGAGTGGGGCGAAGCATTCGTCCGTCCATTCGTTCTTGCTTCCGTCCGTCCATACATCCATCTCTGTGACCACCCATGCATCCACCCACCCGTCCGTGCGTCCGTCTGTTCGTGCGTCCGTCAGCGCATTCTTCCATGCATCCACCCATGCGTCTTTTCGTGCTTCCATCTATTCATCTATCTGTGTGTCCGTTCGTCCATCTATTCAACACTCCAAGTACTACCATCTCGCATCTTTTCATCATATATTCCCCATATAGAAGCACCGCCATCCAGCGGACACTCCAAGGACTGAACGAGAGGTGGCACACGCACACTTTCTTACGGCTTGCGCTTCGGGCCTACTTCCCACCTTTAACCACCTCGAGTTCATTGTACATACTGTATTCATGGCACTGCGGCCCAACGCTCGCTAAACCTTTCTGAAACCAAGGAGGTTACGCCCAGCGAGTATAACGTAGCAACCTTTTCCTGTCAGATAGTGCTCAATGTACATGCCAATGGCTGCTATTGGGGAATGAGAGACAGGAGAATTCGGCTTTTAGTTAATGCGCACGCTGCGAGTTTTTTATTGTTCAACAATGCACAGCAGAGATTTCTCACTGGCACCTTCTTGCAGATAAAAGCGTAAGACATGTTACGTACTACGACGAGGGACAAAAGGGTGCCGCTTTAAGGAGCTTCGCCCCTAAAAGATGACGAGTGCTGGTGGCTCCTGGCGCGAGGGGGCCTAGAATGTTCGTAGGCCTCTAGCTGGGTGGACGCCACGGACGCTGCTCTACTTCGGCAGCTCGCTTCCTCCTGCACTTCTCGTCATTTAATATAAACTGCGACGGTGGCACGTCTTCGTCAGACGCCGTCGCATCGCTACATTGGTGACCCGGACTGCCATCGGCTGCCATGTTCCCGCGACTCTGCCCCCCAGCGCCGCCGTTCCAATCGACCTACCCCAAGGTATGGTTTGTGCAGCTCGACGCCGTTCTTGCGGTGAATGGCGTCACGGACCGGCCGCTGATGCACGCCATCCTTCTCGACGCCCTTCCTGTAGAGCTGGCCTCCTATGGCCTCATCTACCGCCCACTTCCGTACACCCACGACTTCCCGGTTTCCCATGAGTCACGGCAAGCGGTGCCAACCGGCCATCAACCCTGCCTTGACCAAGCCTTTTATTGTCCAGCTACGTCTCCTCCAACCTCTCGTCCGGCCACTAGCGACGCTATTTTCGCGCCCCACTGCCTACCCGACGAGGTTCTTCAAGACGTTCCTGCTGCCACCGACCAGTCATCCACGATGTGCGTTTTCTCAAAGTCCTCGGCCGATGGTCTTTCAGGCACACTCGCCACCCGCACGTCTTGTCCCACCTCCACAGACCACAACTTCTTGGACATATCAGACTCCATGAAGGCTACATTGCCGAACACCCTGGAGTCTTCAATGATCCGGGACACCGTCACGTCACCTACAAATTGGTGACCACGGACACACGAACAAGTGACCAGCGCTGAGCTACGGCCACCAAGCTCCGCGGCCATGTTCCAGTCAGCGCAAGCCTGGCAGCCCCAATTTGACCCGCCACTCCCGCCATTTCGGACCTCTCGCCTGAAGTCGTGGTTCGAGGAGCTAGCGGCGGCCTTGTATCACAACGGCATCTGGATTCAAGAGTTCACGTACGAGGTATTGGAATATCTTCCACATGAACTTAAACGCCACCTCACATACTTCTCTTGAAGCCATCACCCTTACGATGAACTGCGAGACACCGTGCTTAAGTTCTACGGCATCAAACGTGATACTTCTCCCAAAAGCGACACAACTGCACATGGCTCATCACCATCCAGGACGCCTCCTGCACCACAGCCAGTTCAGACCGTTCCTCTGCCGGCGCTAACTGGCCAAACAGGTAACGAAGACCAACGTTCTAGGCCAATCGACCTGTCGTTTCAGTGACCTGCAGGCCCGGAGTCCATGGCTGTTGCCTCCGGCGTGCCGTATATGCCACCTCTCTCAATCATGGATTCGACGCTAGCCACGGCTTCGGGCACAGGCGGATTCACTGCAGAAACATACTCTGCTGCACTGTCTGCCCCGGGCGATTCAAAGACCTCTTTCTGGCCAGCTGACCTGCCTGCAGACTCTATGCCTGTTCCAACATGTGTGAAAGCCTGGGACTCCACGCCCACCATGGCGCCAGAGCCCACTGTCGCACTGCATGCTATAAGTTTTCCCAGCACACTGGTGCCGGCTGCTGAAACGCTCGTGGGTTCACGGTAGACCGCGAGTTTTCCTACACCTCAAGTGGCAGCCAGGGTTTTCCAGACTAGAAGCGAGGATTTCCTCTCACTTGCCTGAGGAGCCAGGCCACAAGCTTTGTCACCTATCAACAAAGCAGGTACCATCCGGTGTCGCGGACAGCCATTACATATCACGCCCGCCTTCTTGTGAAGGCAGGAGAGGCAGCATCACATCTATTCGCAGTGCACGACCCATGGTCTCTCCAGAAGATGCATTGCGCTGTTCATAGACACACCGTTGTGGTCACTCAAGCAGCTGCAACACACCATGCTTACATGCGGCGTCGACCTTGGCGTTCGTATCAATTTCCCCACCACAATCTTGAACCCTGACCTCTGCCTTGGTCGCTGCTCCTAGTGACGCACAATTATCGTTGTCATCGCCCGCTGCGTGATTCCCAGTGCCGCCCACCGGAACTGTCGGACTCCTCCGTACGCATTCTACCCTGACGACATTCGGACTTCACAGTGGACACTTTAGCGACTGCCGCACATGTGAACAGTGTTTATATGTTCAATTTACTTCTTTCCCATTCATATATTTTTATCGCCTAACACGCTAGGTGGGGAGCCCTTGTTGCGTAGCACTAGTGGCGGCCAGCTGGCTGGAGAAAAAAGATGACGAGTGCTGATGGCTCGTGGCGCGAGGAGCCTAGAATGTTTGGGTCATCTAGCTGAATGGACGCTACGGCCGCGTTTCTACTTCAGCAGCTTGCTTCCTCCAGCACTTCTCGTCTTTTAATTTAACCTGCGACGATGGCACGTCTACGTCAGACGCCGTCACCTCGCTACAAGCTAAAGGGATATTTGTGGAGAGGCGGTCAGTTTTGCCTATTGTGTAGTTTGCACTAGCCAGCCATCCCGCACTATATAAGGCGGGTGAAAAGTGAAACGAGCGGTGGATGACGCAGCTAAGTAAAGAGGTGCGCGTGCTCTTGTCCGTTCTGCTGGCGCAAAATTTAACCGAGCTTATGTTCCAATAGAGTCCCGTAAGACAAATGCGTTCCACGACGTTCGCGTGTCAGTCAATGTCTGCGACCTCCGCACTGTCACTAGAAGCATGCAAAACACACAATCATGTGCCTGATGAACGTGGCAGGTATCATGACCAGGACCGGTGTCACAGAAGCCCACGATTTGCGTTTGAAACCGTGTGAATGCAATGGCAGGAAGAATACGAGAAATTGTACTTTCAGACGCGAAGCCCCTTAAGAACGCGAATTTTCAGCGTTTCATGTAGTCGTCTGTTCGGCGTGTGTTGTCATCGTCACAGTTCATCATAAACAGGCATGCGCCGAAGTAACGTGGTGTACTGGGTGAGCTGGTGTATGTTCATTGCGAAGCGTATCCCGTGAAAAACAACACTAAGTAAAGAAGCGCACAACAGGCGCTTACTGCTAACTAATGTTTGATGGAAAGAAAACCAGCCCCTTATAATTGGCAAAGACGACACTATTACGCCGTCACATTAACCTTTATTTATTTATTTATTTATTTATTTATTTGAATACCCTCAGGGCCCGTAGGGCATTACAGAGGGGGTGGGTACAACATATATAACACACAAGAAAAAAAGACAAAATAAAGAAACAAGTATCAGATGCGCAAATCAGGAAGGCAACATAAGTCAACTAAAAATGTATAAGAATTCAAGCACATACAAGACAAAGATAGATAATGGAAACTGCGTATAGTTACAAGCATTGCTGAGAAATTGCAGTCTTGAATAACAAAGGGTCTGTTATTGATACAACGGAAGAGGGAAGGTGGTTCCATTCGGCGGCTGTTTTCGGTAAGAAGGCTGCTGAAAAGAATTTGGTGCGGCAAAACGGAATGGCAACCTTATGCTGATGATCAATGCGCGATGAGTGGTATGACGGTTGTGAAATGAGGTCTCGCTTCATTGATGGATTGTGAAAAAATATCTTATGAAAAAAATGCAGTCGCGCCAGTTTCCTCCGGACAGTTAAATTGGGTAGGTCAAGGTTAGATTTCATTTCTGATATGCTAGCAGTACGGGAATAATTAGAACAAATGAACCGAACTGAGCGGTTCTGAACAGATTCTAATGCGTTAATTAAATTTTGCTGCACGGGATCCCATATAGCGGACGCGTACTCAAGCTTTGGGCGAATTAGTGATCGGTATAATAGAATTTTGAGGGACAGCGGAGCGCGAGAAAAGTTGCGGCGTAAGTATCCTAGCGTTCGGTTATCGTTATTACAGATGTAGGTAACATGCGTGTGCCAAGATAGATTGTTGGTAATGTAAACGCCGAGGTACTTATATGAAGAGACATGCTGGAGGGGAACGGCGTTAATTCTGTAGGTACAGGGGGGAGAAATAGATCGCCGGGTTATTGACATGCATTTAGATTTGTTAGAGTTGAGAGTCATAAGCCATTTATTGCACCAGGTTGAGACAGTGTCAAGGTCTGACTGTAGAAATTGGTTATCATATTCATTGTTTATTTCGCGGTAAATTACACAATCATCTGCAAATAAACTCCAAAATAAAAAAAATAATAAAAATGCAAAAAAATAAAAGTTTAAACTCACTGTTGCATGTACAAAACGTACGATGAGTTTATGTGCCACAGAAACTGAGTAAATTCCAAGACACACCTCCTGTCGATACTAGTCACAGGTTAAAAGGTAATTGTTACTGCTTAAATCATTGTGTTTCGCTTCGCAGCCGTGTCAGAGTCGTCCATGAGATGTGCTCAAGTTTCTTATCTAAACGCAGACACAAAGGTGTGTCTTTACAGTGAGATCATCAATTAGAAACACCACATCTTGACACATATCTGCAAATGGATAGTTCGTTATGGTTCATTCAGACGACGGACCGAATCCGGATTTGTCGCGGATGGCTAATCCACGAATGATCCGCCGGCAGGCACATCCACACGACGGACGGTGTCCTAGGAGAAAACAGCCAGATTACCCTCGACAGCAGATTCGGCACTCACTTGCTCCCGCTGGAAGCAGACCGGTTTGAGAGTGTTCAACATGGATGCCCGCTAGAACCGATGCTTGGCTGCGATGTCTGTCGCGTTGTGACAAATGAACGAGGAGTGTTATTCCTTCTGGAGAAAAGGGAGTTGCTGGCAGACTGTTCCTTCAACTACATAGTTCCCACCTTGTAGAACTTCTGAACGCGTCTCCCACCCTTCTTTAGAAGCGGCACGTACCGCTTGCAGAAGTTAGAATATTTCACCACCATGACGGCTAAGAATCTCGCGTCTCAAACGACGGCGGCGACATTTGCCGAACCACCAAAAGTGATTTCTGTGTATTTAATCACCTGAGAACAAAGCCCCTGGAAACGAAGTAAACCATGCTCAAGCGTAGATGATGCCGACCAGTCATGCCGCAGTCAGCGAGTCATAGAGGACATGCTGCGAGCAGATAAAAAGTGTACTGGTTGCAAGAAACCCCGAGCTAATCCGCTGAAGTATCAGCTTTCTGCCGTCCGAATCCCGATGTGAGAAACAGGTTGTGATCACCCATCCGCGAGCCGCGCGGACAAGTCGTGGACGAGGGTAATCGCTGATGTGAGATCACGTGCATGTGCCGTCCGTCCTGCCACATCCAGACTCGGTCTGTCGTCTGAATGCACCATTAGTGAACTTGTGGTAAATGAAGCTGTAGACAGCAAAGATTTTGCTCTGGGAAACACCCACGCACACTGCTTGCTTCACTCCTCTCGATGTTTACCTTAATACAGCTGAGGCACTTTTACTTCACCCGCTGCGCTCTCCCCTCTCCTCCTCCCCGCATGACACGTTTCGCCGTGCTCAGCTTGTTCATTATATACCTTAAACGCACAAGCAGCCGCTCTATAGCGATGTTCATACAGGACTTACAATCATCTTACGCATAGCAGTTAAACATCTTAGAACTGATAAATAGTTTTATCTGTATGTTTTCTTTCTTCGCTTCTCGCGGGAACTAATACCGGCTTCAGCGGTTGCATTTTCGATCATGGCGAAAATGCTATAGGCCCGGGTGCTCAGATTTGGGAGCACGTTAAAGAAACCGAAATTGTCGAAATTTCTGAAGCCCTCGACTGCAGCGTCTGTCATAATCAAATGGTGGTTTTGGGACATGAAATCCCACACTTAAATCCTTTCATTCGTTTCAGATATATTACGCAAAGTGAACCACACATCTAGACATCGTTTGTGGTCATTTCTGCTGTCATTATCATGGTCTATGTTCATCAGGCAAATCTGGATGTGCGTATATTGAACATGGTGTTTTGGGTTACGTTATTGGCAATAGGAACCACTTTCTAAGCTTTCTTCCTACCTATCTAGCTTCAGCTATGCCAGTGCCTGTCCGGCCACGCCACAATGTGCCGGTTTAGGCGACAAAAAAAAAGGTGTAACCATAGCAGAATAAATAACATGGACAAAGCAAGCTTATTGCCTTTGCCAAAAGAAGTCACAACACGGGCCCAAGTTTCCGTAGAAAGTAGCCCTAAAATTGTCTCTTGTTGAAGGAAACACGCAGCTCAGTTTCAGTCAACCGGACCACCACGTGGTTAGACGTCCCGCCTCAGCAAACATTATCTAGGTGACGATCGCATAATGACGCAGCCGTTATTAAAAACGAAGCGCGCTCTATTTTTTTTCAATTCTTTTCTCTTTCTCAATTTGCTTCCTTCTTGCCAAGTGACCCCGGACTTGCAGTCCCGTTGAAGCGACTAAACGGTGCTTGGCGACGGAAAACTGGGGACGATCGTTAAAGAGCTGTCCTGCACTTTCCCCCCTCCTCTCCCTCCCCCCAACATCTCTCGTGTACAGCCCTCTCAGGATCCGCCTTTTTGAACCAGTGATAAATGAGGACTCGGGCCGTGAAACAATGTCTGAAACCACACTTTTCTCTCTCTCTCTCTGTCCAACAGTGAACAAAAGCAGCGGTTCGCCAGTGCACGAGGCGAGGAACGCCAAAGGTCCCGGCGTCGGAGGGCTTCAGCGCCATTACAGAACTGAGGTCAATGGAGGAAAACGGCAAGAAAGAAGTGATTGAGGAGGTGGGGATCTGTAATCGTCCGGAAACTCCGCAACAGTGGTGGAAACGTGACTAAGGACACAGATTCGACGAGGAAAAAAAATACTGGGCGAGAGCGAAAGAAAAAAAGGAAAACGTTCCGCGATGCCAAACAAATTCATAACTTCTAACGTGTTGAACGGCGGGCCTCGTGCGCAACATGTAGCCACGTGCCTCGAATATGCGCGCCCGGTGGCTCCCCAGCAAGCGGTTTTTTTCGGCATGCCGAAGCACTGTTTTGTTCGCGGTACGTGAAAACGAGAAAATCGCTTACTGAGGTAAAACTGCAAAAATATTGAAGACTCTAGATAAAGAAAGAGCACTGATGTTGGAGCTGAGGTTTTTGAGGTATGCCCAGGCGCTTTAAATACGCATAAGTGCAAGCAGAATTCTTTGTAGTTTGGTTTCATTTCCCTCCAGTACTGCACCACGGGGTTCGAGATAGCTGTTGCGATAGCTTGGCGCACTGCCAAGGCTTAAGTGACTAAGCGAAATAAATAAGAAAAGTAAGTGGGCGAATCGAGGATATTTGGCGTTGGTATGTCATGAGGTATTTGGTTTTTGTTTGTTTCCTTCCCTCTTCTTCTAACGTGGGTTGACCGGAGGTATGCAGTTTAAGGGAGGAATCCCGCCACTAGCCTTTTATTTTTGCATATTCGAGCTGCTTCCAGCTACCCGTCTTGTGAGTGCGACCCGGATTCCTTCAGTTTTTCTGTCCGGAAGTATTCTCGGCGTTCCGCACACTACATGGTCTCTCTCTTTCACTTTTCTTTTCACCTGTCTTGAAAGCATTGCAGTGAAGCAAAAGAAGCACACAGAATAGGAATGCAGGGAAGTGCGAAGAAAAGAAAAATGAGTTCGAATTCTTCTAGTTGTACGCGACGTGTTACTGCAGGGTTTAAGATTCGAGGCAGCGAAGTAAAGGTAGGTGCGTACTGCGTTCGCTAAAAGCCATTTTCTTCTGGCCAAGCGCAGCTCATAATACGAACGATCGTTATCGCGGTGGGCTTAGGGAACCTATAATTGCGTTAAGCATGGCGATTTTGCTCGCAAGCAACATACGATGCATTCCTCCACATTGTGAGTTTGCCGTGATCAAAGAGCCAATCTGTATCATTTGGCCACACGTGCTGCTTAATTTCTATCTTGAAGCTACCACCCCATTACAACGTAACTGTTGACTTGCGCGACGCACGCCCCAATTATTGGTAACTACATGGTCAATATTAAACCTTCGGATGATATAACGTGGAAAACGCGAACATTAGAATTTGTGTGTTGCCCCGCCATGGCGGTCTAGTGGCTAAGGTACTCAGCTGCTGACCCGCAAGTCGCGGGATCGAATCCCGGCTGTGGCGGCTGCATTTCCGATGGAGGCGGAAATGTTATAGGCCCGTGTGCTCAGATTTGGGCGCACGTTAAAGAACCCCTGGTGGTCGAAATTTCCGGAGCCCTCCACTACGGCGTCTCTCATAATCATATGGTGGTTTTGGGACGTTCAACCCCACATATCATCAGAGTTTGTGGGAGCGGCTGGTGTGAGCGCGCCGATTGGAGGTTGAACAGGAAGGCGACGGTCGTTGGTGTGCTCGTGGCACGTGGCAGTCGCTGGCAGCGGACACTTGGTGGCCGAGATTCAGCGCAGTAAAGGTGGATGGCGGTTTGCCTCCACCTTTTTCCTGAGGGGTTGTCGGGCTAGCCACAAGCCCGATGCCCCTACAAGTTAGTTGCGGAACTTGCGCGGTCGCTTGTGATAACGCTGGAATATTTGATGATACATGTATAAAAGCCGAGGGGCTCAGTCACTCGTCAGCTTTTATCGTCGACCGACGCTCTGTTCATCGATATATTTCCGCTTTCTGACCACAAGTTTGGCCAAATAAAGAGTTCCACGTAAAATAAGGCGACTGCGGTTTTCGTTACGTCACGACCCCGTGACAATATTGTCACGGGGTCGTGACGTGGCCGAAGACAGGAGACTTCGTGTTGGGATTTAACTGTTTATTTGGGCGAACCTGTGCCCAGTAAACGGAAAGTCCGATTACAGCAGCAGTCTTGCACAGATAGCAGTCTCGGACTGATAGCGGCGAACAGAGCGTCGGCCTTCGTTCAACAACTGACAAGCGGCGAAGCGCGTCGGCATTTATACTCTTGCCATTGAATGTTCTAGCGTTATCGCTGGCGGTGGCGTAGGTTCCAGAACAATCTGTACCGTTCGCACAGTGGGCGTGATCTTATCGAAATGATCTACTACAGTCCGGAACCTTCTCGAAGACTGCAGGCGCGGTTTGCGCAAAGAATCGTGTGGTGTTTTGGGACGATAACGAAACCTTGGGAAACAGAACGTGGCATTGCCCCTCTCTGAAAAATGGCATCGTCCCGATGCTTTAACTAAAGATGAAGGTACAATAATAATGCAAGAAAGTACAATGAATAAATTACGATGAAACCATAATACAAAAAAAACACTGTTTGAGTTTGTTAACGCGCATGAAACGGCTTGAGGCGCGCGAGATGCACGACTTCAGGTCGCGATCGGCGTCGTTGAGAGTTGTGATGCCGTCGGGGACAACCTCGTAATCAAGTGGGCCGAGACGTCGAACCACCCTGTATGGCCCGAAGTAGCGTCGCAGAAGCTTTTCACTTAATCCACGTCGGCGTATCGGCGTCCACACCCCAACACGTTCACCGGGCTGGTATTCCACGAAGCGTCGTCGAAGGTTGTAACGGTGGCTGTCTGTCGTCTGTTGATTCTTGATACGGAGACGCGCAAGTTGTCGGGCTTCTTCGGCACGTTGAAGGTACTCGCTCACATCGAGGCTTTCTTCGTCGGTGACGTTGGGTAACATGGCATCGAGCGTCGTTGCCGGGCTCTTTCCGTAGACCAATTTGTATGGAGATATCTGCGTCGTCTCCTGCATCGCCGTGTTGTATGCGAAGGTCACATACGGAAGAATGGCGTCCCACGTCTTGTGTTCGACATAGACGTACATTGACAGCATGTCGGCGATCGTCTTGTTAAGCCGCTCGGTGAAGCCGTTGGTCTGTGGGTGGTACGCTGTCGTCCAGCGGTGGTTTGTTTGGCTGTGTGCCAAGATCGCTTGAGCTAAGTCGGCAGTGAATGCCATTCCTCTGTCGGTGATAAGGGCCTCCGGGGCGCCGTCACGTAGGACGATGATTTCGACGAAGAACTTAGCTACCTCGGATGCACTGCCTTTTGGCAGGGCTTTTGTCTCGGCGTAGCAGGTGAGGTAGTCGGTAGCTACCACGATCCACTTGTTTCCGAAAGCCGACGTCGGGAACGGCCCTAGTAGGTCCATACCAATCTGCTGGAAAGGTCGGCAAGGTGGATCAATTGGCTGCAGAAGTCCCGCTGGCCTTGTCGGCGGTGTCTTGCATCGCTGACAGTCCCGGCATGTCCTTAAATAACGAGTGACGTCGGTGGTAAGACGTGGCCAGTAGTACCTTTCTTGTATCCTCGCGAGCGTGCGAGAAACACCGAGGTACCCTGCCGTCGGATCGTCGTGCAGGGCCTGCAGGAGTTCTGGTCGCAGAGCTGAAAACACCACAAGGAGGTACTTAGCTCGAAGCGGTGAAAAGTTTTTCTTTTGTTGAAGACTGTTTCGTAGGAAGAACGACGCAAGTGCGCGCTTGAATACCTTCGGGACTTCGGCGGTCCTGCTTTAGAGATATTTTATTAGGGCCTTAAGTTCCGGGTCGGCCCTCTGTCGTTCAGCGAAGTCGTCTGTAGTTATCGTTCCCAAGAAGTAGTCATCATCCGGGTCGTCGGGTAGCGGTTGGTCGACAGGCGCACGAGAGATACAGTCGGCGTCGGAGTGTTTTTTGCCGGACTTGTATATGACAGTAATGTCACATTCTTGAAGTCTCAGGCTCCATCGTGCGAGGCGACCTGAAGGGTCCTTCAAGGTGGCTAGCCAACACAAGGCGTGGTGGTCGCTCACAACTTTGAAGGGCCTGACGTAGAGGTAGGGGCGAAATTTCGATGTAGCCCAGATGATGGTGAGGCACTCCTTTTCTGTTGTGGAATAATTTGCTTCTGCTTTGGATAGCGATCGGCTGGCGTAACCAATAACCCTTTCAAGTCCGTCAGCCCTCTGCACAAGAACGGCTCCAAGACCTACGCTGCTTGCGTCAGTATGTATTTCTGTCTCGGCGGATTCGTCGAAATGGGCAAGTAACGGAGGCGTCTGGAGGCGTTGTTTAAGCTCCTGGAAAGCGTGTTCTTGTGGCGTTTCCCACTTGAGTTCCACGTCGGCCTTGGTAAGGTTAGTGAGAGGATCGGCGATGCGGGCGAATTTTTTCACGAACCGCCTATAATAGGCGCACAGGCCCAGAAATCGGCGCACGGCCTTCTTGTCAGTGGGCGGCGGGAAGTCGGCGATGGCGGCTGTTTTCCGTGGATCGGGACGAACTCCAGACTTGCTGATAACGTGCCCCAGAAACAAGAGCTCCTCATACGCAAATCTGCACTTTTTAGGCTTCAGTGTGAGTCCGGACGTCTTGATGGCTTGAAGTACAGCTTCAAGGCGCCGAAGATGCTCGTCGAAACTCGAGGAAAACACGACGACGTCGTCCAAGTACACAAGGCAAGTCTGCCACTTCAATCCTGCCAGTACTGTATCCATAACGCGTTGAAAAGTTGCAGGCGCTGATCAAAGGCCGAAGGGCATCACCTTAAACTCGAAGAGGCCGTCCAGTGTTATAAACGCCGTCTTCTCTCGGTCTCTTTCGCCGACTTCGATTTGCCAATAGCCAGTCTTGAGGTCCATTGACGAAAAGTACTTGGCGTTATGAAGCCGATCAAGTGCGTCGTCTATTCGTGGGAGAGGATACACGTCCTTTCTTGTGAATTTGTTGAGGCGGCGATAATCGACGCAGAAACGTAGGGTCCCATCCTTTTTTTTTCACTAGCACCACGGGGGATGCCCACGGACTCTTAGACGGCTGGATAATGTCATCCCGCAGCATTTCATCAACGTGTCTCTTCATGGCCTCACGTTCTCACGTCGAAAGCCTGTACGGACTCTGACGAAGTGGTCTGGCATTTTCTTCGGTTATGATGCGATTTTTCGTGATTGGGGTCTGCCGAATTTTCGATGACGACGAATAGCAATCTTCGTATTGCAGGAGCAGGGCCTTGAGCTGTTCTTGATTGATTGATATGTGGGGTTTAACGTTGAACAGTTCTTGCTTATCGTTCGGAAGTCTGGGATTGACGTCGAAAGCTATGAAAGGGGCTTGGTTCCTCTGAGCAGGTTCCGCATAATCGGCGAGGGCGAAAGCACTGGTGGCTTCGACAATTTTTTCGATGTATGCGACCGTTGTTCCTTTGTTCACATGTTTGTACTCATTGCTGAAATTCGTGAGCATAACCATTGCTTTGCCTACCCGCAGCTCTGCAATTCCTCTTGCGACGCAAATATTTCGGGTGACCAACAGATGCTGACTGCCTTCAATGACGCCTTCTAAGTCAGGTGATTTAGGAGCGCCGACTGAAATAATGACGCTTGAACGAGGCGGAATGGTGACTTGTTCTTCCAGCACATTCAAGGCATGGTGTCCTGACGGCGTGCGCGGTGGTAGTGCTTCTTCTGTGGATAACGTTATCGACATTGTTTTTAGGTTGATGATAGCACCATGGAGGCATAAGAAGTCCATGCCAAGGATGACATCTCTCGAGCAACGCTGTAGGACTACAAAGTCTGTAGGATAAATACGGCCGTTAATGGTGACTCTCGCTGTGCAGATTCCTGCAGGCGTTACGAGATGACCTCCAGCTGTGCGGATTTCAGGGCGTTTCCAAGCTGTCCTAACTTTCTTTAACTTCGCGGCGAACGACCACTGATGACAGAATAGTCAGCTCCAGTATCGACGAGAGCGGTCACACTGTGGCCGTCGATAAGAACGTCGAGGTCGCTAGTTCGCCGTCTCGCATTACAGTTAGGGCATGGCGTCGGGTCACGGTTTCGTCGGCTTGTTCCGCTGCTTCCATGTTGCATCATCAGGCCACCTTCGGTAAGTGAGCTTTCGCCGTCAGTGCTTTGCCTGGTTGGCGTTGTGTTCGGAAAGCTCCATCGCGGCGTCGTCGTCGTCGGAGGATCTTCGGTAGTTTGTCACACAGCAACCGCACCTCCACCGGTTGCTGCCCTTAGTTTCCCGGATACGGGCTAGGAGACCGGCCCCGCATTGGGCCGGAGTACTGCCGGGGGTGCGGTGACATGCGGCAGCTGGGCGACGGCGAACGGGAAGGACTTCGTGGTGTCCATTGAGTTCCTGTCAGGTAGTCGGCGATGTCACGTGGCCGTTCCCCTGGCTGCGGACGTGGTGCATCGACGGCGAAGCCACGCAGTCCCATCTGTCAGTACTGGCAACGGCGGTAAGTGTACCCGGCCTCGCAGCAGTGGTAGCACAGTGGGCGGTGGTCAGGGGTGCGCCAAACGTCGGTTCTTCTCGGCGCACTGCGCTGGCCCGTTGGTGAACGCTAGGTCGTCGGTGGGGTGGTGGAGGCGGTGGTGTTTGGCGACGGAAGTGCGACGGGGCGGCGTTTCGGCGTGGACGGGGAGGAGCGTTGTGGCGCACTGCAGCGGCGTAGCTCATAGTTTCTGGCTCGGGCAGCGGTGTTTGGGGAATTCAAAGCGATTGCCGAACTTCTCGCACAATGTTGGCGATCGAATTCACTTGAGGTTACGCCGAAGGCAACAGTTTGCGCAGCTCTTCCCGCACGATCGCTCGGATCGTTTCACGCAGGTTGTCGGAGTCACTGGCTTGAGCAGCAGCGAATTCTGGAGTCAGGCGACGATTATACTGTCTGGTGCGCATGTCCAGGGTTTTTTCGATAGTGGTCGCCTCGGATACAAATTCTTGGACGGTGTTCGGTGGATTCCTCATTAGTCCCGCAAAGAGCTCTTGTTTGACCCCTCGCATGAGGAAATGAACTTTCTTCTCCTCAGGCATGTCTGGGTCAGCGTGACGAAATAGGCGGGTCATCTCCTCTGTAAAAATTCCAACCTTTTCATTTGGTAGCTGAACCCGGGTCTCTAGTAGAGCAGCGGCCTTCTCTTTGCGAGCGACGCTCGCGAACGCTTGCAGAAATGCGCCGCAGAAACATCCCACGTTCGGAGTGTGGACTCCCGTTTCTCTAGCCAGGTCCTTGCGGTGTCTTCCAGGTAGAAGTACACACGACGGAGCTTTTCTTCGTTGTCCCAGTGGATGAGGGCGGCCACACGGTCGTATGTTTCTAGCCAGGTTTCCGGGTCTTCAAACGATGACCCATGAAACGTTGGTGGTTCCCTGGGTTGATTAATGACGATCGCGGGCTGGGATGCTCCGGTTGTCATAGTCGCTGCAGTAGAGGTCATGGCCTTGGCTTTCCGCGCCTTGTCTTGTAGAAGCCCGTACTCCGGTGGGAGACCTTGCTGTCGGTGGCTTGTTCGCTGCTCTTGGTTGGCGTCGGTGTCTTCTCCGCGACGTGGGCTGGGTTCACGGCTTGACGGGGGCATCCGGTACATGAACGAAGCAGCACCTCCACCAGATGTCACGGGGTCATGACGTGGCCGAAGACAGATGACTTCGTGTTGGGATTTAACTGTTTGTTTGGGCGAACCTGTGCCCAGTAAACGGAAAGTCCGATTACAGCAGCAGTCTTGCACAGATAGCAGTCTCGGACTGATAGCGGCGAACGGAGCGTCGGCCTTCGTTCAACAACTGACAAGCGGCGAAGCGCGTCGGCATTTATACTCTTGCCATTGAATGTTCTAGCGTTATCGCTGGCGGTGGCGTAGGTTCCAGAACAATCTGTACCGTTCGCATAGTGGGCGTGATCTTATCGAAATGATCTACTACAGTCCGGAACCTTCTCGAAAACTGCAGGCGCGGTTTGCGCTGAGAATCGTGTGGTGTTTTGGGACGATAACGAAAACTTGGGAAATGGAACGTTGCAATATTACCTAGACCAACGCCTTCTCTACTAAGATGCCTGACGAATGGCTCGTATCGCCAGCGGAGACGCCCTGCCTTCAGTTCTGAGCAAGCGCCACGAAGTGGCGCTCGCGACCGACACTATTATCACGGCGTTTTTCACTTGAGGCCCCTAGGGGCACCTCAGTCGAGTGTGGAGTTTGCTCCCTCACTCCCTGCATCATCATCGCCATCTCTCTTTTGGGCCAATAAAATTTTCTTCCTCCTATTCCGAACAATGCTAGTGACAAAAAGAGAACAGCACCTACCTCAGTGTGACATTGCCGGTTCTAAAACACGGATGTGCACCATGTACTTGTCACGTGGATGTGTACTTGTCACGTGGTTAAATAAACTCAAACTCAAACTCAAACTCAAATCCGCTCGACCAAGCAGTCTAAACAGCAGAAACGCCGCCGCATACATATGCATCTTGGCTTCTTTCTCGGTACACACTTCCACGCTTTCTTTTTTGAATGTATGCTTATCCCCTTGCTCACACCTCTGTTATTTTAAATATTACTGGTAAGTGTTATATTACTGCCATCCGATATATCACTGTAGTTCGAAATGCACACCTACCACACGTTTTAACCGGTGCTGTGATGTTCTGATTTAAATATTATCTGCACTTTTGCGGGCCTACGTTGTGCTAATATTATGAGGCAAGCGTGATCGGGGCATTCCTGTTTTATTCTGATCCCCGGGAGACCCTAGTATGCACGCTATTTAAAGCACATCTGCATTTTTTTCGTATCTCACCACCTGGAAGCGAATTCTTTATATCGTGACCAACAGCTCAGCGCAGTGGTCGGTTAGACCCAATGGCAGTTTTGTGAGGTTTTTGATGGGGACTTCACACGTTGTAGTGTAGGAGGTAAGTGAAGCATGATTTGTGGTGTTTAACGTTCCAAAACAACAAAATTATTATGAGAGACACCGTAATGGAGGGTTCCGAAAATTTCAAGCCCTTCAGTTCTTCGACGTGCACCTAAATGTAAGCACACGGGCTTCGAGTGTTTTTGCCTCCATCAAAAATGCAAGATCCGCAGCGGGCATGCGATCCTCGACCTTCGGAGGTGAGCATAGAAAGCACAGATGAAATGACGTTACATTTCCGTCTTGTCACTAGCTTCAACAGACGCTGCTTCAAATGCAGCTTGATACGATAAGCATTTACATTCGTTCAAAACAATTTTGTTTGATAGAATTATGAAAAAAGGCAGATTACTCAAAAAATGAGAAAAAATAAAGACAAAGTGTTTTATAGTAGTGTATAAGCAGCATTACGAAACCGTAAGCGACGATAACGACATCAGTCATCATTTAAACAACACTTGTCAACATTAACTAGTGCTAAGAAGTACTGAGCGCATGCAGGTAAGTGCGGTCCATGGTGTATCGTTATTAAACGGACACTCTATTAGACGACACTGCGTTCAGAACCAGCCCATATATTCTGACAAAAATCGCCACCGTACTACGTTAGAGAACACCTGTGAAAGAGGCTAAGGAAGACCTACGAACTGTCTTCAACAACTTCGATTTATATGCGTCGGCACCATGTTCGAATGCCTGGTCTTGTAGCCGGTGACACCATCTTAGGAAGCATGGCTTCATTGTCATTTACATGGTCTTCTATAGGGTTCTGAGGTCTGCCTTTGTATTCGATGACACAATTCAAACTATGAAGCGTGGAAACTTGGGCAAGTTGGTAGGTCATAATTTAATGTTCGAACAGCGCAACTTAAAAGCAGTTCCAGTGTAACTACAGAAGCAAAGAAATAAGGACAGAAAATAGCGCTGACTTTCAACAGTGATTTAATAGCGGAGTGGGGCAGATATATAGGTGAAAAAAAGAAGAGAATGGGCATGCGTAGAAGGGTGCAGTTCACAACCACTTCGAAATAGTGTCAGCTAAAACGGTCGTCTCTTGTTGATTGAACAAATACATGACCTAAAAATGATCGAGATACGCAATCTCTTTCTGCACTAGCGCAACTGATGACTAACTTACACATGTACTTTCAAACTTCCTTATGTGATAAGCTTCAATTATCTTATGCGTGGCCTTTGAGCGGTGCTTGCTTATTACCTAGAAACGCTCAAAGAGCGGCGCGCAGCCGCAGTCTCGGCAGTGAATTCCGAGCTGTCCTTCTACCGCATTGTGCACACTATTATTATCTTCTCTTAAACAGTCATGGAAGCACCTTCCGGTTTGCTTAATGTATATTATACCGCAGGATAGCGGAAAGAAATATACGACACCAATAACACAAAGCGACAAGCCCATTCTGTCTTTCACATAGCGTTTCACACTATTTGGAGCTGGATGATTCACTAACCTACAGAGCTTTGATAGCTTTTTGGGACAGAAAATAAAACAGTGATACCAGCCCATTTCTCTATTTTTGTCAGTCTATGCGAAACGTTGTGTAGATAACGGACTGCAACACAGTTCTTAGAAAATGACGCATTTTGAGGCTGAGATCGTCCTCCTTGATTTTATAATTGCTTCAAAACCTTTTCTGCGACAACAGAAATCAGGGCGTTCGAGTAACCAGCGCTTAAGAGGTGCTCGACCTGTCCTATGAAACTGCGTTGCATAGAATGCGGGTATGACCTCCTAAGAGCGGTAACAAAGCAACCATTGATGACACCACTTTTCAACAGTTCCTAATGAGCTGAGTGGAAACGTAAGAGGGGATTACCAATTCTCGGTGAGAATAGCACAAATTATTGCTCCGGAAAGAGAGTGTTAGGCACAAGAACCTCGTCAAAGTACCAGACAGTAGCTTAAGAGTGAGTTCGAGAGGATGCAAGTGCCTTCTAAACAACCCTAGAAGACTAGGGACAACAACTTCAAATACGTCATTCAAACAATCCACAAATCAACAATGGTATCATCAATGGTTGTCTTGTTAACGGTCTTAGGAGGCCATGCCTGCCCTCTATATATGCAATGTAGTTTTGGTAGCACAGGTTGCTGTTCGTAAGTCGCACTGTTCGTATATTTCACCATTCAAGAAGCACGGCTTTGTCGCTGCTGACGCCATCTTAAAAAGCACGGTTTTATAGTTGTTCACTCTATACCAATAAGGGTGGACGTACAGTTGATCACAGCATCTTCAGAAGCTTGAATTTACAGTCATCGGCATCTCATTCAGAAGCCTGCTTTTTTACTCATTGGCATCATCTTAAGAAGTGTGGATTTATACATGTCGAGGCCATCTGGAGAAGCATGGTCTTATAGTTCTTGACAACGTCTTCGAAATTCTTTGTCAGCTGCTAACAGCATCGTCAGAAGTCAGGCTTTACAGACGGGACACCAGATTCATTAGCGTGGTTTTATGTCCGTTGACGATGTATTCAGAAGCCTGGCTTTTGAGTTATTGACGCCATCTTGAAAGCATGGCTTTATATTGGTTGCATGATCTTCAACAGGTTAGCTTTGTAGTCGTGCGGAATACCTTAAGAAGGCCACAGTTACAGTCAGCGACTGCTTCTTCAGATGCTTGGCATTACAGTTCTTGCCGCCACTTTCAGAAGCCCGGCCTACGGCCGTTGTCATCACTACCTCGGTGATGATAGTCATCCAAGTACGGGAGGCACTCGCGCAGGAGCTCCACAGTTCAGTGAGCCGCTAAACAACCGCGTAATCAATAACACTACATCGTCGCGAGAGCGCAGCTCGAAAAGGATGCTGTATTGGTCCCTTATGGCGCAACCATCACCACCACTCGGCTCCCGACCGAGTTACGTACGAAGCCCCCGACGAGTCGCCGCCAATAATGAACCCCAGGTTTGCTTGATGGCCCGCGGTGATAGCACGCTCGTGTCCCTGCTAATCGATGAGGAGCAGCCGCTCGCTCACCCCGATAACCGTTTTCCCGCCAATGAATCGATTCCTCCAAGTTTGGGGAACAACGGGGGCCTGCCTGTAGCTCTTTGCTCTCTGAGGCTTTTTCGCTAGTGGTGACTATGCGAAGCTGTTCACTTTCGTTTTAGGCTTCTTGTGCCGGCCAAATTGACGCATTGATGTTGTCACGTAGGGATGCAGCGAATAGTGGAAAATATAGCGCACGTGTTTGGTGACCCGTCAGGCAAGCTGCTATCAATGCAAGGCGCACAAACTTGTGGGTATAATTATAGATGGAGATCCTCGATTGGAGCCCGCACGTGTCTTACATGAAACAGCACATGTCAGGCATATCTGAGTTGTTCAAATTCTTGTGTAAGAAAAACCTAGGGCATGTTGGAAGGCGCAATGCTGTAACTGTGCAGATCACTGTTAGTAGACTTTGTTCTGTTTTTTCTTGCGAAATAGGCTGCTCGTACTAATACTTCTAAATCAAATATTTGAACTCTGCAGGCAGTGAAAACTCAGGCTCTCAGAGTTTGCCTTGACTTGCCAAACCGCGCGTCGATTGATGCGACTATTTCTGTGGCACGAGACCAACCTAAAGAAACACACGTTGTGTTGGAAGCTTTGAGAGCTCACATCAGACATTTTTCTAGGGCTCATTGCCACAGCCTTGCAACACTGCCTCCAAAAAGACCACGGGCATAGTACTGCGCAGCGATTGGAAACTATGCCGCGCACATTCTGTCACGCTGCAGCCTCGCGTCTAGGCTCGGGATACCGCCGTGGGGCTTCATTCGACTAGGCAAGCGCTTCAACTGTCCCCAATGTACAACAAATAACCCCTATACCTTCTTTTGCGTCATTGTTAGCTTTCACTAATAGGTACCTGGTAGGGCGGCTTACACTTGGGCGTTCGTGTGTTCAAATGTATCCTTTGGTGTGACTTCACGTTTCACCACGCTGACGAAGTGACTCTCAGATGCCACGTAGACTATACCCCAGCCAATAGTCAAGATACGTTTACATAAACATAGTTTATAAACAACGATTACATAATTCAGTTGCTGTGGAAACAGTTCTTTTCAACGCACGATTTATGTATGTTGCCTGCTTTACACGTTGCATAGTTAGCTTCATGAGCTGTGCAAAAGAGAAACCTTCGATTAAGTTTTAATGGCCGCCAGCCGATGGCTTTATCCATGTCAACTGTTTGCCTTTCAATTCTTACGATGGAGCTGATTGTATTTTAAGTTTGATCATTTACAGCTGGCACGTCCACGTAGTGAGATATTCCAAGTGACATGGCTTCTTTTCACCGGCATTCGCCTCGCGTCACGAATCAACACACTAATACACCACGCATCTGCATACAACTACGTCTGTTGCACCGGTCTCCACAGGCTCGATCCAACCACGTTCAATAGCTCCTTCCTCGGTTGTTGTGTTCACCACAGCTTGCTCATCCGTAAGCATAGTAGGTGACATTGTCAAATACGGTGCATACGACGATATGAATGACAGTTTGCCGTTTTATGACCTTCTGGGCATGCGCGGTACACGTTGCTATGAGTTCTAGCGTATTTCATTACCTCTATTTCCTTCATCCGTTATCTGTCCTTCTAATTACCCTTCCCTTCTTCCCCTGGGTAGGGCATGAAACCGGGTGGATTGGATTGGATTGGATAAACTTTTATTTGGTCCTCCAAAACACAGATCACTGTGTTGCGGGCAGCTCCCACGTGGGGACTGAGATGCCAAGCTCCTCAGCCGCCTCGCGGGCTTGGTGGACAGCCCAGAGCTGATCTGCCAAGGTATTTGTCCTTCTAATTACGCTTTCCTTCTTCCTCTGCATAGGGTATCAAACCGGGTGATACTAGTTAACCTCTCTGCCTTTCCTTTGCATTTTTTTCTATCTCGCCCCCGTTGGGAGGAAGTAGCTAAATTAGAGCATATGCTTTGGCGATGCCGATGATTACTGGCCTGCGGTCAAGCCAACCCGGTCCTGTCGAGCCCCGACATGGTAAGCCTCAGCAAGAGGGATAAGCTTTGGTCTGTCCAGAGAGCCCATGATGCAGTGGTCAGGCTTAGCCTCCCTGCCCCAACGTGGGAGACACCAAGAAAGATTAAAAACCCGCTTTGCGCTTGTCGCGTGTCAGACGACTCCAAATAAGGTTCCTTCATTCGTTCATCTCCTTAGGAACAAGAGAACTAATGCAAATCGCCGCCCGTTTGAAGTTATTTGCTTCAATTTATCAACCCGACTCACGAGCACTCGTAACACGCGAGGTTGACCGAGTGACCGGTATCGACGTTTCACTCAGCACGTGTCTCTATTTGCTTCTCATGTGCGTAATCAGCGTTTCGCACCCCTAAAGTAATAATGCGAATAGTTACGTGCAGCAAAGCATCTTACAGAGAGTATGCTGTCGACTTCGTGGAATACTCGATCTAAAGCAACCTACGGTAGCCAAAGGCTAAGATATCTCACGCAGTAACAACCATTATTCTGCGTGTAAACACATGTAAGCGCATAAATAGAAAAGGATACCCAAAGCCTCCTCTAACTTGTCTCTAATGGCAGTGTAAAATAGCCGACCACTTTAAGTAGATAGACATAGTAGAAAACAAAAGTAGAAAGAAACAAAGTAAATGAAGAAAAAGATGAAGCTGTAGCACAAAATAATCTTTGATATGCAGCTTGAGGGCGCTAAAGTCGAGTAGCGTGGCTATAAAGAATTTTATTGCAGCGTTGTAAGCCTGGGGTCCAGTTACAGCATAACCATCCGTAAACACTGAAGTGATTTAGCGCACAAACGACTGACTGGCTTCGCACCAACTGCTACGTTCCTAGCCAAAGCACAGCACTGCGAAACGTTTGTTACGTTCTAATGGTGACAGCATTCGATGCGTTTTAAACGATGCAATAGTTATCTCGAGTGCAATGCGAAAAAACTTCGCCAGTGTTATGCTATCATACTCTCTATTTACAGTTCGTGAAACTAAACTGAAACTTATTGCGTACCGATTGTGTCATCGCCGGCGATTAAGGACACACCTGAGATAAACCGAATGTTGAGACTTTAATTCATGGCGAACCATAGGCGTGCCACCAGAACACAAGTCGATTGAACTAAAGCTTGCTGTTCCGACAAAGGAAATTCTTGTTTACGTGAACAAAGATGACGATATGGTAACATTATAATTCCGCGTGAAGAAGCAGCCTCCAAACCCGAGTTGCAGTATTTGAGATTAAAATACATTTTAAGTGTGAATACACTCTATAAGCGACCCCAAACCATCCACCACCGTCGGCGGCGTCCGCAGTCTTCTCTCTATCTTTAAAGAAAGAGGACTTGGCGGGCCGCAGCGCGACGCTCTACCGAATAAGCCACGGACGCGACGCTGATATCGGTGTCAGTAACGCGCCTTATACCCCCTCCCCCTTCACTCGCTCCCCCGTTCTCCTCGCTCGCTGCAGCTGCGCACGCACCCCTCTCTCTCGCGCGCCCGCCTTCTCTCTTAGTCTACCGTCGAGAGCGGGTCGTCAGGGGGAGTAAAGTTGAAATCCGTTGGCATTCGCAAGTGAGTTAACGTGAACTCCCCCGTGTGATCAAATTGCGATTCCCAGGAACCATTACACCATAAAGCACCGTAGTGTGATTAATAAATATATGGGTGCTAATTAATAAATACCCCTCATAGCATCACCCCGTGGATTCGACTTAACCATGTTCACACTCGGGGAAATGCTTGGGAGTTTTTTCGTAGTAATACCAGTGACTGTTCGGCAAGCTAACTTCATTCAAAGGGGGTTCACATGCTTGAAATGTCACTGTCGAGGTGTCAGCCACGGATCGCAACCACACGGTGACTTGGAGAAACGAGTGATGAAGGCGCACGGCAGACCGAGGCCTGGAGCGACGCCGTTAAAAACGAACAACAGGTGAGTGGTTTTGGCGGGGCTGCCTCTTGTACGCCCCATCCCACAATCCTCCCATCGACGCATAACGCCGAGCATGATCAAATTATAGCACTCAGCGCCCAATACAAGATGCTGCTAAAGAAACTGCACGAGATAGAATCCAAATGAGCCAACTTCCTTGAATTCCCTTTTGCTCCGTGGCTGAGGTAACGGAAAGTGAGCTCATGGCAACAGTGAGGAGGTGGCAACAAGCGCGGAGGCTGCTTTCGAGGGGCGTTTCGAAGCCCTCATTCCAGCTGAAACCGCTAGACTCGCCACCATGGAAAACGAAATTTCAATAATGGTCACCGCCGTATCCAAATTGCGAGAGACAATCCCAATGATGATAACCCAATAAATATCGCATTTCTCGCGCCCTTCACGCACTTTGATCCTGCCTTTGATCTTCGCTGTACACTTTGATGCTGGCTGTACAGAAAAAAATCACAGCATATCCCCGGAGTGAATGATGATGAGTGGGCGAAGCGTCCGTCAGTCTGTCTGTTCGTTTTCGCTTCCGGCGTCCGTTCGTCCGTTCATACGTCCGTCTCTGCGTTCGTCCATGCGTCCGTGCGTCCATCCGAGTGCCAATTCGTGCACCCGTTCACGCATCCATCCATCTGTCCGTCCGTCTGTATGTCTCTCTGCCTGTCTGTCCATTCGTCCATCCATCCGTGCTATGACCCGGCGAGCCAGAAGACCCCGGTCGACTGAACCCGAGTTGCAACGGTCGCCAATGGGCTTCTGTAATAAGGAGCCCTCCTAGTGATTGTGAGGGTGG
Source organism: Rhipicephalus microplus (assembly GCF_013339725.1). NCBI lineage: Eukaryota > Metazoa > Arthropoda > Arachnida > Ixodida > Ixodidae > Rhipicephalus > Rhipicephalus microplus. The sequence continues at coordinate 77,838,244 of NC_051167.1, forward strand.
CCCCTTCTGGGCCTCCTCAAACTTACTTCCATTTAAGCAGCAATAAACGTTTTTAGTGGCGAAGCTCCTTAGGGCGTGGGTCTGTACATCTCGTGGGGTTTGTTGTTGGTGATGTACGTAGCCACTGACAGCGCATACCCGCTCTAGAGCAGGTATGTGCCACCGAGGGCGGTACTTGTATTTGATGATGCTTGTATTTGATAAAATTTAGACTAGATGGCGATACTTGTAATTGATGAGAATTGTATCTAGCTTCTAACCTGTTGGTCGGAAATGTCAAGGCGTACCGGACACGGCATTAAAGGAGTACAATACAAAGTTCAAGAATGCACCATTCATACTCGTTGGTGATTTAAACGTTCATATCGCAGAGACGACCAATCATTGGCTTATCCAACATGTGGCTTCTAAATATGCACTCAGATGTATATCGTATGACCATATGAAACCAATAACGATCCGAAGAACATGTATTGGCCAAGTATTTGCAAATTTTCCACTGCAACCTATACAGGAACCGCTCACCCTTCATTTCATAGAACACAAAGCCGTCATAATGAAGGGACATCGCAAGCCATTCATCGTGTCTAAGAACAAATAAAAGTTGATTTCTATACGTACACACACGGTGTTTCTCGTGACGTATTTACATCAAGATCGACTGGGCGAATTACACACGGAAGATTCGCGTTTTTACTGATGATTCTCTCCGGAGCTTCGCCCAATCGTCATCATTCACCCCGGCGATATGCTGTGTGTTTTTCTAAGCAAGCAAGCAAGCAAACCAAGGTGAAAAAATTCGCAGTTACATAGCTTTACTATGCCAGGACATACTTAGCGTAAGCTACGGATGAATGGATGGATGGATGGATGGATGGATGGATGGATGGATGGATGGATGGATGGATGGATGGATGGATGGATGGATGGATGGATGGATGGACGGATGGATAGATGGACGCATGGATGGATGGAGGGATGGACGGATGCATGGATGGGTGGGCGGATGAATAGATACACGGACGGATGTACGGATGGCCTAGTAAGCCAGATCACGCGAGCCATGCGCAAGCACACACGTCCCTCCAGGAGCTTCCCGTTCTTTTCAGCGCCCAGGTGTTCGCTGTGACTTCACTGCTCCTTGGGCATGCGCAGCACGGCTCTCATTAGGTCACGCGAAACTGCTCAACCTCGGTCAGTGTAGCTACGCTATATAAAACACTTGAGGAACGTTTTGATAACCGTACGAGTTCTTTCATCCCACCCAAGAGTATGATAGCGCTTAACAGAGACAGTTGCCCTGATATTGATTGATTGATATGTGAGGTTTAACGTCCCAAAACCACTATATGATTATGAGGGACGCCGTAGTGGAGGGCTCCGGAAATTTAGACCACCTACAGTTGCCCTGAGGAGTATGTTGCACAGTGGCTTTGGCTACGGGAAAGGAAAGGATGTCAGAGTAAATTATAAATCATGTCATACACATTGATGGCCTCAATGAAAAGCACCTAACGGAGCTTCACGAGGAAAGCTTGGAGGGCAGTGGGCAAATCGCTTATGGTACTATACTTTGTTAGTTCCAAAGACTAATGCAGTTTATCCTCTAATGCATCTTCAAGTTCAAAACATTGCTAAAACTGCTGCTTTGACGGGTTGGTTCATGATTAAGATTGATTTAACAGCACTGTGTGCGTGTGTCCTTCTAGATGCTCTGTTTTTTTTTGCGCTGGTAAATCTATGTTATCCAAAACGTTGCTGAAAATAAAAGCTTAACGTTGCAATTGCTACATTTAGGGACATATTCATGGTTCATGTCGAAGCTTCTGAATACCGAATAATCGATGGGCTTATTCTTAAGCGAAAGCCTGAGACGTCACATCAAACTCAAAAATAGACCTCTTTCTGCGTCGGCGTCCCCCATTGGCGGCGTCAACTAGGGTGAAGCAAAAAAAAAAATGGCAGCATATTCACGGAGTGAATGACGGATAGTGGGGCGAAGCATCCGTCCGTCCATTCGTTCTTGCTTCCGTCCATCCATGCGTGCGTCTGTGTGGCCGCCCGTGCATCCATCCGCCCGTTCGTGCGTGAATCTGTTCATGCGTCCGTCCCTGCGTTCGTCCATGCATCCGCTCCTGCGTCCGTCCATGCGTCCATCCGTCCATGCCGCCATCCGTGCGTCCGTCCATGCTTCTGTCTGAGTGTCCGTTCGTCCACCTATTCAACACTGCAAGTACCACCATCTCGCATCTTTTCATCATATATTCCTCATATAGAAGCACCGCCATCCAGCGGACATTCAAAGGACTGAATGAGAGGAGGCTCACGCTCACTTTTTTACGGCTTGCGCATCGTGTCTACTTCCCACCTTTAACCACCTCGAGTTCATGGTATATACTAGTTCACTGTATTCATGGCACTGCGGCCCAAGGCTCGCTAAACCTTTCTAACACCTAGGAGATTACGCCCAGCGAGTATAACGTAGTGACCCTTTCTTGTCTTCTGTGCGTTGTTGAGCAATAAAAAATTCGCAGCGTGCGCGTTAACTAAAAGCCGAATTCTCCTGTCTCTCATTCCCCCTTAGCAGCCATTGGCATGTACATTGAGCACTATCTTTTATTGTTCAACAACGCACAGAAGAAATCTCTCACCGGCACCACCTTGGAGGCCAAAATGTTATGCTTGTTACACACTACTACAACGACTACGAGGGACGAACGGGTGCCGCTATAAGGAGCTTCGCCTCTAAAAAAGCATAAGTTATGATGTTGTACAGAATAGAAAGTTGGGCGAGTTGGTGTGTATTCATATTAAAAGAAAAGCGGCGCACAAACAGACGGAGACAAAGAAGAGAACCAGCGCTGTTTGTGGTTCTCTTCTTTGTCTCCGTCTTTTTGTGCGCCGCTTTTCTTTTAATATGTTGTACAGATGCTCGTTGTTTAGGCTTGTTGTGTCCCATGATAGAATGAACTTTTTCTAAACAAAAGTTATGATTGTTGATTTCCACAGAAAGCTTGTCTGTTTTACGGGCTAGAGTGTCATAGGCGATCGGTATGTTTCTTCAGTTAGTATGTGTTGAAGTGTTAGTAGATATACTCATGTATGCGCAATCTTAGTCACCAGTTGTGAAGTGGTTGTCTCTTGTTTGAAGGAAATAAAACTTTTATCTATCTAATGACATAACCATATGGCATCATCTGGACGTCACAGATCGCCCAAACTTGTTACGTCACAACATGATAGCATTGCCTGGTCCAAGGTGAGCTTGGAGAAAGCTTTTTCTCCTTCGTCCATCCTGGAGGCCTTGTGAAACCACGTTAGAAGCAGAAAACTTCCGGAGGGAGGCGCGGGAGGTTTAGTAACTTGATTGAGAAGAAGACGAAGAAGATGAACAAGAAGGCGTTCGCCTTAGAGTCCACAAACGTGGATGCATAAAGGACACTGGAGCCTTCGTGACATGTGAGATAGCTGAAAGGGAAAGAGTAGAGGCCATGAATCTCTCGCTCACGAAGCTCCACGTACCGCCACGAAGTACAGACCACTTCTGTAACCAAACTTGCCATCACACGGGGTGGGCAGGCTTCCTGGTGTGATTGGTCAGCGCTATTGATACCCAATGCCTACGCCATCGTGGTTTACTTTGCGTCACTACATAATACCGCTTCTACAAGGAGCTGGCTCTGTGCCGTGAGTTAATTTTACAGAATTCTTGTTGCCGTCCGAGATCTGAATGATGCAACGTGCACAAGAAACATTGGCCCGTCTACTCAGCGGCTCAACAATGTCTCAATGAACGACGCAGGGGAAGGCATCAAAGTAGAAACACTAACCACTACAAGAACAGCTGCATATTTTTTCAAGTACATTGTATTTGATGCTGAACTTCAAGAAAAACGTGTGTTACTCGGTTACTGCACACACGCATAGCTTCATCTTGCCCCATCAGCACGCATTATCACTCTTTTTTCCCAATTTACTCTCCGCAGAGTAGAGAATAGCAGGCCACAATAAGAGGACAGAGCTTGTGGTCCTTGGCCAACGTCTCTGCCTTTTTTCTGTGAAGTCTCTCACTCTCTTGAAATAAATCTCACCTTTAACGCGTTTCCTAATACCTCAACGATTTCTGGCAGCGACACTTCTAACCATTTCTGTCACGGTGAGCGATACGTATTGCGAGAAATGCATTTCGCAACATCTTGCTGTAGTACAGTCGCAAGTTTCGCTCCTCGCGCACCCTATTATACATCAAAGAACAAGGCTTTCATCATTGCACTGGTCCTCGATCACAGGTTCCAGGAAAATGGCCACTTCTGAATTCTAAAGCAGCGCCCCAGACGAGAGACTCCCCTAGTTAGTGACGCCAGGCTTAGCGAAGGACTGATCGGGCACGTTGATTTGAGTCGAAGGCGAAGCCGCCTCAACGTTGCTCAGATGGTCAGCCTTGCACCGAGCTGCTGCACACAAGTAGGCGTCATCGAGACACCCCACCAGCGTGTGCCCGAAGGAAGCGCGGGTCCGAGGTGAGCAGCACGCGAGGGCATGTTTACTGATCACGCAATCCGGTGATTAGGGCTAGCACTCGGGAGGGCGAAGACGGCCCCACGTTCGAGCAACGCTGCTATACGTGTATAGCAGGGGAAAACCGAGAAGCGAACGATGGCAGTCCCGAGGGAAAGCAGAGTGGGGAAACGAGATCGAGGGGTTGCCTGCCGCCGGCGCAGGAAGTAGGGAGAGAAGATGGGAAAGAGGCGAGAAGGGAGCAAGCACGCGGGGAGTGTAGAAATCAAGCCTTCCACCACCGCCGCCGCCGGCTGGCCGCTGAGCCGCTGGTCATCCGTCATTCGGCCCGAGGGAGAAATTGGGGGAAAAAGGAGGAGCACGGCACGCCGAAGTGTGCAGGGAGATTTTGGGAAGCGAGACGCTTGCGCTAGCCTCCCTGTCCCCACTTTCCTCTCCCGCCGCCAAATACGTTGCTGACGTTCTTTCCTCCCTAACCTTGGCTAGAGAGCGCGTGGAAGGCAGGCCAGTCGAAGAAACGCCATCGGGAAAGGGGTGATTTCGGGACTGCCGGGAAATCGGGGAAAACGAAGGTGGGGTGTGTTAGGCGCTAGTTAGCGATCAAGAAGAAAAAGGAAGCACTGAGTATGGGGACCGAGAAGGTTAGACAGCCTTTGGTCAAAGCTACATCGTGATCACAGATTTCCGCTCCGTGCATATGGTATGCGCGTTTATCGAAGTAATCATTAACTACACGGCGCCCATATTAGTTTTCGCTTCATCTGTAAGCTCTCTTGACAGGTCATGGTGAGAAATAGCACGTGGAAAACAGGACAATGCGGACACACAGGAGAGGTGGGTTCTTTGCGGATAAACATATAAAATATGTATTCCTTTCAGGAGTGTTATTTCCGAACGAGGCACTTGAGTACAACAAAATGTTTCTTTATTTATTTTTATTCGTTTCAATATACTGCAGACCTTCTCGGTCCAAGCAGGAGTGGTAGTACACTAAAAATGGTCACGATTCCTTCGAAAGTAACAAACACATTCCTAAAAAAATAATTTCAATGCTGAATGACATGTTAACAAAAGCTTCAAAGATAGAGTGCTTAGATCACATGCAAACAGGATACAAAAATGTAATAAAGTAAGTAGAACAAAAATATCACTAATTTCTTTAGCAAAAAGATTCGGCTGTTTCACAATCACCGCAGATGATGGTAGACTATTCCAGTATGCTATTTATTATTGAAGAACAGAGTTTTTATAAATGTCGTCGTGACTTTTAGGCAGTCGTATGGTCTTGCTGTGGTTAGGTATTGAACAGGATCTGAGGGGCTCACAGAAATGTTCTGTCCTTGGATATTTTGTAGAGCTCATAATGCAAATGATAAAAAAATCACAGAATATCAACGGAGTGAATGATGATGAGTGGGGCGAAGCGTCTGTCAGTCCGTCCGTGCTTCCGTCCATCCGTGCGACCATCCATGCATCCATCCATGCATCCATCCATCTGTGCATGCATTCGTCCGTGAGTCCGTGCGACCATCCATGCATCCATCCACGCATCCATCCATCTGTGCATGCATTCGTCCGTGAGTCCGTCCATCCATCTGTCTGTCTGTCTGTTCATGCGTCCATCCGTCCGTGCGTCCGCGCGTCTATTTATCCGTTCGTTAGTCTGCTACTCTGTCTGTCCGTCCGTCCGTGCGTCCATCTAGTGAACACTAAGTACCGCCAGCTCCCATCTCGCATCTCTTGTGGAACATACCCACTCTAGAGCGGGTATGTGCCACCGATGGCTACGTACTACTACATACATACAAGGGGTGGACAGACCCACGCCTTAACGAGCTTCGTCCCTAAAAATTTGAGTTGAGAAACTATTCTGCAATATGCAAGACAACACAGTTCGGTTTTTTTTCTACGCAGAGCGTTAAGACTGGTATGTCCGAATTAACGTTAAAACACAAATTGGACTGGTAAATTTTGGACTCGCTCAATTTTTATGAGTTTGCAATGGAGACCCCAAATCATGCCGGCATGTTCAAGTGCCCATAGTATCTAGTAACCTGTGAAAACTTACTTCCCTCAATTTGAGAACCCTTTTCGGATTGCGAATTCTGCTGACGTAGTTCGATATTTGAACCCTGAGAACCCTGGCTATTATTGGTGCCGAAGATTTGTTTTCCCTACCTTGACGTTTTCAGAGTAAAAAAAATGCATTACTGTTCATAAAACCCTGTTGCCTTCATCAACGCCTGCTCCTTATGCGTTGAAGGTTTCATGGAAGTTTTGATCTTTTACTTCAAGTCAACGTTTATTGCATGTGACAGGAGGTTCTACGTTCAGACATCAGGCATCTGAATAGGCTTGAAGATCGCTCCTGTTATGAGCGACGATTTTTGAGTCACGTGAGCGAAAGTAAACAAGATTTGCAAGGGGAGGATCAAAAACGTTTTCGTTACGTAGATGACTTCGTCGTCGTTTACCGCGACCTTCATCGCAACTGTTTTATGATAAGTGGGCTCAAGGCTTTTGAAGAGAAGACTCTAGAATCGAACTTTGCTTTTGAAATCCCACAAGAAAACTTTCTTCATTTTTTTTATTTGGGTCAGACCTTCACGTCAAACTCATGTGCTGGATCTTTTCCTCCAAGTCTAATTCTGCACTTTTCTACACTATAGATTCGTCAAGAGCGGTATAAACGCAGCCAGCACCAAGTCATGGTTCCGCCAGGTAGAACGAAGCTGTAATCAGCAAGTTAACCAGCTGGTTGAAGCAGGGTTTTTATAAGACGTTTCTATTTCTGCGTCTGGGAAAATTTTGCGCAGGCTAAAAGCGAAATCGACAGTTGGGGTGCAAGACACTAAGCTGCAGAAGGCGACTGGTAAGTGTGGTGTTGTCCCATCTTAGCATAGGTGGTTACGCTGGCTAAACAAGGTGGCTACATGGTATATTGTACGCATTAAATTTTTTGTGAACCACCGAATTGGTAGGGTTTGTGCAGCCAATCACGCAAAAGAACACCAAAATTTAACAAAGAGGGAATTTGGCGTGAAACATAGAAAAATTTCGTTGACCCTAAGTGATGGGTGGTGTATCACGTGTTATTCGCACGTAGTGCTTCGCATAATGGGCAAAAAGAGCAAATGCTTGTCAAAGGAAACATCACAGCTCTTTGAAAGGCACGCTCCACACGCACTTGGCTTTGCACTGTGAACACTGTAAAAGGTGTTCGTCGCTTTTTGATGCTAAGCAAATTTTGTATGGCCAGAAGCACCGATTGGCTAGAGAACTGGTTGAAGCGGCCTTGATTAAGAAGGAGAAAAGCACGTGAGTTGGCCAACCCTAACTACACTTGCGTCAGATGCCGTGTACGGTTACGTTCTGGATAATTCTGTAATAGATTTTTGGCGTGCATTTATTTGTGATAGTGGCTGTATAATTTGTTAGTCAGGCGCGTCAAAATATTTCCTCTTTTGTTTTGTTCACGGATGTTCACGTTAGAGAATGTCATTAACTTTTTTGTTGAAACAGTATTGTCAACTACACGAAGCGAGTTTTTTCTTCAATAAACGTCAGTTTTTAGTCAGCGTCTGTTGTGTGTTCTTCTCTTTGTTCTGTTTTCCACGCGCTAAATCTCGCTATGAATCTGTACCAGCTCACCCAGAGCACTACTTTACTTTAGTTCCTTTTCGACAAGTAAGTCAGAAAAGAGACGCTGATCAAGAATGGGCGAGAACATGAAATAACTACAGATTGGGCGCCGGGTGTACGCTTTTAAAGTTTTGTTTTATGATCAAAAAATGTGCTATCATCCGAAGACGCACAGGCCTGCAGTGTATGACATAGGTGAGCTGCCACGAACAATTTACTTTCTGAGTGAAAACAAAATACATAATACGAATCAGGAAGGAAGCAGTTAGTGGTTATTTGTTGCAAGTGTATATTATCGTTTGAGCATAATCTGTTAGTAACCATAAGTAGTATGTTCGAATGAATAACATTATACAAAGCTTAAACATCCCTATTAAATCCCGCGGCAAGTAATATGGCGCTAATCATCTTATATTTGAAAACATTACCTACACTGTCAACGTTCTCTGTATCTGCATCTTACATGGGTCGCTCATTCTGTGGCGGCTTCGAAACGTTTGCCCGATTCAAGTCACTCAAGCTAAATGTACGCGCGTGAAGTAAGTCAATTACGCTTGGAGCAGAAAAGCTGGCTCTGAAGTAAGACAAGTTGTGAGGTAGGTTATCTGCTAAATAATATAAAATTGGTGATATATAAATCTATATACATGAACATTACTCCCTAAATGAACACACAAATACGCAAAATAATACTTTTTCTAACTCGTATAACAGAATGGGTTCCTGAAACGGATATTTTATGTTCTATCAACAGTTACCCTACAGTGAGTGTATATTATTCAAAGCATACTTTAACCAGCGTTTTGTCTTCAAAAAGACATTGGTGAGGCGCTTTTAACTTCATACTCCTTCCCCTAAGTTCGTTCACGAAGTAGTCGTTAACAACTCCCGCTTTCTACCTGGGCGAAAGCAATAGCGCAGGCCACACTCCGGTCACTTAGGCTGCCTTTCCGGCATGAGTGCAAAGAAGCCAGTCAGGTTGCCTGCATGAGTGATGTGCCAAAGCAATTCTACGTTGTAAAACAGGGACGGCTGAGAACTCGGTCTGAACATTTAACCAACTGCCAACCAACGCGGAACTTCCTCCCATCATAACACGACGGTCCACGGAAACTGTGCACAGTTCTATAGCCTGTTGTACAATTCCGCATATGGGTAAGCAAAAGCACGACGAATTTACCTTCAAAATCTCAGCTCTCCACCAAGCAACACCACATGACTTACACCAAAGCAAAAGCAAAGAAGAAGCTAGGGAAAAGCCAAAAACTAGATGGGAGCCGACAGATGGAAGCAACGTAGTGGGATAATCAGGGTGAACAGTGGAAGGGCCTCAGACTTGCTGGCCGACGTTTCGATAGGAGGACCTATAGGACCTCCTATGGAAACATCGGCCAGCCAGTCTGAGGCACTTCCACTGTTCACCCTGATTATCTCAGTAAGCTAGTGGAAAGCGAACACAGGAACTGATTGGCACCAAAGCATCATGAATTATTGAAGAACTCCCAGCATCAGACGAAACTGCTTGTCTAGTAAAACTTTTTCTCACTTTAGGATACTACATATAAGGCACAATGTAATTCTCATCACTTCATAACACGCTCACAATAGGGAAAACAGGGGCTGTAATGAGCACATCCCAACGAATTATTTTGACACTCCACATCCTTTCATAAAACACACCCAGACCTGCAAATACAATCAACTGCTACTGAGCGCACCAAGTGGTCTCTATTATTACAAGATCATGGACAGGTGGGCAAGTCTATTTGCTAATAAAGTGCGATAGTGGCTAGTTGGTACGAGTTTGGGACAATTCGCGCTGCCAGAAACTGAGGATGTACAAGAGGAACATGGACACAGATTAGGCAATGCGCGTAGCAGCAACTGATTTTATCGTGCTCAGCATGACCGAGCATCTGTGCGTGTCTTTTTTCCACTTATACTAAAGTGAGTATTTCTCAGTGCACAGATTCATGAATTTGGTTTGGTTCGTAATTACGGTAAACCGCGACATACACGTAACACACAAGCAAAGAAAAGACAAGAGATGTCTAGTCCTCTTCGCGTTCCTTGTGCATTCGTTGTCGAGCGCTGCATTACTGTAATTTCTCTCTATTATATAGTTCACGAGTATGACGGCACCAAGGAACCCCCAGCCAACCGGAAACTCCCTGCACAGCCGAAGGAGGACCTGCTGTCTGGCGCTCAACTGGAGAGAAAGCGACGACTGGTTGACCGTAACGTGTGGTGAGCCATGTGCTACGGCATCTCTGATTAAAGAAGCAGTTCACCTGGGGAGGACGCGCGCAATATCACCGGTTTTATTTTTCAGATGCGAAGCAAAACTTTTACTAGCCTATTTAATGCTGTCCCTCCATACACCCCTACTGTGCACGCTCGCGTCGCGCCGCAGGTGTAGGAGAGGTGCCAAGTAGGTCAAGTCGTAGCTGCGCGTTGATGCCCCTCTCTTTCTCACCCACAGCCGCTGCCGGCCCTTCCACTTGTTCGCGACCCACTTCTCCCTCGCTTCACTCTCTCTACCACCCGCCACTCTTAACCGCACGTCAAGTAGAAATTCTTTCAGCTTGTCCATCTGCGATGAAACTTATACAAAACCCAACCCACCTCCCGTGTCTTTACGTTTCAAACAAATGGTTTCTCGAGTAAACACTACACTGAGTTTTGCTTCGAACCGTTCTCCCAGAACCAACGTCGACGCCCGTTTCAACGGGGTCAACGCCGTGCGCACCACTGCTGCTTCGCATCCCATCAAATTCTTTTCAGGGAGATGGTCCATAATTTTTAACAATGTGTATTTCATCCTAACGACCTAGTGTTATGAAGAATGATGAATCTCCACTAAACACCCTTAAAATCACGAACTGCTAAGTGCTGAAAAACAGAAAAAAATGCTAGACATGGTAACACTTGCATTACGTTGCTTATAGTGGTACTCGAACGTTCCTCCCTTGTGTTTCCTAGTGTGTACTTTGGGTTAACACTGTTGTGCATCACTCTGCCAAACTGGATCTCAGAGGCCGCGTAGAAGAAAGCAAACAGTTCAGCTATACTCGCCAGGTGGCGCAACAATCCCAGCTACTTACAAGAAGAAATTGTCTGCCTTTTTAAAGAACTCTTAATTAGCGTGGCATCGACTTGGCCTTTATCTTACGCAACCATAAACTTTTATATCATGTGCGTGCAACATAGCTCCTAACATGAACAGCTGGCCTGGTGTGCAACAGATTCCGATGGAGGCGGAAATGTTGTAGGCCCGTGTTCTCAGATTTGGGTGCACGTTAAAGAACCCCAGGTGGTCTAAATTTCCGGAGCCCTCCACTACGGCGTCTCTCATAATCAAACAGTGGTTTTGGGACGTTAAACCCCACAAATCTAATCTAATTTGGTGTGCAATGGATGACTACGCTGCGAGCCACGCCTGTGTGACGCCAGAGCGGAAACTCACGTGTTTTCATCGGCTACCTAGACCCAGGGCCGTGTATACATGGAATTTATCGTCATAATACTCAACAAAAGTCAACAAAGAAGCAGTTCAATTGATTATCTTGTGCATGATGGCTGCCGATTCTATTGAAACAGCATCGGCAGTCACTAAAGGGCTCTTATTTTGACGTCTAGTTCAAACATACAATGCCTTGTTACTTAGAATTGCGGCCGCATGTTTTCACGTCTAAAGTTGTTCAATGGTGATGTACCGCTTGGTGCCGCAGTGTACTTTGTCCACCCGCGAAAAGGGTGTTCGCTTTCACAGCTGTCCTAGGAACCCGAAGCTGAAGATGACGAGGATAGCCAAGCTTAGAATGGGAAAGACCTCACGCCTCCATCGACCGTGTGCAGCAAGCACTCCATTGACAGTGAGCTGTGCTGTGCCCGCCTAATACGCACCATTATTCAGTAAGCTTGTAACCATGCTTGAGTGCTCACCAGTTATTCAGCCGTTTATTGCACGCCGGCGCTATGAGCATAGACGACTTACACCAGGTGGGGTGCCGTCCCGAAACCTGCCGCGAAGACCCCAGTAGGCAGACAGCCGACGGCGCGGCCTCCGACGCTGGTAAGCGCGCCTCGTGAGTGCAGCTGAGCGGCGCTGGATACCTTACTCCCGTCTTCACAAACGCTCCTCCACTCGACTTCCAGCCTTCACTTGGCAGAGTTGAGCACTGCGCCACCGCTCGGCTGAATATGACGCTGTGCTATTCAAGAATCGCAGCAGATTATCGCTGATACGCAGTGACTCTCTGTGCCTAGAGACGGCGCTCCCATACGCTTTCTCGAGTGAAGGTGAAGCGTTGAGTGAAGGGACGTTCTAGAATACAGGGGGTGGTCTACGGCTTTATTTGGTAGGTATACGTACGCCTGCAGTATACAAATGAATTAAAACACGCACCTAGTGGACTGAATGTTCATTATAATTCATGAGCGAAACGATCTGTCACTATTTAGTGCACATTCTCTGAGGGCTTTTACCCCACGCAGTGCAGACACGCTTTAAAAAGTGGAGCTCTTTAAGCTTTTTACCACATAAGTGTGCACAAACGCGATCCAGCTAGCCTTTGCCACGTTCATCTCTGTGAAGCTGTGCGTGTCACATAATCAGCGATAAGTATTGCTTATAATCTGATACCCAAGTGACGGCCCCATGCGGTGTTAACACAAACCACTTCTTAATATTGTTCTCACTGAACCAGCGTTACCGCGACTAAATGCAGTTATTTGCGCTGGCCATGGTCTGCAAAAATGTGGCACTTGCCCCCCCACTCTGGTCGCACAAGTTCCTTTCCCTCAACGCCCCACCTATTGTGATACAACATGGGAGCTCCCTCGATTGAGACAAAACCTTGCCGACGTCAATGACTGCAATTCGAGCACGAATATATCAGATTTTGTCACTTGATGCTAATTTGCATTTCTAGTAAATGTTATGAATGATCGATTTACTGCCGAAGCAGTCATTTGTACAGCTGCCTGTTTGCAAACGCAGAGTGACAGAATTGATCAGCAATTATAAGACATTTTATTCATGTTTACTGTCGCTCCTGATGCACTGCAAAGAAAATATTTCAAGTACAAAAGCATGCTCTTTTCTTTCGTATAATTGTGATATCGAATGCCCATTTCACGGGCGAATTAATTACAGAGCTACAAAGCAATACTTCGCCACTCTTAAGTACTTACCGTGGAAAAAATTATACTTGTTATTAACACATTGCGCCCAAACAAACTAAATGGTTATTATCCGTGACGAACCCAATCGCAACGGAGACGTCGAGTGGTGGTTTCACAAGTCCACTTGTTTGCCGGACCAGAGCCACGACGGTGATGCGATCTCATTTGATGACCTCGACCGCGATTTCAACAACGTGGTCCGTGTCGATAGTACATCACCTCCCCCTCGATAAGACACTGCGACGTTTACGAAGCTTTATTTACATACTCCGAGGTGCTGGTGAAAGGCAATTTTTACAAAAATATTGCAAGAAACACGCGAACTAATTAGTATCGAACATTGAGAACTGTAGACGACAAGCGATAGCACTACCACATAGTTTCACTTTCTTACCACCCATGCGATTGGTGGCATTGGCACGCTCGTCGACCAACCGAATGAGCTCTTGGCTCTGTAGATTGGGCAGAAACTACAACAAGCTCATAATTGCACTCGACTAAATTCGTTGCTCGCGTTAGTCGACCCTCGTGAGGTGGTTCATTCGACAAGGTTCCCGCTTGAAGCAGACGATCCGCGTTCAGGAGCAGCGGCTACTGCAGCGCGGTCGTGAACGGAGTCCCCCCTCTGACGTCACACGCGAGAGGGCGCCACTCCAAGATTTTGAGGCCAAACAGCACCAATTGTGTACCAGTATTGCATTTACAAAACAGCTGTTTCCAGGTTTGCCGCATATCGCAGTAAGAAGATTAACGTCATCATGAAACGGTAAACTATTTATTCGCCGTCTTCTTCTTCTTTTTTCTGATTTGCTCCAAGAACACTTGTGCCAATTTGTCCAGCATGGGTTCAATTATTCCGATGGGTGACAGAAGAAGGAAGAGAAAGATTAACCTCCTCGATGCCTGGGTAGCCAATTGGATATCGTTTTTTTTTTAAAGACTACAGATCATCACAGTTAGATATCCACTGTTCAAATTTGTCTTGGCACAAAAAAAAATGAGTTGCTTTCACGAAGCCCTGTGAAGTGGCACCACGTGTCTAGTCATATTCGCCAAAACGAGCGAACGAAAATTACTGAGTACTGCTCGAGCGCTTGGATGCGCATTGCACGAGTGCTCGGCGGCATCTTAATTATAAGTGCAAGCTTTTTTTCTTAGATGTAGCGTGAACGACATCGTCTATAGTGCATTACTTCAACCGTAGACGCCTTGTTGATCATATTGATAGTCATTATGGTCCAATATTTTTTCTTCCACTCCATCATCGAGGCTTCCAAAGATCAGGAGTACGCAAATGGTACCATCACATTTTGCGATAACCGCTGAGTTTTTTTTTTTTTCAAATTCATACCTTTTCTGCGTTTGTTTTTAAGAGCAGGGAGTTATATAATGTTACAGTTTTCCAAAGAGCTTTCCTCATTTGTGCATTCTTGGGACTGATGAGGTTAACAGAGAGGGAAAGAGATAAAAAAGAGAGAAAATAATTCTTATCGATAAAAAGTTTCTTGGTGTAGGGGCGAGCATCGTGACCACTTTGCCATTCTAGCACGTCAGTAAATAATACTACAGTCTTGTATAGTATAGTTAAGCAAGAGGGTGGGAAAGGCAACTCAGTGTCAAGGTAAATAAAAGCAGAAGAAATGAACGTGAACAGACAAAAGAAATAAATAGAGAGAAAGAAGCGAGTGATGGATTGAAGATGAGAAAACGACTACAAAGAAACAAAGAGAGGGAGAGAGCGAAATAGGAAGAAAGACATAGAAAGAAAGAGTAAACAGGGTGAAAAAAAATGACGAAAGAGAGATAAATTGAAAAATAAGGCACAAAGAAAAACACAAACACAAAACAACTCATAGGCGTGTACTGTATAGTATCCATAGCACACTGTAGGAGAGAGACAAGTCAGAGTGTAAAAGCCTAACAAAGCCAGGACGAGCTAGGTGTGCACTAACTATGCTTGACACAGCCTTGTTCGACTTAGTTAAAGGTGCGTTAATTTTAAAAATACATTTTTGACTAATCGGAAAACTAGAAGGTGCTAGAATGGAAGGGTTTGGAAGAAAAAAGGGGCGCCAATTGGTTCCAGAATATAAAGAATGCCAATCGGTGCTCGTACGACTGAAGATTTTCTTAGCTGTGGTTACGTAGCTCATCTTTCCGGCACGCGTGCATCTAATTACAATGTTAGTGCCGTGCGGTGTAAGGATGAAACACCTGCGCTCGAGATCGGTACCCACCCTATGGTGCTCTCTTCTTCTTTTTTCATTGAAGCTGCCAGGCCAGGCTTCAGGAGGAAAAGTAGGTCGCTCGAAAGGGCAAAGTTAGGCAGCGATACAAGTTGAAATTACGCGTTTAAGCGCTGTAATAGAAGGGAGAGGGTGCGGTGATTGAACGCCACCCATCGGGGGAAAAGCCAGGAAGAGAGTGTAGGAAGAAGCACAGTATTGCCTCTTCCGACGCCGTAGGGCGGTCGCCGATGCTCGGATGACGGATGCCTTCAGCTGAGAGGTCCGCACCACGACAGTGAAGGAGAAAAATGAGGAAACATGGGGGCATGTGAGGTTTGGTATCAGCCAGGGTTAGTCGCGTTGAAGATTGCAGAAATTTAGGCAAGTGCCACCCACCCCTCCACTATCCCCCAAAGTATTGTTTCGCTTATCGTAATTACTTATGAATTATACCGGGAGGTAAGTGGTTTTCCCGAAACAGTTCTGGTGTTCACGTAAAACACCACTTTCGGGATAAAGTAGGAAGAAAAACACTGCCGAATCGAGATATACTGTAAATTATTACTATATTTATTTATTGATCGTATACCCCTCTCATACTTATAGGTCTTTTTAAATAGTCGCCTTGACCATGTTTTGAAATATTGTGGAAACCCTGACTCTCAGAGTAAGTTATTATTGTTAAACTTGTGACAACAAAAACAAAAAGTTAATGCATGTGCTTCGGCATATACAACACACTCTGCTCCCGAGCGCCATAAATTACTTCCGCTACAACAATATGCTGCTCATGGTCAACTTCAAATAATGTGGACGGATTGTAGCCGTGGCGCTGTTGCCATCAGCGTCACTACAGCAACGCCGATGAAATGTTGCCACGTCGGCTGAATAGCAACACGCTCTGTAAAATACCGGAAATCAATTAGCCGATGATGCAGCCCGCTCAGCCCATGAAGAAACCCGTGTAGTCCCGATTCCTCTATCAAGGAATGATGCAGCAAGACAACTTTACCTGCTGGCTCGAGATCTCACACGCACGTTCTGGTCGTCTACCAGCTTCCAAAGGTGTCAATTTTATGAACTGGATCCTTCGCTCAAGCTAAAGCTACCATCACAACTCTCCCGCTCCGATGCGACACTGTTATGCCGCCTTTGGTTGGGTGTTGCATTCACAAAGGTGTACTCCTTTCGCATTGGTATGGCAGACACTCCTACATGCGACTACTGCGGAGATGAAGAGACCATCGAACACGTCCTGTGCAGCTGCGCTTGCTACGACACACAGCGATGCCAGCTACGGATGGTTTTCAATTGACTTGACCCTGAACCATTTTGTGTGGAAGATACTAGGACCTTGGGCATCTGCCTCAGTTGCGCAGAAAGCAACTAAAGCACTGCTACTTTACCTTAAGTCAACAAACCTGAGTGACCGCCTGTAAACTGTGTGTGCTCCCCGAGTGTGCTCGTGATTGTGTGTACCTTCTCATTTTTCTGCAACCTCTTTTCTCCCTTTATCCCTTCCCCAGTGCAGGGTAGCAAACCGGATGTGCGTCTGGTTAACCTCCTTGCCTTTCCTTGTATCTTTATCTCTCTCTCTCTGTAAAATAAGTGCAAATGACCAACAAATATGCTACTAATTCTGCGAAGGCACGTTCCACTTCCCTGTTATGATCTGTTCCTGAGCAATAGAGAGAAAGAAAGGTTAAGTTAGAGGCAAGAAGGTTAACCAGAAAAAAATTTACGGTCTGCTACCCTGCACTGGAAAATGGGTATGAGCATAGAAAAGTAAGGTGGGAAAAACAGAAAAAAAAAATTACACCGACTCCCACATAGGTCGGCCCATGCGAAGCATCGCAAGGGCCAACTTAGTTTCGTTCATCACGGGCATCTTGCACGATGTTGACGCGTCTTTTCAAGTGGAGCACACCATGAATTCACGGCAGTTTCTGTTGCCGTTACTCGTCCCGAACTCTTGTTGGAGCACGCCACGCGGCTCCATCGGCATACCAGGCGACAGCACGTGGGATCATGGTGCATCCGCAGAAGCTCGTTCCCTGACGCCATCACGTTATCAGTGAGAGAATGCAAGGGTAAGAGGCCGCCACCTCTTACGCAGTCACTTACGTAGGACTCACACGCGTTAGCGCGTGCCAGCGCGTTCGGTCTAGGAACCAACGCATTGGTTCATCACCGAACTTCAGCAAAACCTCGTTCCCCGATGCCTTCACGTGATTGCTGAGAGGGTGTAAAGGGGGAGAGGATACAGCGACTTACCCAGCCCCTTGCACATGCCAGAACGCGCTAGCGCGTGGGAGCGTGTTCTGGCAGTGCTTGGGCCAGCTGTTGCGCATGCGCGCAGTGAGGGTGGTCACGCTGCACACCGCCGGATTGACCTCCGTCATGAGCCGCTTCGCATTCAAAGAACAAATAGCGACGACGTGGTGTGAAACCTATTAATTTAAAATGCGGGTACCTAGAGCCGGAGACGTATCGTATTTTCTCCTCAATATTTTTTTTTAATATTAGCCCTCGGCGGTGATGTAATTCTAGAAAATGGCGTTCCAAGCGTACAGCCATTTCTCCCTCTATGGCAGGAAGGCAGGAAATGGAACGTTCACTGGTGTGGCGCCCTGTCTATTTGCAATATGGGTGATTACTTGACTTGACGTAAACACCTATTTAGTATTTAGTTGGCCTGCACCACCATATTTCAGCCAATTTTAGTCGTTTCAGCGTGACGTCCAGGGACGGAACCAGATGACATCATATCACATGGCCGGCGCTAGTATGTTCATGATACAAAGATATCGTTATGTTCAGTTTGAAATGTTACCACCGAAGAAGACACGAAGACAGAGGTTAACTGCCCAAAACGCTAATTTGCCTCGTTGGCTATCATATTTTCAAAGCGGTCTAATAAACACTGGCGGCGCAAGCTACAGTCATGCGTTGCTGAAATCCGCTGATGACCAAAATTTATGGTATGCAAATCATTGAAGCGTTGTGTGAACTTTGTGGTGATACATCTGACACCTATTATACAGCGAGAGTTGCGACGTTAGGCTGGACATGCTATGCTTTACACACCATTCAAGTCGACGTGCCTGGCAAGTCCGATGCGATGCACTCGGCTGAATTTACCAAACCGCAACTCCACCCGTGACGATTGACAGCAAACTTGAGAAATCCAGCATAGACTTCTGCTCGCCGACTGCTTTGCATGAAATCGATTCCCACGATGCGTGGGATCGGCCCAATTTGTTTTCTTTCAAACACCCTTTTCAGCTATGCACCAGCATCTGTTCCTAGGATACGGCGTTTGCGACGCACCCGCACACCTTTATCGTTCTCCGCTTACTATCAAAAACTTCATCACAGGGACCCGTGAAATCGGTCGAACGCGTCCACTAACTTGCACAACCAGGCAGGAACTGATTTTGCTCGAGACGTCATCTTACAGCTCCTGAATCGCCATTCGCCCTTCTGCTGTCTCTATATCTTCACTTGTCTGCAATACACTTCCCTAATTTCGCCTCCTTCTTATCTGCACCTGCTCCCCTCACCTGTTTTTTTTTAGTTCCCTTACCGAACCACAGTCTTGAATTCCCATGCTCCTCTGTTTGAAGCCCTGTCTCTTCCTACCCAGCTGCCTTCCATTCTATTGTTTGCGTGCTATTCCCGATAGTAGGTACCCATTTTTCCCCGTTTCTTTCATTCAGTTCCCTTTTGTTTCTTTCACTACCGCCTGTCTTGTACTCGCGTCTCTTGAACTTTTCGTTTTTCCTATTCATTTTGCTCGTTCCCTTTTTTCCGAAGTATTGAAGCTTGCTCATCTTGCCTTTCACCTTCCTTTTTTTTATATGTTAGCTGGTACACGAAGCACTCCCAGATTCAGCAGGATTCGCTTTTTGCGCATTTCCGACGCCACGCGCTTCCTCCTTGCTTCGTCCGTGACTCTCGCAAACGTCGCTGGCGTCGCATCACCGCCAGTCGGCTGTCTGAAAATTTCTTTTGTTGAACCCATTGCGGCGCGACGCCCCACACAGTACACACAGGAAGAAACGCCATCGTCTGCTAAAGCGTCTGCGTCCTAAATGCTGCAGACATGCACTTTACTATTCACGTTTTAATTCGTGCACGTCTGACCATTGTTCCTACGAAGACGGTACTTACAGAACAGATCAAAGGCTCGAACACGCTGCTGTGGCGCATCACGAGAGATGGCGAATGATTCGCAGATGCATAGATTGGTTTGTGGAACGCTTTCTTTTCAGCATGATGCTCTCAGTGTTAAACGTAGTTATTCCTGCATGATGGTCTTGCTATTAAACGTAGTCAGGTGATTACTGGCACAAAACCAAAATGAGCAACGAAACGTGTCACTGATGTTTATCCCTGTCTCAACTTCAAGAAAATGTTTAAAGACAATGAGAGCGAAAAAATTCGTTTTAACCGAAAGCCAAGTTTATTGGTCCAAAAGGTGATCTTGATTTGTATTCGGAATATACGTGAGGTTAAAAAAAAAAAACAACGTCTCGCGCAAACCTTCATGGAGTCTGGTGTGTCTATTTGCGGTGGCTGCTGCGAATCACGACCCACCCACCCTCCATTCTCTGTTAGACTGGCAATAGCTTAAAACGAAAGCACCGGAAGGCTAGGAAACTCATGCGCGGCACAAAATACAGTTGGCCTTAATTAGTGAACGCATAAGGACGGTGAAAGAGAAGACCACGACATCATCGTCAACATACTTCACGCTTTCCATACTCCTGACAACCACGTCTCTTATTGAAGAATGTGAATGTCTAGAGAACTCGCACTGCGCAGTTCGCTTTGGGAGTCGTCGGAATGTTTTGACATCATTTCTGGTTGTCGCGTACATGAAAAAAATTCTACTTTCACATAACTGGGCACAACGTTTTGGGCTTATTTTTTCTACTTCTTTTTTTGTTGACTAAAATTCTGCGTGTTCTAAAACACTTTCTTCCATTTCTGTTCTCTTTTTGAGCTTTTATTTTCTTTAATGTTGTACATTTGTGGGAATCGTGACGTAGTTAAGATGTACTACGCCAATATTGCATCGCAAGGTTTTATTTTTCATAACTTTCTGGTTCAGGGATTTGCATCGCAGAGCGTAAACTGTAGTAGTAATCATACAACAAGCAAAAGACAGATTTTCAGGAGTTTTACTAAACTCTTCATAAAAAATACTTTACAGACTAAACAAGAACGACTGTGCGAGTTGTTTCCTTTGTTATTGAGGGCTGGGCTCCTACAGTCAACAAGTTGCTAATTTTTTTTTTGCTTTCACTTTCCTGCACCTTCGAAGTGATCGTATAAGCTGTTTCAATTACGCTGTATAAAAGATACAGTCTAATTGAAACAGCTAACACGTTCACTCGTGAATTGCTTAAACCTATTGTCATCTAGCGTTATGAGGTGGCCTTTAAAAAAACCGCAGATAACGATTACCCTTGTAATTATAAACACGTGGTAAATGACCAATCTTCTTGTATTATAAGCAAATTTTTAAGGGCAAGTGCCCAATGAATGTTATGTGTTCGCATTATATAAAAACCATGATATTAACTCTTCCACGTAATGCGAAAGTTCGTTTGTGCGTCTTGTGTGTGAACATTGCTGTTGACGGGGAACATTGTTCATGACGTGAGGACATCCCTTTAAAATGACATTTTTGTGCGTGAATTTTACAATATTTTGTTATTCATAGGTTCGTGACATAAGTTACTAAGTAGGACAAGATAAGCAGCCGGAGCGATGTATAGGCACCAGCCTCTTCTTAAAGGTTCTCTGAGACACAATTTGACGATGTGTACACCATCGTTTCTTCTGGTGCTGCTGAATGCACCGATATCGTTACGGAAGTAGCAACGCCGAAATCGAAGTGGTTATAACTTTACTTTCCGGGCCAAACTTACTTAATTTCGTACTACGGCGACACACATCGGCTATTTTTGTCATGGGAAGTGACATCCTATCATGTGAGGTGACGACAAAGGCTGTTCGTTTTTGATTGGCTTAACTCCACAAGTAGACCCAATATTCATACGGTCGTAGCCAGACTATATGGGTAAATTCTATAAACAGGGAAAACACTTTGTACAATTTTTTATAAAGAAATTATTTCTGATTCTAAATGTTGTATTTTCCAAACATTAAACACGAAAGTTGTGAGTGTTCAATGTTTGGAACAACACAGTGTTGTGTTGTTTGTGAGTGTTCTGATTGTGCTCTAAAGTGGTTATTTCAGCAGCTTTAAGACTATACAACGAGAAGAAGGAGTCATACAGGTCGTGTCCTTTCTCATGATCATGTGTTTGCAACATTATTTTAGTGGCAAAGCTTAGTTTCTATAATACATAAATATTTGGCGCCTCCAGAGCACTCAAAAACGTCCAGTCGTATGCGCCATTAGTCTGCGAACGAGGCTATGGTATACGCCAGCAACCAAAGGTGGAAACACACGCCACGCTTTAGCGAGCCAAAAATGTGACCTGTGGTGGACGTCACCATTTCCACAGAATGCGTCTTGCATGCAAGCTGAGAAGTGCTCCGCCCAAACAGCATGCATCTTTCACAGTGGAATCCCGTGGGAGCTTCCGCTACCTCACCAACGTGTTTCGTCGTAACCACGCTAACGACGCCGTCAAAAAGCGTGGTAGCGGGGTACTGTGTCAAGGCCACCATGAGGTGACCTTCTCGTTATGTCTTTATGAGATGCGCGCTGAGAATGAAAGTGGTCTTTGACGTAAGCAGGCGAATGAAATGTGAAAGCGAACGTTTCTAATCGTCATCTGCTCGAGGTTTGAAGTTTCAGGACTCATAACTTCACTTTTCATGCACTAAGTCGCTTCATTCTTGTTGCGCTAGTTTCAGCAAGACGTTTTTTTTTTTCTTTTCAGTCCACCTACTGCAAACAAAGCATGGATAGCTCAGCCTGCCTGTCACAACGTGGGAGAAGGTCACTGCATGCTAGTGACTTCTCTGAAGACTATAAGTAAAGTTCCACTATTCATATATTTCGCCTTCTAGTAGTCTCAGGTGACCGCATGAAGTACTATGACCTTCTTCTTCTTCTTCTTCTTCTTCTTCTTCTTCTTCTTCTTCTTCTTCTTATTATTATTATTATTATTATTATTATTATTATTATTATTATTATTATTATTACTGTTGTTGTTGTTGTTGTTGTTTCTGCTGTTGTTGTTAATAGTAGTAGTAGTAGTAGTAGTAGTAGGAACGATACATTGGAATGGGGAACTGTGAAACCAAGGAACTACGCGCATAAATCATGGCGCTTCTCCACAAGCAACAACGACGCCTGTTCGCACTTATGCAATGTCTGCAAGTCTACGTTATTAAGCATTAAGAACACCATCATTCGTAATGTCAATGGCTTGGAACAACGCATTTCAAAACGCTGCCAATGCTGCGTTATTGTCCTGTAAAGCGTTTTTGGCTGCACTACAATACCGCAATAGGTGAAACCATCTTTACGTACAGTAAGGTGCTAGCGTTAGTGCTTCGCAATGATTACTGCACAGAGTCCAGAAGTCCAGCGACCTAAGTTGTCCTTGTCTAATCGTAGTACAGTTGAAGCAGGCTCACTAGGTGGTGGCTTGAAAGTGCTACTGTCATCCCCCTTCACTGTAATATTATCGGGTGGCATCTGGAATAGATGAGAGCTGTAGCGCGCTGCCACATTCCAATATGCCTTGTGGTGGAGCATTGTCGTCGCCTTGCAATGATTACTTTGCAGGGTCTATAGCGGGGCAAAAACGCACCTGTTGACATGCGTTTTTATTACTCCTTGTACTGTGCTGAGGTTTAATGCAGCTGTAATTTGCGCAGCCTGTCCTGTGTGGTCTATTCCGTGCGGCCTATGAGGTATGTGACAGAAATTGGCTAAATTTTACTACTCACCACTGTTGAATTGAATAAACTTAATTTGCCCAACAGCTGTGCCAGAGGCTTGACTCCCAGAGATCCACCGTTCGAGGAACATCTTCCGTGGCCCACTGGTCCACACAAAAAAAAAAGAACTGCCAGGCCGGTGCGGACCACGCAGCACAGTCACAGCAAAAGCTGAAACAGCGGCCTCTCAGAGACTTTTCTAAACACTTTTTGGCTAACTTCTACAAGCACGCTTGCAGGGTAGGCACTATGTGATACATAATCATAATTTTTGTGTAGTAGGTCGACGTTCACTATGCCATCCTTCGTTATTCTTCGGAGAAACGTGATATCCGCTACACACTTGCAAGAAATGTTGTGCATTTTTATGCAGTCGCTGAGACGACGAAGAAGAATTATGCCTGAAGTGGCTATGCACCACATTGAGTAGATGATCAAGAACAAGCATTTTTAATGGTTTGGAGCATTGGACGACCAACTCGCTACAACATTCGCATTGTTTGACGCCTGGTTGCTCCTTTGATGCTTTTAAACGCTTTATTACTTAAAAAGTTCCTACGAAAGCAGTTTGCCTTCAGCCATTTTTATTAACATTCCTACTGGCCCACAAGTCTATTGCGTTCTTTCTGAAAGCACCGACCAAGTTGCCCTCCCACGACTCCCATGAATCTCTTTATGTGGGGCAAAACGCAAATCGAACCATTGTTTGGCATTTTCAGAAAGACATGTCCGCATAATTCGTATTTTGTCACAGTCTGTTTGCAGAAAATACTATTTCTGTATGCCCACTCCAATATGTTAAACCAATAATCTACACTGGAATTGCCGTTAAAGATGTCTGGGTTTACTGAGATGTGGTGAATCCGGTCAGAACCGTCAAGAGTGCTTATTGCTGATGCAATTGCTCCTTTTGCAACCAAATCAACATGAGAGAGCACGTGCGATCAGCTTGACGCATCTGTCATTGCATCAGAACGGCTTGACGATTGCTCCTTAATAGAGGCTTGCTTTTCCCAAGCTTCGAACTTCGAAAATGGTATGTCAACCTTCTCAGTACCTCTGGCGATGACGTTGCTGATTGGCTCTTTGGCAATGGTGGCGATGGATTCGATGCAACCAGGTATAGTCGTCTCTTCGCGCACCACAACAAAATTCTCGCCATACGAGCTCGTAGCCTGCAATCACTGACCGGCCGTCCCACTGTTCAAGGTAGAAGGTTGCCCACACCTTTAGAATCCTATGTAAGGCTGCGCCAAATATAAAGTTCCAACGAAAGCATTGCCTTCAGCCATTTTATTTACATTACTCATATTAGGGCGATTCCCTTTCTGACACCAACCTTGCCTAAGGCGGGTTTGCAAGCGCGTTCCAAGCGCAAGGGTGGCTCAGCCTTAGATTACTGCGCTGGCACGCAGGGGCGCCCGTGCTCGGATCTCATTGTGAATTGGCGTTTTTTTTTATTCGCTGGATTTTTATTTCGTGCGACATTGGCTACGGACACCGGCGGCGGCGGACACAACAGCGCCGCATGCGACCCGTGTTGTGTTCTCATCAATTAGAACTTCTGCTGTAAAAAATGAACACACTTAGCCCAGCAAACGCGCATGACCTGAAGAAGTTTGCGCGACCTATCCTAAAGGTATATTCAGTTTAAATGGGTATGTGCCACAGAAAGTGAGTGAATCCCATGTTGCGCTACTGGTTCACAACAAAAAGAATAGGGCAACAGTTAAGACCAACACTAGGGAACAGGAAAGCCAATGTTGGCTGCGAGAAGGCCGCGAAGCCATAGAAAGCCTACGCCAGCGACGGCTTGCTCGCAGATCTAGAACTAATGCTTAGCTCCAGCGTGAGTTTCTTTCTTGGGAGTTTGGATAATCACGTAGTGTGTGTTACCGTCTTCTAAAACCTCTCTGCGCTGAAAATCACTGTAGAGAATGCCTAGCTCCAGCTATATAAAGCCTGGCAATGACCTGGAACCAGCCTAGAAACAGCCCGCATCACCGAGCTAAGGCCTAAAAAGAACCTACAGGCACCCATATTAGTATTCAGAAACCCACGCTATCGCTGTTTCAAGTACTGAAAGCCTAATGCAAGCTTCACCGTTTTTTTAAAAGTACCACGATCACCGAATCAAACAGTTTTTATCCCAAACACCTGTAGTAAAAAAACTTACGTTCGGTTTTCCGAATGGTCAGAAAAAAAAAGATTCTGAAAAAGATTGCTACTAAATTGATGATTCTAGTTCAGGCTAACTGTTATATTTGAGGCATTCGACTTCAAAACGAGAATTTGAAATTGGAATTGAAATAGACATTTATTGCCTCGAAGACACAGATCAAAGATAAGCAGCAAAGACGGCGGGATAAAAGCTGCGTATAGGCAGCTTGACTGGTCCCACCTCCCCTCCCAACGAAAGTAGCAACATGACAAGAACCGCTACCTGTTGCAATATTAAGATATTATGATTGAGACACAGGCAGAGAAAACTGATAAAAATTAGCAAGAAACACAAATTAAGAAAAAGAGACACAATGGCAAGGTTAACATTCATAACGTCAGTCGTAATGCGTTTTTTAACCATAACGTATACATAACGTAGTTAAATAAGTTAAATGACCGTTATGACAAATTCACTTATAATAACGCTCAATTAACTGTCAATTTATTAAACATAATTGGATGAGTTCATTGAAAAATTTAGCATACGCTTTCCGTTTGAGCAACTGTGGTGGCTGCGCTATCTGGCGTAGCAGGTCTCAACCGGGTGCTTCCTTCGATGGTGCCTCTGTGATCCACTTCGACAGTCTGACAAAACGCGAAGTTTAACCAAATAATACATCAGGGCGAGCGCCGCTGCCAGACGAAGAAGTGAAGGACGCGGGTTTGCATCAAATTTCTTCTTTTATTTTTTCTCACTTTGTCCTGTTTTGTAGCTCGTGCCACACGATGGCTACTATCGTGTCTTAGAGTAATGAATAGGTTACGGTCTTCTTGACGATCAGTTATTGTTACAGGATGTGTGTTCCGGTTAATAGTATCACATCGGGAAAGAATTGCTCGTATCACACGTCTTGTGCCTGCGGATATGCCTGTCCTCGAGAGTGAGCGAGTACCTGTTGGTTCCTATACACGGATTAGTAGCCTTGAGTGAATGTTATGTTTACGCATGGTGGGACCTGTGGGGCTCCAGTCAAAACGGGAGTCGCACAAATTGAAAATTTATTATTGAATTATTTGCTGACTGTTAAGAATGCATTGGTATACTGTAACAACGCGGCGACAACAATTTTCTTCTCAATCTATCGCATTGATCGCTACTGAAAGCATTTTCCGCTTGACGCGGTATCACACAGCCTCCAAGACCGAAGGCACATAGAAAATTTTCTGCACCAGTCAGGTCTTCAGTGCCTGCAGAATCACCCCTTCGATCAAGCGACGATATCATGATATAATGTCATCATGTGACGTCACGCTATGTTACCTAACAGCTGCAGCATAATGACGTCCTTTGTTACGGTGGCCTGTGACGTCGTGGTAACTTATCAGTTGAGGATGGAAGGAAGCAGACAAAGGGAGAAGGCAGAGAGGTTAACCAGAAAGACATCCCATTCACTACGCCACATTGGGGGGGGGGAAGGGGGGCTAAGAAGGGGACAAGAAAGATGAAGAAGAGGGAAGAGAAGGAAAAGGAAAGGGGAGAGGCAGGCAGTAAATTCACTTCACGGTGTAGAACTGCACCGCAAATCAGAGGCGTTGTGAGGATAATCTCTACGTTGACAAGTCATCTTTGTCACTTAGTGAGGCATGTAACGCTGTCGCCTTAAAAAAAGTTAGTGTAAACATCGCCAAAGGCTGCTGCTACAACCATCACTCTGTGCGCGCGCTCAGATACGCGTTCAAACTGACGTACAGTGCGCAAAATCAAACGAACGTGGCTGCATACCCACAGGAGTAAAATACATCCAGACATTTATAAAAACAACACCTACAAAGAACTGAGCGAGGGAAAAGCAGACTGCCGGGGAAAAAAGGGAGGCGAGGAAAGGGCCGAAAAGAGGAAGCTCGCGCTTCCGGCAGGACGACTCCTTTCCTCGGGAAGCGGCGCTTCCTCTATCTCTCGACTACTTCCGGTTCACGTCTGGACGAGAATTTGCGACATCAAGCGTTACTGCCGGCGCCGACGCCTCCATCGCCAGTGGAGGTCGTTTCTGCTTTTTTTTTTCTTTCTCCTTCATACTCCGC
The DNA here is from genome assembly GCF_013339725.1 of Rhipicephalus microplus. Taxonomy (NCBI): domain Eukaryota; kingdom Metazoa; phylum Arthropoda; class Arachnida; order Ixodida; family Ixodidae; genus Rhipicephalus; species Rhipicephalus microplus. Next base: position 77,865,996 of record NC_051167.1, read on the forward strand.
CTGTGCTGCCACTGCCACTGATGGAAGGTTTCATGAGTACGAAGCCGCGTGCTGCGGCGAAGCCGATGTGCCTGGCTCGGTCGGTCGGTCGTTCGTTCTGTCGATATCGTTCGGGCCTGCATGCTTTCGACCCGAAATAAAATATTTTTCTTTTCGAGTTTGTTTCGTCGGTGCGGCTTCCGATGCATTTTCCCCGCCGTCATAATTCTCTCAACCGCGTTTCTCGTTTTTGTCTTGTTATTATTTTACCAGCATTATTTCATCAGAGTAGACGTCCGACTCGGCTGGGCGTACGTTGCCATTAAGGAAAGGCTGCCTCAGGTGACGAGAGTCGTGCAGGAAAAAAATCTGACGGAAAGAGATACGAGCCTAACGTCAGTCAGTGTCTCTGGATAGTGAACTTACGGTAAGGCACCACGTTGCTTTTTTTTCTGTGTTTCTGAAGCATGCCAACAATGCCGAGGTCAGCCCTTTTTTTTTCTGTCATTTTTTTACATCTGTCATGATGGTCGCCGTCTCAGTATGTCCGCTTAGGGACCGCTACAGCTCCCGCAACGGTACCCACGGGGCACAACTGGCCCAAGGACGACACTACTCGACAAAAGTTATCACATGACGTCCGGAATTCTCTCTTTACTGTCGTCCTTCGATTGTACGCTGTAGCAACGTAGGAACCTCACGAGGAGAAAGCCGTTGTAAGCATGCTTCAAAACCAATATCAGCGGGCTTCCACGCAAGAACCGAGAAATAATTATGAGAAACACTACGGTGGAGAGCTCCCGAAATTTCGATCACCTCGCATTTTTTAACGATGAGCAGGTTACATTTTCTGCTCATGGCTAAGAGAGAAGAGGAAGGCAGCGAGGTAACCGAATGCCAGGATTCCGTATGCCACCCTGCACTGGGAACCCGACGGACTAGCACGCAATGACATATATCGTTATCTCATAGTGTGCGGCACAGGTTACATTATCTGCTCCTCACTAAAGGCAGATGTATTAGACTTGTATCAGCTGGGACATAATATATTATTAAACACATAACCATTTCGTTGAACACTGCAACAACTGTCAGGCTCCGCCATGGTGGTCTAGTGGCTGAGGCATTCGGCTGATGACCCGCACTTCGCGGGATCCAATCCAGGCAGCAGCGGCTGCATTTTTGATGCAGGCGGAAATGTTGTAAGCCCGTGTGCTCAGATTTGGGTGCACGTTAAAAACCCCAGGTGGTCGAAATTTCCGGAGCCCTCCACTACGGCGTCTCTCATAATCAAATGGCGGTCTTGGGACATTAAACCCTCTGTATTAATCAATCAATCAACCAATCAATTAGCAATCGTTAGTTTTATTGTAGAATGGCAATAAAAGAAGTTTGCCGATCCATTCTGCACCATTGGTTTGAATATTACACTGGATAAATTCTATTTTAGAACTTCTCCACGAGTTATGTGACAATACACTCGGGCCCTCAACCCTTTCCCAGGAGAGGAGTACCTTCGCGTGATGTTTTTGTGATATTTGCGTGGCAATAAAACAAACGAATAATTAAATTAACAGGTAAGTAATCAAATGAATGAAAAAATGTCTCACTGCCCTGAACATATCGCTGTCACTGTGTTAACGACCGGGGCAAGAACTAGCACGTCTTCGCCTTTTCAGGCCGATCGGCGTTCGTCCGAGTAACCCTACTGACTCCCTTAAGCAGAATGTATGGGAGGTTCCACCAATCCTGACTTGATTTCATGCGTAAAACCAACTTCTATGTTTACGTTCATTGAAGCGCTATTACAAAATTCTGTTAGCACTAAGGGTGACCTTTTCAATGCTAAATAAAAAAGAAAACGTGGCACTATATTCAGGTTTTCACTTCCTCTGACGGAACTTGATCTTTTTTATGGTCAATACTTCGACAGACGCTCCTTTGGTGAGGTAGCTTGTTGCGCTTTTCCCACCATTTTTTTTAATGCAAGGCGTCAAATATCACGACTCCCTCTCCTGAAATAAGCTGCTGCTCTCACCTCATACTAGACATAACCTTCCTAAAATTTTGTACATCTCCTCTGGCCGATCACTGTTTATTCATAATGCTTCTGCCAACCACCTGATCTAATAAAAATGTGCACGGACGCAGCGGCAAGCAAAGCATTTTGTCGGAAGTGAAACACACAGCGTGGAATCTACACAAACAAGCCGCCATGACTGACTGTTCATGCAGCTGCTCTTTATAGACCGTTTCCTGCAGCGGCAAACGGGTGCTGCCACGTTTGAACCCGCGGTATAATAGCCTTCTCCTTTACATCCTCGCCAACCAAACTGCACATGATGGTTGCAATGAAGACTCACGTGCAAGAAGAACGAGTAAGAATTTGACCATGTCCAAGCTCTATGGTACAAACACGTGCTGAAGGTCATTTTCTAGATGTTCACCTGAAGAGTAGAGTTGTTGCTTTATCAAAGCCTTTGGATTTCTCAGATATCAAACTTCTTAAGCCACTAAACGTTGTTCTAGGTCCGCAATCGTAACCTTCGGCCAACTCGCTTGCATGGCAACTCAGATAGTAAAGCAGAACCCAGAAAACATTCTGGTGGCTTTTTCAAATGCTGCTGCAGCAAGAATTTTTTTTCGTTAGCAGGAAACTTAGCCCTTGAAAAGGGAAAATAGGTGCTCACTTGTTTTTAGCGCAAGGCTGCACATGTTAGTGGCACAGAAATTCGAATTTATGAACTTATCATTTGAATAATTCATAATTTTTTTTCAGAATGATGAGGGGGTAAAACTTTAATGTTGTTTATCAAAGCGCGATTCTGACCATCGCATTCAGTTTTTCAAACTTTAATCTATATATTCAGATGTTAAACACGCACTATTGTAAGTAAATAAGTCGTTTTATTGCGTTTGGGACGTTGAGTAAAAAAAAAAGAAATAGAATCCAATCGACCCCGTGGTGCAGCACATCAGGCGAAACGAGCGAGACGTGAACAACAGCAGCAGTGACAACAACGGCAATATGAGAGAGCATATCGCCGGGTCACGAGTCAGTTGGCCTGACGAAGACTCGACGAAGCCTCTGCATCAGTGTGGCCAACAGGATGGAAGCAAACGCATCGACCGCTCTTGCCACGGGCGTTGCCAAGATTTTCTTCGCGCCAATCGAAAGCGCACATGAGCAGGGCGGAACTGCGGGTGAGCCTAAGGCAGGTGGTTGTTTACTTGCATGAAGCTGCTATGTGGTCCGTACTATTGGATGCTAATTTTTGTTTTGCTTATGAAGGAGAATATACTTTAAATTATAACGTATGCATAGCTCGGCGAACACACTGATGGGTCGACTTACGCGCACTTAGATCTGGTAATTAGTCTGAGTAAGGGTGGGGGAATGATATTCTGCCGAGCTTCAGTTCGAGTGAGTTCGGTTGAAATTACTTTTGTTAGTCTGAGCCCTAGTGAGTCCAAAGAACAATACATCTTTCTTGAGTAAGTCTTAGTGGGTTCCCCATTTCGTGGCTGAGCTATTCTTCTGTCCACTCATAGTCAGCATTACTATAATCCGCACCCGAATGAGCATTCATACTCATATCTGCTCACACACATTTCGAAATGGCATCGCTCATACGCCATTCCAATATTTACTCATAAGATCTCTGAATCACGTGACACGGTACCCTTACCCACCCCGCTAACTCGTTTAGGGCAAGTTCTCAATAAATACATCTTGTGTTGTCATGTCTTGCAAGATAAATCAGCTTACGCGTCTTCAACCACTCGTAACTCGTTTTCCGAGGTCTTATATCAAAAGGCGCAAAAAAGAGCTCCAATTACGCCTGATACTATGGGTGTTAAAGAGAATTAACCCCACGGCAGAACAACCTAAGTCTAGGCTAGTGGACTCGTGAGTCAACTGACTCGGACGCCGAGCTGCGAGTCGTAGCTTGAATGACTCCAAGAGACAATATTTTGCCAAGTTCGAGTCTGACTAAGTCCGATTGAGGAACATTTTAGTCAGTGTAAGTCCGAGTGAGTCCTAAGTGCATAATACTTTCGATGGGTGAGTCTGAGTGCGGCTCAACAATTTTTGCCGACCTGTGAGTATATTTTAAACGAAGCCTACGTAAGTCACATATGAGGGGATGTCCCACTCCGTAGATTCCCCCAGAACCTCTCCGAGAGTGATGGCGGTGAACACTTTTAGCTGTATATAAGGGCATCGAGGCTACATACCCACAATGTCATCCGTCCTCTACCTCAGCGGTATGTCCCGGATGAGCAACTAGCCGTACCTTAAAATAACGCTTTTCAACTCCGTCATTCCAGCACTGATCCCTGCGGGTAATAATTACATGCACCTAAGTGCGCATTTCACCATATGTGAGACCTATAAAGCCAATGTTGGCGACACACTTAATCTCGCCTTCGAAACGAACAGCCTGATAAAAGCTCGGCTGGTTCGAAGATTAGTACCAACTTCAGCCCAAGCAACCACGTTAGCTGGTTCGAAGACCTGAGTAGCTGCTTTTAATGGGCCTCTGTACAGGCAGAACAAAGCACATAGGTGATACGCAGAAGAATGAGAAATAAAATCCCACACTCTATAAAGAATTTTTCCAACCACAGCTGCCCTATCCACCGTTGCTCCAGCTTTGAGCCCTCAACGCTCTCACGGGTACCCCACAATTACCGTATTTAATCCCGACCCCCCCTTTCCCTAAGTCCGGACCTGTTTCACCATAATCATCGCTATATTCCTAAGATTTTACTATGCTAAGGTATATTTATTCATATTTCATGAAAACTTAACATGAGTGAAGAAAAAAAAAAACTCGAGAGCAACATGCAACATGCAAACATGCATTCACGAACTTCATGCACATATCATACTGATGTAGTTGTATTTTTGAAACAGTCACTGATCAAAACTTTGTATTGATTGTCTAAACTGTGTAATAGACCAAAAAAAAGAAACATTGCCATTTGCGTGCAAAAAAAGTTGAAAAATCCTTGGTGAATTAAGGATCTTAAAAATGTACTCCGACTTAACACAACAAAACATAACAGAAACTGCAAAGACATTCCCTCGAAGAGACATGCGAGCCTAGTAGTAGACTGGATGACCTTCCCTCATTTGGTGCCAGTGCATACTGAGGATGCCACCTGCGTAGGTGGCCAAACGCCTGTGTAGTTTTTGTTATATGTCGTTGTGTTAAGTTGGAAGTACATCTTTTCCTTTTATTCCTTGCCATTTCCACTTGCCAATGAGTCGAACATACGTTTCCCATTTAGGACAGGTTTCTCGAGATCAAGGAAAATTCCTCGTTGGCACGAAACATAAATTAAATTGGCAGACAGAAAACACGAAGTGGTTGCCGTTGCATCGAAAAACAAAACAACATAAGCAGATACCTTAAAGTAGGGCATTCCCAAGGACCTCTGTCACCTTGCAGGAAAAGCCCATCAGTCGAAGACTACACTAGCAATAAAACCTAGACAGGACAAGCGAAAATCTTTCAGCAAAACAGAAGCTGTCAAACAAGTCTAGACACGATGAATCGCAGAACACAGAACAAAAAATGAATAAAGAATAACAAAAGGAACACGCCTAGAGACTATTTATGCTTTCACTGTTTCTCCCACAGTTTAAAAAAAACGCGATTCAAGACATAAGCGGTACGCCGGTTCTTCGCATTCCATTTCCAGCACGCGGTGCCGGAGAATTGAATGAATAAAAAGCGTGCACTGCGCCTAACGAATGTGGAAAAAAGGAAAGAAGGAAAATAAAAAGAAAAGAAAAGAGAGGAGAAGCGCCAGGGTAGCTTCACCGCACAGCTCGCTCGCTTTAAATGTTTCCCGTTTCTTTTTCGTCTTTATCGTTTTTTTTATTTCTGCATAAATTTATTCTCCCTCTCATCGGTACCCTCCAACCCAGCCTCGCAACGTGTCTTTTGGTAGAACGTGCAAGAGGCCTTGAAGATTTAAGGGAAGAAAGAAAAAAAAGAAAGAAAGAAAGAAAGAAAGAAAGGAAGGAAGAAAGAACCCCTAGGGAAAAGGAAGTTCCTTTTGCATGCATTGTCTCTGGTGAATCTGACGGGACGTAGACGAGATGTTTCTTTTTTTCTTCTTTTTCTTTCTCAAATCGTGAAAAGTTGGGGCTTCGTTCGGAAGCTTCGGGGTTCGCTTTTCTAGGACTGCCTGAAAACGGAAAAAAAATATATATAGATCGACAGTGGAAGCGGGCTATTGCCAATTGTGGAGATTTTATTCTGTCCAGGCCCGCTTAAATCCGCGGCCGGTTCTTCTCTTTCGCGAGCACGAGTCCTTATCCCCTTCTCGGGAAGATCAGTGTCAAGTGGTCGGATTGAGCAAGGGGCTCCTTGCCAGCATTGAATATGTAGGCGATCACTGGGAAAATGGTTGCACGTGGCTTTAACTTCACTCTTTTAATCCTTCCCTTAGAGGTACGTTTGAAAGAAGCACTGATCCAGCTTAGACAGTGAAAGTATTTTGACAAATCTTTATTGCTAGACGACATGACGGCAGCTGGTAACGAGGACAAATTACAGTCAATCACATTCTTGTTCTTTTTTCTCCCTTTTTTTTTCGCAACTGAGTTCTGTGGAATACCACAAGGTGGCAGAAGGGTTGTCAAAGAAACCACTGAGAACCACCCGTTTGCAGTATGAAGCCACAAGAGTGTCAGTGCCGTATTTTAAAAGCGAAACGTTTTTAGTTTATTCAATCCAAGCTTGGGTATCGAACCCGAGACCAACTCCTCTCAATGGTGGTCGCCCTACCTAACCTGGATGCTGTTGGGCGAGTTCTAATTTTACATTTGATTTCCTTTTTTTGTTTTGTGTCTGAACAAAAGCAGAGACATGGAAATGTCAAACATTTACTAATGAACAAATACTTTGAACTATTTTATCAGATTATGGGCAATAGAAGCATTTTATTCTGTATATATTGAACCATGTGATGGGTCTTCTTACAACAAAATGTAGCTTTCCTTGTCAGATAAGCAATCAGAGATATTAGAGTGAATGAACAGAAAATTCGCAACGTGATAGCTGGCTGTTTCAAGAAGTTGAGGGAAATGTTGTCCACTCTGTTTCATTCTCGCCTTTTTTCTGCAGCAACATTTTTTTACATTACAACGCTCGCAATGAACCAACCAGCTGATCACTCGTACAACGAACACCAGCCCCTTCCCTTTCATTATAGCAATATATCGCTTATACAAAACCTATAGGCACCAAAGTGAACTTCTTTACAAGAGAAAAAGTGCGCAGAGTATATTAAAGCGAGCTAATGTTAAGTTCCTAGCAGATGGCCTTGGGAAAGAATTCTGATGGCCAGCATGGCTCCTCCCTCTCGCTTGAGAGAGAAACAAAGAGCGGCTCCTTCTTAATACAAATTGCGAAATAGGATGAAATATTCGTTGAAGCCTGTTCGAAGCTGAATAACTATTCTTTTCAAAGAAGTCCTTAGTATCATGACGGGTACCTTGATCTAGCGTGGAATCGGAAATCCCATGCGAGTTTCTTATTATAGGGACAGAGTGTCAGAAAATATGGGCGAGGATGCCAGCCTAGATTGAAAATTTCAAGTGCGCCACCGTGGCGGTGTAGGGGCTAAGGTACTCGGCTGCTGACCCGCTGGTCGCGGGATAGAATCCCGGCTGCGGCGGCTGCATTTCCGATGGAGGCCAAAACGCTGTAGACCCGTGTTCTTAGATTTCGGTGCACGTTAAAGAACCCCCGGCAGTCGATATTTCCGGAGCCCTTCACTACAGCGTCTCACATAATCATATGGTAGTTTTGGGACGATAAGTTCCACAAGTTCATCAATCAAAATTTGATGTGGTGAAACACCAGAAAAGCATTCAGACTTTCAATTACCTTCTGCGCAGAATATAATACACTACGATTCGAATTCAATGCAGAAACAGGTCTTAAAGTATTGTAAAGTTCATATATCCAGCTAACCGCTCCATAAAATATGTCTAGCGATAGGCAGAGGAACAGTGTGACAGTAGCCTACGTGGCCGTAGCGATTTCATCACTTCATTCTAGGAGGTCAAAGAATAGCGGCAGCGGCTGCCTGTGTCAGTACCGCTAGGCGCGAGGACTCGTTCTGTTTAGCACGCGCCTCGAGCTTCCAGCATGAGTGGTGCCAGAGGCACGGCGCTGTGGCTGGGAAGTGGTGATGACGATGAAGGATGAAGATGAAGATGCTACAGATTACTCTCCCAAGCAGAGATGAACCCGGAATCACAAGACTATGGGAGCGTATATGTAGGTTCGCGAAACGAAAAGGTCCGTGAGCAGTCTATGTCATCAACGCGAAGGGACTATTGGAAATCGGTGGATCTCTGGCAGGTGACACTGAGAATGGCGAAGCGGACGAGGGTCGTGATGAAGGGACGCTTAACCAGAAAGGGGAAAACGGTTAAGGGCCCAGAACACACATGGGCCATTTCGGCGCAGTCGATCCCCGCGCGCACTCGGGCGCTGATGTCGGAGAGATGAATTTCAGCACGGACATGGTACGGCCGGTCTAGCGGGTCTAGAAGTACGCCAGTGGTGCTTCTGGTGGGAACGTCGGTGTCGACGCAACACAGGCTTCAGGGTTGTGCTGCGTCCGGTGTGCTGGCGTGGGTACGCAAGCTGACGGATACGGGAAGGTGCCCGGATAACGGCAACACGTGCACGGCGAGTAGTCAAATTTACAGCGAGTGGTTGGCTATACCATCACGCAAATCTAGTGGTTGCTTGTATCGTCTTGAAGGCCATGACCACAGTACGTGGCTGCGTAGCAAAGCGCCTGAAAACGGCCCGCTCTGTTTTACGCCGAGCACGATGACTTTGCCGGCACGGTGTCATGCGTGGTTTGGGCGTCGGATTGACGTCGTCGTTTGGGCGTCATCGTTGTTGTGGCCAACAAGCCTGCATTGTGGAGAAGCGCCTGGTGGTTGCCGTCCTGCGTCAAAGGCTTCGGGGGACGATTGTTGTGGAACCCAGTGAGCGTAAAGGCTCCGCGAGAAGGTCAGACGGCACACCTGTCCTCGTGGAACGACCGTGGGTTGTCGGCAGACAAGTGTTGGTGTGGAGGTCTGCATGGTCAATGGCTGTCTCTATGGCAGGCGTGGCATGCGCGGTATTTCGGGCAATAAGTGGACCAGACATGTCGTCCTCAAGAGCATCGGTCATAGTCGCAGCGTGTTGGAAGTTTGGCCGTGGATAGGTGGGGTCTTCGGCTGCGGAAGACTGTGAGGGCGAGGGTGGTCGTTTCTGGCCGGACGCGAACAGCATTGAGGTTGGTAGAGAATCGCCTTCGAACATCGTCGACTACGGAGCGTTCGCGACCGGGCGACAAATAGTGGATGTGACGATGTCCGTAGTCGTGGCAGACTTCGGGGCGTGTGGCGGTGTAGCCATCGTGGAGCCCAGGTATGTCAGACAGATAGTGGGCCCTGGAGGTCGGAGAAGACGCGTAGATGGCGAGCATGTCTGAAGGGCCGTCGGCCGAGCACGTCGAAGGAACACACCTCGTGACGGACGGTAGCAGGAATGTCCGGAACCTTGTTGCGCGGTAGGTCGGACACAGACCTCGTTGCGCGTGTGGCCAGACATGAGATTGGAGTTGACGTATTGGAGGAGCAAGGCCCTAGTGAAGGTACGGCTTCAGGTCGGTTGGTACCGCTTGCTCTACCGCAGGGGAAACCTGGAAATTTCGTATGCCAGCAAGCTGGCTGTAAGTGAGGTCGTAGCAGGCGAGCACTGTAGCTCAGAGAGCATCTTACGGCTTCGGGCTGGTTCTTGATGCGGCAGCGAGGTGACGCAGCTCTACCGGGAGGCAGTCGGGTAGAATTGCGTGCATCGTTGGCTGTGCCGTGACGCCATGCATCACGAGAGGTGCATCAAGATGCATGAGCCATACTTCGGGATAGTCCAGGCAGAAAGGCTTCACTGGCGGGCAGAGTAATGGTCGCAAGGCAGCGGCCGCTTGTTGAAGTGCGCGTCCGTCAGGTCATCACTTGAAGCGATAGGCAGAGATACAAAGTGACAGCGGCCAACGTGGCCGTGCCAATATCACCACCTTATTCTAGAAAGAAGAGCGGAGGCGGCTGCGTGTGGCCATACCGCCAAGCGGGAGGACTCGCTTTGTTCAAGCACACGCCTCGAACTCCTAGCATGAGTGGCAAGATAGGTGCGGCGCTATGGCTGAAAAGTGTTGATGCTGATGAAGGATGAACATGAAGGCGCTACATATCGTTCTATTCTTGCAGGCTGCAGGTTGTTGCATAAATCGTATTGGCATCGTTATTTATAGTGACAATTAGAATAGACCTATAAAACAAATGAAAACAAATTACGTATGGACAACAACGAAACATATTGGTACAGTAACAATAGCTCCTTCCACGAGTCAGGGTTCAAAAGAGGAAGTAATCAGGCAAGGGCAAAGTATTTATAGCTTTAACCTATTAAATATTTCATATAAACTTTAAAGCTCTGCAGTTAAAGAATATAGTGATTCACTCGTCTCCAAAATGGCATTGCGAAATCTGCCTGATATAAAAAAAACGAAAGCCAAGAAACGCTGTACAGTAAATCCTAGAGATGTACTATCGGTTTTAATCTTCTTTTCATGACCCATTTATTATTATGCTGCTTTTGTAATAAAGAAATATCTCTTCAGTCCGCAACAGCCGAACAGAAGCTGGGCATGGTTCAAGCGGAGATGCCAAGTTCAGCGACTGTTCAAAAGCTGTACCACTAAATCATTCAAACTTCTGAGCATGAAAATTTTATTTGAAGTACACCGCGTAGGTGAAGTAGATCAATCAGTAGATGGACAACAAATCATCGGACTTGCCTTAGCACTAGGCGCTGTACGAATTGACGTTGGAGAGATTTTTACGGGCCAAGGCCGGTGGTTACAAATTCGTCGCAGGGAAAGTCAGCAGAACTCTCTTTCGGGCTAGTTGTTGCATGTCTGATTTGAATAGTGAATTTCGCGCCCAAACACAACCATACACTTTTAGTCGAATTCCGGCTATAATGAACCCCTGAAAGGAGGAAATCAGGTCAAATTATGGCCACTTCTAGTTGGTTCGTTATGCGGCTCCATAGCAGCGTCTCAGGGCGAGTAACCCTGTGCTGAATGGCCTTCGGTATAGCCGTGAATTTTCCAGGCTAGGTATGGCCTGCTGTAACGCGGGAGAGCCCGTAGGTGGCCTGTCTCTCAAAGTATGTGCCAAAAGAATGTTCCGCAGTGTGACTCTTTCCTCGCGCGTTTTGAACGCGTCCGTCGAAAATATTGTCTACCATACTTTTTTTAGGTGTTGACATTTTGAGAGAGCAGAGGAAGGGTGGAGGGGTGTAGAGATACTCAAGCTTCAAGTTTTCAAACCTTGCGCCCTTCATGTGCATTTGCATTTAATTTTCTTCTCAGATATAACTGGCGTCTACGCACTCTTTCAAAACAAAAGCAAGTGTATTTGTGTTTCAGCGCTGGCACTGTGGCTGGCCGATCTCCCCAAGACAAGTAGCTCAGACTCCTTTTCACATAACGAAGTGGCGGGAAGCCCAGCTCACTGGCACTGAACGTGGACGTTTGCTTCTTGTGGTTCCTCAGGCATGAATTTCGAAGGGGTCATGGGAGCGTTGTACGGTATATTTGAAAGTGGTGGTGGTGATACGGAGCAGGGAGAGGCGTTTTCACCACCACGCACCATGAGGTGAACCCTGCTCTCACCTATGCATTTGGGCGCGTTCTTTTTATCCCTAGAATTACTAAAAACTGGAGAGAACTTCAGCCCTGCGATTGTTCAGCCACCACAGAATGCATGCATAGTGCACGGATTTGCCTGGTCTTCATAATGCAATTAAAGGGGATATATTCGGCAGCAACTTCACTTGACATTGGGGCAATGGCTGCTGGGGCGGGACTTTCGCGCATTCGTCTTGCACCACAAGTAGTAGAGCGGCAATGCCATTGCTTTATGTTTTGCTCGCTCACACCATTAACGCATACACATGCATCGCTCCCACAACACGAGCGCCGATTAGCCCAGCGTGGAATGAAACATTCACAATGGGCAAGTCTGTTACGTGACGTGGCAAACACTCAGTAAACTACCCAGATGACTAAAATCCCCTAACAACGCGCAACTAGTGGTAAAACTTAAAGTTACGTAACATCTATACACGGGACTAGAAGCCCGTAACATCACGCAAGAAGTAGCCATATATGCCCAAACATCGCACAGCCTTACACAAAACTATCCACGTGACTGAAATCACACATCAGATAACACCTGGTCACGTGTCATGTTCCCACGGTAGACTGCGTAACATTTAGTCACGTGACAAGAATCGCGTAACAACACGTAGGAAGCAGTGATGTGCTTAAAACTCGCGTAACGTAACGTAAACCATTTCCGGGATCAAAATCCCACGTCAGGTTACAGCAAGTGATGGGGCTCGTTTCCGCCAAAACCACGTAACCACTAGTCATGTGTCATGTTGTAAGGTCTGGCGGTGCAGGCCATGGAAGCGAGTCTTCTCGGTCTCAAACGGGCACGCTTCCCAAAAAGCCGATTCTCGGGAAACGATAATCTCGGCGTAAGCGCGCCCCCTCTGGCAAGGATAACGCGGTCAGTCGTGGCTTCTAGAAACCCACTAAATGGTCCGAGAGCCGTTTCGGCAGCCGAAGGGGAAGGTCGTGTTTACGCGCGCTCCTCAGCTGTTGGTTTCGTGACTCGTGCTTCGCGCCGGGCGTGCGTAGTCCACCGAGGAGTGCGGTCGCTTCACCGGTGCTTCGTGCGAGTACGCTGTCCGTACTCGCGCGCGCCGCAAGCACCGCCGTGCCCGTGGTTCAACGCGTGTGCCCTGTGCCTTTTCTCTAGATAACCGACATAGAATTTCGGCCACTGCCTTCTAGCCTGCATCGACTGGTTGGTGAGTGATTCTTTATTACTGTTGCGGTTTCTTGTGCTCGACTAGTGAGTGTAGCGACTAGCGCGGCTCATCGCACCGCGTGTGACGACAGCGGTCTCGAACACGTGCGGTCTTACTTTCTTTTCAGACTTCATTTTTTTTGCAGAAACGCGAGTGTTTGTTTTTAGGAACGCTAGCAATCTTTAGGAACGAGCTTGACTTTTCTTTTCAGGCTCTTTAACAGTCACTAGCTGCTAGTTAATTTTAACCCGCGTGCCCTGTTCTTGTGTTTCTAGTGACGTAGCGCGCGACTGCTAAGGCTTGTTTACTTTCAGCGCGTGTTCTCGAGCTACTGATAGCACAAGTAAGGCGGGTTTTTGATCAGGTATCGCGAGTGTGCTTTGTGCCTAGCGTTATCTTTTCTTCAGGTGGGCGTGTGCGCTTTCTTTTCAGGACCCCGTGCGCTGTTTTCTTTCAGCCTAGCCTTCTAGGTGTTTTTTTTTTTTTTGCATAAAGTGTTCTACAGAGCTTACTACAGGGCGCTTTTTACTTATCGGGAGTGTGTTTTTGTGCCTCTCGGCTACTTTCAGTGTGAGTACCGTTGGTGTTTGACTACTCCTAGCAAGTGTGCCTTGTGCCAGCGTTTGCTTGACTCGTTTTTAGCCCTTGTGTGTGTGCTTGTTTGCGTTCTTGCCTTCCACTGAAGTGCGTGTTTTTTGCCTCTGGGCCGCGTGTATAATAGCGTGCTCGTTTTTTTTTAGTGCACTACATTACGTGTAGTGAGTTCAGTGACTAACCAGTGCTTTTCCCCTCACAATAACCACCGGCTCTGCTGAGAAGTGTTTCCTTCCAGAACTCTGCCAACTAGTGGTGTAAGTGAAGGTGTGTGTATGCACGCGAGTGAGTGTTTGCGGGTGAGTGCGTGCACAACCGACAGACCTCAGTCAGCTCCCTTGCACGATCATGGACGACCAGGATAGGTACAGACCTTCCGAGGATGCGAAGGCACTAGCGCAAGCTATGATGCCGCCGCCAGGAGCACTGCCGGCCCGACCTGTGCGAAACCCCAGGCACAAACGTGGCGCAAGTTTTGGTGGCATTCCATTCGTCCAGCTGGAAAGCCTGCAATCTTGGACTCTACAGGAGTCCAGAGACAACATGGTCATGGCATGGAAGACTGCTGCCGCAGACGCTGTACGACGTTTGTCGCAGGCCTCGCGCGGAGACGCCATGTGTACCAGTGCCCCTGCTGCTGAAGAGGAGATGGACATGTCCGCGTCACGGAAGCGTCCCCGCCCTCAGGATAGCAGCGACGATGAAGCGGACACACGGCGCAAGCTGGCCCAAGGCAATCCTCAAGGAGAGAGTAACAGCAGTGCCGACAGCTCGGATTCTCGGCTGTCCTATGACTCCCAACACACCGAGGACTCTATCGACAGTTCTGCAAGCAGCACTACGACTGGGGTGGCCTCGGTGATCCAAGTGGACCCCTCTACTGTGACCACGGGCCCTCCAGGCGTACCTGCCATTGATGCTCCTGAAGAAATGGACGAAGCACTTCACCACGAGACCGTGTCCCCTCACCCTGCCGCGGCTTTCCTGAAGGATGCCACAAGTGCCAACACCACTGGGAAACCTCGGAGGAAGAGGAACAGGAATCGGCGTAGGAGGAGGACTGTACCAGCCTTGCAGAGTGCAGCAGTTTCCCCACCCTCTTCTGGGAGCCAGTGCAAGCAGACCACAACCACGGGGCCATCCCCCACGCCCCATACTGCCCTCAGACGTGCAGCTGCCCCTACCACTGAGACAGTTGACCATGAGGGATTCCAGACAGTTCGCTCTAAGGCTGCCCTTCATCGTACCAGGAACCTGACATCAGCAGCCCTTCCTGTAGACCCTGCGGTGAAGGGGACAGTGCTCTACCGGCCTGCTTCTGCTGGAGGCTCGTTCCGGAACTGCCCCAGACTGACCATAGCCCAGGCACTCTCGCTGCACCCGGGAGTCGCTGCGATCCGGGTGAACCAACACCGCAACGTGGTAGCAGTGGACGTGAGTTCCCAGGAATGCCTTGTCAAGCTCTTGGCCCTCACAGAGCTCAAGGGCATACCAGTGACCGCCAGGCAGCCTGCAGACCGCCGAACCAGTATGGGATTCCTCCACGGTGTGGACGGCGACGCTGCTGACGAGAACTTGCTGTCCGGACTCCAGTCGGCTGTACGGATCCTTTCGGCATCTAGAGAAGGCCGAACCGTCACGCTGCGCTTCGAGGGCCCAGTTCCCCCAGACCACGTGACACTGTTCCGAGTACGCTTCCCAGTCCGACCAGCCAGACCACGGCCACTCCAGTGTAGGCAGTGTGGCCGGTACGGCCACGTGAGGGAGACCTGCAACTGGCCAGACAGCTGCATCCGTTGCGAACGGTCTCACCCAGGAGAGTCGGACTGCCAGCATCTCCGTTGTGTGAACTGCGGGGCCCTCATCGTGCTGACACACCAGACTGTCCTCGCTGGCAGGAGCAGAGACGAGTGGCTACCATCATGGCCTCTTCGACCACAGCCCTCTCAAGACGAGCAGTCGCGGCAGCTGTGAGGGAAGAGATGAGGGAGGTTCGGTCCTATGCCAGTGCAGTGAAGGGCCACGCGGCATCAGCCAGACCAACCCCAGCACCACGCAACCTCCGCCGGCCAACCCCGGCAGTTGCAACCAACACTCCAGCTGAGCCTGCGACCCCAGCCGCTCCTGTTGACCGACCTCCTGCTCAAGTCTGCACACCCGCAACCGCCACTCCCAGGGCCCAGACTGCTGAGACCCCTGCCCCGACACTTCTAGTGGAACAACTTCTGGGCCCCCTTCTGCTCTCCTTGCAGGCAGTCACTGCCTTGCTTCCACAAGAGCACCCGCTTCGTGCCATCTGCCTGCAGGCAGGGGCTTGGCAACAGAACAACCAGCATGGCTAGTCCTCCCACCAGGCAACGTCAGCCCCGACGCCCGAGCGTCCTCCAGTGGAACGCCCACTGGCTGGGACCACGGAGAGACGACCTCGCACAACACCTGCTCCACAACGACTATGACGTCCTTGCACTCCAGGAGGTCTACGCCCAGGCAGAGCAGCTCCGACTTCCAGGCTACGTCGGCTACAGCAGCCGGACAAGCTGCACCCTCACCGACTGCAGTGCTGCCCCTTGCCTGGACGACAACCACCCACAAGGACCTTCCCGCTGTGCCATCTACGTCAAGCGGGACCTGCTGCAGGCGGAGGTATTCGTGGCCGACCTGGCCGGAGGGCCCTTCGAGTGCTGCGCCGTCCGGGTCCGCCTCGACGGTGTTGACACTGCGGTGGCCAGCGTCTACATCAGACCAAAGGAACCTTGGGACCCCGGGTGTCTTCGGCAGCTTGCGCACCAACTAGGGAAGGACTTCCTGCTGTGTGGAGACGTCAACGCTCACCATCCAGCTTGGGGCGGCCGCAGGACCGATGTACGAGGGCGAGAGGTGCGAGACGTCCTCTTGCAGCTGGGCCTGGTGATCCTGAACACAGGGGCCGTCACCTACCTGCGTCGCGGAGCAAACAGCACCACCACAGCCATAGACCTCAGCGTGGCTACGGAGGGTTGCCGGTACGCCTGGACACCGTTCCCGGACACCTGGGGCTCGGACCACCTGCCCATACTTCTCACCCCTTACCGAGGCAAGGCCCCCAGGGATCGAGAGTACCGGGTGGTAGACTGGCGGGTATACCGGCAGCTGCTCAGGCAGGACACCGGTGACAAGGACCTCATGCAGCTGGTGGCTGACAGTGCCCGGACTGCAACTGTCGCTGTTAAGGCGCAGCAAGGGCAGCCTGTTCCAGACATCCGGCACCTAGCCTTGAGAGCAGCACGGAGGCGGGCAGAACGTCAGGCTCTGAAGAAGAGACAACCAGAGCTCTGGACAGCGTTCCGGAAGGTCGACGCCGCCTGCAGACGCCACGCCCGAGCGCGCAGGAAGCAGGGCTGGGTGGGCGTCTGCACCTCCATCGACCGATCACGGGATGGCACCAAGGCCTGGCGCCTGCTGAAGTGCCTGCTGATGGTGCCACGGCCGTTCAACCAAGTGATGTCCCTGGCCGTCCACCTTTCCATCCAGGCAGCGGACCTGGCAGAACAGCTGGCCGACCAGTTTTCTGCGAGGGACATTGCCCAGCTGCCTGCTGCACCTCCCCTTGCTGCGCTGCAGTATCCTGACACTTGCCACCATCCTGGGTGGACAGCTGCAGAAGTACAAGAGCTGTGCTGCGAACCCATCAGGAAACACGAGTTGGAGGCTGCCCTTGCAGGATCGAAAAGACGAAGTGCCCCGGGAGCTGATGGTGTCACCTTCCAGATGCTCCGTAACCTGGACGGAGCTGGCCGCCAGCACCTGCTCGAGTACTACAACGACGTCTGGAGCAGTGGGGTCCTACCGGAGTCATGGAGCACTGCGGTCGTCGCCCCGATCGTGAAGCCCCGGAAGAAAGCCATGGCACTCTCCTCGTACAGGCCAGTCTCTCTCACCTCAGCTCCCTGCAAGGTGCTGGAGAAGGTGGCCTTGGAGCGACTTGAGTGCATTGCTGGCCAACTCGAGTTCTTCCCGGAACAACTGACTGGCTTCAGGCGCCACCGGTGCACAGCTGATTCCATTTCCGACGTCGTCGCCACCCTTGAGGATGCCAAGAGCTGTGGTGACGTGGCCATGCTGCTCCTGCTGGACGTGGAGAGTGCCTTTGACAGTCTCCCACACGAGGTCGTCGAGACGTCTCTGGACCGACTTGGCGTTCACGGGTGCCTCCGCAGCTTTGTGACTGCCTTCCTGACCGGCAGGACCTTCCGGGTTCAAGTTGGCAAGGAGACCAGCAAACCCAGAGACATCACCGCAGGTGTACCACAGGGCTCCGTGCTGAGCCCCTTCCTGTTCAACCTGGCGATGGCTGGACTCCCCGCTTCTCTTCCGACAGGCACCAGGTTCGCGGCCCGCTGCTCTGTTTACGCCGACGACGTGGCACTCTGGGCCCGGGGACCGAGGCGGTCCATTCCCGCCATCAGGACGTCACTGCAGGCGGCCCTGGATGCGGTGTCCGCCTACCTGAGTGGCATCGGACTCAAGGTCTCCGCAACCAAGACCGAGGCCCTGCTGATCCACCCGCTGGCCGCAGCACGACGCTACGTGAAGCAGCTGAGAGTGGGCAACCGCAACCTGCCTTGGAAGCTGACATTGAAGTACCTGGGGCTCACCATCGACCACTGTCTCACCTGGGTCCCAGCTGCCAAGGTCGCCTGCACACAAGTACGGCGAGTCCAGGGAGCCATCAGCAAGCTGCAGCAGAGTGGACATGGCTGCTCGACCAAGCTGGCGCTTCGACTCAACCAGGCTTCAGCGTCCTCAGTCCTGCTATACGCCTTTCCACTGGTGGACCTGACGCCTGCCAGGAGACTGGACCTGGAGGGACATCACAGGAGAGCAGTGAGGGCCATCCTGGGGCTCCCCAGGTACTCCCCCGTGGCAGCGACCCTGGCCGAGGCTGGAGAGTGGCCCCTGTCTCTGCACATGCTCCAGCGTGCTCGGGGGCACGTAGACCGCCTACACCGTGCCGCCGACGGCAGAACCCTCCTGGAGCGACTTCGCAGCCAGCCGAGGTCACGGATGGGTGGTCTCTGTGCACTCTACCACCAGATGGTCCCGGACCCGCCAGTCCCGGTGGCCCCTCCACCACCCCACCACCAGCCGCCTGAGGTGCACCTGCACCTAGACGGGGTAAACAAGCGCCGAACACCTGCTGCAGCACTGCAACAGGCCGCCGTCTCCAAGCTCCAGCAGCAACTGGCAGGACGGCTCCAGGTCTTCACCGACGGATCCGTCATGCCAGACGGTTCAGCGGCGGCCGCCTGCGTCATCCCATCCCGGGCCATCAGCAGGCAGTGCCGACTGCCCTTCCCGGCGAGCTCAACGGCGGCGGAGCTGGCAGGGCTACACCTGGTGGCGGACCTGCTGGCCGAGGACGTACCCGCTCAACCGGTCGCAGTCCTGTGCGACAGCAAGGCAGCCCTGCAGACACTGGCCAACCATCGCCGTGCCGGGCTCACGGGGAGTCTCCTGGCAACCAAGTATCGGGCCCTAGCAGCAGCCGGGACGTCCGTCTCCTTCCACTGGCTGCCCTCTCACGTGGGCATAGCTGGCAACGAGGAGGCGGACACGCTGGCCAAGGCAGCACATCAGCTGGGAACCCCCATCACCCAAACCGTGGCGGTGAGAGACTACTCGCAGGCCCGTATCAAGAAGCTCCTCGCCTCAGTCCACCCAGACCAGAGGGTGGCCAATGGGCGGGGACCCAGGCGTCTTCCTGAGGCAGGCCTAACCAGGAGAGAACGAGCCAACCTGCTGCGGCTGCGAACCGGCTGCGTGTGGACTGCGGCCCGACGCTACCTCAAGGGATGCAGCGCCTCCCCAGCCTGCAGCCGCTGCGGCGACCCCGAGACCCTCGAGCACCTCCTCTGTGCCTGCCCTGCCTTGGCCCAGGAACGCTCGAGGGTCACCGCAGCCTACCGGAGACATGGCCTTCCTGCCACCACCCTAGAGCACCTACTGTTCCCATCTCGTCCCCATCTACCAGCACTCCGGAGCCTGGTGGAGTTCCTGGACGAGACGGGAATCGTGGCCTACCGCTGAGGATGGGGCCCTTGCCACCCCTACCTTTGCTTCTGGACTGCTGCTTCTGTTGCTGATGACCGCTCCACTGCTCAATTAATCTTTCCTCTTCTTTCCACTTTTCTCCCTTTTTCCCTTCCCCGCAGGCACTGCGCCGTGCTCCCGACCGGGTTGCAGAAATTAGGTGCCTTTTCTCATCTTCTAACCACTACCACCACCACCTAAATGGTCCCCGAACCTCGGAATGCCGGCGGGTGACGTGAGAACAGTGCATAGCCACCCATCAGTCAGGTTTAGAGTCCGCGGGACGGCTGTCGCGCTGGACAGCGTAGTCATCCCACGGTAATGGAGGGGGCCCGCAGCCGAACGGCGCCACCATTGTGTGCGTTCGCACAGTTCGCGGAAGGTGGTGTACAGGCCGGTCCGTTCGTCTCTCTCTTTCCGACCGAGCAGTCGAGTGCGGGAAGGGGAGAGGGAGAGGAGGGGACGGCAACAAGCGTGTTTTCTGTCCAATAAACAGACTAAATTGCTTTGGTTGGCCGGGAGGAGAATCGGGAGAGGCAACCGAGGTATTAAAACCTGGCTTCCGAGTCCTCGCGGTTTGGTTCTGGTCGCAACAAGGAGTGCTCTGCACGATCGGCTCTGCCGAGGCAACATGCGACGGTTCCGGCGGTCAAGTCTTGTAAATATGTACATAAGTTTGTGTATATAAAATCGAGTTGTCACGTTTGAGATGTGCTGGCTTCCATCTCTGAACAAGCAGCAACAGCTACGAGAACACAAGACGGACACCGAGAAGCAACCAACCTTCCACTCCCTTCTGAAGCAACAGCCGCGACGCAGCTGGGAGAGCTCTGCTCAAGGGAACAAAGGGAGTGGGTAGAAGGTTGAGTTTTACTGGCGCAGTCCGACAGGATCGAGACGACGACGACAAGGAGCGCTCTGCGCAACAAGGAGATCGTCGTGTTGCGGAGAACACGCAAGACCAAAAGCACAGACATCGGCTGTTTTAACGAAGAGCCAAGCCACCAAGCTGAGGAGACGGCAGTGTGGCAGCCATCGACCCGAGGAGGCCAGGGGTCCAGCTACGGTCATCCCAGTTCATCAGTCCGGCGACAACCCCGGCGACATCGAGCAACCAGCGAGCAGAAACTTCAAAAGTGGTGAGTCCTCTGGTGTTCTTACATCTCAGGGGTGCCGCTGCCTTTATTTTTGAGTTTTAAGGCGTCCCATGGACACGAGGTTTGCCCACTTGAACCCGGACAGGCGAGCGCAGGCCATGAGTCGTGAGTCGGGGGACGAGAGCGACGTGGGAAACCCGGGAGAGGGTAGTGCGCGGGAGAGCCAGAAAGATGACCGTTTCGGAAACCTCACGCCGGAGCGTAGACTGCAGGAATTGCGGTTGGAGATGGAGAGGCTATCGCAGATGATGGGCGGAAGCTCTCGGTGGAGTGGACCCGAGTTTGGCAGGCGGGATCCGTGTAGCGAACTGAGACGCTACTCAAAAGTCCTCACAGGGGTGTTACCAAAATTTCCAGCCGAGGCTGAAGCACCGGTGTGGTTTGAGTCCGTGGAAAGTGCCCTAGAAGCATACGAAGTACCGGGGGAGTTTTGGGGACGTTTAGTTTTCCCGTTAGTAGCGGAGAGAGTCCCGTTTTTGTCCACGCGGCTAAGCCCAACAGAGCACAAAGATTACCAGGTAATCAAGCAAACGGTGCTAGACGAGCTCAGACTTTCAGCCGGAAAATATCTAAAAAGATTTTCGGGGTCAAGCAAGCGTGCGAACGAGGGGTGGAGACTTTTTCGACACGTTTAGAGAGCTACCTCCACTTTTACCTTGAGGCAAGAGGTGTGTCGACATTCGAGGGCCTGGTCAAGCTTGTGGTGGCCGACCAATTAAAGAAAAATTTGTCGGAGGAGGCCTTGCGATATGTCACACTCCAAGAAGGTAGAGCGTGGATGAGCGCCCCAGAGATATCCGCGTTGCTGCGAACGTTTGAAGAAGCACAGGGGACAAACAGCGCCGCGAGGCAGGCGAAGCAAAGCGTAGCGGAGTCGAAAAGCGCGAGCAGGGCTAGATCCGACGAAGAGACAATGAAGGGCCGTGGGGCTGGGAAAAACCGTATCGTGGAGGGGAAACCAAAGCCCAGGGCCTGCTACAGTTGCGGCAGTACAGGGCACCAGAAATGGAATTGCCCGCAGCGTCAGAAACAGCCGACGGAAGTGCTTCCGAACCGTAAAGAAGACAGCTTGGCGGCGCGTGTTTCGATTGAAGGTCCCCCAGCCGCACACAGTGATTTAATCCCAGTATCGCTCGGCTGCAAAGACAAACATATAGGAGCAGTGTTAGACACAGGTGCGGAAATTACAGTAGTCCGTGAGAGCGTGGTCCCGCCAGAGTTGGTGCAACCGCATGGGATGGTCAACCTGACTTCGGCGTTCGGGGAGAAAGTACAGGCCAAGCTCGCAGTTATTCCACTGACTATGTCGCGCGAGCGTGGAGTGTTTTCCGACGTTAGGGAACCAGTCCCAGTGTTGTGCGCGTTAACAGACCGTCTAACGGCACGAACAGATTGCCTACTTTCCGAAGAAGCATGGAAACTACTACACGAGGAGAGCACCCTCGAAGGGGTAGTGAAGGGTACCTCAGAAGTGGGCAGCGCTCGGCCATAGTTCGAAAGCGAGCCTCAGCACGCCGAGGCCGGGTGGCGTCAGGACGAGGTGGACACTCGTGTAAAATTGGTAGAGCGACACGCAACCGAGGAGGTGTTGATCAGCGAGGTAGCTGTAGCAAGCCGCAATGAAGGGGATCAGCGGGACGACAGCGTGTTGCTTAACGAAGCCCCGAGCGTCGGCGTGAAGGAGAGGTCCGCGTCAGATGAGTTTCGCGAGAAACAACGGGGAGACCCGACTTTACAGGAAGCGTGGAGAGGAGCGGCGACAGGAAAAGGCGGTATGCTAGTAACCGACGGGTTACTTTATCATAAGGACAAGGTGTTGGGGCAATCGGTAACGCAGCTGGTATTGCCGGAATGCCGCACAGGGGAAGTTTTGCAACTGGCGCACGAGTCAAGCTGGGCCGGACATTTTGGTTGCCGTAAAACGTGCTCTAGGATTAAGTACAGTTTTTATTGGCCAGGCGTAGAAGATGACGTACAACGACCAGGGAAAATGTTTCCGAAATGGGAAGGGCCAGGCAGTGTCACCGAGAGATACCGCGAGCATTCATACTTCGTGCATATGCCAGCAGGTAACCGGAAACTGGTGCACGCGAATAAGCGGCGCCCATATCAGTCCAGGGTTATGTCGGTAGGAGTAATGTTCGAGGAGGACGGTGATTTCGGTGAAGTAGAGTGCGCCCCACAGGCAAGGGCAATGCGTAGTGAAGAAGTTTTTCCATCACGCGATATGGTAGCCCATTTAGTAGAACGGGAACGCGGGGTGATCTGCGAAGTGTTCAAGAGGCATGTGGAGCAGTTTGGCGGGGGGCCAACGGTAAGGGCAGTAGGGCCACACGAGATGAGGTTGCAAGACGGGTTTGTTCGCAGAAGCCCTCATCCGTACAGGGTACCCAAAAGCTTACAGGCCGAGGTGTTTGAGACCCTAAAGCGGGTTAAGCTGAAGGTCAAGAGGGATAAGTGCCAGATAGCTCGTCCATCGATCCGGTATTTGGGACATGTGGTAGGTTCCGGACGGCATGCACCTGACCCTGAGAAGCTTGCAGCGATCAAAGGTTTAAAGGCGCCGGCAACTAAAAGAGAACTACGCAGCGTACTGGGCCTGTGTGGCTACTACCGAAGCTATGTGAAAGACTACGCAGAGGTAGCGAGGCCCCTGACAGAGCTAACGGGGAAGCGAATCCCGAACCGAGTTCCGTGGTCCGCGGAGGCTGAAAGGGCGTTTCAGCGGCTTAAGATCGCACTGTGTGAGGCAGCAGCATTATCGACCCCAGATCCCGAGAGGCCGTATTGGCTATTTACAGACGCGTCCGCGGTCGCGGCTGGAGTCTGCCTGTCGCAACGTGCGGACGATGGTACCTAGATGCCGATCGAATTTGCGAGCCACAAGTTCTCTCCAACTCAAACGCGCTGGTCGACTATTGAGCGAGAGGCCTTTGCAGTCATCTGGGGTCTGAGAAGGTTTGATTTCTGGCTCTTCGGCGCACAGGTTACCGTGGTGTCAGACCACAACCCACTAGCTTTTCTCACCCAGGGCACTCTTCCTGGGGCTAAGCTTACCCGTTGGGCCTGGGCGCTCCAGCGGTATCATGTAGTGGTGCAGCACAGGAAAGGTGTCGAGCATGGCAACGCAGATGCGCTTTCGAGGGTGCCTAATGAGTGCTGGGAAATCGGCAGTGGTGCTCCGGGGGTCGAGACACTAGAGGACTAGGTGCGTTGTGGACACTCAAGAGTGACGTGCGCGAACCTGTGGACAATTGAACAGCACCACGCGTTGAAAGTCTATGTGCCTCAGTGAAGTGTATTGTTTCTCTTGTGCGTGTGTGTAGCATGCAGGAGTTATTAGTATTTGGTTGAATTTGAACAGCACCATGGGCGGAAGGGCGTCTGTGTGTTTCAGTGAAGTGTTTTTTTTTGTGTATATGTACGACTGTAGGCATGTAGAAGTTGTTGTTGTTTGACTTGCCTGCTTTATGGATTGTACTTGTGTACACAGTGACCGCGTGTCGTTTTTTTTTCCTTTTTTTTGCTATGTGGTGGCGTCCGTTTGGTGGGGCCCCAAGGGTTAAGCAGAGAAAGTGTTGCACGCGTTGCAGAAGCGTCTCTGGCGTTCAAGGAACTGCGAAGTGTGGCCACAGGGTCGGGGACGTGCGGCGCCATACCTTTAGGTTGTTATTCGCGTAGCTGCATTTGAGCGCTTGCGCGAATCTTGGAAAAGGCGTGTAAGGTCTGGCGGTGCAGGCCATGGAAGCGAGTCTTCTCGGTCTCAAACGGGCGCGCTTCCCAAAAAGCCGATTCTCGGGAAACGATAATCTCGGCGTAAGCGCGCCCCCTCTGGCAAGGATAACGCGGTCAGTCGTGGCTTCTAGAAACCCACTAAATGGTCCCCGAACCTCGGAATGCCGGCGGGTGACGTGAGAACAGTGCATAGCCACCCATCAGTCAGGTTTAGAGTCCGCGGGACGGCTGTCGCGCTGGACAGCGTAGTCATCCCGCGGTAATGGAGGGGGCCCGCAGCCGAACGGCGCCACCATTGTGTGCGTTCGCACAGTTAGCGGAAGGTGGTGTACAGGCCGGTCCGTTCGTCTCTCTCTTTCCGACCGAGCAGTCGAGTGCGGGAAGGGGAGAGGGAGAGGAGGGGACGGCAACAAGCGTGTTTTCTGTCCAATAAACAGACTAAATTGCTTTGGTTGGCCGGGAGGAGAATCGGGAGAGGCAACCGAGGTATTAAAACCTGGCTTCCGAGTCCTCGCGGTTTGGTTCTGGTCGCAACAAGGAGTGCTCTGCACGATCGGCTCTGCCGAGGCAACATGCGATGGTTCCGGCGGTCAAGTCTTGTAAATATGTACATAAGTTTGTGTATATAAAATCGAGTTGTCACGTTTGAGATGTGCTGGCTTCCATCTCTGAACAAGCAGCAACAGCTACGAGAACACAAGACGGACACCGAGAAGCTACCAACCTTCCACTCCCTTCTGTAGCAACAGCCGCTACGCAGCTGGGAGAGCTCTGCTCAAGGGAACAAAGGGAGTGGGTAGAAGGTTGAGTTTTACTCATGTTTCAGACAAAAGCCAAGTAGCTGTTAGAACCCTTCAAAGTGCACTAAATCACGTAATGTCTAGTCACGAGACTAACATAACGTAACATCACGTTACAGCTAGTCAAGTGAATAAAATCACGTCCCACCACGTAATAGCTAGTCATGCGACAGGTTCAACGCCAAGAAGCACGTAAAGGGGCGACTAACATCACAACATCCCGTAACCGATAGTGACGTAACATGTTACCACCGTAAACCACGCAACTATAATCATGCGACTGAAGCCACTTCCCTTCACGTAACCGCTAGTCACGTGACCACTTCCCTCCAAATTTGCGTGACATACTCCCACCCTGATCATGTAAAAGCTACTCATGAGACAAAAACCGCGTAACACTAGCCAAGCGACTGAGGATCACGTGACATATTTCAGCTAAAACTACGTGACACGTGCGTGTCACCGACGGAAACCAGACAATAGCCAATTCCAGTCACAGTGAGCACTACTAATAGCAAAAGCTTAACATCTCTAGCAAACGTTTGGCGTTCCCAACAAACCTAGGCTGATCAAACACTAGCTCTGCGGTTGGTTCCCGTCTTGCACCACTAGGGCAAGCTGTGCAGTTTTTCTTGTTGTTGCCTTTTTTCAGAAGATCTTAGACTCCTAAGATCACTTAAAGGCAAAGACACTTTATCTAGAACTTCTATTTTTGGTCTTTTTACTAATCATTTCCCAGCCTGGATTGCAAAAACACTCATCTAGCCCCGGATGTGAGACTCCCTCAAAATACTCGTGTACTTATAACGGGCGACGCGGGCATTGACTTGCATCTACCTTAAATTTGACAACTGGCATAGGTAAGAATTTTAACGCAATAGCCCTAAAGAGCTCGTTGCGCAGATGTTCCGGGGTTGGAGTCGGCATCTACATAATTGGTTGTGAGCAGTAAATTGTAATCTAGTGCGAGGCAGAAAATTCACGAAAGATGAAAATCAAATAACTAATGTGAAGCTCTGGGTCGAAGTGAGGATCGAACCCGGGTCGTCTGCGCGCAAAGCGGGGGTTCTACCACAGAGCCACGCATATGCTTAGAAATAACTTGAAAATAAATTTTTCTGCTTAGAAAAGCACTGAAAGAAACTTGCATTCTTCGCAAACACGTGCGTCCTGTATATATGTTTCCCAATTCAGCATGTATTATTGTAGTAGTGCGTGGTGCAAGCTTACATTGCCATCGGGCGTCAGAACATGCAATTATCATTACTCCATGGTTTAAAGCGGGCCACTAATTTTAAAGGCACACACGTTACAGCGACTTTTCTCTTAAGGCCACGTATTGGCTGCATAGCAAGCTAGAAGAGATTTCGCGCGCACAGCTGCCCGTGGTTTAAACCATGCTACCCATTACACAGAATGCAGCCGTATACGAAAGCTTCATTGAACGAAGCCATTTTTAAATTAATACACAATAGGGACAGGAAAGTGCTATCGCATTCAACTCTTAAATGCGAAGCCTGAATATCCCCCAATTATAAGGAAAGTTCATCTCATAATGAGCACGACAAGGGAGCACCTCCCCACCCTCTCCGTTATACGTCATGTTTGCACTGCGTTCTCATCGTAACGACCCCATTCGAAAGAAGTAAAGAGCGGGTGGAGAGGCCGTTATAAGAAAACATCCTCTTCACCTAGCTCCAAGTGGAAAACACTGTGCACGCTTATAGTCATGTGATTTTACAACACAGAATAATAAAATCAGATCACACACTGACAAAACTATCCTGTAAAGCATGCTTCTTTTTTAGCTCGCCAGCGTAAGGTGAAACTTATAGCATAAAAGCAGGTGTGATGGCAGGGCACGTGGTTCGACTCTGCTGAAGGAAACGTTCATTAACTGAGTTGACAAAAAAGAAAGAGAGAGAGAGAAGGATACAAAAGAAAATGACAGGGAGTTTATTAGGCATAATTTGCTTCACTACCTTAGAGTAAAGAAAAAAAAACGGGGAGAGAAATGTTGAAAAGAATGTCGGAAAGATGTAGGTAAGAGTAGGTAAGAATTGAATGAGACAAAATTAAATAAGTAAATAAATAAAAAAATTGGTTGACTAAGAATATCAGTCAGTGGAATCACTGAACCTAATATCGGTGATGTTGACTTCGTTAATGCCGGACCTAGCATGCACAAAAGAGGTAATAAGGAAGTACTTTCAGTGAATTCAGAAAAATGAAATAATGTCAAAGGCATCAACCACAAAACAAAGATAAAGTTATGTTCTGAGCATTGAGAGCATCTCGAGTCATCCTGTATGGATTTGAAATATTCATTCGCGCTACTTTGTAGAGGCCACATTTTCTCAGTGATGGTACAGTTGTGTAACGGCGAGCAGCGCTCATCGCCGCTCACTTTTACAGTCCCCTAATTGCGCTCATAGGAAAGCCCGCCCATTCACTTTAAACGCCTGTTTGATGTTACGTCAGTAAGAATTTAAAACAATCTGACATAACACGTGATGTATAGTAGTGGGCTACCTACAAATTAAAATAATAAAGAGGGAACTCATTCATGAAAAAAAAGCAAGAAGATTTCTCAACTCTCTGCCCATGTCTTCAGCATCTGGATAAGTGTCTGCACAACCATGTCAGATTATGAAGTTTGATAAGACATGCAACAACTGACACGTTGTATGTTACCGCTGTCAAGTATATCTCTTGTCAAAAGCAGCTCGAAGCAGTTTCATACTGTTACCGCATCGTAGGTACATCTTTTGTAACGCAGTTCATCATAAGAAAAAACGAAAATGTGCTTGAAGTCATAAAGTTTGCTGCGCCATTGCACCGTAACATGGCTTCTGAGGCGCACTGATCGAATTTACTCTCTCTCACACACCAGTAAACTCAATGTTGCGTATCTTTGTAATTCTATCGCAAAATGTGCAAGGCGAGTTCAGGGTACATTCGCGCTCGGCATTGTGCACGCACAATTAGAACGAGCACGAGGTAAGTGTATCGTCCTTACTCTTATCAGACTGTGTATCAGTTGGACGCTGACGCAACCACAAGTACGAGATATCATTCGAGATAATCAAGTGACACTTTCAACAGCTCATGAAAAGCGAAACTAAGTTCATAAAAAATGACTACGCTAGAGCGAGATTGATTAAGAGGCCTTGAAGTCAGCTCTCAAGCCACGTGCGTCGTGCACTTTGGTATAGTCTGACACGGGCACCACGACGGTCTGGCAATAGTTCAACAATTTTTTAAGTTTGATTTAGCGAACGGTGCGAGCTCGTTTCATAACTCGTTCTTCTCTACTCCTCGATAAGCACGTACGCAAGGGCTGGACAAACACCGATTACGAAACCTAGCAAAAACATTCCCTCTCATACACACACGCACACACCTCGCAGCAGGCGTGATCTCCTAGGAAAGGTTCTTGAGCGTTATGAGAGCGTTCAGTGTTGCTTCTCTTTCTTTTTTCTAATTCTCACGCTGATAAGGGTACCGCAGGCGTGATCTGCCGTTCTCTAATTAATTGCGCAGAAAAACCGCCATCGCGCACCCCGCCTTAACAACAAACCGCGCTGGTCGCTTCCAAAAACAAGGTCAAGAACAAAGCTCTCCAAGAAAGAGAGCGTTAAGGAATCAGAAAGCTCACAAAGAACTTCGAAAAGAAACTGTAAAATAAAGCGTTCACGTAAATTGAGAAGCGAATTGCGCAAAGAAAAGAACGAAATACGTCAAAGGAGAACCGCGCAAAGCAACTGAAACGATAAAAACGGGAAAAGGAATCAGCTAACCAAAGCAAAGGAACGAAAAAAAGAGAAATAAAGGAAGCATCGACGCATCCCTGAGCTCATGCCCATGAGACGAGTGTGCCAAGCGTTCAAAAGGCCAAGTACAAAAGGAAGGAAAAGCGCGGAACACAAACTCAAAGCAGATGGATAGAAAATAATAAAAACATTGAAAGAGAGCGAAGCACTGGACCGGCAACGAAACGAACAAACGCTGAAACCGAGGAGGCAGGCCGCTAGAGAGAGGCGCAAGGCGTGAGCTTGAAACGGGAGAAAAAGAAAAAAGGAAGTGTGAGGAAGGAAAGGAGCGCGCACTCTCTCGTTGAAACCGAGGCGCCCGGCAGAGGTTTCTTCCTTCGTTTCCTCGCCTCACGTTCACCACCCCAAAAATAAAAAAAGCGAGGTCTCGGTCGAATCGCGAGGAAGCGAAGAAAAGAAAAAAAAAGGGGTTAGTAGAAATCGCGTAATACGAGAAAGAAGTAAAGCAAGAAAAGGTGGCGGTGTTGGAGACGAGGAAAGGCCCCTGCGAAGCGAGCGAGCCAGCAACAAAACCGAGAGCGCGAAAGGAACGCGGTGGGGAGAAACGGTGGCGTGCGTTCCCTGCGGCGCGCTTCCCGAACGACAAGGGGAGGAAAAGGCGTGGGACAAAAAAAAGGGAAGAAATACGCGGTACATATAAGAGGACTCGCCAGGAAAACGCGCTACGCGCTGCCAGCGTTGGCGTCGTCAACGTGAAACCGGCTATAAAAAAAAGATGGGAGGCAGAGGGAAGTGATGAGGGGAGAAGGGAAGGACGAAGAAGCAGCGCACGCTCATTCTCGAGATGTGGAGGGAAAGAAAGAGGGAAGTAGGGAGTAGCAGGGGGAGAAGAGGAGAGGGTCACGTGAGGCCCATCTAAAAGCACGTGCGCCGTGACGTAGCAAGGCACGTCACGGCGAGGCCCCGCCCACCAGGCAGGGCGTTCCGCGCCGGCCGCTGGCCGGGGGCCGAACTTTGGCGAGTCTGTGGCACGGGCTCGTCGGAGAAGGGTGTCCCCCGTGAGCGCTGGCTGGGGAAAAGCGCGGCTCCGGGCCGCTGCCTGTTGTAACGGCTGGCGAGGCGAATCTTCTTCTCTCGACTCCGGCAACGTGCGCGTGCCACGCGCCGAGGCGGGCGCGTGGTCATGCGTGACTCGCAGTGAGGTGTGTCGCGTTGCTTCTTTCTTCCCATCCACGTGTTGTACCCGCCGCGAGTGTGTCAGTTTGTCCGTGAGTGACCGCTTCGGGTGGGTGACTCAAGGTTCTTTTTTCGTGGGTGCGTGTCGAACGGGTTGTGGACCGTGACGCTTACAGTTTCGTTGTTGTTTCCGGGACGACAAGAGTCTGTGCCAGGTGTGACGATTAGACTCGTAACGAACCGATTCTAGTGAGGTCAAAAAGGAGAAAAGGTGACACAGAGCGCAGTGACTGACCCTTCTTCAGCCACGGCTGGGCGCGTGGTCACGGGCTGACCGCGGCACCCGTCGCGGTCGGTGTGATGGCCTCACGAAGGTGAGTTTGAAGACTCCACCGGGCGTGTCAATCACTTTTTCCTACGTTACTCGCTCTCCATTTTCCAATCGTCATCAAAACTCTGCCACGCGATAGAAACGGTACCATGTCATTAGACTAAAAGCGTGACTCACTGGCGCGCGACGAAGCACGTAGCGTTAAATCGAACAGTTGTTCCTTCTGCCAACCGTTCGTCAGAGGCAACCTGTTCGCGTCAACAGTTAGTAAGAGGCGACCTGTTCACGCCACGAAGACGCACGTGACTGACAGGTCAAGAATGGAGCAGTAACCGAATCCCCAAGTGGCACTCTTTCTATTAGTGTTCATACATTTAGCAGTTATGTCGGTCAAGCTACGAAAATTATCGCATATTCGCAAACTCTACACACGCAGCGACACGACGACCAACATAAAATACAGCCCAGTGAATTAGCAATGTCGTTCACACTAAACGCAGTCACACTAACTATCACATATCAAACAAATACTGCGCATGCTGTACCGTCACGTAACAACACTGATATGGGTAACGTCCAGTCACACTAAAGATAACGCCCAATCATAGAATGGCACTGAAATTGGCACTTTACAGTTCGCAGAGAAAGAACATACATTTAAAAAAACAGTTATCTTTATGTTCTGTTTTTCAATAAGTATCGAAATCTCTATGGTATTACAGTGCACATATCTACATTGGGAAGAAGAAAACCTTTCAAAAGAGTGCACTTCGTGTTACAAATAACTGCAGTACGACAAGAACCCATTACTAAAATACGGGCACCTTTTACAATACGCAATCTTGTCAGCATGCCCATTTCTACAAGATTATCAATGCTACGGCCCTGTTATTTAGGAGAGCAGCATTACTATCGAAAAATTATTTACTACACTCACTTTTACCTTTAATTTAATCACATCAGAATCAGTTAGCCCAACTGGGACAAGTAAGCTTTACTGATTTGATTTCCAATCTGCAACTTGCGCTTACACATATAAAAGGAGCGTTATTGTACGCGAAGCAGTTATAAATGTTCGCATAAACTCTTAACAAGGTTAAGACGCATCACTTACTAATACTTAGTGCTTTAAAGCGGAAATTATTCAGGAATCCTGGAACGGTGGAGTGTCTCGTGGCTCTGTACGCCTTCGTGAGAGAAGCCGTGAAACGACGCTAATTTTCTATGAAAAAAATTTCGCGAGACGTGGTAGCCGGCCGCTACGTGCTGATCCCCGCCGCGACAGATGTGAATAACGGTTTTTCGTTATTTTCCACGTTGACAGTATAATAAAGTTCATGCAGTGCAGTGCAGCTCCCTCAGGGTAGCAGACCGGCCGGGCGTCTGCTTAACCGTCTCACCCTTCCTTGCTTCTCTCGCTCACTTCTCCATTCAACCGCAAGTGGCAACGACTCGACGTCCTTGCATAAATGTTGTCAGGGGCTATTGACACGGCCAAGTCAAAGCAACGTCGTAACCGCGCAGAGCCTTACATATGCACCTCCTGACTTGAGTACTGGTAATATAACTTCTCAACGTTCGGTAGCTACAATGGACCGGTGTACTCTTCGTGACTCTGTAAATGTCGGTAAAAGATGTTCTAGGATCTCCTGTTCCTGTCTTCTTCAGTTGGTTCACGAAAAGCGACAATCAAACGTCTGCTTAGAGAATGACCGCTGCTGCCCGTGGACATAAAATAACCTGGAGTTTATCAAGAAACGTGAGCATATTTTCACGCGTGTCATCACCTTTCTCACGTGCAGGCGAATCTGTTTTATGCAACCAAATGTCGACGTTACAAAAGTGTCAACGTTAAGCTTACCTGAGTCGCCAATGTTCTCACTTGGATATCCACAGGCTCAGGCTGTGCCTTTGTAACTTGTTTTGACGTTTCCTTAGCTAACGAGCACAACGGCCCTTTTATATCATCTAGTTTTTTATAAGTGTATGCAGGCTGACTACTTTATTATAGTAGAAAGATTTCGCAAGGAGTCGGCAAACGTTCACGTTGCTTGGTTTTTCATCAAGCGCAGCAAACAACTGATCACTCGACACGTGCAGTCTACACCGAAAGTTTACCACGAAGAAAAAACCCGACAAACTCCGAGCATCCCCGCTGCTTCCCTCAGCATCCTTGAATTTGCATTTCCAGGCTATTCTGGAACGCGATGACAACACCTACTGGGCAGTTCGACCGAATACAGTAGAGAATTGCTGAGAAACTTGAAGATTTATCACACCTATGCGATTCTTTGTACGTATGTAAGTGTACCTATGTAAGCGTTAATGTCTTCATGTCAGTTATATATACCCAGTTTTCTCAAATACCCGCAAATCTCAAGTTTTTTTTTATCATCTATGTCAAACCTTTTTCAGATGAGTACGCCCGAGTACATTATTTTTTGCTTAATCCTCATGAATACCGAAGCCCGCTACGCAGCGTCAACAAGTGAAGACGAGTTTGATAAAATCAGCAACACATTGCAGAAAACTCAAACCCTGTACCACTCTTACACTTTCCAATAAGTGTCGAAAGATGTGTAAGATGACAAAGCTACCGAGAAAATCTTAAGCGCGCCAGCAAGCTTAAAATTTCACTTTTTTGTACTTTGTGATACTGTTTATACAACATGCTTTCAGCTTCAATGGGCGCAAATATTCCCAATTAATATCAGAGTTGTTAATGTACTTATTCGAGGGGTGATCGCCTAACATATGACGAAGTGAAAGGTGCATAAAACACAATTCCCTCTGGACACTAATTAACAAGAATGAATCCCTTGCAAGTGGCCAACGTATCCATATCTGATCAACAAACTAAAAAAACACCCCAGTATGTGAAAGAGCACCTTCTCGTATGAAGATGCTTGTGGTCAGTTCTTGCGTACGGCATTCGATATTTGTTTTTAAACATTTGTTCTCAATTTTCTCCTCATTGTTCAATAAAAAACCGTGCCAGTCTAACCGTGAAAAAAAAACACGCACTTGTGTACTTGCAATTTGCAAAGCATGCATCTCAGCTTCCGTGGTGAAGTAAGCAACTGGTGTCCAATTTCACAAGGATCATAACGCCTGCATCCGTAAAAACAGCATCTACAGCGACACACACGTTCATGCACACCGAAAGTATGGGCAAAATTTTCTTGCATGCACCATCGGCCTCATTTCGTACCCAACCACACGAGCTTGCTATTCGCCTAATTTTTTCCACTGTAATTAGTTCCCAATAATTATATGCACACACCCGACCCACGCTCCTCGTGATTTGACTAGTGTTGCAAACCCCGCACCGCTGCATGGAAAACAATTTCTTCGGGTTATAAGCACCTATTAAGTGACCAGATGAGAAATCACCCAGGCTATGTCCCAGCGTTGGCTTGTGTCACGAATATCTTATGCGTCAATATCTCACTTAAGAGCAGCATCTTTTTGCGAAACGAACTTGGATCAATGTGGAATCGACTAGGAATACGCGTTAATGGGCTATGAGAAAGCTTCACAAAAACTTGCACAACGCCAGCAAAAAGAAACATGTATTCATCATCGAAAGCGCATGCGTTTGTGGAAAGCCTGGACTTTTGCACTACCTATACTGCACTTGGACGCCTGTGAAATTTATTCATTTGCATGAGCTTCGGGAGAACGGCATGAATTCAGAATTTTTCGGCATGTGAGTTCAAAAACAAGCCCACCACAGGGCAAAAAAGCAATGCCTGTTGACGTGCCAGCGTCCCAAAACCAGAATACAGAGGCACCTATAGGGAGTTTGAAATCACCGTCAGCTATAAAAAATTAGTGTACTCCTGTAGGCTTTCGTTTTTCATGCAATAAATGTCGCCTTTGAGGTGCGCATCGTGTTTATAGAGCGTCAGGCCAAAAACATTGCTATAGTTACTATGTTGTGGCGAGAAGACGTGCTGATTTCTGTTCGTTCATTTCTTGCCCCCATGCAACAATCAGTGTGAATTTTTTGGCGCACGGGTATTGCATGCCTTCTCCAAAACTTCACCACAGATTTACCTTTCCACTCCACCAGCCTCCTTTCCGGTGTAGCCCTTTGTAGACTATTTTAGGGCAAGTAACACTAGAACACACTCAAGGTACCAACTACGAAGTAAACCACCGTAATTTTCAGGTAGTATAGGAAACACCTAACATGCCCCTCATCATTATTCTGCTTGGAGGTGACTAACCCGCTACACACACTTGATGCATTACGCGCACTTTTTGCTGTGGCTGATGACAATGAAACATCGTGGCTGAGTCTCTGATAATGGGTTGGAATCACTGAATCACCCGCTTGTCGCGCAATTTGCATTGCGTGACGCCTGGTTGTTCTTTTACTTCTATACGATGCTATAATATTACTAATATTATATATGTTAACATGGCTCCTTGCCCGCCCGAATTGACACCTGAAGCGTGTGTTAGCGCGAAGGAGTTTCAGGAACCAGCGTGGCTCTGTGAATATTCGACAGAAAAGCAGAGACCCAGGATTCAAATCCCATCCTTCTACATATATATATATATATATATATATATATATATATATATATATATATATATATATATATATATATATATATATATATATATATATATATATATATATGCCACTAAGTATCATGTTTAAATCACGGCGGAATCAAAACTCTGGTGGCGAACGGTACAACGGAACCTTGCAATAAAAGTGAAGTGAAAGTTGTCAGCTCGTGACACGTTTGCCACTCAGTTCTAGATAATCAAATTACCTTTTTTCTGTATGATGGCCTCGTTCAACAATTTTCGACATTAAAATGATGTATATAGATTTTAACGCTCACTGTCAAAAGAAGTCCAATGCGGTTTTCTGTATATTTCTGCGTTTTCATTCTGTTGAGCACATTATGCGAACATCTTGGCCTGGTAACATGGCGTCCTTCGGGAGCTAAAGCAAATATAGCTAACTTAATATAGCAACAGGTATCGCCCTATTTTGGAGAACTTCCTTGCGCCGTCAAATCGTTGCATCGTTGATCACATCGTAATTCGTTTTTAACGCAATGAACACGTGTGACACTTCTTGATTTCTTAATTCTTTCTTTCTGCGGAACCGCGAATAAGTTGTCAAGATAAATAGGTTACACATAATGCATACCGCAAAAACAGCGGCTACACACGCCCATTGCTTCTCATGAAACCTTAGAATGTTCATAAAAGAGCCAGCAAAATGCCTATTTGTATGGATTCAGAAAACCTTTCCTTGGATGAATTGAAGTACGTTACTAATTGCTCTTAAGGCACAAAAATAAGCAGGAACAGAAAGTTGACACTGGACAGACCACCACTAACAACTGGTTAGTGGCGTTTTGTTGATAATTCACGAGTTATAATTGTTCACAACACTAACAGTGGTTACTGCCACTCTGACTCGTATCCTTCTTTGTGTTTACGTTCATTTCCCCACCTTAAAATCAATTACTAACCTTTTAAAGCACGAAGGAACAAGCGCGCTAATGATTCTCAACGTCTGCCGTTGTTTTTTTTTTCAGCTCCATTCGAGACGCCACCTGTCTGTTCACGTAAAGTCACGAACGAGTAACCTCTTGACTTGTGCGCAAACAAGAAATCCAAGTTCCTGATCTATCTCCTACCTTGTTTTGTCGTGAAGTTGGTGCACGTTAAAGAACAACAGGTGGTCGAAATTTCCGGAACCCTCCACTACGGCGTCTCTCATAATCGTATGGTGGCTTTGGGACGTTAAACACCACATATCAATGAAATCAAATCAATCGATTGTCGGGAAGTCATCCGCACGTTCTTCTTGTATCGTATGACTATCACGCACGATCAAGTGATTTCACTTCATTTCGTGTGTTTTCGACTCATCAAGTATAACAGCAGCGTGTAGCCGAAAAAAGTCACAGTTTCGCCGCAAGGGCAAAACAATGGATGCGATAGCAACAACTTGGAAGTTTTCGCTGAGAGCGGCAAGCAGATCTACAGCATGCAGCACTCTGCTCACGCACAAATGACGCACAAAAACAACATACACAGGACGAGAGCGGAACTAGCGTTGACCGCTCGACACTTAACGCGCTGTTTACACAAAAACAATGCACGAAACGTAATTCCAAGTACTGAGGAGTGCAAGCTAACAGGTGTCCCAGTTATTATACTTCACTGAGTACGAAAAGCGTGCTCTTTTCGCCAACGGGGTTTGTGCAGTGAGCGAAGTGACCTCTGCGGGCCCGGCAAGTAACGCAGTCGATTCAGGTGAAAGTCGGAGGCGCACGATTCTCCCAACCGGAGGATAAGCGCGCCCGCACAAGCATTTAACTCCCCCCCCTCCCCCATTCGCGGGGCAAGGTACGCGTGGGAGATAAGCGAGTGTAGGCACATCGTGACGGGCTGGGCGCCGAGCGCGGGCAGCTTTTTTTTTTTTTACTCCTTTCTTGAGGTTTCATATGTATATATACGTTACACATACCCTGAATGACGGTAGCGGCGACGACACAAAACCAGCCGAACAACGATCTCTCTGTTGCTTGGGCAAGTGGGCGAGGACGTTGCAGCTGAGCACACTTGTCCAGCCCCTGACATTGAAGCAATAGGCTTCGCGACTGACATTCTACACCAGTTTCTCTGAGAAGGTTTTGGTTAGGTGCTTATAAAAGGTTGCAGGAGAAATTAACTGCAAGCGGAAAGTCGTTATATTGAAACTACAAGGTAAATGTGATTAAACTGACATATTCGCCAGACAGCAGCTTTTTTTTTCAGAAGAGCAGAACACATTAGAAGCCCGACCACATTTTGAAGGAGAGAGAGAGAGAGAGATAAAGATGCAAGGAAAGGCAGGGAGGTTAACCAGACGCACATCCGGTTTGATACCCTGCACTGGGGAAGGGATAAAGGGTAGAAAAGAGGTTGCAGAAAGATAAGAAGGTACACACAATCACGAGCACACTCGGGGAGCACACACAGTATACAGGCGGTCGGTCAGGTTTGTTGACTTAAGGTAAAGTAGCAGTGCTTTAGTTGCTTTCTGCGCAACTGAGGCAGATGCCCAAGGCCCTAGTATCTTCTGCACACAAAATGGTCCGTGGTCAAGTCGATTCAAAACTATCCGGAGCTGGCATCGCTGTGTGTCGTAGCAAGCGCAGCTGCACAGGACGTGTTCGACGGTCGCTTCAGCTCCGCAGTAGTCGCATGTAGGAGTGTCTGCCATTCCAATGCGAAAGGAGTACACCTTTGTAAATGCAACAGCCAACCAAAGGCGGCATAACAGCGTCGCATCGGAGCGGGAAAGTTGTGATGGTAGCTTTAGCTTGAGCGAAGGATCCAGTTCATAAAATTGACACCTTGGGAAGCTGGTAGACGACCAGAAGGAGACGTGTGAAAGAGACGTGCAACATTAATATAGCCATTGCTAAGGATTTACATCTCAGGAGGACAATATCACTATGAGAGATGCCGTAGTAAAAGGTTCCGGAAATTTCGACTAGCTGGAATTGAGTAACCGGCACCTAAATCTACGCAAACGAGCCTCATTTATTTTAGCCTCCGTACAAATTATGGTCGCTATGACCTGTACTGGTTCTCACGATCTTTGAATCACCAGTCGAGCACCACAGCAAGTGCACCATCACGGCGGGTACACTAGAAATCTAAAACGTAGCATCAAAATCGAAATGACTGTTAAAGCCCAGCCTCGTTTTCGTAATTGTCTGAAAAGCTGACGAAGACTTTGCCCATCCTGACAAATCAAAGACCACTTAACGCGTTGTGTGTATATATAAACCGAATTTTGAAATGCCCCAATGTGTGGGCAAGATGATAATTACCCGGCATTTAAAACTTGGAATAATGAGTTCTCACAACAGAGATTTTTTTTGCGAACGAAATTGCCAGTTTGTTGGAGCCAATTTTTATCCGAATCATCATTACGAGTATTGGTTGTAACGACATAATTTATACAGCCGTTGCCTCAACGGAATCTGTAATGCTGGAACGCCGAAAAAGACCAGAGTGTGCACTGTGAAGTTTAACCAGGGCGAAAAGAAGCATCAGGCTTTCTGCATCAAACTGGCAAAGGACTGAGTTTTCCTTTCTCTTTCTTTCTTTCTATTTTCTATTTCTCTTTTTCTTTCTTTTTTTCTCTTTTTCTTTCTTGTATCTATGCCCTCTATCTATGCTGGTGACACGTCAAATGTGGTTACAGTGCTGCCTATCTAATTCTATGAATATTACAAGCATATTCCTGCTATACAGGCATGACATCGGGTTAGCATCAATTGCACTCAAGTACCATCCCCTGTATTTGGTCAACGTAGCCCAATCCAGGGATACCAACCTCGCAAGTGCAAGCGGTACATTTGAGCTTACTTCTTATGGTGTAGGTAATTCCTATCTTGTTTTAGGCATGCATTACGCTACTGCCAACAAATAGTTATATAAAACATATGCGACTGCCCAACATCCACGGCTGTACGTATAACATTCGTTCATATATGTTTAGTGTCATTTCGTAACGTTTCACTCGGCATAAAGCTTACACCACAGTCACCTTCCCCTGCGCATACTTCGCGTGACATCGACTCAATAGGTACGTGGCATATACTGAGTTCTCGCTTCTTGATGCCGCTCACCGGAGCAACCACGGAGAGATGAAACAACTGCTTTGTGTTCGTCACTTCGTGTTTGGAAAAGTTTTGATAAATCATAGGCAGTTCCCGCCAATAACAATTCAACAAAGCATCATGACATTCGCTGGCTAGACACATATTTACGAGATCACCAAAACAGAGTTCAGGTACATGTACAATAAACGAGGAATGACGAGGAGGCGAGACGTATGATTGATTCTGTGTTCAGATAAAATGCTCTGTGACTTAAAGTATGGTGTATTCTATTGTACGAGAGCGTTAAGGTGTCCCGCGCATGGGCAACATCATCAAAATCAACTTAGCAAAAAAGGTTCGACGATACAGTGTTTAATGTGCTCTATTATGGGAGAGCATTCAGCTGTCCCTATTGATTGATATGTGGGGTTTAGCGTCCCAAAACCACCATATGATTATGAGAGACGCCGTAGTGGAGGACTTCAGAAATTTCGACCACCAGGGGTGCTTTAACGTGCACCCAAATCTGAGCACACGGGCCTACAACATTTCCGCCTTCATCAGAAATGCAGCCGCCGCAGCCGGGGTTCGATCCCGCGACCTGCGGGTCAGCAGCCGAGTACCTTAGCCACTAGACCAACGCGGCGAGGCACGCATGAGCGTACGTGTTAAGAGAACTCTAGCACCCCGAACTGCGCCAAAACACTGGAAGCATCAGCACGCTCTTGCTGTGCGTATTTCAAGAAGTTCTTTAGGGGGCCCTTTACCAGCGAAACAAATGAAGCTTAGCCGTTACCTAACGTCAGCTTTTCTTGCTTTTGAGTAAGCTCGCCTTTGCTAGTTAAGGAAATGTGACATCATTTTTTGAATGAGAAAGCATTTCATAGTATTTGTATGTCAGGCGTCCGTCGAGATCGGTCCACCACCCTCTCCCATATCAACAGCTGCGGGCGCGCGCGTCCTTTGAAACCGGAGATCCCAACATGCCACGCTTCGGCGTCGGCAGGCGTCAGCAACTGCGGGCGTGCGCGCCTATTTTAACCGTGCACGCTAGCTAGTAGAGCTGGAAGCCCATACCGCGTTTTTCGTGACCGAAAAACGCCATGTCCGGCAAACGGTGCTATTTGCCGCACGGTGTAAGAAAAAGAAGGATGCATTATTCTTATAACGCTGGGTTTTAACGTGCGAAACGCCGTTATGGACGCTATACGTAATGCATTCGCATTTACTCACGATTCCCTGCGGGGAGAGGGGGCATTTTTTTTCTTTTAATTACGCCACTTCTTGGGTGACGTAAAGAAAACCGCATGCCACATGTATGTGCTAAAAGAAACGACATGTCAACATGAAAGGATGTCAGCATCGGCTACTATGTGCTTTCATTAGGCACTGACGGCCATTAAAAATCTAAATGATGAAGTCTGAGAGATTTCTTGTCAAATAAAATAATGCATACATGGGACTGTTGATGGCCTAATCGCACAATAGTTTTTGAAAAGTTTGGGGCCCCTTAAGTAAACATGCAAAAGTGGAAGCTCGCTTTTTATTTTAAAAAACATTGATGAGACTTTTTTTTTCGGTGCCGCAGCGGCAACGAGCTCGACAAGGCGGTTCCCATCACTTTAGGGGCGAGCAAAAGGCAGCACTTTTTCTTTATTGCGACAGCGATTACATGAACACGCAATGGGTGTGTTTTCGTTGTCACCGTCATGTCCCGTATATGTATGTATGTACACATGAAGGACACAAATATATAAATACGTACAATTTCCCATTTGAAAATATATATATATGTATATATATATATATATATATATATATATATATATATATATATATATATATATATATAATATATATATATATATATATATATATATATATATATATATAATTTATATATATATATATATATATACACACTGGTCCTCATTTTGTGGAACGGCACCGGCGAACCCTAAATTTGTTTACAGCATCAACAGTTGTAATGATAGGTAGTTAAGTTCACCAATCTTCTTTAAATTGTATCCGTCGAGCAACTTTGGATTTACTTTAACAGTATTAAATATCTCGCATCTCATATTGTGGGCAATTGTATCTGTACTACAAGTCTTCACTGGCTGAACTCGTCGTTTTATTTATTTATTTTAACTTTTCTGTTAGGGTTTTTTGTCATTTCTTCTAGGTCCCCCTGATTGGTGCTGTCAAAACCGAACGAAGGAATGTAATTACAAGCTAAATAAATCATGAAAGCACCCGCCAAAAACGAATACAGCTACTGCAATCTCCAGTGGCGGAAGCGAGCGACACTTATAAATATTCTAGAACACGGCTAGCGTCTAAGTAAATCAAGCTAAACTAGGAAACAAGCCATACGCAAACTTTTTTGCGTTATTATCTGAGCAAACTTCACTAATTATACCCTTGCTTTGGCTCAGAAAAGTTCATTTATTGGTTGATGAGTTGGGTCTGCATGATTACTTTG
Source organism: Rhipicephalus microplus (assembly GCF_013339725.1). Taxonomy (NCBI): domain Eukaryota; kingdom Metazoa; phylum Arthropoda; class Arachnida; order Ixodida; family Ixodidae; genus Rhipicephalus; species Rhipicephalus microplus. The sequence goes on from NC_051167.1 coordinate 77,907,711, forward strand.
TATTAAAATGACGCTAATTACCGAACGATTTCGCCGTTACAATATGAACGTTTTTCACCGTCAAGCAGAAATTGACGCAGTGCTCATCTAGTGATGGTTAAGAGAAACTTAGAAGACACTTCAGCTTCACCATGAAGGGTAGAACGCGATAGGGTCAAGTGCATTGCCTTCTCATCTGCTAGACTCCCTTCGGTTCCTTAAAGGGACGAACCTTCACATGTGCATCTCAATTAGGTGTAAAGGCGTTGACTTCACAGGTTACAGGTATTTATTTCTCAGGTAATCTTGAGGTACTCGTTTCCTATATCAGCATTTATTATGCTTAGACTCAGTCACTTCCAAGTAAGTCACTAGATCCCTCTCAACCAACGGCCGCCGGATCCATGATGCCGCCAATGAGTGCCAGAACCTCGAACAATATATCCTTACATTATTTCTCTCTCTCTCGAGTGTTATCAACAGTGGCTTCATTATGATAAAAGTTTGGTCACGAGTGTAGTATCCAACCAATCGGCTGGAGCGAAGTGTGTGCAAGAAAGTGGAACGCACTGAAAGAGTTGCGTTCTGCATACCTCAATGATTCTATCCTACTCTCTCCCATGGTATACTGTGTCTCGTCGTGTTACAGTGCTGGCACATGCGCACACGGCTAATCTACTCGAACGCAATCACATCGCGTGTGACATTAACGATATGCGAATTATGCCACGTTTTTAACGTCCGTATTTCCAAACAAGCTTATCCTAATTTCACGTGTTCCTTATTAGATTCGTGCCCTTAGAGGGTAGGCCGATATTAACAAACCAGTCTTAGTAGTTATCTTTTACCCGCTAGTGTTTCTGTGTCTTTATAACACCCGTAGAGTGTACGTGAACGTAAGGAAAACACGAGAGAAGGATCAGTGCTATCTGTGAATACAGATGAATACCGGAGTCAGCCGTTTGTGGCACTACGCGTTCCTTTTTGAACGTAAATGATTCTTCAAAAAACTCAGCCATCTGTTGAGTTGGCAATAACTTCAAGGCTGGTTTAGTTTCCAGAAAAGACGATCGTTGAAGCTTTGTCTCTTTAATATAATACTGTACCATTGTTACTAGATCTGTGATGATTATGCCGAAACAACTTCGCAGTCAAACTAGTGCACCTATGGAGGTTCCATTACACCTTTAAAGCATGCACGTTTGGAGGCATTGGGAATTCACTATCATTAAAATTGCATTCAGCAACAGCGGGACGGCTTTTCGCTCTCCTTTAATTTAGTAACAAGTACTCTAAATCGTTCACCAGTTTTAAAGGCAAAGCTCCTGAAGCCGGGGGTCGTGCGTCCGCGATGTAAGTAGTAGTAGTAGTAGTAGTAGTAGTAGTAGTAGTAGTAGTAGTAGTTGCTGTTGTTGTTGTTGTTGTTGTAGGTAGCCACCTCTCGTTTGGTCCTTCATATGCCCGCTGGATGACGGTACTTCTATATACTGAATAAGCGCTAAGAAGATGCGAGATGGTGGTACTTCAAGTTTCCACTAGATGAACGGACGGATGGACGCACGGGAGGCCACGCGGAAGGACGGATGGACGAATAAACCGACAAATGCACGGACGGACGAATGCAGAAAAAGGACATACTAACGGACGCATGGACGCAATAATGAATGGACGGACGGACGGATGGATGAATGGACAGACGCACGGACGAATGCATGGATGGACACGGACGGACGAATGCACGAACGTACGGATGGACGGGCGCATGAACGGCCTCACGGATGGACGGAAGCGAGAATGGACGGGCGTAAGCGCTGACTGACGGACGCTTCGCCCCACTCATCGTCATTTATTCTGTGGGCATGCTGTGATTTTTTTATAAGCTTACAGGTACAACCTATACGTAATAGAGCGCCACGGCCGCTGATATAGTGCAATTTTAGGACTCTGAATCACTCCGAGTCTTAAATCCTTTCGCATTGAAATGACCGACAACGATCTTTGCAATGTCTGTTGTTGCGAGGAGACGGTATACATTCTGCGTCACTGCTCGGTATAAACAGAGACAATCACTGGCTTCGGTCCTAGTGCACCTTGACAATACACAAATGTCTGTTGAAGCTATTTTTGCACGTCACCGAAGGAAGACAACGCAGTCAAATGTAACGAAAGCCCTACTCTGGCTTTTAAAGGAAATGCCCAAGCGGATGGGACAGTTGTGTTGCGTACCACGCAAGCGTTTCGGAGTGGGAGCGACTGTGTAAGCTGTATGCTGTTTTTCTATTTCATCTTCAAGTTTCGATCTACCCCCTTCATCCTGTTCGACCGTGTAGGGTAGCAAACCTGTCATTCTAAACTGATTACTCTCCAAGCCTTTCCTTCTATATTGTTTCTTTTTTCTCTGAATTGTTCGAATTCTATTGTGAAGAGAGATATAGAAAACAAAATGAGGAAAAGGCAGGGGGGTTATTTCTGTCGTAAAAGCACCTCCTTCATACAGCAGCTCCTTTCGTAAAAGGTACTTTATTGTAAAGACAAACTTTGACGAAAGGAACTGCTTAGTGGACTCGCCATGTCTTCGGAAGGTTGCCACACACAGCATGCGCCTGCATGGTACCCCCTCGGGTACCCCGCTAGCTAACGTGGCTTTATAGTGTGGCCAGAGTTAGGCTCAGTTGGTCATTCGAGGAGCGGCGAAAGAGAGGCTTCTTTGTATGGGTAGATTGCTTACATGCAAAATACGCTTCCCCAAACCTCCGTGGCGAGGCGGTTGATGTCGTGCACAGCAGCAGTGCTTGCAACCATCTGCGTCATAACGGTCAAAGGGGCATTTGGTGTGCTTTCGTTCAAAATGCTTGCAACGCCGACTGCATTCCAGCGAAGCCATCGTATTAATACGAGTTTTGGAAGAGGGGTTGGGCGGAGTGGGCCATGGTCTTTCTGGAACGCTACCATAGCGTTATTTCTTGCATCTATTTCACACATAATCGACCAGGTGCGAGCATAAGACCAATGACTTCGGCTGTGGCTGGAGCTGTGGCAATGGATTTGTCTGTAACTTTGACTGACATGGCTTTGACCAGGTCCACGGCTGCATGTGGTTTTGACTGAGTTAAAGCGATCCTCTAGTGAAGTCGGCATTGTGCACACAAATTAAGCAACTGGTAGAGAACAGTACGTCGAAAACCAAACTAAAGAACAGGTTACTCAACAGCGGTTCTCCTAACACTACTCCATCTCTTACTTCCGGAGCACTACGCTTGTGAGACGGCAACCGCTAGTGTCGCCACCGTGTGTTGAAAGAAAGAAGGAAAAAAAAGAAAGCAAAAACAAAGAAAAAAGAAGAAAGAAAGAAATTCCACCCTTGACTGATACCACTGCCAGCAGCAGGGGTTCAACCCAAGTCCCCGGTTTTAGTGCGTGATCGGCGCTTTCGTCCGGCCTCCTCGTCTAGACGCGTCTCTTACCCCATCATCTGGCGTGCGCGCCGTGTCTCGAGCTCGTCTACTCAACAGGATCACGAAAGCTGCTTACCCAATGAACGGGGGCGAGGTACCCGAGGCCAGCCCTCCGGCAACTTTCTGGAATAAGGCATGTCACTTAGGTTCCAGTGCACATACACAACGAGCACTCGTACAGGTATACACGTACCAGACTTCAGGTTACCTCTGACACAAAAGAGAGTCCACAGCGGACTTCATTCGAAAACTGAACACGTGGGCAGTGCACACTTGGGTGTACTTCATATAGCTTCGTAATAATTACTCGGGTTTTACGTCAACATTCACTGCCCATCAAGTTGCATGCATGGCGTTCCAACTACAACTTGACATTGACCATTGTGACAACCTTATTGATGATAGTTAGGCCACTTTTACGTGGTAACGCCTAGAATATTTTCAGGGGGGAAAAGGTACTGGCCACAATCCCTATAACTGTCGAGGTTCAACAGATAAAAACCTCGGTATGATTATAAGGGATGCCAAAGTGTAAGGCTCCGAAAATTTAGACCACCAATTAAATCAACGTACGTGGGCCTTGAGGATTTCTACCTCTATCGAGAGAGCAGCCGCCATGGTCGAGATTCGAACCCCCGACCTGTAGGTCTGCAATGAAGCACCATACCACTAGAGAGCTTCATGCATTCTCTCAGAAATGGCACTGTGCTCCGATAAATACCATCAGAACAAAGGTACTTCTTGCATATCTACACGAAGTGAATGCTGATGACTGGGCGAAGCAGTGTGCATCGGATCATGAATCGTGGCTATCTATTTCGTTCTAGTCAAGAGCCTTTTGTTTGTTCTTGTTAAGCTTTTGTTCCGTCACAAGCTTTATTTACTGGTGGTTGGATTTCGGTGCGTCTCTGGTGTGGCGCTCTTTAATTTATCCTGGTAACATCCTTCTTGTTAGCATGACTTTGATAACCTTTTTGTTCTTCATAAATATTTCGGTTCCTAGATTTGCTGTAGACGCCGGGAGGCGGTTTATGAACTGAGGGATTTGTGCGATCTTAACGTGTTTTACCCCTGAAAGCTGGGAGACAGGTCGCACATTATCGTAAGTACTTGACAGTGAGACTATATCCTCTTCAGATTCGAGAAGATGGTTTGTAAAAGCGCGATGTGAAAAAGGACAGGTACACAGGGACAGCGTGGAACGAGAGAAAATAATGAATGAATGGGCTAGCTCGAGCCCATGTTTAATTTTATGATTTAAATTTTCCCGTGTTGTCTTACTGAAGGATACCTGTTTGTTTTTGTATGGTTTTGTGCGGGGCGAACACTATGGACTTGCTTTTATTTTGATATAGTGCAGAATTTCAATATACAGCTACACAAAATGAATCATGTATTCCCGGAGACAGCAGCAGGCCATCTAGGAGATCTATGGACCAGGAACTGTATTCCAGGTGGAGGCAAGTTTGTGAATGCTATTGTAAAAAAAATAAGTAGCTGGCATTGTTATGCGCAAGCTCATATGCGCTCAGCATCGCCCCAGTTGCGAAAACGATATTCAGCGCAGAATAAAACTATCCGCAGCGTTTCTTGTCGACATGTGTGAGGCATCATCAACCTAGGTAATGAACAGTCCACCCAGCCATGCACCGCTAAACCCGTCCCTTCTGTGTCGATTGCCCCCCCCCCCCTCTCACCTCCAACTCTACAAGAGCGTGTTGTTCCGTTCCACTTGTGAAGCAACTCGCTCGGCACACGTGGCCTCGGTCGATGAGGGTCCCTCGTATTGATTGCAATTTAAAAATACGGCAGTTTGAAGTGGACACGGTCCCGGTTGCAGGAGCCGATGACCGACAATGATCTCGGTGACACCAGCAACCACAGGTGTAGTACTTTCTCTCTCCTAACGAGCAAACACTCGGGGTCTACGTCGCCATGGAAAAGCATGTGCACGCATGTATAACGGCAAAAAAAGCCGAAGCTAGCACTCAGCCGCGCAAAGCCTGAAACGACAAAACTGGACAATTCTCCGGACTTCTCTCGTTGCGTTTAGGGTGTTTCTTGGCCTTATATAGCTAGGTGTTTTAAATTGTTTTTAGGTTTTTTTTTGTTGCAACTAACCCAGAGACACGTAATAGTGTAACATTTCTGTTCCATTGTATCCGCACTCACAGCCGCTCATAGACAGCAAAAAGTCTTCACACGTGTCCGTGAATGCCAACATACCATCCCAAATCAGCACACACACACAACAAGCAAACAAGTCCAGCAATCACAGTCGCACTGCAGTCTTTCAGACGTACACATTCCGACGCAAACCAAGAGTGCGTTCGGTGGAATTCAACGGCGCGTTCAATGCAATGCTGTAGAACGCTGGACGCAACAGCGTCTAGGTCACTGCTAGGCTTTATCTACGTAATGCTATGTTGCTTGTAGGTCGATTCTCGTTGCAGAGAGGGCCGCTGACGGTCACAGCCAAGACGCGGATGTCCGAACTTCAGACACGGAAACTGACGCAAAAACCTAGCGTCCCTACGTCCCATGAATCTACGGGCATGTTGTCCTTGGGGTAGGCCTTCCGTCGCTTCAGGGTCTTCTCGACGCTGTCGTTGCCTATCCCGTTCCCTAGTGATTTCTCGTTGTGCGTACTCGGAGTCTTCGGCTAGACGCCGACTTTTCGCATCGACTTGCAGCGATAACTGCTGCAATTTGGATTTTTAGTAAACCAGCGGCAAGTAGAGAGACTCACGCAACTTTCGCGACACATGCCCGTTTAATAATGATGACAGTTCAGCTAGCGATGACGATGGCTTAGACAACTACCCACAACTTCTCCAGTTACGTGGTGTCGCTCAGCCTTCGGAAATGGTTGCAGCCCTACACTGAACACACTGTTATGGTGTAATGTGGGCCCAGGATCTGGAATAAATCAACCGGCAGTCAGGGGACTCTGTACACACAACACAGACTTTAACACAAACGATAACTCTTACGATTCACACACAACACACTATAGCGTTCCTTATTTACATGCCAAACGTCCTACGCGCCTCGGCACACGAACTGTCCTACTCGCCGTTATGACTGTTGCCGCTGTGGCGAGGTCGGTCGTCACTGGTGTTCCTTGTGCAGTCACGCTGCCTTGACCGTGGTGAGGTGGTGGTGGTGGTGATGGTGGTGCTGCAGGCCGGTAGATCACCAGGCCACTGCAGTGCAGGTTAATGGCCCGTCGCCAACATGAGCCGCGGCCACCTCGTGCCACCACTCGGGCCCCAGGACCTCAGGCCACGAACAGACTATGCTGCCGGTCCCCGTGTCAGCGCCGTCCACAGAGCGGGAAGCCAGCTCACCAGGTCAGCAAGGATGCCGGACACCTGGTTGAGTGACACAGCCCGAAGCAGGAAGCCAGCTCACCAGGTCCGCAAGGTTGCCAGACGCCTGGTTAAGTGATGTCGCGACCCGAACCGCCGACCAGCAGCTGCCGTTCGAACCGTGTCACGCTCCAACTGCCCGAGCCGCACGCCGCGCTCGCGCTTCCTTTTCCTCGTTTTCCCCTCCAAGGCGTACCGCAGAGCAGAACTGCCGTTCCCTCTTCGCCCCATTACGGGCCACACAATTCACATCATCACACCAACCCCCACTTAAGATAGTTGTGAGCAACTATTCCACTCTACGCCAGGCGGTGAGTAGGCAAAAGTGCAGGCGCGTTTGTAAAAAAACACACATGAAAAATACACAAGTGGAGAAAAATTAGAGCAATTCAGATGCGACTTAAGTAGTCCGCTCCTACATTGTCTGATCCTTTTATGTATTCTACGGTAAAGCTGTACTCTTGCATTAGTAAGCTCCATCGTAACACTCGATTATTGACGTGTTTGGCTGACTGCAAGTACCGGAGTGGCTGGTGGTCGCACTGAATAATGAAGGGTCTGTCGCATAAGTAAATGTGGAACTTCTGAACAGCCCACACGAGCGCTAAGCATTCACGCTCTATTGTGGAATAGCGGGCCTCTCTAGGCAGCAGATTGCGACTAGCATAAGCAACCGGATGTAAAATATCGTCCCCACTGTTTTGCAGAAGCACTGCGCCGATGCTTGTGCTTGAGGCATCAGTACGGAGCACGAAAGGCTTCGAAAGATCCGGTGTTTGCAGTATGGGACTTGCGGCGAGCTTGTCTTTCAGCACGGTGAATGCTTTTTCTTGCGTCGGTCCCCACGATACGATGTGATGTTGGCCTTTCTTGGTAAGGTCAGTCAAGGGCATGGAAATCTCTGCGTATTTCGGAATGAACTGCCTTTAATAGCCCGTAAGACCGAGAAAGGATTGTACAGCTTTCTTCGTCGTGGGGCGCTTGGCGGCTAGGATCTTGTCCAGCGTTTTCAGCATTGGTTCTACCTTCGCCTCGCCAATGCGATGTCCGAGGAATGTAATGGTACGCTCTCGGATCTCACACTTGCTCGGCTTTATTGTGAGGTTCGCATTGCGGATTCTTTCAAAGACAAATCGTAAGGCTTCCATATGTTCATGCCATGTGCTAGCGATGACCACATCGTCAAAATAATGATGCACATTCGGCAAATTGCCTAGAACTCTCCTCATAAGACGTGCAAATATCGCTGGGGCAGTCTTAATCCCAAAAGGCATGTATTTGAAGTGGTAGAGCCCCGACATGCTTGAAAATGCCGTCTTTTCACGACTGTCTGGAGCCATGGGCACTTGCCAATAGCCCTTCGTGAAATCGAGTTTCGAGAAAAATTTCTGTTTCCCCACAAGAGCTAGAACAACATCAATTCTCGGAATTGGCTCACTGTCGAAAACCAAGGTCTTGTTCAGCTCCCTAAAGTCAATACACAACCGTATGGTGTTGTCGGGCTTCTTGACGACAACGATCGGCGCATGATATGGCGACTTTGATTTCTCGATTATGCCCATTCGAAGCATCTCCTGTACCTCTTTTTCGACGTTCTCACGCAGCGCTAGAGGAATCGGGTACTGAGGCACGTGAACCGGCTTTTCGATGACGAGGTCAAGAGAGCATTCGACAAGTTGTGTCTTGCCGGGAAGGTCCGAAAATATGTCTGCAAACTCTTCGCACAATTGTCGAACTTGTTGAAGTTGGTCTTTCTGACGTTTGGGCGATATCTTGACGTCTGATGCCGTTTGTGTTTGGCATAGACTGAGAGAGGGGATGGTATCCTGAGAGTCATTGCTCCCACTGTTCGCCTCTTCCCCAGGTGTTGCACTTGTAGTATTCACTGCAGCCACCTGATGAGGAGACGTTATTTCTCTTTCCTCATACTTCTTCAGCATATTCACGTGGAAGACCTTGATGCTCTGCCCTAAGTCAATTGCATAATCAACATCATTTTTGGCTTCAGCAACTTTAAACGGGCCCTTCCACTGCATGAGAAGCTTATTGGTGTCTGTAGGAAGGAGAATTAAAACCTTGTCACCGGGTCGTAGCCTTCTGTGGCGGGTCTTACGGTCGTAATAAAGCTTTTGCTTTTCACGTGCTTTATCAAGCTCTTCATGAGCGAGGTTACAGGTGTGTTCGAGTCAGTTTCGAAGGTCCACAAGGTAAGTGTACGTTGTTCGCACTTCATCCTCAATGTTCTCGTTCGTCCACAGCTCTCTTAAAACACTCAAAGGTCCACGCACATGTCTGCCGTAGATTAACTCAAATGGTGAAAAGCCCAAGCTGGCTTGCGGTACTTCGCGATAAGCGAAGAGAAGAGGAGCAATATAGCGATCCCATGACCGCGGCTTCTCCTGACACACCCTTTTGAGCATGGCCTTCAGCGTACCGTTGAATTTTTCGACCAATCTATTGGCCACGGCATGATATGGGGTGGTACGAAAAAATTTTACAGTTAGTAGTCGGCCCACTTCTTTCATGAGTTCCTACGTGAAACTTCTACCTTGATCGGTAACCACTTCTCGAGGCAGGCCCACTCGGGAAAATATTTCAAGGAGGGCTTCTGCCATACTGACAGCGTCGATGCTGGGTAGGGCTACTGCGTCAGGATAGCGAGTAGCGAAGTCAATGAGGGTAAGCACATAGCGGTTTCCCTTATCTGATCGAGGAGATAACGGTCCGATCAGGTCAATGGCGACTCTTTGAAATGGTGTCCGTATGAGAGGCATGTTGCCCAACGGAGCGACTCCGACTTTCCCTTTCGGCGTTGTCCTCTGGCAGACGTCGCACGACTTGACAAACCGTCTGATTTCTTCATGCATACCTGGCCAGTAAAAATCCCCAAGGATACGGTCTGTGGTACGTCGCACGCCTTGGTGACCAGCCATAATGCCCTCGTGTGCAACCTTCAAAATGTGTTGTCGAAGTGTCCTTGGCACGACTACTTGCTTAAAGGTCCTCCCCGTAGAAAGGCGGTAATGTCGATACGGTAGACCAGCCTCTTCAGAAAAGTGGTACGTCGTGTCTTTATTGGAGTGGAACTCCTTCCCAATCTTGCTGAAGCAACTCTTCAGACTTGGGTCGTCTTTTTGGCTCTCAGTTAGCTGCACTCGGGTCACTTCTAGCGAACCAACTAGCGGAATCTTCACCATACTCTCCGTCTTTTCCTGCGTCCGGACGACAGCAGAAAGCAGGGTTGACTTTTCCCAGCATGCTGGGATTTTGCTCGAACCAGTCGATTCAGGGAACAGGGCGTCAGAGTACTCCCAGGTAGTATCTGGCTCCTGTGGTCCTTTTACTCCTGGAATATTGCCGAGCACGAGGTCGTACAAAGGGTTAGTCATGCATAAAGCGTTTAAATCACCAACGAAGTAGGGCGTGTGTATCTGTATGTTTGCTTCCGGTAGTTCCTTGGCCTTTCCATCCAAAAGCATAACTCTTGCCGTCTTCCCGGTCAGGCATCGATCCGGCACGAACTCGCGTCGGACGATGGTCGTGTTGCTCCCTGTGTCTCGCAAGACACGTGCGCGTTGCCCAAGCACCCGTCCTTCGACCACTGGCATGTTGTCGACTAAGAACATAGGTTGGTTCTCGCACTTCTTGGGGCATTCAGCAGCGCATGTCTCATCCTTGGACTTAGCCATAGGGAAGTAATCCTGTTTTTCTGTTCTATCAAGGCACAAGACACCGACTTGTCTTTGCTCTGATCCTTGCAATCGGTGGCTTTGTGGCCAAGCCGCCCACATGTTTTGCATTTCACACACTCTTTCGAAACCGCACGACGATCCGGAGCGCTATGTCCTTTGCGGTGACACAGAAAGCAACTCAGCTGTTTGTACTGTGACATAGCACCGGGTTTATTTGCCTCCTTTGTATCATCTGCAATTTTACCAGTGTGATTGACTCCCTGTGCTTCGAGAAAGCAGTCGGTTCACTCTGAAAGGGATGTAAGGGTTTTGCATTCCCTCTCTTTCAGGAAGATGGCCAGCTTCAGATTACAGCAACGCAAGAAATGCTCGGCTATAACATGGTCACGAGGACCCTCAAATGTTTTGGGCACATCAGCCATCTCAATCCAGTTATCAAAATAGCTCGAGATCCTTGCTGCTAGTTGTTTCCCTGTTTCGCCATCTTCAGGCCGGGCTTTCCGAAATTTGTCTTTATATCCTTGTGCCATGAATCTGAAGCGCTGAAGTAGGGCTTTTTTCACTTTATCATAGTCGAGGGCCTCGTCAGCAGTCATTCGACCAATGACAGTGAGTGCCTCACCAGTTAAGCACATGCTTACGGCTACTCCCCATTTCTCTCTTGGCCATTGTTGTCCAGTTGCCACACGTTCAAACCTCTGCAAATACGCGTGCAGGTCATCGCGTCGCTCGTCAAATAGTGGTAGTAACTTTTGTGGATTCAGGCATGACGGGTTTGCCGATGGGGCGAGTGCTGCCGCCGCAGATGGCTGATTTTGAGCACTTTCCTGAAGCTGAAGCTTAAGTTGGAGGATTTGCAGCTGCCTCTCGTCTGCTAACCGTTGCCTCTCGTCCGCTAACCGTTGTATCTCGGCTGCTTCTTTGGCCTCTTCTCTCTCAGCTGCACGCTCATCTCTCTGCCTAACTTGCTCTCGCTCAATTCATTTGCGAAGTTCCGCGCCAGACAACCCTAACTGAGCTGCAACAGCCGCTAACTTATCGAGATCCATGTCTCTCGTCTTGTGCTGCGTGCACACACCTGACTGGCGATTTCCGCGTTCGAGATGTTACTGGCAGGATCCTGGCAGGCTCGCCAAGTTTGTTATAGTGTAATGAGGGCCCAGGATCCGGAATAAATCAACCGGCAGTCAGGGGACTCTGTACACACAACACAGACTTTAACACAACCGATAACTCTTACAATTCACACACAACGCACTATAGCGTTCCTTATTTACATGCCAAACGTCCTACGCGCCTCGGCACACGAACTGTCCTACTCGCCGTTATGACTGTTGCCGCTGCGGCGAGGTCGGTCGTCACTGGTGTTCCTTGTGCAGTCACGCTGCCTTGACCGTGGTGAGGTGGTGGTGGTGGTGATGGTGGTGCTGCAGGCCGGTAGATCACCAGGCCACTGCAGTGCAGGTTAATGGCCGTCGCCAACATGAGCCGCGGCCACCTCGTGCCACCACTCGGGCCCCAGGACCTCAGGCCACGAACAGACTATGCTGCCGGTCCCCGTGTCAGCGCCGTCCACAGAGCGGGAAGCCAGCTCATTAGGTCCGCAAGGATGCCGGACACCTGGTTGAGTGACACAGCCCGAAGCAGGAAGCCAGCTCACCAGTTCCGCAAGGCTGCCGGACGCCTGGTTAAGCGATATCGCGACCCGAACCACCGACCAGCAGCTGCCGTTCGAACCGTGTCACGCTCCAACTGCCCGAGCCGCACGCCCCACTCGCGCTTCCTTTTCCTCGTCTTCCCCTCCAAGGCATACCGCAGAGCAGAACTGCCGTTCCCTCTTCGCCCCGTCACGGGTCACACAATCCACATCATCACACACACATTCCTAGCTTTGGGAGGTAGCGGGACATGTAAATCTAGGAACGCGGTCTCAGTGTAGGGACTGTAGCATTTCTGTAGACTGAGCGATATCACACAGCCGAAGGAGTTTAGGGCAGTTTTCTGAGCCTACGTGCGCAGGCTTGTCATGCTGATCTCATGCCGATTGCACATAACCGTTTGGTGAACCCCGAGCATGTTTGTGGTCAACACAATTCTATTGAATAGTTTGTTTCGTGTATGATTTTCCGGCAGGTCATGCACACAAATTACGCCTAACCCGCACAGCTTCGCAGCCCTAAGCTTAGAGAAACAGCGCGAAAGACGAGGACAATGAAGCACACACACAGCCACGCGAAGTGCTGACTGGGCTTTCTGACAGTCACAGACACAGTTTCCAGTCAGCGTTTCTTGTGGTTGTGCGTGTGCCTCTACTGTCCTGGTATTTCACGCTGTTTCCCGAAGATATGTTCAATTAACTAGCTAAGCAGGCCAACTCAAGCGCTATCTCACGATTCGAGCCGTGATTCTGAGTCAGAGTCAACGGATCTCCCACCACCACAATTCGAGCCGACAAGTTGACCCTTCTACAACGTTGAAGACGGAAGCCAGCGAAGTCTGCGGCTGCACGTTCTGTGGCAGCAACTTCACGTCGCTTTCGCGCTTCTATGTGCCTTGACGCTCCTTCGATTTCCACTCTTTTTACTCCGAGCAAATGAAACATGCCCGTCCCACGTCAAGTACAAAGGTGAACTGCTGATAACAGCGCTAGCCTGGCCTCCAGCTCAAGAGACAAAGGCCTTTGTATCATGATCTAGAACAAGCTTCACGAATATATTTCTTCCGTGCACGGTTTTATTTCGCAAATAATTAGTCAAGTGTTTTTTGATGCACAAGCAACAACCAACATTATCAGTTCTCAGCACTTATCTGGTGTTGTATTGAAGACGGCGGACGCCCCTTTCATCTTTCGGTTGTATTAGAAGCACTCCACAGTAAGTTACTTGAAAATATACTATAAGAACTACACTTTACGGCACAAAAAGCATTAAAACGTATTTACAGAGCAGATACAGAGCGAAAAAACATGAATAAACTCGAGCATCGTAAGGCAAAGCCTTCTTGTTTTCGGTATATCTTCATATATAACAACACAAAGAACAGGTTTAATTAAAATGCACGGTGTTGAACAAGAGCCCACCGTGGTGTTCTACCTTCCATTGGGTAAAGAACGAAAGAAAATTAAGAAAAAAAGAGGTGGTGGAGGCACCCTAAAAGCTTATGAGACATCAAAGCTGCTTTCGAACTGCACCAGACGCAAAATAATAAAGTGCTGGCATCTCACATATGTTAAGGTAGACTTTCTCTGGCCCACCTATTCGGAATCGTTTCATAAAATGCCCCGAACTGTCAGACCCTAATGCGTTGACCTGTTTTGTACACTTTGTAATGACTCGGTTTACTAAATAAAAGAGAGAGAGAGGGAGAAAGCAAAACTTTGTGAAGCGAGGTGTTGGATGGACAGGCGTAGCTGACCATAAAAACGGTGCTTTGTACAAAATACTCAACACACTTGCATTGAGTAACGTGTTCTAATGCGCGGGATAGCAGCGCTCGCTTGCTGACCCAAGAGCTCGCCAGCTTCGAAGGTGACTTCAAGAGGAACACTATTAGCACTAGCATTGCAGGCTCCTTTACAAGCGAACGCTCCATGCTGTCATCGATTGCTTCACCACTACTTCGCCCTTTCTGAAGCCAAAGTACGAATATACATCCAGCACAAGGTGCACGGAGATACAGCGCATGAAGTTACAGGATTAACAATTTTCCTGGTCAATATCACTTGACCAATGGGAACTCCAGTGGTAGAGGCCAACGTCAGGTGCTCTAAGCTATAGGTTGGGAAAATAGTCATTACATTAGTAAGAGTTGGGCAGCCATGAACTAATTCATGTGCAGTTCATTTCGAGCACATATATATTAAAACCTTGCATACCTTTATTCAGCTACCTGCACTTCAGGTTTGGAGATCAGAAAAAGTTCTTTCTTACTTTTGTTTCTTCTGCGAGGTATAAGTTTAGGCCGCAAGGGTAGAGGGCATGCTGTATGTGTGTCAAAAAGTAATTTGGAGCACTTTTCACAGAATTTTACCAGCTTGATGTGGCTGGCATTATTATTTTGCCACACCATAAAAAAATAACTTTTCTGTGGCTCGATACAACAAAAAAGTCAAAGCTTGCCACAAAGGTGAAGTAATGCAGGCGATAGCAACACGCGCAGAATTGCAAGCAGATAAAAAAGGCAACCCGTTTCTCCCGCACATATGACACAGGAAACGTACTCGCAGATACAAAAAAAAAACGCGAATAAGCATCTCAGTTGTTACTTCGCTGTGTCTGAAAAGCGCGCCCTTTTCACAAACGGAGACTGCGCAACAATTGCAGTGACCATTGTGCGCCCGGTAACTACAACAGAATCGTTCTGGTGAAAGTCCAAAGCGAGCCAAGACGTACTATCTCCCCACTGCGAGATAAGGGCGCGAGAATGAGCGCCCTCCTACGTCCTCTCCGCGGGGCAAAGTACGCGCGGAAGATGAGAGCGTACGCCGCCATGTCGTGGAGATGTGGCGATGCGCACTCATTGCTCCATCTTGCTGGTAATGCTGAAAACACTATAGTTGCCCCCTTAGATGCCCGTCACCAGCGGTAAATGGTAGATAGAAAATGCTTGCCGTTTGTACGTTCAAGAATGTGCTCCTCCGTAGTTCAGTGTTTAACACGTCATCCACACTTTTTTAAGGTCCCAGGTTCGATTGCAAGCGCCAGAGTCATTTAGGGGCGAAGCTCCTTATAGCGGCACCCGTTCGTCCCTCGTAGTCGTAGTAGTAGTGTGTAACCAGTCTTACATTTTGACATCCAAGGTGGTGCTGGTGAGAGATTTGTTCTGTGCTTTGTTGAACAATAAAAAAATTGCCCGCAGCTTCCCTCGGGGGAACACTGAGGAGGATGCGGACCATATAATTGGTTAACGGGGTGTTAAAGTGCGACTTACTTGGGTCGATGGCTAAATTGGTTAACGTGGTTGTGAAATGGGGTGTTAAATTGCGACTTACTTGGGTCGATGGCTAAATTGGTTAACGTGGTTGTAGGAGGGGGTGTTAAATGAGTGAACACGTACACACGTATGCGAAAGGGCGGCGCTGGTCGAAGGGACGTCGATCATTGTGTTTGTGGATTCGTTGGAATTCATTTCACCGCGACCTTGGACGTCGACGCGCCGTACAAACCAACCGACGAGCGGCAACTGAGCGAGCGAGCGCCGACCTTGAGTATATATACAGCACGACGGTGCATGCACTGTCAGCTGTTGAATGTTCTCGAAGCGCGACGCCACATGCGCGTCCACTGGAGAATCAGGAGAATTGTAATGTCGAACGCGGTGTGTAGAGGAGGAAGGGTGCACAGATGGTGGAGGAGTGAAGCGCGCGCGGTGTGTAGAGGAGGAAGGGATGCACAGATGGTGGAAGAGTGGGCGACGGCGCGACGGCGCATGCGCGCGCGTCAGCTGTCGAATGTTCGAGAAGCGGTGTGGACGGCGCGGACGACGCGGACGGCGCACTACAAGGCGCGAGTATAAGATGCTCCGCATCTAAAATTCGCAGCGTGCGCGTTAACTAAAAGCCGAATTCTCCTGTCTCTCATTCCCCCTTAGCAGCCATTGGCATGTACATTGAGCACTATCTGACAAGAAAGGGTTGCTACGTTATACTCGCTGGACGTAACCTCCTTGGTTTTAGAAAGGTTTAGCGAGCGTTGGGCCGCAGTACCGTGAATACAGTGAACTAGTATACACGATGAACTCAAGGTGGTTAAAGGTGGGAAGTAGACACGAAGTGCAAGCCGTAAGAAAGTGTGCGTTGCCTCCTCTCGTTCAGTCCTTGGAATGTCCGCTGGATGGCGGTGCTTCTATATGAGGAATATATGATGAAAAGATGCGAGGTGGTGGTACTCTGAGTGTTGAATAGGTGGACGAACGGACACACAGACAGATGCATGGACGGATGCACGCATGGCTGCACGGACGGATGGACGCATGGACGGACGCAGGAGCGGATGCATGGACGAACGCAGGGACGGACGCACAAATGGACGTGCGGATTCACGAACAGACGCACGCACGGATGGGCGGATAGACGCACGGGCGGCCACATAGACGCACGCATGGACGGACGGAAGCAAGAACGAATGGATGGACGGATGCTTCGCCCCACTCTCCATCATTCATTTCTGGATATGCTGCCATTTTTTTCAGGCTTATTGTTCTTTCCTGCGTTTTCATATATATAGATACGTGTACATATACAGTGAATAGAGAGCTTTAGTACTGCGGAATGGTGCTACGTACGCATCACGCAAGCGCCTTGCGTTACGTGGCGTCGTTTGCCACTAATCGGCTTTTAGTACGCCGTAGTACCCGCGTACGTAACGAGCGTGAAGCGTGTTGCGCCATCTGGTAGATAAAAATAGAAGCACATGTTGTTGACAGCCAATGTGAGCCCATCCAAGTGTTATAGCCAGATTATGGCCATATTTTAAGCCAGAGAGCCGGTCGGTGCTTGTCTTCGATGCCGCCATTTTGCAAAACGAAGTCTCGCGCTGTAGCAAACTTCTTCGAGAGCGGCGCGATCACCTCATACGTACGCACGCACGCATCTCATGCGTGCGTACGTAGCGGCCGCGTACGTAACGTGATACGTGCGCGTTGCGGTCTGCGCATGCGCACTACGCAGAACGTGGTGTCCTTACGTACGCAACGCCGCCACGTACGCAGCGTACGCAGTACTAAAGCTCTATATTGACGGTGACGCCGACGTCTGCTCCGGCGGGAAAATCCAGCCGAGAGCGCCAATGTAGCTACTATCGCAATAAAAGTAATTTAGTCGATGTTATTTCATTACTACGAAATCAGACTAGTAAATTCTAGCATGCATTTTGTCCTGTAAAGCATGCACTGCCACAATAACATCCGTGCTCAGGAGAAGCAAGCTTCCGGCTTATTTACACGAAAATCAGGTCTGCCGACAAGAATGAGTTTTAGATTATACTAACGAGGCATTTTATATAAACTACATCTTTTCTATTTTCAGTTATTTGATTGACTTGGGCGAAAGTCATCCACGTCAAAGTCTCTATTTTCGCGTGCTAACAAATATGTTTACGTTATGGTGACGTCATGCAGCAATTGAATTTACCTGTCCTGGTTTGGGTAGTTATGGCCTTGTGCAACCTCACACAGAGAACTATTAGTTGACCTTGACTGATCAAGATTCAACTAAACCTAATACGCGACGCTACGATGACCGAGTGCAGAAACATAAAAAACAACGTCGTCAACTGCGTTCTTGGGCTAAAGCACCCTTGGGCTAAAGCACTGTTTTCATATATTTTGTATGACTTAATTGTTACGCCCGCTTTTTGACAGCGACTACAACATTCAGAGGATGAGAACTAACTGTTGCTCCTCGAAGAAGGATTCAGCGTGCCGATATGTGCAACACATGGGTAAGATTACCAGGGCATGCTCGATTCAACATGTACACCTGGAGTCCTACAGTTTTTATTATTTAAAACTAGGAGGCGCTGTTCAACGCACACGCCTACGACACTCAGAAAAAGAAACTAACTGTTAATGAATTCAGTAGCCACTGATGCAAAAAGCCCTCCTAACTGATTTTGTAAACCTGCCATGGCGTGAATTTATGACAAAATGCTCAAGAAAGCAATGAATGTCTTTACGCTGAGCCCTTCAGCTCACAATAAAAAAAAGGAATACACTTAATTCCTATTTCCGTATGTGTGCTGGAATCATCCATATTATTGTGCATTTGCGTTGCATCGTATAAAAGAACGCAGTCACACCAGAAATAAAACAAAAGCATTGTCTCCAAACTATTTTTTCCCTCTTACTAAAGTTGAACGAAGTAATGTGAGAAATAAGGACGAATGATAAGTTAGTCTACATAAAGTCTACGCTGCCCTGCCATCTCACTACTTGCTTTAACATTCAAAATCTTAAATTAACTGCTAAGTCATATTTACTGAATGATGCACCAGCTGACTTAGATCACTTGTATTTCTCCACCACCTTTCCCACTTCATGAACAAAACTTCCTTCAATACGAGTGACTTTCCAAAGCCGTCTCGCATTCCTGCCAGAATTATTCTTTTCCAAGTGCTTAAATGTCTAGAGCGCGGAAATCGCAAGCCACGTCGACGAACACGCACGAAAAGCAAATCGTACGGTAGACTCGTTCACCTGACGAACGCTTTTTCACCCTTGCCATTCTAGCGCCGTACCAAGGTAATGACGCCCCGAAGAGTGATGGCATTTGCGGAAAGCTCCAGCCAGCCAGGCATCCCCACAGCAAAAAAAAAAAATCTTTTCCCCCCTCACACACCTTTCTCTAACCTACGCGAAAAGGTGGCGAAGCTCTCCCCATATATTCATCTGCTTCTGTGCCCCCCTCTCTCCTCGCCAATTCTTTACAGTCTCCCCTCCTACCGTAGAGAGGGCGCCACGAGTGTTTGCCCTTCGCCTCTCACACTAAGCACAGACACTTCCTCGCTTCGAGAGTGCCTTCCCCCCCCCCCACCGCGTTGCCCTGGGGCTCATTTGCATGGAGTGCGTTTGATTTGCATGAGCAAACATGCCACGGTCGGCACGCGTTGGGAATTGCCTCGGCCCGTGCTGCTCCAATGTGCTGCGGCGCGAGCTTCCAGCACACCCTCATCACAAAAACGCCCGTCGACGCAGCCGCAGGTTTTCCTGCCTCACCCTTTGACTCTTTTCGCCCCAGCACGACGGTGCCCGGTACTGCTGCCTCGTGTCTCCCTCCTTCCTCTCTCTAGGCCTAAGCGTCGCTCTCCTGTTCAGTCTGATTCTTTTCGTTTGATTCTCCAGTTTTTTCTTGTTTTTACTTTACCAGTCGCAGTCGTGCTGTAGTAGTCCTGTCGCGCAGTCCGATTCTTTGTGCGCCGTTCTTTTTGCGTTCTTTCTCGTCCTTTTTTACTTGTTTTCACGAGCACGTGTCTTGGCCGGCCCATGCTACGTGCTTCAAAAGGAGAGGCCCTTTGAGCGATGCTCAGACGCCGCCACCGCCTCCTCTTCTAACGTGACGTGCGATGCCCTAAGCGGCGGTCGGGTAGCTCTAGAGTGTCGGTTCGTACGCTTAGGCATTTTGGGTAGTTAGAGAAAACTCCACCGCAACCCAAAGTGGTATTTGAGGACAGTGTATAATATGTGTAAAATTATGGGTAATGTGATTTGGTAATGTTGAAGTTAACTTAAAAATTAATGCGATGATAATGTCAAATGAGAAGCAGCGAAGATAGTTTGATAACCGATGAAAATGCTTCTGAAATTTATTTTTCTTAATTCGTATAAGATCGCGAGCAGAGGCTGAGGCCGCAGGGCCTGACATAAGACCTCGGCTTTTAGATACAGTTCCGCACGCAAGCCGCTGTGCTTCCCAGTATATCACCAATGTTTTCAGCAATGAAACAATAACACAACACAAATTATTGTTGTCTTCTCACATATTCTCACAACATAATAAAACAACTTCATCACAAAACTTCATCTCAGAAAACTTCAATACACAATGTGAAAAAAAGGCACAAGAAAAGAAAACTCGGCACATAATTCAAATCTATAAATAGGATGTAACATACTAAGTAGAAAACTTTAACGATACTTTAAATTTTGCGAGACGGTGCATAGATGGCGGCAATTTGGGCACAAAAACACATTCACAAGACGAGATGACAGCACGGGTGTTACTTTGATCTCATCATTTAAGCAGAAAAACATTAATAAGCATAATGAATATCACGGTGCATTGGGGTGCACCTAATAGTCGACTTGCTGATGATTTAGAACTGTATTTGCACTAAAAGGCGAGACGCTTCTTGCTCTTCGGCATTGGTTACCAAGTAACACTTCATTTGGAATGAGTTGGTGGGAGATTGTATTGTTTTTATATGCTGTGATTCATTTAAAAGAAAATGCCTCCACCTCCACGAAGATAATCGTGAGGAAATGTGAAGACATTTCTTCCGCCAAGAGAGGGTACCATTGCCGTAAGACATTCGTCTTTATTGACTTCTGCCATCGCCTCGAGAGGCGCCGAGCAGCGAAGGGTTGTTAGCGAGGAGCGCGAGGACGGGAGAGTGGGGCGCCAGCGTTTTTGGCTCGGCATTCATGTTTCACAGCGGCATCTCGAGCACACTTTTTTGGATGTTCTTGAGAGGCGCCCAGCCAGCAAACGGTAGAGAGAGGCGCGAGTGCACGAGAGAGCGTGGCGAAGGGGAGAAAGAGAGCGAACAACGAGAGAAGGAGCAGCAAGAACTGCACCTTCCCTCTAGTAGACTCTCTCGCACCACTTGCTCCGGTTGCTAGAGGCGAGAATAAGGGTGCGCGCGCCCGCAGCTGTTGGTATCAGAGAGCGGAGAGATAACAACTGCCGGCGCGCGGATGCCGCGGACAACGCCGGATGCCTGACATACCTCTGACTAAGAAATGCATTCGCATTTTCAAAAAATCGGAGAGGCCCATAATGCTGACTTACGCACCTCGCAGCGCCACTTGCTTGTCGACTTTCGTGTGCCCTAGCGTATTCCTTGGGTTAACTTTGTGTTTCCTCGCGTTGCTGAACAGCATCTCTGAGACAACGTAAAAATAACCTTGTGGTTTAGATACACTCCACCAGGTGGCGTAATGATCCCAGGGGCTGCACTTTCAATTAATTCGTTCAACTGGGTTCCGTTAACTATCTATTCAGTTATATTTGTCTTAAGCAAACGTCTTTATGCGTATAAGTATCTAATCTGACACTTGAACAAGAACCATTCATTTCGCAGAGGTCTGTTTTTTCTCAATACTCGCAAAATCATAAGTGGTTGACCGGACGTGCTTGGCAGAGATACAAGAGCACATGGAGGATGAAAAAGAAAGCAGGGAGCCTCACGTCACTCGAGTAAAGCCTACCACGTCGACCCAACACGTAATCGAACCGTCAGAGCGGGTGGTAGCTTTTAGTACTCTCGCTGGTGTTCCATCTTTGAAGTTACATCTGCGTGAGCCGGCGAGTCTGCGGCGAACAAGCGCGTTCCGATTAAAAGCTACCGGGTGCCGTAATCCGAAGTATAGGCAAATCTCGTTGCAGGCGTGATTTGCGCAAAAGGTCACGTGTTGGGCTGACGAGGCTGGCTTTAAACGCCGCGGCTTGCCAAGGCTGGCTGCACGACTTCACGCTCCCTCCTTCTTTTTTTTTCCTCCATACAAGAGTGTCACTCAGTGCTCCGGCCAATATTATAGAGCGAAAATAAAGTACGGACACGCTTGTCTCATATTGTTACGTGGTTACCTTCAATGCCAAAAAATTGCCCCCCTTCCCGAAAGAAATCATGGACGAAATGCGAGTGCATTTTTGCGCTGAGAAAACACAGCATAGTAGTTTTATTGGTGTAGATTAATGACGAGACGAGGATTTGTGCCATAACTATTTTGTTACACATTCAACAGCTAGCGAACGGTCCTCAGTGAGGCAATATATACGTACGACCGAGCAGACTGGAGAGTGGGGCGCAAGGAGGAGAGTGAATGGCGAGAAAAGAAGCGGCGAAGCACTGCACCTACCCTCTCCTACACTTCCTCCACCTAAAACGGTGGAGCTCGGTGTAGCTCCACGGGAGCTACACCGAGCTCGCGCGATGCGAGTGCCCTCACAAGCTAGAGCGCGCTTCTCCTCTCCACTCTCTCTCTGCTACTCCACCCGCGCCACGTGCTCCGGTTGCCAGAGGCGAGGATAAGCGCGCGCGCGCGCCGCTGTTGATATAGGAGAGAGAGTGAAAGCAAAAAAATAACACCGGCCAGCACGCAGATGCCGCCGGTCGCAAGACATAGCCTGACTGAGAAATGCCTTCGCATTAAAAGTTCAGCTCGAGAACATATCAAAAGAATACCTGATAATACCTGATAAACAAAATCGACATGGCAAATTACCGTCCCCTGTCTATACTGCCGGTCATGTCAAAGGTGCTAGAAAAAGTTATTTTATATCGCCTTACAGATTTTGAAGAGAAGCACAGTCTCTTAAACAGCTCACAGTTTGGCTTCCGTAAAGGACTTAGTACGGAGTTCGCATTGCTAAAACAAAAAGAGTCACTTTTGGCAGCGCTAGAACAAGGAGAATTGGTTCTTGGGCTGTTCATTGATTACTCTAAGGCTTTCGATCACATAAATCACCAAATTCTAATTAAAAAGCTTGACCGTTACGGTTTTCGAGGGAATGCCGCGCACCTAATTACGTCTTATCTGGAACATCGGAAACAAAGGGTTCATATCGACGACTGTTTTTCCGATCTATTGCCTTTATCTTCTGGTGTACCACAGGGGAGCATCTTGGACCATTTCTTTTTATTATCTATATTAATGACGTGGTCAGCATTAGCCCTAGCGCTGAATTTATTATTTATGCTGATGACACCAGCATATTTTTACGAGGAAATTCGGCGTACAAATTAGTTGGCGAAGCAAATTTTGTATTGAAAAACCTAAATAGCTGGACTGAGAAAAACCATCCTAAAATAAACACGAGCAAAACCAAATCTGTAATATTCAGAAGTAAAAATAAGAAGGTAACATTGACGCAACAAATACGGCTGAATTCGACCCCGGTTGATATTGTACCCAACATTAAAACACTAGGAGTGGTCTTCCAGGAAAACCTTTCTTGGAACGAGCACATCGACACAATATCAAGTAAGTTATCTCAAATAGTGGGACTAGTCTACCGGAATCGCTTGATCCTTCCAAGACATGTAATGCTAATTATTTACAACTCTTTATTTTCCTCAAGAATTAACTATTGCCATCTAGTTTGGGCATCCACAAGTCGAGAAAACACACAAAAATTGTATTGTCTACAAAAAAGATTTCTACGTGCTGTAGAGGACTTGCCTTCACATTTTCACACCTACCCGTTGTTTGAAAAGTATAATGTAATGCCTTTTGAGAAGATGTACAACATTAGATTAGCAAAAGCCTATAAACAAGAATTAAAGGGGAAACATGTATTCTTGACTGAACTTGCCAACCTTAAAAGAAATTGTCAGCCTTATAAAACGCGAAACTGCGAAATTTGGACTGTTAAAACTTGTAGAACAACATATGGGCGACATACGTTAGGAAACAGACTTCCGAGGCTACTAAATGCTTTATACGAATTTAACTTTCAGCTGGAAAGCAACACTTTCAATGCAATACGTTCCTTTCTTGCAAATAATTACATTGACACTATATAATATCTCGCGCATGCCTATGAGTGTCAACTATAGAGAATATGTCGGTGTACGCTAGGCATGGCGATTTGTAACCACCTCATATTTTCTCATATTTTCTTTCGGTCGTGTATTGAATGATTTGTGGAATTATATATCTATAGTGTACTCTATGTAAATTACAAAGTTATGTTAATCTGTATGCATGTATTATGAAGGTAATCTATATGTACTGAGCTATTTAGTACATCCGTTGGTGTATATTTTTCTTTTGTGTATGGTTTGTACGCAAGACGTAGTTATTTGTAGTGGGCTCACATTTTCCTTCGGGTCCTGTACTAAGTGATTTATCTGTTCAGTACATCTTTTTTTTTTTGTACTGAGAACACCGTTGTACGCTGGTGCCAAAACGGGGGCCCGCAGCTTCGTCAAGCTATCCTTGCGATGGCTTTTTCTGCCGGCCTCCGGCATTGTGTACTATGTGTGTGTACTATGTACATGATGTCAATAAAGTTCACTGTTACTGTTACTGTTACTATTAAAAGTTCAGCTCGAGAACATATCAAAACAATACCTGATAATGCGTGCACCGATGAGATTAAAAATACGTTTGCTCTCACGCGACGTCTTTGAATACGGCTCCTCTTTTCTGAACTACTTCTCGACGAAAGCATTCGCTTCTCCTTTAGGAAGATTTCATGGACGATAATTGATGAGTTTCAGAACCTCCCGCTTTTAACTGATGTCTGATTGCTGTGCCGCTCGTGTTCAATACTGTATGCACACTTGAGCTGCAAAGTCGCGACTCGTAGGACGTGGTCATATTACTCAGGCTATGCGATGTTTGTTTGATCACTTCGTATTTGGGATTAAAGTGCCCCTGACAGTGAAATTTTTGTTTGCGACGTTTAAACTGTAATTTATCAGTTTTAGTCCGGTAATATCAAAATACTATCGTAAATGTTCTAATTTATAGTATAATTTGTAGTAGTGTCAATAACTGCAAGATATTTCGCGTCACTTCAATACATCTCCCTTAAAAAGGGGGAAACTAGACCCCCCCCCCCCTCGGAGGGGCGGGAGAGCGCCTAGGACCATGTGCACCGAGGCTTTGGTGAGGTTCAAAGCGCAGTTTTCAAATCGGGGCCTCGCGCGCAGTAAAGATGAAATATGTGGCAGCTTCGATATGTTAAGCCTGTTGAGAGCATGTCCCTTGAGGAATGGAAATCATTCCTGGCCTGAGCAACCACAAGTACCTTAAGGGCAGTCGGGCGACAGAGCGAAAGGGAAGAGGAACAACCGAACTAGTCGGGCGTCTGTCGTTGTAATATTGTATATACGCGTCCAGCACATCTTCCAAGACGTTGAAAGTATTCGCTTCATTCGTTGAACATCCCACAAAACCTTCATCTACACACGAACAGTGGCGAAGTCACGAGGCCCTGCAAACTTGGATGAGTACCCATTCTAACATTAAAATCAAATTAAAGTATCTCAAAGCTAACATTCATTCACTAATCGTCGAACGAAAGTACCCACGTATGCAGGAAAATAAATGTAAATACTGTCAATTTCAGCGTGAGAG
Organism: Rhipicephalus microplus; assembly: GCF_013339725.1. Lineage (NCBI taxonomy): Eukaryota > Metazoa > Arthropoda > Arachnida > Ixodida > Ixodidae > Rhipicephalus > Rhipicephalus microplus. The sequence goes on from NC_051167.1 coordinate 77,933,010, forward strand.
TAAATTAACGCCACGAAGTGACTCACCTACATTGGCAGAGTCTGAATGCACTGATGTGAATATATTTAGCACCATGGAATTCTTTCCGCGGCATTGGCATCGCACAGTACACAGGCCTCGAGCCTACGTAGAAATGCGGTTTCCGCAAGCAGGGATCAAAACAGTGCCTTTCGTTTCAGCAGTCGAGTAGCGTGACCACTGAGCCACAGTGGTAGCTCCTATGTAATTATGGTAGGATGTTAATGCTTATCTGTACCCCAAAATATTTGTTTGCTTCTATATTGTTGCTGGTATTGTTGATACGACGCCTGAAGTACACGAATCCTTTCGAAGATTAACATTTCTGTTGTAACTTTCAGCTGCGCTGAAGCTTTGATCAAGTGAGGCCGATTTCTCTCGACATCGACAAACACTTGGGGACGCCAGAGCTACGCCATCTAGACTACAACGCAATAGCATAATTGGGCCGCATTCGCGCAGTTTTGTTTTCAATCGCTCCAAAGGCTATACACTCCTCAACTTACACGTACCCTAACTACACAGTGAGGACAGTAACGTCTGCACGTGTAACGCTGGCCGCTTAAATTCCTTCAGAATTCTGGACTTGATTGACAAGTTTACTTATTTATTTACTTATTTATTTATTTATTTATTTATTTATTTATTTATTTATTTATTTATTTATTTATATGCGAGGGTTTAACGTCCCGAAAACATCTGATTATGAGAGATGCAGTAGTGGAGGCCTGCGAAAATTTCGACACCCTGCGGTTCTTTAAAGTGCACACGGCAGCTACATCATTCGCGCCTCCATCGAAATGCAGCCACCGCAGCCGGGATTTGATCCAGTCACCTGCGTGTCAGCAGCCAAATACCTTAGCCGCTAGAACACCGCAGCGGGGCAGAATTTCGGACTGTTTCAAATAAAATTATGAACTATCGCACAAATGCCATAGTTGATCACATCTCGAATCAGCGAAGTACGTACCACGCATCCGCAAGGTAATACATTCAGCTGCAGAATTAGTTTTGCTATTGCTAAAGTAATTGTTAATTACAACAGAGTGTTTTGTAGTGATCGAGCGTTTTAACCACACATTCGCTGCGTAAGCCCCTTCTCACCAAATTATCAGATTTGTTATGGGACTCCTCAAGCTACGTGATGCCCGAATATCTAATGCTTTTTCTTTTTCAGTCAGTGTCGAGAACTGTCGTCTCTCTGTTTACTCCTTCGCGGAATTTACTCCTTCGCGGAAGGCCTAAATTTCATTTACAGTCGAACACAAGTTTTTATGATTTTATCACTAGCATCCAGCTTTGACTTTTCACTCACAATCAACAATGCCGACGTCCAATTGTTTTCCTAAATAAGATATTTAGTTGTGACAATTGGGACAGCCATACAGCGTACGCGGCCTCTAGCTAGAGTAATTAGGTGGCCTGCAATCTAAGTTCTGGCAACCTTTGCGCATTTCGGCCATATGCGAACGCTTCTGTCCTCGGCGTCCGAAAACCCGGTACACTCAACCCGAACCAAAAAGCAGTGTGTCTGACTGAAGTTTCGATAGTGGCAACTACGGTCTCGTTTCTTAGACCAAAAAGTGCATGTTGCAAACTTCAAAGGGGCCCTGAATCACTATTTTTTTCAAGTAACAATTGAATGGATTTTGTAAAAACGCTTATTGCCTCACGATTTCAACGCCGCAAGAATTTTCAGAATCCGTTCTGTACTAGCGGAGTAACGAAGATTTGTTGCACGCTGCAATCGCGTTCGATCTGCTCTCGTCCCGACGAAAGCACTGAAAGCTTAGCAGGGAGGGATGGCATGGGCAAAGAAAATACGTCATGCAACACTTGTGCCCTTGAGCACTTTTTTTCTTCGAATACACTGCTTTTTCGGTGATCACGGGCGCACATGCATGGAAGGGTCACGGCTTCTAACGGCGATTCATGTAACGACCAAGCACGCCATGTACAAATCAGCCAATGGCTCATAGATGGCTTTCTACGAGTGATCTTTGAGTTTCCTTCGTCATTTTTTCTAAAAATTAGAAAGCAATATTTAGCTGACTTTGATAATTTATTGTGAAATCTAGGCCGCGTGCTGCACTATAATATTTAGATCGCGTGTTCTCAGGACCCTCTACAATCGATCAGCAGCATTTTCTGGCTATGCTCAAAAAGTGCTACAAGGCCCCTTTAAGCAATCTGGTAATGAAATGGCTCATCAACACAGTTGGTGAGACATTTTGTTTCAAAATGCGTCAAGCAGATTAACAGTTTCTATCTTTTTTTTTACTTGAACAACCAACGGTGGCCACCAGTCACTCTCTTCAAATCAATCATTCACTTTTTATTTTAGTTCTGTTTGACATATTTTATGCAAAACATGAAAATTCACTTTGAGACAAATTTATATAATAATAAAAATTATAATAATAATAATAATAATAATAACAGTTAGGGGTTTAACCTCCTGAAACCTTGACGTGATTATGAGAGTTGTCCTGATGAAGGGCCCCAAAAATTTTGGTCAGCTGATGTTCTTCAACGAGAAAAAAGTGTTTAAACAATTAACTACAACTTAAGGCGACAAACTTGAAGGCTCTATTGACAAACCTCCTTAACATTAAGATTGAAACGCCATCTTCATTTCCCGAATAACCATATAGTTAACTATATCGTATAGAATCTCACCTAGCATGCCGAAGTTTCTGGAACACATCAAACTCTTACGCATCGGCTCAAGCGGTAACTTTTCTCTTCTACAACTTTTTTTGCCCCTCTTTCTTCTCTTGTGCAGGGTAACCTACCAAGCTCCTCCATGGTTAACATCCCCGCAATTTAGGGGCGAAGCTCCTTAAAGCGGAACCCGTTCGTCCCTCGTAGTTGTAGTAGTAGTAGTCGTAGTGTGTAACCAGTCTTACATTTGTCCTCCAAGGTGGTGTCGCTGGGAGATTTCTTCTGTGCGTTGTTGAACAATAAAAAAATCGCAGAGTGCGCGTTAAAAAATCGCAGCGTGCGCGTTAACTAAAAGCCGCATTCTCCTGTCTCTCAATGCCCCTTAGCAGTCATTGGCATGTACATTGAGTACTATCTGAAAAGAAAGGATTGCTACATTATACTCGCTGGGCGTAACCTCCTTGGTTTTAGAAAGGTTTAGCGAGCGTTGGGCCGCAGTGCCATGACTACAGTGAACTAGTATATACCATGAACTCGAGGTGGTCAAAGGTGGGAAGTAGACATGAAGCGCAAGCCGTATAGAAAGTGTGCGTGTGCCACCTCTAGTTTAGTCCTTGGAATGTCCGCTTGATGGCGGTGCTGCTATGTGGGGAATATATGATGAAAAGATGCGAGATGGTGGTACTTGCAGTGTTGAACAGGTGGACGAACGGGCACACAGACAGATGCATGGACGGACGCACGGCTGGCTGCACGTACGGATGGACGCATGGACGGGCGCAGGAACGGATGCATAGACGAACGCAGGGACGGACGCACAGATGGACGTGCAGACGCATGAACAGACGCACGCGCGGACGGGTGGAAGCAAGAACGAATGGACGGACGGATGCTTCGCCCTACTCTCCATCATTCACTCCGTGGATATGCTGCCATTTTTCTTAGTCGCACAATGTCGTGCGTCGGTGGTGGCACCGTCTGATCATGTCTCGCGTCTCATGCCGGCCGACGAAGCCCCATCTCTCGCCTTGCAAGGCCGACACAGGCAGCGTCCACTAGTAAAAAAAACGGCCCCGTATCTGCATGTCAATCTGCAAATTTCGTCGAAAGACGACAGTCTTGCGTGTGAAGTGAGTGAACAAAACATTTTGCTTCTATTTTTATTCTCTGTCATTTAAATTAACGCTCGGTAAGTTTCCTTCCCACCGAACGTGCTCTAGACTAAACTCTGTTGCCTTGCCAGAAGACTTTACAAGCCTGGTAGTTCTGTAACTAGTGTAATGCTTTCAAATGGTATCACATCTTTGCAGTCGAGACGCAGATTCTTACGTCTCAAATTTTTGTACCAACTTTCTAACCGCAAATTTGCTCTGAACCCTGACCCCTACCTCACACCACTAAGAACACGCCAGACTCGGCATTCACACGCACTTTCTTTAACACCATATTTTGCTCGTACTAGCTTGTTCAAATTTTCCTTCTTTCCTCGTACCATTGAAGAGTGGAACGGTTTGCCTGCAAGCAGTTTACACTCTCCCGATCTTATTTACGCTGAAATTTGAAGTTGTTTTTCTAACTATTCCAACTATTTCCTCTTTTCCCTCCCCACTCTTTCCTTTTGTTGCTTTTGTATAAATATGTCACGCTTTCCACTTTTACTCTCTTTATTGTTGATGTTGTTTTGAAATGTGTATGACAACTGTATTATCTTGCCCCTACTGCTTTGGCCTCTGGCCAGCAGTATTTGTAAATAATAATAAAAAAATAACTTGAAACCTCAGCCTATACTTTCGTACCCTCGCGTTGCCGCGAAAGCCTTATTGTGGTTCCTGCTGTCGACCTTTACACTGGGGAACTGTTAAAGAGTGTCCATGTTTCCTGTGCTCACAATAGTCACCCATTCGGTCATCTCATTACACCGGAGCTGTATATCCAAAATCTGTCCGTCCTACGCGCGCGAAAATTCCAAGCCTGTATGGGCCAAAAAAAGTGAGGTAGACCCCGCCACTGCCCACCGGTCCACTAAAAATGACAAAGGAAACACGTGGTTGGTAACAATAAATAATATTTCCGGACAGACATGCCCATAACTGAAAAAAAGTTTAGTTAGCCGTCGGGACTGAACTAGTGAAAAACACCGGGTTCGCATGAGTAAGCTTCACGGTTTAACCATCGGTACCGAGCTTTATGGCACGGGGTTCCTCGCATAACTCTACCTTTTCTTCATTTTTTTTTAAATATTGGGGCGTTATGACCTCGATTGTTTATCCATCTTAATCCATTTCTTCTCTCTACATGCGGAGTAGCCAAACGAAGACATGCCTAATCAACGTCACTGCCTTTCCAACTCTTCGCTTCTCTTTCTCTATCTACACAGCTTTTACCCCTTTGTTACTGCTTCGCCCTTTGTATCAGTTTCAGCGCTGCGTGATACTTGGCGCGACGGAGTCAGAGTATGGCGACAGGCTATGACCGTCACGCTGCTGATGGCAAATGAAAACAGGGGAAGGGGGAGGGTATTACATGATCGTGAAGTGGTTGCTGAACGCCACACCTGCGTTCCAAGCTAGTAGGCCGAGGACACTTCATTCCACACCACCAGACTGGCCGCTCTGATAATCCGCCACGACCGCCACTACCAACGACCCTGACCAACAGTGTGCATCAAGTTCCGTCCCAGAGCGCAGTGCATGCATTAGTGACGCTCTACGCAACTAGGCCGGGTGCGCTGCTAAAAACGGCCGACGCCAAATGATGGGGTTAGCGCTTGACGTACCGAAACGCGTGCGCCCTTTTTTGGTCAGTTGAAAAGGAAGAGAAGCAAAAAAAAAACAAAAAAAATTGCCCGCAGCTTCCCTCGGGGGAACACTGAGGAGGATGCGGAGCATATAATTGGTTAACTGGGTGTTAAAGTGCGACTTACTTGGGTCGATGGCTAAATTGGTTAACGTGGTTGTGAAATGGGGTGTTAAATTGCGACTTACTTGGGTCGATGGCTAAATTGGTAACGTGGTTGTAGGAGGGGTGTTAAATGAGTGAACACGTACACACGTATGCGAAAGGGCGGCGCTGGGCGACGGGACGTCGATCATTGTGTTTGTGGATTCGACAGTCTTGCGTGTGAAGTGAGTGAACAAAACATTTTTGCTTCTATTTTTATTCTCTGTCTTTTAAATTAACGCTCGGTAAGTTTCCTTCCCACCGAACGTGCTCTAGACTAAACTCTGTTGCCTTGCCAGAAGACCGTTGTCGGGAACCAAGAACCTGAAACCTCAGCCTATACTTTCGTACCCTCGCGTGGCCACGAAAGCCTCATTGTGGTTCCTGCTGTCGACCTTTAAACTGGGGAACTGTTGAAGAGTGTCCATGTTCCCTGTGCTCACAATAGTCACCCATTCAGTCATCTCATTACACCGGAGCTGTATATCCAAAATCTGTCTGTCCTACGTGCGCGAGAATTCCAAGCCAGTATGTGCCAAAGAAAGTGAGGTAGACCCCGCTACTGCTCACCGGTCCACTAAAAATGACAAAGGAAACGCGTGGGCGGTAACAATGAGTAATATTTCCGGACAGACATGCCCATAGCTGAGAAAAAGTTTAGTTAGCCGTCGGGACTGACCCAGTGAAAAACACCGGGTTCGCATGAGTAAGCTTCACGGTTTAACCATCGGTACGGCACTTTATGGCACGGGGTTCCTCGCATAACTCTACCTTGACTTGGTTCCTACGCAGTGAATTGAGTTCATTTCTCCAAGCTCGGGACGGCTTTAAGCTCTCCCATAGTAGAGTACCCTGTGCTCTAAATCGTTACCCCCTTTTCTCCATTTTTTTAAATATTGGGGCGTCGAACCATTGACCTCGTTTGTTTATCCATCATAATCCATTTCTTCTCCCTACATGCAGAGTAGCCAAACAAGGACATGCCTGATCAACGTCACTGCCTTTCCAACTCTTCGCTTCTCTTTCTCTATCTACACAGCTTTAACCACTTTGTTACTGCTTCGCACTTGGTATCAGTTTCAGCGCTGCGTGATACTTGGTGCGACGGAGTCAGAATATGGCGACAGGCTATGACCATGACGCTGCTGATAGCAAATGAAAAAAAAGGGAGGGGGGGGGGGGTGTTACATGATCGTGAAGTGGTTGCTGAACGCCACACCTGCGTTGCAAGCTAGTAGGCCGAGGACACTTCATTCCACACCACCAGACTGGCCGCTCTGATAACGCGCCACGACCGCCACTACCAACGACCCTGACCAACGGTGTGCATCAAGTTCCGTCCCAGAGCGCAGTGCATGCATTAGTGACGCTCTACGCAACTAGGCCGGGTGCGCTGCGAAGAACGGCCGATGCCAAATGATGGGGTTAGTGCTTGACGTACCGAAACGCGTGCGCCCTTTTTGGTCAGTTGAAAAGGAAGAGAAGCAACAAAAAACAAAAACAGCGGCGTTAATGTCGCACACAAGGTGCTCAGCATACTGGTCGGTCGAAATAGCATGACACGAAAGCGGCTTGGCGGTGTTATTGACGAAAAGAACGAAGGACGAGAGATATTATGGCGGTCACTAACCGGATCAAGAGAGCAAGAAAGTTATGACAGAAGGCAAACTTGGAGTACCGAAAATTGTTCTTGTAAAACAAGCACAGAGTTGCATGCGTGTTTCTTTTTTAAACACCTATAATTACAATATTAATAATAACTCTTGTTGTTCAACGACACTGAATTCCGATATGATTTCGAGAGACGCCATGATGGTGGGCTCCGAAAGGTTCGTCCAGCAAAAGTTCTTTATCATGCATCTAAATCTAAGCACAAGGGTGTTCATGATTTCCTTCGTCTTTTTTTCGAACCCGATATGAGTTCCATAAAGCACGTAGGGAAGGGCGTTTCAGTCCCCCTTACATTTTCGGTTATTTCTTGCGCCAACTGTTCTCTTCATTTTTCTTGGGTGAGTGGTGGGAGCTGCCTACTTTCTGTTTTCACCCAGTTTTTTTAAATGCTAAGCATTTCTTCACAAACTTCGGTGACTTTGAGCGTATCTATCTATCTATCTATCTATCTATCTATCTATCTATCTATCTATCTGTCTATCTATCTATCTATCTATCTATCTATCTATCTATCTATCTATATAGCCGCCTACGACTTTTAGCTCTCCTAGCAGTTTCGATACTGGTATCAATACCAAACTTGGTGTGATATAACATGACTGTATGGCGAACATAACTAACTAGTCATAACAAGAAAATCATGACATGTGTGTCATAAATGTTATGATTTACATGTCATGGGGTTCCTGCTCGTGTGGTGGTTTTTTTTTTCTTGTGATATGTTGCAAAACTGGTATGGTACAACATGACTTTATTGCGAACACAAGTGACAGAGTCTAACATGAAAATCATAACATGCGTGTTATGTAACAACATGACCACATGTCACACTCATGATGTGCTTGCGGTCGTTTCGCTAGCTTAGTATATACCGAATTTGGTATTACGGGACATGAATGAATGACGAAGATATTTGACTGATGCAAAAATGATAATCATCAGATGCGTGTCATGTAACAACATGACTACATACTACGCTCATGATGCGCTCGTGGCCGTTTCGCTAGTTTCACATCTACCAAATTCGGTATTACGTGGACGCGAACGCACGACATAGGTAATTGACACGTCCAAACATCGTGATTCACAACATGCGTGTCATGTAACAACATGACTACGTCCCACTCTCATGATGCGCTTGCGGACCATTTCGCTAGCTTCACATATGCGAAAATTCGGTATTATGTCACGTGAATGAATGCGAAGGTATGTGACTGGTGCAAACATGATAATCATGACATGCGTGTCAGTGTAACAACATGACTACGTCCCACACTCATAAAGCGCTCGCGGCCGTTTCGCTACGTTCGCATATGCCAAAGTTTGGTATTACGGCACATGAATGGATGGCGAAGGTATGTGACTGGTGCAAGCATAATAATCATGAGATGCCTGTCAAGTAAGAACATTATACGCGCCACACTCAAGGCAGTAATACACTTCGACGCGAGTCGGCGCGCGTACGCGCCTGCAGTTTGTTCTGGCTGTGTTCCAATACACACCGTAGACGGCTAAATAGACAGCTAAATGGACGGCGGCTATCTTAAGTCCCATTCCAATTCTCACGTAGCCGGCAAACTAGACAGCTCCGAGAATACCGCATCGTAGACAAATACGATGCAGGCTACTTAGCTGTCTAAACAAGTTGGCGGCTTAGCGAATCGCTCAAATAGATCAAATCTCGCCAGAATGGCCGTCTGCTCATAAGCAGATGCTTTCCCAGACGCTCAATGTGAGTAACGTTTATTTGTTTTTTATTTTAACACGAAATAAGCCAGAATTTACAACTGTTACGTTTGTTTCTTTTAGCTTTTTCTTCTCGACACGAGGTGGCGCATCGTCGCGTAAAAGCTGTCTAAACTTGTTCCAATTCTCGGACAGCATGGGCTCGGTGCGGTCTTCTAAGCAGTCTGCGTAGACTGTTTACGTGCTGTCTAAGAATTGGAACACAGCCTTTATCGCGTCCCGCCGGCGATTCCACGCCAGGCGTCGATATCCCCCTAGTAGAGAATAGTGGATCTGCCCACTGACCTTCATTGTGGATCTGCATGCGATATACTCGCAGGCGCGCGCCGCGCTGCGTTGCTTTGACGCATGCGCGTTTGAGCGCACACGTCATCCCTGCGTCACGAAGAGAGGCAGACGCAGGGCTGTCTGAGTAACGTCGTCGGCGCAAAATGCAGCATGTCGCAATTCGCGCCGGTTGTCACAGCGCCACGCCGATGGACGCTGGTCACGCCGGTCGCGCCTTGCGTCGCACTATAGAGTGCTCGCGTTTCGCTAGCGTGGCGTCGCTGCGCCCAGCCTGCGCGTGCGTCAACGTTGCGACGGAGTGTATTGGGCCCTTCATGACGCGCTCGCCGTTGTTGCGCTAGCAACACATGTGTCAAATTCGGTATCACGGAAAGTGAATAGACGATGAAAGTAAATGGCACGTCCAAACCTGATAATCATAATATTCGTTTCATGTAAAGCATGACTACAGGCTACGCTCATAGCGTTCTCGTGGCCGCTTCACTAGTCCCACATATACCAAATTTGGTGTTACGTGACGTGAGTGGACGATGAATGTAAATGACACGTCCAAATATGGTAATCTAGATATAGATTTCATGTAAAACATGAATACATGCTACACTCATAGGACGGTCGCGGCCGTTTCGCTAGCTTAATATGTACCAAAGTTGGTGTCAGGGGACGTTAATAGATGACGGAGGTAAAAGAAACGTCCAAACATGATAATCAAGACACGGAAGTCATGTATAGCATAATTTACCTCCGCCTTTTAACGCTGCGCGTATTTTGAAGTGAACCATCACCCTCCCTCATTCGTGCTTCGCATATAATCCAGTCGCACTGCATGTGGGATCTGCCGATTTTCGAATCCGAAGCCTTTCTTAGCGAACTTCAGCGACTTTGAGCGTATATATCTCTATCTAGCCACCTACGATTTTAAGCTCTCCTGGCCATTTCAATAATGGTATCGATACCAAACTTGGTATGACATGACATGACTGTATAAGGAACATATTTGTCTAGTCATAACATAAAAATCATGACACGTATGAGACGAATGTAATTATTAACATTTCATGGCCTTGCAGCTCTTGCGGTGGTTTCGTTCAGATGGCATGTTGCAAAACTGGTGTGGTATGGCATGATTGAATTGCGAACACAAGCGACAAACCCTAACATGAAAGTCAAGACATGCGTGTCATGTAACAACATGATTACATGCCATGCTCATGATGTGCTCGCGGCCATTTCGCTAGCGTTACATACATCAAATTTGGTATTACGGTACGTAAATGAATGACCAAGGTATGTGACTGGTGCAAACATGAAAATCATGAGATGCGTGTCATGTAACAACATGACTACGTGCCACACTCATGATGCACTGGCGGCCGTTTCGCTATACTCTGCATTTCGATCCGGCCTTTTCCGGGTAATGGCCACACTATGATCATCCGATTGCGGATACTTTCCATTTGATGTAGGCATGTCCGCTCGGCGCGGCGACCCCCAAATAATCTCCCCTTTGTTCACTACGCAAGAGAGCTGAGAGGCTGCCCCGCTCTGCTTCGGAGGGCCAAAGAGCCCTCGTGAGCACGCCTGCCGCGGAAGCCACAATCTGGGACCCTTCCTAGATCTTGTTTAAGGTCGCAGCTTAAGAACACGCCTATCTCTTACTTTTCCATAGTCCTAATAAGTGTTTTCCCCACCACCGCCTCCAAGTTTTTCCTTTTCGTCATCTGCTGAAATTCGCCAGTCAAGGTATCAATTCTGCCATCTGCTTGTACTACAGTGCAGCAATCAACGGAGCACTTGAAATTTTCGTTTATTTCGCAATAATAAATCCCACAACACATTTCATTCGTAAATGTATGGGTCAGGACAACGCCTAAACTATATCGCTCTCTATGCCATCGCCATGCTTTCAGTACTTTTCCAAGACTAAGAAGAAAGAGAGAAGAGAGGAAGGCATGGAGGTTAAGCAGATGCCAGGATCCGGTACGTTAGCCTGCACTGGGGTTGGGGAATAGGGGTGCAAAAAAGACAGAAAGAAATAAAAAATAAACAAGAACTAAACACGGGCCACACGCCAAAAATCCAAGCTCCAAAAATTATTGTGTAGATAAGTTTATCATGTGGAAAATGAAGCTAGTGCATTTCGTATATCAAATTACCCTTGTAGTATATTTCTGCCATTGTTACCCTCTTTACAACGTAGAAAACTATTCACCAAAGAACCAGCACAGTCTTTTTGTTATGACTAGCCGGGCAAGGACATAGGCCTGCAAGAGACAGTCATCGGGAAGCCCTCCTAACGCGGTCCGCATCCCGAAGCAACGCGAGAGGCGTTCGTGTGTGCCACATCGAACGAGCACCGGCGTCGCACAAGAAGCCCGTGCACGGACGAGGGTATAAAAATTGGCTGCGTACCCACGCAGTGAAGGATGGAGAGTGGAACGAAACATTCGTCCGTCCATTCGTTCTTGCTTCCGTCCGTCCATGCGTCCGTCTGTGTGACCGTCCCTGCGTCCATCCACCCGTCCGTGCGTGCGTCTGTTCGTGCATGCGTCCCTGCGTTCGTCAATGCATACACCCCTGCGTCTGTTCGCGCGTGCATCCATGCATCTGTCTGTGTGTCCGTTCGTCCATCTATTCAACACTCCAAGTCCCACCATCTCGCATCTTTTCATCATATATTCCCCATATAGAAGCACCGCCATACAGTGGACATTCCATGGACTAAACGAGAGGTGGCACACGCACACTTTCCCACGGCTTGCGCTTCGGGTCTACTTCCCACCTTCAACCACCTTGAGTTCATGGTATATACAAGTTCACTGTATTCATGGCACTGCGGCCCAACGCTCGCTAAACCTTTCTAAAACCAAAGAGGTTACGCCGAGTGACTATAACGTAGCTTTACCTGTCAGATAGTGCTCAATGTATATGCCAATGGCTGCTAATGGGAAATGAGAGACAGGAGAATTCGGCTTTTCCTTTCTTACGGCTTGCGCTTCGTATCTACTTCCCACCTTTAACCACCTCGAGTTCATTCATGGTATATACTAGTTCATTGTATTCATGGCACTGCGGCTCAACGATCGCTAAACCTTTGTAAAACTAGGGAGGTTACACCCAGTGAGTAAAACGTAACAACCCTTTCTTGTCAGATAGTGCTCAATGTACATGCCAATGGCTGCTAAAGGGGATCGCAGCGTACGCGTCAACTAAAAGCCGAATGCTCCTGTCTATCATTCCCTATTAGCAGCCATTGGCATGTACATTGAGCACCATTTTTCATTGTTCAACAACACACAGAAGAAATCTCTCACCGGCACAACCTTGGACGTCAAAATTGTTATACTTGTTAGATACTACAATGGCTACGAGGGACGAACGGGTGCCGCTATTAGGAGGTTCGGCCCTAAAAGAGCGTCGTGTGCTCGCTCAGTGCTCTCTCTCGGTGGCCTTTGTGACGGCCTGTCGTGGCCCATGGCGTTGTTCATGTAAAGGCACGTCTGCTCGCCTAGTTTGCCAAGTATTGTAAATATGTAAATAAATCGTCTGACTTTTGTTTAAGCAAGAAGCTTCGCTAGAGTTGCTCCTGTCCCGGCACCTGGGTGCCCGCCTGGGCCTAACTCCTCGGTCACATGACTTTTGTATATCTATCGGTCTTGAATAATGTTCTATCTTTCTATAATTTGCATTAGTCTCGCTAATGTTACACAATTTTTCTCTAGTACAAGCAGACAAGGTTACGCACCTTCAGGGTCAAAAACAAGTCATGTCCTGACCACCAAAAAAGTGTTGATTTCATATTCACGCTGTTCCTACTCAAACTTGTTGTTCAAATAACGAAGCAGAGAAGTGAAGTACTTGAACTCTTTGCGTAAACTTTAAACAAAAAAACTAACAGAGCGAACTACTTAGATATGGAAGCACAAGCCGAGCACAGAATGAAAGTTGAATTCGTTTACAGAAGCAACATACACAATAACTCAAAAGGAGAGGTGAATAAATTCAAGTTTTAATCTGCACTTGTTTGTGTCCTGCTGTTCTCTGTCTAGTTTCTTCAAGCTTCCAGATAGTTACATTGAATATATAGCAACTCAGCTGGTTGTCTACTCTTCCCCTTATTTACTGCTTCCGCATACGTTCAGTTACATCGAACCCTATGCGACGTTTGTCCCAATAATTTTACAATAATAGCAGCGCATTTTTTTTTTCGCTGGCTCGTGGCAAGCATGGTCAACCCTCTCCCCTCTTCAAACCACCACAAGCGGCCATTTGGCGATACTTGCGGCATAATTATTATAATGCATATAACATGACCCTTAGCTCTTCCTTACTACCAACGTGTCAACGTTCAGCCGAAACCTTTGCGTCTTTTCCAGTCACACATGCTGCCTAAGTGCACGCTTGATAAACGACAAAACAAAGCGTGGCCACAGAGAGAGAATGTCGCGTGCGGACTAAGCGAGCAGCAAAGCAGCTGAGACGAGAAATGAGCACCAAGACACGGGAACGCACGCATGCAAGAACACACAAAAACACAAAAAAAGGGATCATAACCTCAAGACAACGTTCGCGTGTCTGCTTTAGACGGATGGGGAGAGAGAAAATACCGTTGCTCTTTCTTTCCTCTCCCCCTTAAGCGTCCTCCCCCGAAAAGCGAAGCAACTAACATCCCTGTCTAGGTTAGGGAAGCAAGAAGGGAGCACCAATCTACCCTAGGGGCCGGCCAGGGGAACCTCGAAAGCAAGGGTTGAAGGGTGGAGGAATGGTTTGGAAAGATCCAGCAGCGAACGCCGAGGCGAAAGCGGTGCCTCAACCAGGATGCCGCCGAGGCTGTACAGAGAAGAGGATGTGGAGGATGATAGGGGGAGGAAGAAACCTCAGGCCAGCGAGAGAGTGAGTGAGAGAAAGAGGGGGGCGTGGACCGACCGTGCTCAGCTGTACGTGCGTAATTGGAGGGTCTGAGGGTAGTGCGGGCCCTGCCTGGGAGCGAGCGAGCAGCTTCCAGCGTGCCCCCACCCCCCTCATGCCGCACTCCTCTGCTCGGCTGCAGCCGCCACCGCTCAGGGAGTCATCCATCAACGCGATGGAAATGCGTGCACCTCCCTCCCCCCCTTATGCCCCAAGCGAGCGAGCGTTGCCTGCGACTCTCTCTCGCTCCCCTACAACCGTGCCCCTCCTTACCACCCAACTCCATCGCGCACTTTCCTTCGCTACGAGCTCTTCGAGTGTGCGGCGGCTCGCCTGCCTGTTTTCGATCCCTCGGTGCAGCGAGCCTTCTCCTTACAGCACGGCGAGCGAGTCGTTGCCTGCCTGCTTCGCCCGCTTGCTTGCTTGCTTGGCCGTCTGCAAGTGCGCTCTCCCTGATAACCCACCCACCCGCCAAAGGGGGCTTCACTGCGGGACCTCGAGGCTCGGTTCGCCAGCGCACCCGCTGGCGCCTTTTGCGCGCCCTGTCGCGTGCCTTTCGCCTCCTTCTCTCCGGGGGTTTTTGAGGTGCAGGCATCGTTGAGCTTTGATCTCGCGCTGTTTGCTTGCCCGCGGGAGAGCGTCGTCGCTCGCTGGTGGTGGTGGCCTCCGGTATACCTTCGGAACTACCCGCTTCTTACATTTATCGTTCCTCTTTTACTCTAGTTTACTCATTTACTCTAGTTTTCTTGTTCTTTTGGTTCTTTCAGAGCCTCGTGGGAGAAAAGTGGCGTGAAAGAGCACACGTAAACAAGACCCACCGTTGGTTGTTTCCTCTCCAAGGGGCACTATACCGAACGCTGAGTGCTGGTGCAAGATTTCGAGAACAATGTCCGTAAACCTGTTACAAAAAAAAAGGGGGGGGGACGAAAACGGCCGTTGCTTGTATGCTCCGCGATTTCAGTTCGTAACAAATGGTTTATGCTAGCCGGCGAGCTTTGGTAACCATGTGTTTGAATTTAAGAAAAATCATCACGTATTTCACTAACTTGGAGGCAGTCATAGTGACCACGGAGCACAAAAACAAGCCTAACGTAACACATATTCGAGTCACTATGCTGCATATCAGATCAAAATCTTACTGGAAACACATATTATTACATTGCCGAAAACATTATTGCCACTTTTAAAAAAAACAAACCAAAATAATTGAAACGCTGTGATTGGCTGAAGTACATTACACGAAGCCTTTTAGTCACTGAACCTTTCAAGAGAGAGAAGGAATACAGAAAGGGTAGAAAAATGAACTAGACTTTTCGAAACTACCATCACTCTTATGATATGCCAATTGCTTTATAATACTAAAGCTTACCTCAAATGTAGCTCACCGTACGGTCAATTCATTGAAGTGAACAGATCGCTTTCTGATAAACTTACTGTGATAGAGTGGGAGATATATGTGGGTTGAGTAGCTTTCTACGAGACCTGTGCTTTTTTTCTATCCATTTTCAACTGGCTTGTCACATACATGCTCATAGTTGTTTCTTTGTACAATTTCATTAAGGAGAAGGAAAATGGAGATGGTTTTGTGATGGCACGAAATAATCGCGTGACACCGCTGTTGCGCAAGTGAGGTAAGGCTGCCCGCCTGTTCCTCGTGAAACCGCAGGTTAGCTAACACACATGCATATTACTGTCGTAGCAGCAATGAAGCTACCTAGTAAATATTACAATAAGTAAAGCTTGGGTGGTCACCACCTAAGATATTTAAGAGCTAAACAATTGTTGAACTCCAAAGGCACATAAATTCTTAGTTATTTTTTTTTTCAACCACGTGTCACTAGGCTGGCGCTTGATTTGAGTTAGCTCGCTCGCCAGTCCTTCGGTCCACCCGTTCGCAGCTCGCACTACGTATATCTTGGCGTAGCGGAGCTAAGAAACTGCTCATAATTCATTATTATCATGACCAATATCACCATCATCATCACAAGCACTTTCTCATGCTTTGGTGCTCTGGTGTTCTTGCGTGCGCGAACCACGCACTTAATGGGGGGCTCCATATTATTATTGACCACTGGAAAATGATGAGCACCCCTGGGGAAGATTTACCTCCCTTCCATCAAAGACCTGAATAGATCACAGTCAGTTCACTGGAGACAAGTGCAGATTAATACATTTCAAAATCTGACTCTCATTGCCAAAATAGATTCGGCAACATATAGCAACAAATGCCTGCAATGGGGGGAACATCCAACGCTTTTTCGCGTCACTTGGGCGTGCCAGCTCTGAAAAATGTTGCCAATAAAGAACACACCATTCTTGGGGGCAGTGGGAGGCTACGCTGAGCACTTTGAAGCTCCGAGAACAGCTCGCGCTTATCAACACACCTCGCAAAACGGCAAACGCCGCAGGCATCCTGAGCTACGCCTTCACCGGAAGAATTCCTCTTCGAGAAGAATGGTTTGTAGCGAAAACTACACTGTCCGAGGCTGAGCAGTTCCGCTTAGCTTATAGAGAGCAGTACTGCGCATGCGCGAAGAGCAGTGACGTCACACGGCGCGCAGCTTGCGCGCTGGAGATGTCCTAAACGTTCCTGAAGTGACGGGCTCGCACTTCATTCGCGTGAGATTGCTCGCTAGTCCATCAGTTTGCCCGTTCGCAGCTCACGATACATATATCCTGGCATAGCCGAGCTATGACAGTGCTGACATTTCATCATCATCATTATTATCATCATCATCATCATTATCACAAGCATCCCATCAAGTCTCGGTACTCTGGTGTTCTTGCGTTTCGGTGATATGCAAATACGTCCTTCGTCGCACGGAATCAAGCCCCTGACCTCGAGCTTAACCGAACGAAGGTAGACGTGCTGCGACTGAATTAGATTTACGCTGTTCATGTTCAGTTCATATTGATATGTATGGTTTAACGTCCCGAAACCACCATATGATTATGAGAGACGCCGTAGTGGAGGGCTCCGGAAATTTCGACCACCTGGCGTTCTTTAACGTGCACCCAAATCTGAGCACACGGGCCTACAACATTTCCGCCTCCACCGGAAATGCAGCCGCCGCAGCCGGGATTCGAACCCGCGACCTGCGGGTCGTTCAATTCGTATTGCACTTTTTTTTGCGGAATCCTACCCATTCTTCGCGTACAAAGTGAATCACTAAGAACGCCTCGTGCTTAACTCTCCTGCTGTTGATTGACATGTATGTTCTCGCATCCCTTTGAGATCTTTATGTTACCACATCAAATAACAACCACACACACACACCACACACACCACACACACACACACCACACACACCACACACATATATATATATATATATAATTATAATGCTCTCCTAAACAGACGGTGGCTGGGTACCGCCTTCTTCTTTGTCTTTACTTTATGTGTCTTTCTCCTCTCTTTTTTATTTCTTTTGCTATGTCTCTGTCATCTCTTATTTTGCGTATTTCGCACTCTCTCTTTCTTGGTACTATTTCTTTCTTTGATTATCTTTCTTTCTGTATTTCTCTTTCTTCATTTCTTTGTTTCTGAATGTCTCATTATTTACATGCGAAGTTTTACTCGCCCTTTTTCTCCTTTCTCTCGTCCTCGGTTCCCTTTCGTATCCCCTTACCAAGTGATCTCATACAAGACTATGCGATCAGACTAATCAGCGATCATAGGCATCATGCCTGGATAACCGATTTATTGAAGCATTTGCGTAATAAACAGAAAAAATGAAGCAAACAAAAGTGCAGTCACGTGGCGACAATATACGCTCAAGCGCTTCTAGGAAGCGCTTAATGGCTAACACAGCATGAGTTCGTCACATCGTATTATACAAAAAAAAAGTCTCTGGATAGCAAAATGTTTAAACGCTCGCCTTTTTAATCGTACGTATGCGGGTTCAAATCCCGCTGCTCCGTGAGGACTTTTTTTCTTTCGCCAAGATTTTCAGTCTTGCTCTTTCTTCCCATCTCTCTCTTTCTTGTCCTCTCTTGCCCCCTGGCTATGCAACGTAAAAATACATTGGCGCACTCGTTCTAGCAGCGAAGCACGAGATGAGAAGAGTGAAAACAGCGCATGCCGGATCGTGATCACGACAGCTTTGTTTCACGACATACCTTTTACGTCGAGCTAGAACAGATTAACTGCTAAAAGTCGCACGCTTCTTTATGTATTTCGTAAAGACGACTCGAAGAGTATAGCCATGTACTCCTTTATTTGTTCACTCGACTGCACTGATTCCTTGCCTAGAACTCCAAAACTATCTGCACCTCGAGCGGTGCTTCACTTCCTGCGGGATCAGACCACACTTCACCAAGTGACGACGAAGGCACCACGTGATGTCGTGTACTGTGATACCATGCTGACGTCATGCTGAGGTCTCAATTTTTCGTGACGTGACATGTGGTATTGCTACGGACATCCCGGGCGACGAGATATTTGATTATTCGAGACTCTTCAGAACATCCATGCCGACTACAACACTACTGACGGTGCTTTGTCGGATATCACGAAGCATCTAAGATTCTCTCATTAACGTGCTAACGGAAACATACAACATCATGTGCACATCTCTGCAGCGTCGAGATCGGCCGAGTGATTGACAGCACTAGCTTGGCCAATAAAGCACCGTGGTTGTACCAGACTAAAATCACTTCCTGTATCAAATTTAACTGGTAACAGCAGACGAGATACATACAAAAGTAACCGGTCATTCTCTCTTAACTTTCGATTTTTTAGAGTGACGTATATAACACCTAATAAATTTACAAGTCCATCAATACACTTAGAAGAGAAGAAAATTCCAAAGTCGAATTAATAAAACTATGCTGAGAGGTATAGCATGTAGTGTCAGAAACCACCTATCGATCAATATCTAGAATGTAAACAAAAAGTTCATTTTCGTTTGGCTCTACTTTACATCAGCAAGCGTTCTCAATATCTGGTTGTTTCTTCACATACAGACATTCCCCACTATTCACTCATTTCCATCATTATCGCACACTTTTACGATATTCATTGTTGCTTATATACCGGAGCCTCCTCTGAACAAACTTCCTAAGTCACGGTTATATCTGGGGAATCTAAGCGCGTTCCTTGCCGAGCCGCTTGTCACGCGCTGCCGAGCCGCTGCCATGGAGGCACACATCTCACCACCCTCCCTCACTTAACGCGCTATCTCCTCTTCTCCATCGCACCTGTATATCCTCGCCCCCTTCTCCGGACGACGCAGCTTCTCCGCAGCGCAATAAAGCCACGCGCTGAAGCCCAATCCCTTGGGGACATGCGACGCACGTCAGGACGACGCGCGCAGAACGCGCGCCGCTGTCTCGCGATAAACTATGTAGTAGGTAGCGGGAATTCGCCGCGCACTGGCCGCGTAGCCGTAAAGCTTGCTTCAGCGGGAAACAAGAAATAGTTTATTTTTTTCTCTTTTGATTTAGTTAGAGTTGAGCGAAGAGTTCGGCGAGAGAAGGAGCGCTGTCGTCTCAGTGTTGCCGACGCCTGCCACATAGCACGCTATACAAGAGTTGCGCACTTTCCCTCGGTGAGAGACTCTTACGAATTAGCCGGTCACGTGGTCCTGAAACACGCAAGAACTTGTGACGCACTTGGGGCATGTTCTGCGAGGGTACTGAATCAAGTGTTCGACTGCTGACCCGCAGGTCATGGGGTCGAGTACCAACCATAGCAGCCACATTTCCTAGAAACATGTCTGTTGAGGTGCACGTTAATGGAAGCACCACATAGTGAACATTTTACGGAGCCCTACATTACGGCGTTCCCCGTGATCTAATCGTCGTTTTGGCGCATTATAAACCCCCAAATAATAGTACTGTTGATTCAAAGGAACAGGTTGTATTACTTCGCCGTCGCATTTGATGGCACTCGTCAAGTAACTTTTGTGGAATCATCGTTTAACATTGCGGTAACTTCAAACTGCTCGTTGAGATAGCACCATTGAAATTGTGGTTCACTGATTTGTGTAAAAGGGTCCCATAGAGAAAGTAACTTACAATAGTGACAACTCAATCAGGGCTTGTTGGATTATTATTAAAGCAGATGATGAAACGTTCTGATTGGAACGAGGACAACAAAGGAGCGAAAGGACGGACGGCGCCTGTCACGTGGTATCTGTTCCTTTTAGCGCTGTTTCATCCAACACTCCAAAGATAAAAATATCTGATTGGGTCAGCTGAAAAATAGTCATCGTGGCCAATCTAAACACAACACAGTACAAGAAAAAAAGACAACCTAGGTGCTGCACTGTGTTGCCTTTCCCTTTTCTTGCACTGTGTTCATTTCGAATTGCTCATCATAGTGTGTTTAGAAAAGGGCATGTCGCTCCTTCGGTCATTCGCGCCGCTTTGTCTGAGGCAGGAGAAATGCACATTTCGCTATTTTGAATAGTCCGAAATAAACATGAACGTAAAAGATTGTTACTCCAAAGAAATCCATCGGGCGGGATACTCTCATGTTTAAACTTAAAGCGCAACAAACACGCAGGGCACAACAATGCAGAAACGCTCATGGCATCTAATCGGAACCTTGTCCAACGCGCAGCTTTGCTGGTCATCCGCCAGCGCTGAGTACAATGGCTCGTGATTTTTTCGAGAGCACGCTCCGGTATTCAGCCGATCTTTTTAGACTCGGAACACTTCGCACAGCTCTAAACCATCCAATCGGAGCATGCATCGCTATGCCAACTTGCTTAAAGCGGGGACTCTGCACGTTTGAAGCATAACATCAAGACCCTTCGATCGTCTTTCAAAACGAAGAGCACGGCTGTTTTTTTTTTTTTCTCTGGTGTGTACGCGAATACACAAGCACTTGCTCTCTCTCTCTCTAATTTCTTTGTTTGCTTGTGTATCTGAGCGTGTAAATGAAATAAATACATAAATAATAAATTTCAGCGCGCACAAAAAAGACGTGGTCAGTAAAGTGAACAAACGAGCCACCTTCAAAAGGCAACACACACTTTTGCCTTCAAGTCGCCTCCAGTGCGCCACAGATTTCGGTAATGTCTCTATTACGATCACCTACATCCATATGCAGGTTACATACCACCACAATTATTCATCATTAGCTGTAAAATCGCTTATTGGGACGACAAGAACGCATGTTTCGCATCGAACTTTCGTAAATGTGTAAATTTTCCTGATGTGTAAGATTATTCGTATCGGCTTTACGCCTTATCCTGCTCTAGCACAAAATATGACGAAACGTTGCACGCATTCTTTTGAAGGTATGCGAATAGATTTATTGATTAACTGAAATTACCTATCCTAAAGCACGCGAGTGTAAGAAAAACATTGAAGGAGAAATTAGAAGGTTGGACAGGCGCCCCCTCATATTATCGAAATTACTTTGACCGTGGCCTGGAATGCATCTTCAAGGAAAATGCGAACATCTACCTGAAAGACGTCGTAAGAGACACCGGTCTGGATAAGCGTTTCTGATAGACAGCCAAGTGTTGTTATATAAGGAATGATATGTCAGCAGATATACTGCGAAAGGAAATAGAAATGTGAGCGTATATATTGACGCTTTCTTTTAATGTGAACTTCTCAAAGCAAGCAGTATTACCGTGTTATCTTAACTTGTTTTAATTTACTTATATGTGTTTCTTAGCTGTTCATTGTTTATTCGTGTAACCTTTTTCTTTTTTTTTCTTTTTCGCTGCAGAACTAATAGAAATAGTGTAGGCGAGGTGATATAAACAAAAACCTCTGCCCAGCAAACAAGCATGCCAGAACAGAACAGTGTCCCACACAGCTTCGCTATAAAAATGCTCAACATTTCTAAGTAAACTATTTCGTCATCACTAAATAAGAGCCCAACGAAACAGCACGCCAAGTTGCTTTTAGGTCAAATATTTCTTATCAAAAGATGCCAATCAGCCCTGTAATCAAAAACGACAACACTCTACAGCACCTGCGACTGTGAGCGCGTCTCTTGACATGCCGTTGGTAATGGAGAAACTAAACACGGCCAAGAATGCTATAGGGACAGGCGCACAATAACGATGCTGAAGGATTTCCCGTGAGTTTACGTACAACATTATGGTTTCAACCTAACAAGGATACGTCCCCATCGCATAGCGAGGCTCGACATCCCACCTTGCGGTGAGGTGGGCCCTCAGCCACTCCGCAGTGTCGCATACTTGTAGTTGCAGCCACAGGCGCGAGAAAAAAAATTCAGTATATGGGTGTATTTCCCGTTCCCGCCGCGCGGAAAGCCTACGGGAGTGAATTAGAACTTAGTCACACGAATGGGGCCAGTCTCGGTGTGTTCCTTTATATACCATTCCGCAGCAGCTTTTCCAGCACGCTGCGAACGCGCATTCTTGCCCGCTGGAGCATTATCATCCCCTCCCATCTACTCCAAACCGAGTCGTACTCCGAAGTCTCGATTACGGGCAAGACGCTCGGGAGCACCACCACACCGAGACAAGGGTTCGCAGCGCGCGCGCGCAAAGGCGGTGCCGGAGAGAGCGGGTTGAAAATGCTTTGAAGCATACCGAAGCTCTCACGGCTGCCAACGGCGCACGAAACACGTTCACTCACACACACACACACACACACCTCGGTTCCTATATCACCCCCGCCAATTCACACACACGAAGCTAGGGTACGGAGTAGCTCGCGCCGAACCAGCCGAGCCGAAAGCCTAGACGAGCCAAGCCACACACGCGCGCCTGCGACCATTAGCACCCGAGCAGGGGGCATTAGGAATGCCTGTAGCCTTCCCCCTCACCCCTTGATCCTACCAGGGCTCCCGTCGTTCGTGCGCACAGGCGAACCGAGTGAACCTCCCTCCCGTCCACGACTGCCAACCGCTGCCGCGACCATAGCGGCTTCTCACGTAGGCAGGCATGCCAGCTTGTCTAACCTCCCCCTTTCCCCGCCAACCCTGGCTTCCGAGGCGGCGTTGGAGTCTGGGACCGCCGGCGCAGAACGCGATCTGCGTAATGCCGTTTCTTTGTAAAAGCCCGCCGGACAAGACTTTGAGCCACCCGGTCATAGCCTTAACGCGCGGGAGGGGAGCGCCGGCGACAGCGCCGTCTGCGCCAGACGCATCAGCTCCTTGCTTGTTTTTATTTTTTTCTTCCTCCCGCATCACCCTTGCCCTCGCCGCTTCCTGCGACGCTCCCTTTTCCCAATTTTTCTTGTCGTTTTATTTTGAATGCTATGAGCCATATCTCTCCTTTGTTTTGCTTCATTCATCTAAATAGTCACGGATTCCTTTCTATTATTCATTTACGCATACAGCTGGGTCTCGTTTTCTGAACTAAGGATGAAGGAAGAACAGATTTTATTGCGCACGCACGTTTGTTATTGCTTTTGAAATAAGCATCGTCCCATTGTGAAAACATTCTAATAATACACACGAGAAAATAGTTCTACATAAGGTAGATATCATTGAGCAATTTACAGCTTGTAATCTAATAATAAAAATATAATAATTGCGGGTGTTTCACGTGCCAGAACTTTGATACGATTATGAGGCATGTCGCAGTTGGAGGGCTCCGATAATTTTGACCATATGGTATTGGTAAACACACATTGGCCTCGCACACGTGGAGCGGCACTGACGCTGTTTTTTTCAACGATGCAACTCACACCCGCCGTGGTGGTTCAGTCGTTATGGTGCATGATTGCTGACCTCAATGTCGCGGCATCGAATCCCGGCCGCATTTTCAAAGGAGATGAGAACGCTCGAGGGCGTCAAACTTCGATTTAGACGCGCGTTAAAGAACGGTAGGTGGTCGAAATTCTCGGAGCACTCCACAATGACGTCTATCATATTATTGTATTGGTTTTGGGCTGTTAAGTCTGAACATTTATTATAATGCGGAAGCGCCTTTTTTTTACAAAACTGACCTCATCGACATTCTTTCTGGGACATTTTGTAAGGTGATAAATTAAGTAACTACGCGGAATTTGCAGTCCCTTCTCTTCACTCAATTCCTAAACCAGCTTCATAGCACGTTCAATAGATGTCGAGCTGCGTGGCCAGGCATTCATAAGTGTACAAGCATCGCCACACTTAACCAAACTCGACCTAACTGCTTCTGCGCTTCTGCGAAAGTTGCTGTATACGTGCATATTTGGTCGAGGTGTATTAATGAACTAGTTTAGAGTTTCCTTACTTCATATTATTTTGGGCCGCTATGTTCATACGTATCACTATTGTTTGGGTTAATCATGATGGTGATCACAACGTCATATGTTTGCATGTTTTCAACACGTCAGTGGATGTTTGGAGATAAAAAACAGCGCATGAGAAGTGATCATGACAGAAGACGCTTCCTGATTAACAGGCTCGAGGCAACCTACATCGTGTTTTTAGAACTCACTAATGATTGTATTCCTTCAACAATAATTGTTACAACGAAGAAATGGAAGAGATGGAAAGCGTGTGGGTTAGGTAGCTCACTGGAGTAGAAAATTTTGAAGAAGTCTACATATAATGGCTCGCTTTCTTTGTTAGACACAATTTTAATGAGAAATAAGGGACAATGATGCCAAGGAATGTATGGGGCGCGCTATTAGAAGTAATTTTATTGTAAATGCGAAGAAAGAAAAGCGGACAAAAGTATAACTTCTCGTGAGCAGGGACAGCACCTGCGACCTTCGAATAACTCGTTCGATGCTCCACCAAGTGAGCTGAAACGGCGCCTATATCTCCATCCATATTATCGGGTATAAATGTGCAGCAAAGGTGGAAGCGTCAATCAGCGCCGCCTGTTGCCATTACGGCAAGTTTGGAACACTCTTTCTAGCCTGTTTGGCCACGTCACGTAGTACGTGATTTTATCGCGAGCATGCAGCTGACCAATTATCTCTCGTATACTCCCTGAAGGCATCGATTCTAACCGAGTCAAGCATGTCTCACATATTTTCTAAGTTCGGGAGAGAAATCCCCGTCTCGTCAGTGCCGTCTCAGTACAATTACAGCCTTCCAGCGAGGAGACAATCCAGAAGCGCGAGGGACTTGAAGAGGCCAGGTTGAAAAGGAATCGAGGTGGAATGGCAGTTTTGTGACAAAATAGGTGGTGGTCATTTCACGCTCCCACTTCTCGCCAATCTTCCAGAACAGTCGCTAGCATATGTGGTCAACATACCTCACTCGGTTTCAGCAATTACGAGTGCCAAACCTGGCGGCCACTGCGAAAAAAACTGATAAAGTAAAATGAACCTTATGACGACGTCCTCAATGAATCTCACTGTTATTTTGCCCACTCATGACGTCTCAAAAAGTCGACAGAGAGCACAGGGTACTTCTTTATACGGATTGCGACACCGAAACTTACACTCTTTCGTAGATTCATCGCCGCTACACACAGAGTGATAGGCGTAGCCACTACACAGAGAACCGACGAACACTAGAGAGAGCCATAGGTGTGAACGCAAGGAGGGAGTGGCCCCTTCCCTACCACGTGGGCCACGTCCTTGCGCAGAGTTTTGATCTTACGGGCTTCAGCGAAAAAGGATCGGGAAAAAGGGGGCGTGAAAGTTCGGCCCAACCCTATCGAAGAAAGCTGTGCACGTCACGAAAGTAGGGCATGTATGCTATGACCCTTATAGCATCCACATATTTTCGTCAGCACGCCTTTGGTGCCTACTTTCTGTTCACTCACTAACTCACTTCCTCACTTCCTTACATACTTTCTATACGCACGCGATATTTCCCATACGTAGGAACAAGCAGATCACAGTGGCTCGTGATTACGCTCTTTCCATCTACCCATGCTGGAATGTGCTGCATCGCCAGCGTGCGTCCCCAATTAGGGAGTGAGTAAATCCGCCACTTTCTTCCGTTACCCTTTGTGCCCGTTGCGTTGCCGTTGTAGCACTCCCCCTCTCATCTGCGCGTATAAACGAAAGTGTGGTATTCTAACTGTCCTCCCCACTGAGCTTTTTCCCTAGCTACTTCCACTCCTACACTGACTTGTCAATGTTTGTCCCTAAAACGGGAGTAATGGGGCCGTAGCCTTACTTTGCTTCGGCTTCCTTTCCCTGTGCTGTGAAGCGGGAGACGACGAATGAGGTGCGCGAAAAGTGGACGCCCGGGAAAAAAAACGCCGCGAAACGCTTCTCGGCAACCCGCGTGCGGGAGCCAGCAAAGCGGCAGCGGGCCGCCCGACGCCAACGCTGCCAAGAAACTCCGGTGGCAAGAATATTAATGGCGCCCTCCATTGGGGACGGCGGCGCCGCGTCGAAAGGACCTCGTTTCATCATCTGTCTTGCCATCAAGGAAAAGACGCGAGAGGTTGAGTGGGGAAAGCGGAATGGGGAAACGGCAAAGGAGGAACGGCAAGAAAAGCGTCTCTAGTTGGCTTCACTCGACAGAGGCAGCCAGGTTCTTCCCTCATGCTCAACCTTCCTGGCCACCTCATTCTCTCCGCCCTTTCCCGCCCTTTCTTCCCGGTTTTCCTGCGTCCCATTGTCTTCCCCACATCATCCACCACCCTTCCTCTTTCCCAAGCCATGCGTTTCCGTGTTTAGGAATCGTCGTCGCAAGTTGTGTGTTTGGCTGTTTGCTTCCCCAAGCTGAAAAGGGAAGGAGGTGAGGAGACTGCATTACCGTAGCCAAGCGCCGGTCGCGTACGTCGGCACGACGTGTACGCTCTGCGCCCTCCTTGACGTTTTGTTGGACTGTTGCCCAAGTAGTTGTGCGTCGCAGTAGGGGAACTGCGCACGACACTACTAGAGGCAGCAATGTGTGTGTAGGGTAACCCTTGTTTTCCTTCCTTATCATCCTTCCTTTTTTTTCTTTCATCACTACGGAATCTTCTTAGTCTTCGTCTCTGACTTCCCTCGACCAACTTCAACAGCCCTCGACGACCGCTCATTCTGCGACGCTCTCTCTGCTTCTTTATCCTAACTCTTCCTTCACGCCGGGCACTTTGTCATAATGACCGCCTGTTCCCTATTTTTCTTCCGCGCGCCGTTTATGCCGCTTTGGTGCTCGCTTCCAAGGCGCATGGAGAGGAATGTGCAGCGCGCGTCGACGATTTGTTGGACAGATGCCCGGCGGGAAAAGAAGAGTCGCTGCTAGGCTTCAAGAAGCGAGGAACACCGTGGTACTGCGAAGTGGTCGCCAAGATGGCGAGATTTTCCGTGATAACTTGTTTTGCTGCCGCTTGTACATGTTCCTGTACAGATGGCGGAGAGACGCCGAGACGCTGTCACGTATTTTTGGCTCAGTTGAGCCGCTTCTTGTGCGACGCACACACCAGACCTTTTAGTGTTCGAGGCAGCATTTTTTTTTTCACCATGCAAGTTGACAATTTCCCGAGGAGGAAAATGACAACTCTTTCAGGTTGTGGTAGCTTTTACAGCAAAGTCATTAGGCCCAACATTTGTCATGTGTTGTAAGTTAGTTCAGAAATATCATCGCCATTAAATGTTCTGTCACTGCACAAACACTATCTATGCATTGTTAACAAAATGATAAGATTTAGGGTTTTACGTCCGAAAACCACGCTATAATGATGAGAAAAGCCATAGTGGAGGGCTTTGAGAATATCGTCCAAGTGGTGTTCTTTAACGTGCACTCACATGACACAGTATACGGGTCTCTACTATTTCGCCTCCCTAGGAATGCAACCGCCATGGCGGGAGATCGAACCCGCTATCTTCGGGTCAGCCGTCAGTGCACTGTAACCACTGATCTGCCATGACGGCCATCGTTTACAAACAAATATGACGTCGTTAACAAAAGGAAAGAAGATAATAGAGACGTATAGCATAGTAGCAAGTGCTAAAAGAGACAGAGATGATGAGTAAAGAGGCAAGCCGGGACCAGCTGGGTGTCCTTCCGCTCTTCTGTGACCCAGCCAAAGGGCAGTTGGCAGAATTTTTGGGAGGAGGAAGAAGGGCACCTCTTTGAAATGGTCAATTTTCGCTGTGTGCCATGGCGAAAAAAATTGGGCGGGAAGGAGGGCACGGGCCCTGTGTGCTGCAAACTAGTTACGTACTTACCCAGTCTTCCTCGACTTGGTTCAAGCTGCGCTATTTTTTTATAACGGGCGTATTATTAACAATTATGTAATCATCACAATCATACATCTGCATTTAGTCATCGTCACCTGTCTTTGATCATCGTCGCTGTCTTCTGCAGTTGATCTTTGACTCAATCAAGGTCTTGCCAACGTTTTCGTTTTACCTTTTGTTTGCCAGCGAATCTACTTATGCTTGAAGTGTTCCCAGGACTTTATGATGGAAGTGTTCCCAGACTATCTGTCTAACGCAGTGTCCAGTGGGTATGTGTCACTGAAATACGGCAAGCCCACTACTTACATCCATTTCACCAGATGAAGTAGCTTTCTCCAAAACGGCATGAACGTTCCACGAACGATGTGCTATGGAATAAGAGCGAAATCAGTATGCGTTTGCCGACAGGAGGGCAACGTATCTTATCCAGAAGTCCGATGGACTTTCTCGAATGTTCGACGATAGGCAAAATCGTTCACTCACTGCACAAAGAAGCTGTTTCGCAGCAGCGTCGACGAGAGTAGGCTCGTAATGACCAACAGTGACGTACGTCTCAACCAGAAGCGTGCGCAAGAGATACCGAAGCCAATAACCAACGCGGGGTAGAAAATCCAGAGCTTCGAGTCAGTGAAGCTGAGTTTTCACGTGAAAGGTTTGCATCCGACCCTAATTTTAAAACGGGGGAAGACAGATTGACGAGAAGGTGTTCATTTTATCGGCGTTTGTGACGTTAAACGGAGCAGGGGAATTTCTTCAACTCTCATTTTGTTATGTACAGTGCTAGCAAACGCACTCTGTACTTATTCTTTACACCTTTGGTTTGGATTTCTCAGACTTGGTCATGAATCAACTATTTTAGGACTTACTCGAGCCGTAGCAGTGCCGTCAGCGCGCAGCATAACACTCATGTCAAAACTTGATCTGCGCGAATGTTTGAATAAGATCGCCCTTCTTGTTGTCAATCGAAATCACAGAAATCTCTACAAACAAGAACGAGGTTTAGGCAGCAATCTTTTACATGAGGGGTAGAATTTCGGCACTTAGAGCTTCGATGGAAGATTCCGCGACGTCAAACAAGACAATCAAACGCAATTGTCGCCATGTATTTATATTATCTTTACTCGTAGTTGTACCATTTCACTGTGCGATAATGTAGTTCAGTAACGTTAACCGAACTCCATCATCATTAGGCGCAAGTGATATTCTGTCCATCCAGCCGTTTGTCTAATTGTCTGTTTATCTCTCTAATAAATGCGAAGCATTTCTGAGCG
This sequence comes from Rhipicephalus microplus, assembly GCF_013339725.1. Classification (NCBI taxonomy): domain Eukaryota; kingdom Metazoa; phylum Arthropoda; class Arachnida; order Ixodida; family Ixodidae; genus Rhipicephalus; species Rhipicephalus microplus. The sequence continues at coordinate 77,962,520 of NC_051167.1, forward strand.
AACTTCGGCGACTTTGAGCGTATCTATCTATATATCTGGCCGCCTACGACTTTTAACTCTCCTGACCGTTTCGATATTGGTATCAATACCAAAATTGGTATGGCATAACATGACTATATGACGAGCATAATTGACTAGTGATAACATTAAAATCATGATATGTATGTAATGAGTGTCATGATTTACACTTCTTGGTCTTGCTGAACTTGCGGCGGTTTCATTCACATGAAATTTCGCTACAGGTATGGTATGGCATGACTGCATGGCGAACATAATGACAGACCTTAACGTGGAAATTATGATATGCATGTCATAATTTTCTTGTTAAGACTACTCGTGACTACACGCCACACTCATGGTGCGCTCGTGGTTGTTTCGCTAGCTTCTCATATACCGAATTAGGTATTTTGGGACGTGAATGGATGATGAAGGTACATGACTAGGGAAAACATGATAATCACGAGATGCGTGTCATGTATTAACATGACTACATGCCCCGCTCACGATGCACTCGCAGCCGTTTCACTAGCTTCACATATACCACATTTGGTGTTACGCGACGTCAATGGATGACCAAAGCATATGACTGGTACGAACATGATACTCATGTCATGAGTGCCATGCTAGAGCATGAGAACATACCATGCTCATGATGCGCTCGCGGCCCTATCGGTAGCTTCACATATACCAAATTTGGTATCACGTGGCGTGAATGAACGACGGAGGAAAATGATTCATCCAAACATGATAATCATGACATGCGTGTCATGTAAAACATGACTAGATGCTCCGCACATAGCGCACTCACGGTCGTTTCGCTAGCTCCACTTATCACGTCACGTGACACTAAAACTTGAATAGAAGACGAAGGTAAATGACACATTCAAACATAATGATCATAGCATGGACGTAAAGCATGGCATAAGTTATGTCCACCTTGTAACGTTGTACTTATTTTAGAGTGACCTATCAACCTTCCTCGTTCGTGCTTCGCATATCAATTCCCACAATACGAGGGATCTGGCAATTTTTCGCTCATTGTTTGTTCTTCATTTTCTTGATCTAAGAATTCCCTGAATTTCGCTCGCATTGGTTCACTTGCACTCGGCTTACCTATAAGCTCTGGCAACCCCGGCTCCATCCACATCACACCCACCCGAACTATACCAAGCCGGGTGGCGGTGGACTCACAGGCAGATTTGGCGGTTGTGTCTAATTGAGCCGGCTCATGGTTGAGTTCACCGACGTATTTTGTGTGCCGAGCTATCATGGCGAATCAGTTTTGCAAAAGACTAGAGCGAGACGAAGGTTTATGGACGAAAAACAAATGACGTCATCGTTCATGCAAGAGTATGAACCAAAAAGAAAACATAAAATACTCAAGAAAGGAGCATGACCTTCGCAGCCACAGAAAAATTTTGTTATTTCATGTCAGGTAGCTGACGACGAGGGCTTTTTGGCTGCAGTCGCTCAATGATGTAAGCTGACAAGAAGTCCCATGAATCGCGCAACGAAGGCAGAACAATCCACCACTATAGGAACCTAAAAGTAGTGAATGGCGAGACAGGCAGCGCGCAAGACAGGTAGCTTGGCTTTGTAATCTTCTTTACCCATGATAAGTTCAGGCAGAAAACTAAAAGTTGACCCTGCTACGGATCAGAATGCATTTTAAAAAATTCAATTAGCAACGAGAACCTCTACGGCTGAATAGAAGCAACTAAAGTTACATGTACCGCGGTTACATGTACCGCGGCTTTCCACCCCTGAGCAATGTATGGGTTGGGGGCCTTTGTCAGGCAGTTGCATCTGCCTTTAGCCCCTTCATCCCAGACCATGACTGTCTGAATAAACTTCAAAAAAAAAAAAAAAACATCCGAACGACACTACTTTACGACATAGTACAGATATGTATGCCATTTAATATACGCATCTTCGACTTGAGCCACTGATCACGTTTTCTGTCCCATTGAATTGTATACCTGTCCTGTTCTGTTTTTCAGCACTGATGCACATGCGCCTGTGTTTTCGATCAATTACTCTGAATACTATAATTAATTAGGCACGCTGTTTATTCCACTGGTTAAACACTTTTTATTGAAAACGAAGAACCCGACGACACTGATTTACCCGGCTGCACAAACTTCAAGGCTTAGATGGTCACGCTGCTGTTGGAAGATTATTAAGATTGGCTCCGCAGTGAATGCTTGGTTAGTGGCGGCTTCGTGCTGCCCGGGCCTTATTGATGCTGACATACCCATGGCGATTAAAATATCAGCAGTCTATTGTATCAGCAACAGTTACTTTGTTCGATCGGTAGGGAGCCACCGTTGATGTTGAACGTTTCGGCGTGTAACAGGCACCATGGCAGTGCTTTTTCTCAAATAATATGCCCACGGTCTTTCAAAAGACGTGATGTTACTTGATATTTGCTCTTTGTTAAAATGAAAAGACAGAAAACTTGTATTCAAGGCAAAAAGAAAAGGTATTCAAAGAAAAGGACCCATAGAATCAATAGGCCGGACGATGCCATAATATCTCAATTTTACGTGCGGATGACCACGGAGCAATATTGTTCACCGAAATGCAAGTGATTACGCAGCTCATGTGGAGTCATGGCTTGCGAGTGCACCAGTGCTGCCCAACTCTCAGGTGGCTCGCGTGATTATAAAAGCATTCATTTATAAGTTAGGAGCGTTTATAGATGTGCTCCATTTCTCCAGCTTCCTTTTGAAGGGACAGCGATTAACCCATATGACACAGGTTATAATAGAATATCCAGTGCCACAGCCCCTTCAATGTTTTGTAACAAGCCACATTCAAATCAGATAATTTGTACGAAAACTACAGACCAAGCGACAAACAGTTCTAAAAGAATCACTCTGCCCTATAAACTTTCGCAAAATATGTTAATGTAAAAGGCATACCAAGCATTAATCTTGAAATATATGAGAGAGAAAAAATTAAGCAGATCTAACATACGTTGGTAATCAATGTTATGCGAAGCATGCGAAGGGAAAGTGACTGTGCTGCATTTTTTTTGTATTGAGTGAAACCTTACGAAATGACACTAAACATATGTACAAATATTGTAGGCATAGACATATGTTGAAGGATCGGATGTCTTATATCACCAGCTGGTTACAGTTCCGTAACGATGTCAACGGCAACATACATATTAGCAACGTCCAAAAAGGTAAGCTGACAGTAGCACTTGTGCTCGCGAGAACTATAGCCCTAGACATTGACACATAAATAAACTTTGGTAGATGGCGCTTACCTACCTAACTGCAACTGACGTTAACGCGACGTGACGGCTGTATCATAGGAGTACATATTCGTGGCTTATGAAGTTGTAAAGCCAGCACTGCAGCCATACTTTGCGTTTCACGAACATTAGGGTCTATTTGAAAGGTTGTTCCGCGACATGGCGTGGCTTTGTGGCAGAATACTTGACTGTCACGCAGAATGCTTGGGTTCGATTCCTTCTGGGACGCTGACATTTATTCTTTGCGTTCGTCTACGTTTCCGCACATGCTGTGGGAGTACCCGACACAGTACAGACACACTAACGCCATGACCCTTTCGTCGAAGCTCCTATAAGGCTATACGGAGCCCCGCTTTTGACGACCAAACCTGGGCGACCCAGCTCGCCCGTGAGGCGGCGTCAAGGCAAGCCATTGACGTCCCCTCAAGGGAGGCCTAGTCCGGCCACCTAAATCTGCTGGTTTCTTATAATAAAGATTATTCCTCCTCCTCTGTCCTTCTCCGTTCTTCCATATATATATAACCTGTCAAACACTTGTGGCACATAGCCGTTCAAGGTGTACGGAAATGTACCCCACGTGTCTGGCGGGACTGGTTTGATGGCGTACGCGACGTCATTGTCACATTTTTAAAGTGATGACAAGCGAGGCATACTTGTCAAATTCGTTCTACACATATCATATTTATGTCATATCATACTCATATCACATCATATCGTTTGAGTAGTACTCATATCGTACTACTCATATCATACTACTCTAATCATACCCGTGCAAATTAGTTTTAGTCCCACAAGTTAAAGGGGTGATTTTGAGGGCACCCAGACGTAGGCGGTTACAAAAGTAGATAGATAGATAGATAGATAGATAGATAGATAGATAGATAGATAGATAGATAGATAGATAGATAGATAGATAGATAGATAGATAGATAGATAGATAGATAGATAGATAGATAGATAGATAGATAGATAGATAGATAGATAGATAGATAGATAGATAGATAGATAGATAGATACATAGATACATAGATAGATAGATAGATAGATAGATACGTAAAGAAACCAGAAAACGTACCTGCAGTATGCAAAGAAATGCTTCACAGTTAAAAATTGCCCGTCTTTTCCTTTGCAGCGGATCGTAGCATCGCTTTGCCCCGATATATTCCTTCCGTTTTTCTGTTTCGTCACGCCACCTCGGAGACCACGTAGAAAACAGCGCGTGGTTGCGATCTGCTCCGCTAGTTGCCCCAACACTCTAGCCCGCAAGGGAGGGAAATGGAAGTACTGCATTTCGTCCCGGCAACTAACAGTTCGTCCGCGGAGGGATTAACTGCAAAACAAAGGTGCCGTGTGCAAACTGGGGGAGGAACTGTTAAACCTTACGGGGCAACGTCTACTCCCATGAAACTTTACGGCGCAGTGGCGGCCTCGAAAGAATGGTCAGCGTGCGCGTAAGCAAATAGTTCCCTAAGTAAATGAGCTGTTAACAGTTTGATTTAGTGTAAATGGTCGTGACAATTATGGCAACTACGTCAGGAGCAAAGTGATATTGTTTATATAGCACAAATATAAACTAATTTGTAACGCTCCCCTTCTCAAAAAAAAAGAAAGAAGGAGTGCTCGCACTCAAGCTATATTGTTGCTTGGTGTGTTGTTTTCGGCAAGCTAACCCTCGTAGGTGTAGCGGTGTGTTGTGGATGGGTTATTGTTACGTGGTTGTGATTGCTCTTTTTGTGGTGCACTGAATCATTTTTTCACTGTCGTAAGCGTGATCCGGCACTTGAAAGAAGTGCTACGCTATCAAAATACAGCGGGCTAACTAGAATTATCTAAAAATTGTTTGAGTACCTAAAGAGTGTTGGCCAGACACATTTTGAAGTTTTTGAGTACCACAAGCGTCCGCCAGTGCTTTGGTAATTGCTGAGGCTCGCCAACAAATTTCCGTGCCGTGAGATACACGAAAATTTGTCAACATTTTTTCTTTCGAAGCTCAACTCAAACCATTCTCCATAATATGTTTTCAAAAGAGAACTGCCGCGCGGAAACTGAACTGCTGAAAAGTTACTGCCTACGCACGAGTACTGGCCTTCCTGCGCGTCTGATCCTCTATGGCGGTTCTCGATTCCCAAATTGCACCTTTAATTCAGGAATTAGCTCGTAAGAGTTGTGTGCCCATAATTGCAATAAAGCAATCATCATAATCACATCCTCATACGAAATATGTAGGTCATACTCACGTATGTACGGGCGGATCATGTTTGGATCAAAGTTCTGAGTCACCCTTCTATTACCTGCATAGCGAGAGAGAAAAGCCAATTAGTTCAGCCATTTACAACAACTATGAGGACAAACTTTATACAACACTCTGTGCTTTAGGTTTCATGTGTCGACAGCCAGCTGTCTTCGCGGGGTAAACGTCAGTGACTCCCAAGACTCGTAAGTCCGTTTAAGAGGAATCAGCATCGGAATCAATGGTCACGTGCTGACATACCAAATACAAAAGACATGCGCAAGAGCAAGATATTTAAACCACAGCGTAAGGTTGAAGCAGATTGCAAGTCACTGTGAGATCATGGGAAATAACCCAGTCGATCGCAATGGCACATGCAGTTCACCAGGAAAATAATTTATCTCTGCAACCTATACCAAAATAAAATGTTAGTCATCATCATCATGATCATCAACATAATGATCATGATCATCCCTACAACCTCTACCGAAATGTTATTTACTATGTTTACTGAATAACTTGTGCTCACACATTGTCCAAAGATGCTTGGTTCGCAAATGGCAAACGGAACTGTCAGTTTTGCGTCATTGATCAAGGCACGCAATTTAACATTCCGATAAAGGTTAGCCCATCTGTAGAAACACTGGCTCATATGCTTCGGGGCGTCACGGCTCATACAAAAACGTTTGTGTGTAGAATAATAAAATCCGACAGTGCCACCTGCTCATGTGGAGAAGCTGCTGAAGACATAGAGCCCCCTCTTTATCATTGTAAAAATGACCATGCCCCTCAAAAGAAACTTTTGCCACGGCCCATATAGAGTAGGGTGTATTATTCATCGTTACACTTTTTTCTTTCTAAACAAACTGTTTGGATAAATTGGCCCCATTGTAAACAAGATATTCAAAAAACGTTGCTGTGCGAGCACTAAGAATATTTTTAGAGAAATCGAAAATACAAAAAGTACTAAATATCATACAATTTTGTTCGCGTAATTGTTAACCGGTGCGCCTGGCTCCAATGATCTTTGTGTCTTTGTTTTAGCCGAGAAATTTTTCTTAAAAACCGAATTGTTGAAGTAACAGTGCAGCGTTTAAGACACAATTTTCAAATACACTGATTCGCTATGAAAACATTTTAGCCCACCTTTTTGTTTGGTGTGAACACTTCGTTTCAATGAGTACTTGTGATTCGTCAAGTTTAGGTGCCGCGTGGACAGACTGTTGTATTGAAGAACGTGGACGTAGTGAGGGAGTTTGGTGCTGCGTGTCCTCGTATAGCCTTGTGTTTGTTTTGCACTTAGCGATGACAACGTTTGCGCAAAATCAGAAGAGTAGCCGGCGCCACGCATTGACGCCAAGCTCTAATTAAGCGATATTATTTAAACTACACACTGCACCGGAAGTGCCGCGAATAGCAAGGAGAGCGTCACTCTATTCTTGTGTCGTAATTCAGAACGTACGAGACCAAACAGCGAGCGAGGGAAAGATACACGCCAAGGACTTCTCAATTTAACTCCTCAAAGGTGTCACTGAAAACAGAAAGAGCGAGAAAAACCCCTTAAAGAATCACTGAGTGGAGGGCACTCTCAATCAACGCAAATATTAAGATGTCCGCAAGCCAAGATCGCTGGCCGCTAATTATGGCCGAAGCAAAAGTATGCGCACGAAAATGTCCTCATCTACCTAAGTGTGGTTGTGGGCACTTTCAAGCAGTTTTTTTTTCTGTTCAGCTATTTCTTTCTGCACACCTACTCATCACAAATTTCCTCCTTTTTTGTTTTGTTGGTTTAATGTTCTATTCCTTTATACTATGCCTTATTCACATCATTAGAATTTTCGCGATCCCCTTCCTTTCGCTTTTTTTTTATTCTTGCAACCCAGATTACGTGGCTCATTTCAACCCAAGGCGCCGTCGTTTGAACCTCTCGTCGACTCTTTTTTTTTTACTTCTACACCCTGTTTCCTCCCTTTTGCATCTCTTACTCTCTTTTTCATTCGTTTATTTCTCCTTCTGCTCCGTTTACCCTCTTACTCTTTTTTTCTCTCCATCTTTTTTTTTCCACCTTTTCCTGTCTCTCCCGAAGCTGCATCCCCATTTCGTCTTGCTGTTCGCACCACCACCGATCTTCCCTGCTCACTGTCTCGCACTTCCCTTTTTGCCCAACGCCTCGCTTTCTTAGCCAGCCACGTTTTTCCCTTTCTTTTTTCTTTTCTTCCCCACCTCTTTTCGCGCATCACTTAAGCTCTTCTCTCGTTCCCTCGATATTTTTTTTGATCCGCTCGCTCTTGGTTCTTTCCCATTTTTTCTCTTTCTTTTGCGAGCGGGTCTCCTCTTTCCCTGCATCCCGTTTCACCTTCGTTTCATCCACGCTTTCCCGCATCTGTGGCGTTTGAGGCGAAAGGAGGCTGCAAGCCAGTCTCTTTGGCTTTTGTTCTTTCGACAGCGCTAGGTTTTGTTCTTAGGTGCTCACCCATTTAGCGCTTCCGTCTCCCTATATCTACTTTCTTTTCTTCTCTCCTTATCCCTACTTCCCACGTCTTTTTTTCCGAGGGCTAGGTCAGACCCTATTCCCTCTTTTATTTGGTAGCTTTTTTTCTGCTGCTCGTTTTTAATCCTGAGACTTTTTTGTTTTCTTCTTCATACTGGCTTGGTGGCTCTTCAAGAAGCTCATTGACGGCGATGCGCGTTGTTTCCTGCGTCTCCACCTCAACCTTCGCGCGTGCTATTCAGGACCGTTCGCTACTGGCAGCGTCGTCACCTCTTTTAGTGTGGCCTGCACTCACCATCCCTTAGAGCTAACGGCTTAAGTCTGCACTTTTATTATAGCTGCTATCACTCTAATAAACGAGCTTAAGTTCGTATACCGATGCTTTCATTCCTTTTACTTGTTATGTTACCTTGTTATGTTTTTATTGTTATGTTGTGTTACCGTTCTTGCGATGTACGTGGACGCAAGATGCACGTTTAGTTTTGCTGCTGGGAAGACGTCGTCAATAGCGGTGTACCATCGCATAGTGTTCGGAAGCCAACACCTGTCGGCTGCAGGTCTACTCGGATAGGATGTACTGACGAGTCTAACGTGGCTGTCGTCTGGCGCGAATATGTCAGTGCCGCGCTTTGCGTGAAACCGATGCGGTGGTTTAATTTGGACGCCTCAGAGAATGAGCAGAAAAAACAAAACTATAGAAGCACTCTAAGAGATAGACAATTGCATTTCATTCTTGATATATATGTGCCCGCTAAACAAACACAAAGCGAAGAAAACACAGTCACCAGTGGAGTGTGTGAGCCGTTTCTTATTTTGTTGTTGTTTAGTGCGCACATTCTGGTCAAGAATGAATTTAAATCAACAAGTCTGCCTTACACTCTACTACAGTTGCTTTAACTCCTCCCTCCCCCTGAGGCAATGATTTCCGCTTGGATGGAAATTTCTGCGGACAATTTTTTCGCGATGAAACACGTAATTTCTTTTACACAACAGTGTCATCAGCAAACGTATGGGAGCCGGGTTTTCAATTTCATTATTGGTGTTGATACCATAACAAAAAATTGCGACTACCAATCGTTGACCTTATACACGAGAGTGAGTTGGCACTGCACCAGTGCTGTTGCCACAACCGCAAAACTGTTCTTTCGTAAGTGCGTTTTGCCATTGGCCGGCTACCGGCTCTAAAATACGCATGCACCAGGATTGACTGAAGCGTCTCTGTTGAGAATATTTCTCGTATGTGTTTGCTGGCTTAACATAGCAATGTATAGTTTCCCATCGTGTTTTGTCATGTCACTCCTCTCACCCAAGACACGAAACATGCTAAGACTTTCCGCTGGATAAAACCTTGTAGGGCACATGTCCCATAAAACGAGAGATCAGAACCATAGCATGCGCATGACGGTACACTATATATTCGATTGTTTGGCCCCGAAATCTTGTGCAGCGAGCCAACGCCAGTGTCGTATTTCGTATTTCCTCTCCGTTCGCTCTCTGCGCAAAGATTGCGCATTTTAAGTTGTGGTAGTGAGAACACCAATATGCCACGCACTTTATTGTGTATTTTTAAACAGGTTACCCTGCAGCTTTTTTGCCCCACCGCGGTGGTCTAGTGGCTAAGGTACTCGGCTGCTGACCCGCAGGTCGCGGGTTCAAATTCCGGCTGCGGTGGCTGCATTTCCGATGGGGGCGGAAATGTTGTAGGCCCGTGTGCTCTGATTTGGGTGCACGTTAAAGAACTCCAGGTGGTCGAAATTTCCGGAGCCCTCCACTACGGCGTCTCTCATAATCATATGGTTGTTTTGGGACGTTAAACCCCACAAATCAACCCTGCAGCTTTGCCCTTTGGCCTTCGTTTCTCTGAACCATAATAAAGCTTTTGCCACACCATGCCTTGTCTGGCTTAGTTGTTTTCCTTTTTATATGTTTTAATTAACAAACTTAACACAAATTTTGGTTCTGATTAACAAACAATACACAAGTACTGCTCCTTTTGTACATGTTACAGTGTTTTATCAATATTCGGAAGTGCAGGACTAATTTCAGGTACCAGCGAGTGAGTCAAGAAATTATGTTCATGCAACAAGCGTGTGACCCTAATACCTGGCTTATTGTAATAAATGGATTAAAATGAACGAGATAGTCGTCCAGCCATGAAGTGAACTTGATTTTATAAGGAAATGTCTTGTGAACAGGCAAAGTCACTAAGACTGCATGTACAAGCATACTGGTTGTGAGTCGTAGCACGTACCGGGGGGCAAAAACTTGCTGAATCTGCAGCGCACGGCGCAGCGACGTAAAGCTGTCTCGCGGCGCCACCGACCGTCACACGGCGTGGTGTTCAGGCTATTGGCCGTGGCCTCCGTGATTACGTCCACCAAGGGCGTGTTGGTGGAGGTAATCGCGGAGGCCACGGCTGCTAGACTCGACCTGAAGCTGCGCGATGGTAGGTGGCACCACAAGGCACTTTTACGTCGCTCCACCATACGCTGTAGATATCACACACTTTTGCAGTCGACAGAGCGTATTGAGAAACATGTTCAGTTAGCCTTGGCCCGGACTCACTTCAAGTGAACAGCGTGAATTATTTTAAAAACTCATAGTACTACCCAGAAGGCCTATGTAATTGAAACGCAGTTTTATAAGCTGACGTAAAACACACCGCGAGTGCCTCCTGGAGTATCAGTTAAGATATACTAATCAGCAGCCTAAATGAGACCCTATTCTCAATCTCTATGAGAAACAGTCGTCAAATGACCTCATCAAATTAACTCTTCTTGCAGTCGTTCAGTCATGAAACTGAATCTTTAAAACGTTGAAGATTGACGTGTTCGTATAGCATGACTTTATATCGTTAGTGCACCTTAACGATTGGACACAAAAAATGTACACAGGCAACAGAACACTAACTTTCAACAATGACCACGAATAGGAGCTGAGTGAAGCGCTGAATTGAGAAAAAATACGAGTAATTGAGAACACAAGAAGTGAAAGAATGACGAAAATTAATGCGGCTTACCAGCTGAGGTTGTTGGTCTCAATATGGATACACATGAAACAGTATACGTGAAACAACCTGTATGTCGAACATGGCCCCCGAATTTAGTATCGTGAGTGTGTGAATGCATGCCAGTAAACCCAGCCGGTAGTTGGCGCTCACGTTCGTGATTATTTCCAAGCCCTGCGCTACCCGTGTTTGCCACGTTTCAGTTCATCGCGCTGCTTATCTACCCGACGAACGCTAACCAACTCGCCAGTTTCACTATTGTTACTATAACACCATCGACTGACTTGCCACCATTGCCCGGGCTTAGCGACGCTGCACGCTTCTCTGGCAGAAACAGCACATCGGCGCGAGTTAGAATGTACGCAAAAGAATGCGGCCCGCTCAGAGCCACTAGATGGCATCGGCAGCGAAGTGATCCGGTTGTGAGATTCCTTCTCCCGAGCGGCTGTGGGTCTCCGTGATCTGTTTGCAAAAGAGAGTGATTGTACGGGGGCGTTTGCTCGGCGTAAAGGCGCTGCGGTGGCGGGGTGCGGGCGTGTGTAGATACGGCTTAGCTCTGCGCGCAGTCGGCATCGCGATCACATATTTCGGACTCCGCTCTGCGGTGGCCTATCGTGCAGCTGGTGCGGGTTTTAATTCACTAAAGCCTGCAGCTGGGCCAAGAAAAAGGAGCACACGGAGAGCGCATCCGAAAGACCCACGCACGGTTCACTGCCTGCGAGGAGAAAGGGTAGACGGCGCTCATTCCGTCTTCCACACTGAGATGAAGTTGGCAACGGAAACTTATTTGTAGTTGTAGGGTTTAATGCTTATCACCACAGTGGTCATAGAGCAGTGAAACAAACTACAATGTTATTTTAGATGAAGCCGGCAACGGCAACTTACCTGTAGTTGTAGGGCCTAATGGAGCAAATACCACAGCGGTCATAGAGAACCGAGGCATAGTGCCATGTATATTGAGATAAAACTCGCAACGGGAAGTTACTTATATTCGTAGGTTTTAATGGTAGACAAACCACGTGGTGATAAAACTGGCAACGGGAACGTGTTTTAGTATAGGGTTTAATGGTGCAAATGACACAGTAGTCATAGAGCACCGAGACAATGTAGGATGTTTATGCATTCTATCGATCACTGACTAAGGCGAAGGGTGACGTGGCTGTAAAGGGGCCTTAAATTACACGTTCTAAACGCGGTGACGGGAACTAAACCATACGTGGGATCCGGATCGATTCGAGTTCAGAATTTGTTGTCTTTTTCATTGATTGAAGAGGCAGTGGTGGTGTGGAGGTAATCAACCTCATGTTAGAATACACTTAAAGATGTATAGAAGAGAACTTACAACTGTCACTTACACATACACAGTGCTACAACTGGCCGGATTAGGCAGAACCTAATATCCCCTGAACTACCGATGGTTATATTCTTAATCAATAGCAGGCCGAGTGCCTTATAGAATCAATCATTCCGCTAACTGAGATTTTCCCGGGTGTCATCCCCGGACAGCAACATATTTTTTAGGAAAACCAAAAACATCCTAACGGAAACATTTGTATGAATTTCCTTGTCGGTCCGTGCTACGAAAGTGCGGTAGTTAAATTTTTTTGCGTGTATGTTTGTATTTGTATGTGTATGTGTATGTGTTTGTTTGTTTGTTTGCTTGTTTCTTTGTGTGTGTGTGTGTGTGTGTGTGTGTGTGTGCGTGCGTGCGTGCGTGTGTGTGTGTGCGTGCGTGCGTGCGTAAGTGTGTGTGTGCGTGCGTGCGTAAGTGTGTGTGTGTGTGTGTGTGTGTGTGTGTGCGTGCGTGCGTGCGTGCGTGTGTGTGTGTGTGCGTGCGTGCGTAAGTGTGTGTGTGCGTGCGTGCGTAAGTGTGTGTGTGTGTGTGTGTGTGTGTGTGTGTGTGTGTGTGTGTGTGTGTGTGTGTGTGTGTGTGTGTGTGTGTGTGTGTGTGTGTGTGTGTGTGTGTGTGTGTGTGTGTGTGTGTGTGTGTGTGTGTGTGGTGTGTGTGTGTGTGTGTGTGTGTGTGTGTGTGTGTGTGTGTGTGTGTGTGTGTGTGTGTGTGTCACCAAGTGGCTACGTCGAATCATCGGGCACAACATTTCAGTTCCTAATAATCACACTCATGTCGGAATGGTGCTTTGTGCACTTTTTCAATCCGCATACTCCTGAAAACTCCCTGTCGGTCTCTACGTGGGAGACGCCCGCTATACGCGCTAAGCTCATCCTGCAGGACTGAAATAAAGTTTTTTTCATCACATTTCATTCTAAATATTGAATAAACTTCACACTTCTAACTTAAACCTTCAAAGCTATCTTTTCTTTTTTACTGGTCTACATCGATCTTCTTCCTTCTTCCCCCCTCAGCTTTCAAAAGCTCTCTGCACCAGTCGTGCTTTTGCATTGACACCGAGATGGGTGAAGCATTAGAATGAGGCAATGTCATCTAAAAATGGCGTTATGAAGTAATGTGGCGACGTCCCACTTTTTGGCAATATTGCCATGGAGATTACTCGTAATAACCACTTTATCCGAAGAACCAGCAAGACGATGTGTGGGCGTCTGCAGCGCCTCGCGCCTGCTCGCGCATGGTGGGGCAGAGCACCGAGTGCCTCGTGCACGGGCACAAGCCGAGAGACTGACCTGGAGTTGTCCAAAAAGAGACACCCCCGAGGCCTCCGTTTCATTACCGTTGTCCTGGAAAATAGATCGTGCATGTCTCTCGGTTAAAGCCGTATAGACAACGCGATTCTTAATGCTATCGCGCGGCCAGGCAACCGCTTCAAGCGCGAGAGGCAATCAGTGTGAGCGCAGTCGAGGACTCTTCTTTGACATCTGGACATATCATCACCATTCGTACAAGTTCCTCATTTGCAGATATCATCATCAACGTGTGTCAGCTTGAGTGCGGCTTGAATAAAGCCGTGCCTCACAATATTTGTTCCTTGTTTTGCCAATGTGTTCAATTATTAACCATCCATTTTTAACGTACTCGGCCTATGAAGAACTTTGATCTCTTAACTAAGGTCATCCGTTTCATGGCCGATCCCTCGCGATGAGTTGCGCCAGGAGTACAAAGAACAAGTGACCAGCCAACCATTGTCGCTCCTATGCTCTCATGCTCCTAAAGACATAGTTTCGTAAAATTAACTAAAGGAGATTCTGGCGCTGCGGCAATTCAACCATCGTGGGATTGATGGGTTGTACACAAATTTCCTTAGTCATTATGCTTGAGGTTTCAAACGCACTTGTCGCTTCGTTTATTGCTGTTTTCTTGTTTGTGTTAGACAAAGGAATGGCTCGTTGTGAACTCCTCGCACTGATGAATGGGGCAGACCAAAAGGTTAACGTTGTGAAGTGGAACTGCTGCACTTTTGCCGATTTTCATCTTGAGGCAATGAGGCACCCGGCCATGTGAAGTCCCACGGAGCTGAAAGAACAAACGCTAGACAAATACATGTAGCAGCCATCATTTCCATGCCGGCTCCAGCGCAACGCGTTGCAGCTCCCACATACAGTAGTGCGAGAATTCCCTTTGGTAAGTACTGTAGGAAACTATCCCTTGAGTGGCCGCTGTGCGCCCAAGATGCCGAGCAAAGGCGACGAGACAACGAAGCCGACGCTGCCGGTCGTTTTGCAGTGTCAAATCAAGCCTACGAGGAAGAACGCTTATCACGATCCAGTATGCGTCTTGTCAGTCGGTGTAAAGATTGTGATAGCAGCAGCACGTGTGGTACGCCTCAAAAAACTTCCGGTCACTTCAATGATCACTTTCTAACACCAAAGCAGAAAACTTTTTGCATCTTTTTTTTTTTCATTTTGAGGAGCGAAGTTTCTTAGGTGTGCACTCCACAGCCGCCGTCACCGCCGTCGAAGTTCGCTGTGCCAGGCATGAACGTCGAGCAAAAGAACAGGAGCAAAAGAACTCACTCGCCTTGTCCTTCCCGCAACACGCGCATCGGACGATCTTTTCACCCGCTCTCCACACTACCGTCTTCATGAAAGCCAGCAGCGAATTCGTACGTGTAGTCGTTTGCGTCCAATTTCTAAGGAGCAACGCTCGCCTGTTGTACTCGTACACGGAACTACTGCTATAGTTAAGAAGCCTGCTTCTTTTGCTGGGCAGTTGCCTCTCGTCGTTGTGTCGGTGTGTACGCTATTGCTCATTGCCCCAACTAGAGGCGCAGCTGTGCTCTTTGTTTCAAAAGCGCTCACCAGATGACGCGCCGCCGCTCAGGCGACGCTCGCTCTACTCTCGGCGCGTGATCTAGTTTGAAAGGAAACCGCTAGGTCGCCGCGCCTATAATCGCGCTCGCTCTTGGTGCGCTTTCTTTCGCTTTCGCCGGTCACTACTTGCTGCGCGTCGATACCGCTACCCACTATGAACACCGCAGAAGCCAAGGTGGCGTCGCGGAGGGCTCGCAATGTGGTTGCAGCGCTGTCTTCTTGAACTCTCCGCTACATCCTATAATTCAAGATCCTCTGGCTTTCTATTTACGGATCATAAAGCCATTATACTAAAACGGAAGCGTTCCTCCAAGCCTATGTTATCCGTAAATAAGCTCTTGAACAAAATGTATATAGTCCATCTGTATGTAAATATCTGTATATTGATATGTAAATAAAAAACATTGTGCATATAACGTGTATATGCAATCACACCACCGCAACTGATTGATTGAATTGTGGGATGTAACGTCCCAAAACCCCCATATGATTATGAGAGACGCCGTAGTGGAGGGCTCCGGAAATTTCGACCGCCTGGGGTTCTTTAACGTGCACCCAAATCTGAGCACACGGGCCTACAACATTTCCGCCTCCATCGGAAATGCAGCCGCCGCAGCCAGGATTTGAACCCGCGACCTGCGGGTCAGTAGCCGAGTACCTTAGCCACTAGACCACCGCGGCGGGGCAACGCACCACCGCAACTGTCTTGTCACGTCTTTATATGAGGATGATTGAGCGCATGTAAAGAGGAATCACGGTTTACCAAATTCAACCTCTGCAGCAAGCTCCTCCATCATCATTCATTTCGTGGATATGCGGGAATGTTCGTTTGGGCGAGAATAAGCAAAGACTCTTTTTCCACGTTCAGGTGAGGAAATTGCGGTCTAGCTCTTCTAATGTGTTTATGTTCGGCGGACACTTATTAGAAGTATTTGGCGAGAAGTGGTGAGAATGTGTGGGCTACACGCTAAGACTTTCGTTTCCCAGCAACACTACTAGGATACACGGGCACATAAAACTAGACGCCGTCCTGCACCTGGGTTTGCGAACAGCTATCGAAAACGCCACCGAAACTTTGGGGGGAAATATAATGTCTGGCGAAAAGGGTGACCACTTCGCAGACCGATGGTTCCCGCGGCCTGAAGTAGCTGCATTTTTACATGACATGCTTGCCTCAGCTTCCCTGTCAATCCGGAGGTGGCGTCGCACCAGAAAACGTTCCTTCCTCCCAGCTGGCGTTAACGTATACAGAGTAAGGAATAATACACAATAAGTTTTCTTTCTATAGAAATGCTATTTTAAACTGCCCTCTCCCCCCTCCTCCCCGCCAAAAAACGAGAGCCTAGACCACATGCCTAAGCTTGCACAATGTGAACAGGGATGAAACATATGGATGTGTTCTGCCGAAGACGCAGAAAAACAAAATTCCGGAAGCAGCACACTTGCTGCGGGCGCTTGGTTCCAACATTTTGTGTTGATAGACTCAAAGGGATCTGTTTGACAACACGAAGGCCGTTATTTGAAAATGCATAATCGTCGAAATTCCGACTGCGAGGAAAGTTAACTCCTTACCTGTGTTTTTTTTTCTTTTTTCACCGCGTGATGACCTTTACATTCAGCTATTCTGCAGGCTGACGAACGCAGGAAAGAACCCGAAGGACGCCATGTCGATTCACCCGAAGAATTGGCGCCTGCATCTTCCCACGCGGCTAACTCGAGAAAATGCGTCACCGAGTGGGGAGGCGGGGGGTTATAACGTGAATGTTGCGTCTACTCGCATCAAGCAAAACGTCAACTCAAGCAAAAGCCAAGTGAAGACGCCTATGACTGAATTCCGAACACGCGCTCCGCCGCTACACACTGGCCGCGTTCGAGGGAGACGAGACGAGGCACGAGACGAGCCTACGCGTGGGAGGTGTGGACGGCGCCGAAGCGTGGCATCGTGCCACTAGAGGTATATTCACACGCGATGGCGAAATGCCCCTGCTCTGCAGACAGAATAGTCACGTGATTAGTTTAATCCGGCGCAGCAGCGGACACATCGCATTCACACAGCCGGAGCTTCGCTTGCCGAATCCTCGTGCATACTCTCGACTCCTACGCTTGTGCAACGCGTGAGAAAGTCCCACCTTTTTACGTGCGCCTTAAACGCTAAGCGGCGTATGCGTCTACATGCAACGCTGATGGTGCGAACCTGTCACTTTCCACAGCGTTACGAGCCGCCTGCCGAAACGGACTACTTCGCGTATTGCTACATGTGCAAAAGCTCCACCTCCGTAGCTTTCCCTTCAAGTTGTCACCGAGTATAAAACAAGTGGCTTTTAAGCCAGCTGCCTGCTTCCTAGCCACGCCAATCCGACCAATGTTGACAGATTTGACGCTGAATGCTCTCGATCGAGAGCAGACGACCGTCAAACGGAGGGATCGAAATAGGGGCGACACATTTCCGTCCGTGTCGCGAGCGGAGGTGGTGGAAACATATTTATTTATTTAATTACATGAAACTTTCTGCGGAGAAGCTCCGAGTAGTCGGACATGCTTGGCTTGCGGTGGGGGGGCCCTTAGTCCAGGGCTCCGCTTGCAGCAGCCACTCTGCGGGCCCGGTTGATCAGACTCAATTGATCTTCCAGGTTCTCGCTGGCCAGCAGCTCCTCCCATTGCTCCGCTGTTGGATTTTGTACTGGTTGTAAGGCTGTAATGGCCTGACACTCTCACGTGACGTGGTACAGAGTGGCTTTAGCTGAACACCATGGGCAAAGAGGAGAGTATGCCGAGGGGTGCATTTTACTCAGGATGTGCAAATTTGGAAACGTGCCGGTTTGAATTTGCCTCCAGCTGACCGATTCCTCTTTATTTAGTGTTCGGTGTGGTAGCGAATAAGCTTTCCTAAGTCCTCTGTAATGGTTTAGGATGGCCGAATAGTCGCAAGGGACCGGAACGAGTTCCTCAGGGGCGGAGTTGGAAGGTGCTCGGCTCGCATACCCTCGAGCTACCCTATCCGCTGCCTGATTCCCCTCCAGTCCCATGTGGCCCGGAGTCCATATAATCCGATGCCAAATTCTGAGTGGATGTGTAATGGAATGCTCGCCAGTGTCTGTAACGCTCATGATGACGCTGAGAGCGGGTTGGCTGATGCGCCCCTGTAGGTAGTTGCGGCAAGCTGCTTGGGAGTCCGTGAGAACTGTCAGCGACCTTCGTTGTCTGTAGCCGAGGGCGAGAGCGAGCGCGATGGCAGTTTCTTCAGCATCGGTGATGTTGCGACACCGCACGGAAGCGCTGGTACGTTCTGTGAGTGTGTGGTCCACGACTGTGGCTACAGCCTTATTGTTTGCATGGTCGTAGTTGGCGGCGTCAACATAGTACGTAGTGTTTTTGTGTGCATAAGTTCGCTCGAGGGCTTCCACTCTGGCTTCCCTCCGGCCCTGATGTAGTCGGGGATCCATATTGCGGGGGATGGGAGCGACCTTATGAGTGGCACGAAGTTGGTCCGGAATGGGCTTGCGACGAGCTGCGTCATGAAACTGGCTGATGTAGCCGAGGCGTAGGAGCAGGTCACGGCCTGTAGGTGTTTGCTTGAGCCGTTGCAGTTGTGTGGCGAGTTGCGCTTCACAAAGCTCTTCAAAGGTGTTGTGTAGGCCCAATGCGAGGAGCTTGCTAGAAGGAGTACCCGGTGGTAGCTTGAGTGCCGCTTTGTAGGCCTTGCGGAGCATTGCGTCTACTTGGCCCTGTTCGCTCTTGGTGAGGCGTTGGTAGGGCAAACTGTATGTCACCCTACTGACCACGAGGCTACGTATGAGTTTCAGGGTGTCCTCCTCGCGCATGCCATGGCGACGAGTGGCTACCCGAGATATCATTCGGCCCACTTGCAGTGTAGTGGTGCGGAGAAGGGAAAGTGTGTGATTCACATGATGGTTCGACTGTACCCACATGCCTAATATTCGAATGGTGGATTTCTCTGGGATTTGTTTGCCAGCAAGGACAACCTGGAGGCGGGAGCCTTGGTTGTTCTGCGTCGATTGTGGGAGCTTGCGTTGATAAATTCGTAGAAGCTCAGATTTTTCTGTTGCACAGGCCAGGCCTCGTGCCTGCGCGTATTGTTCGACGCATGTGGCTGCCTGCTGCAGGTTATATTCTTTTTCTCCAAGGGATCCCCGCGTGGCCCAGACTGTGATATCGTCCGCATACATTGCGTGATGGATGCCATCGATGCGGTGGAGTTCATGTGGCAGGCCAACCATAGCTACATTAAAGAGTAGCGGGGAAATCACTGAGCCCTGCGGGGTGCCCTTGTTCGGAACCTTCATAACATCTGATCGGATGGAGCCGAGACCGACTGTGGCAGTGCGGTCCGACAAGAAGGCGTGAACATAACTGTAGACGCGCTGCCCACAATGAAGGCCCTCGAGGCCCTCAAGTATGGCCTGGTGGCTAACGTTATCAAATGCGCCCTTAATGTCTAAAGTCAAGATAATGTTTTCTCCTTGCTGGGGGGCGTTATCAATGACTTCTTTTAATTGTAGCAGTACATCTTGCTTTGAAAGATGTGCCCGGAACCCGTACATTGAGTGCGGGAAAAGGTCATTGTCTTCGAGGTAATCTTGCACGCGATTAGTGATGACGCGCTCGAAGAGTTTACCAAGGCAGGAAGTGAGGGATATTGGTCGGAGGTTTTCGATCTGAAGTTTTTTGCCCGGCTTCGGTATCATTATGACCTCCGCGTGCTTCCATTCAGGAGGAAGCGTGCCACGTTGCCAATGATCATTGAAAAACGCCGTGATTTCTTGTACGGCGCTGTCGTTGAGGTTCCTGATAAGGGAGTACGTGATTCCGTCTGCCCCAGCAGCTGTGTTGCGATTGCTGCTGCGAATGGCTGCGTAAACTTCGTCCACCGTTATTGGTCGGTCGAGAGTGTCATTGGCACGTCCACGATACGCAGCTTGAGATGCGGGTGGGTAGAAATCGCCAAAGCATTTTCGCCGGACTTGATCCAGCAGCTCATCGTCAGTACCCTCAAAGGCGTGTATGAGGCGCATGACTGACTTATTCGTCTCATTTTTTGTGCGAGTGGGGTCCATCAAAGCGCGCAAAATGTGCCACGTGCGGGCCGTGCCCAATGAGCCTCGAAGAAAGTCGCTAAACTGGGCCCAATTGAGTCGCGCCAGTTCTGTAGCGTACTGCTCTGCCTGAGTGGTGAGTGTGGCGATCCTTAGCTTGAGGCGTCGGTTATGTTTTTGCGTCCTCCATCTGCGGATGAAGCTCCTTCGGGCTTCCCACAGATGTAGCAGATGGCCGTCCACTTCCGGCAGTGCAGGTGTTCTGTTAATGGTGGTGGTCCAACGCTCTCGAATTTCTTTAAGTTGGGTGCACCAGTCGGTGAGGCTTGTGAGGCTGTCGAGTGAATATTCGCTCTCACGACGAAAGGCGTCCCAGTTTGTGATGCGTGCTTCTCCAATAGACCGACGCGCTGCACTCTCTGTGACTTTTGTGCGGAGAATGAAGTGGTCGCTGCCCAAGGATTCCTGCAGGTTGTCCCAGTTATAGTTTGCACGGCCACGGGCGAAGGTGAGATCGGGGCAAGTGTCCCTGCACACACTGTTGCCGATCCGGGTAGGGAACGCGGGATCCGTAAGCAGTTCAAGCTGAAATTTTTCAGTGGCAGCCGCAAGCTGTTTGCCTTTGACATCCGAACGGTTGTAACCCCAGCGTTCGTCGAGAGCGTTGAAGTCGCCGAGCATAAAGAGTTCTTTTCCCTGGGCCAATCGGCAGGCACCTTGGACGAGGGCATGGAAATCAGTGTTTTTTTGCTTTGGTTCACTATATACGTTGACAATGATGATACTTCGCTTTTCTCCTTTCTTTTTTTGCCTGAGAACTAGCTCCACAATCACATGTTCTATGTTGGTGTCTGGGATATTGTCTAAGCCAACTGCGGTTAGCGCTTTGTCAATCAGGATGGCCGCTTTGCCCTTTGTTTGACTATTATAGGACTCATAACCGGAAAATATGGGTGGCGTTCCGGGCTCCTGAAGCGCTATGACATCTGGCCGAGCAAGGTGTGTGTTAATGTAGTGTTGGAGGAGGCTCCGCTTTCTGCGGAAGCCGCGGCAGTTCCATTGCCCGACTTCTAAATGTTCGCCAATGAGTGGGGCTGTGCTGCCCATGGTTAATTCGTTGAGTGGAAAGGCGTGGGTATCGGAATCTCGGCTTGCGACGCCGATGTAGGGGTGAGGGTGAGGGCGCTGGGTGTCAATGCGGGGGTAGCGAGGATTTCGGATGCATGTGATTCCAATCCTACTCTATGGTAACCTTGATCTGTCGTGGCGTGCGAGCTACGAGTGGCCCTCTTCCTGCGTATGTTTTCGCCTGTTTCAGCAATTTGCGCCTCGAAGCGTGTCTCGAGAGAGTCGAGGCGTTCTCCGAACTGCGTGAATACGGCACTGAATTGTTGCGATAGCTGCTGCGCGAGCGTTGAGAGCATTTCGCGTAACTCTTCGCGTGTGACTGTGGTGCCCGACGCAGCAGGAATTGGTAGCGCCGTTTTAGGGGTCTTCTGTCTCTTGCGGGAGGTTGGGGGGTTTTTTTCGGGGGAGTCGGGCGGTGATCCAAGACGTGCCATTAGGGCATGAAGTTGAGAACTGTCCTTTGCTTGACGTGCCCTGACGGCCGCCAGCTCCTGTTTGAGTTTTATGTTTTCCGCGAGAAGGTGTTCGTATGCGGTGGACAGGGTATTGAATGGAGCGATGGGAGGATCTACATTTGCTGACCAGCTCACCTTATTGTCGGCACCGGCTGATGGAGTGGGATTGGGATTCTCATTATGCTTGCTGGAGGCGTGCTGGGACTGTTGACAGGTGGGTTGCTGCTGCTGCTGCTGCCCCTTGGTCATCTCGTTCTTCGGATGTTGTCGCTGCTGTGGTTGCTGCTGTTGGCCAGGTTCCACAGAAGGGAGGGGCGGGAAGGACTGTGACCTCGAGCGTGAGCGGGAGTGGCTGCATGAGGTCTCGTTTTCCTTGCTGAACCACCTACGTTTGGGAGTGGGTGGGTTACGATGGGGGTTGCGACCCCTGGCTGGTGCTGCTGGTCGAGGAGGCGGCTGTGGGCGCGGGCCTTCAGTCTCTGAGAGCACTCTTTCGCGCCCGTTAAGTGGGCATCTCCACACAAGTGACATTTGGGAGCACAGGGGTGACCGTCAACGGGGTTGAGGATACCACCCTGCCGACACACGGGAGTGTTTGGCGTGGGGCATACGTCTGAGCGGTGCCCCGGTTGTAAGCAGACTTGGCAGGCCTGTCGCGTCGGCTTGTACAGATGGCAGGCCACCTCCCCACCGTAATACAGTACATATCGGGGCAGAAGGGGGCCTTCAAAAGTGATCACGGCAGATTTGGTAGCACCAAGCATTCGTGCACTGTGCACTGTCACTCTCTGCGTGCGCACGCGGAGGTTGGCGGTGAGTTCTTCCGGAGTTGTGCCAGGGTCTATCCCATGAATAACTCCCCGCAAGGTGCCCTCAGGGGCCGCCACATAGGTATTGAATTCGTAGGTGTTCCTCTCAAGCGTGAGGGTGGTGATCCGACGAAGAATTTCGGCCGTCTCAACATGTGGCGTGTTGGCAATGATGATGTTCGACCAGGGGCGAGTACGTATAATGAAATGATCACCAGTACAATGTTGTCGTGAATTGCCCGCCAGTGCTACGGCTCGGGAGATTTGATGCGTAGTGAAGTTCCGAATGGCCAGGCCCTTTTTCGGGCGCATGATGATCTTTATGTCCGTGCGTGGAAGCGGCGGCAGCTTCCGTCGTAGCTGGCGCGGCTTCGTTACGGGTGGTGGTGTTCGCGCCGGTGCGACGCCGGCCGCGTCTGCCTGCGCAGCAGGAGCGCTCGCACCCGCAGCTGCCCCGGCGTTGACGTGGCTGGGCGGAGTGCTTGCAGGACCAGCCGGCTGCATCAATTCCGCTCGAGCTTTGTCGAATTTTTTCTGGCGTTGACGCTGGCGACGGGAAATCGCCAGTTTCCAGTTGGCGTCGGTGTCGCTCGCCGGTCCCAGCGATGCTGACGATGTAGGATGGTGCACGGCAACTTCATCTTCGCTTGCCAAGGTGAGCTCGTCGAGGTCGAGAGATTCCGTGTTAACATGGGTGTCGTTGGGGCTGAATGCAGGTTGAACGCATCCAGTAGTAGTCACGTCAGCAGTTGGCGTAGTGCTAGCGTCCATATTGTTGTGGAAGGGGTCCCGCCGTTAGGCCTAGTCACCCGTACTCGCACAGGCGAGCTGGGTCGACGCTTAGGCCTAGCGGGCCAGCGCTCACATGGGTTCTTCTGAAGGTGATAGAGCAAAATGGAGAAGCTCTACAGCCTCGGGAAGGGTGTGCGGTTCCCAGGACAGTTAAAACTTGATGATCCGACACAGTGCCGGCGACGATATTGAAGTAATCCGGTCAACGAGAGCACACGTTCGGCGGAGTGCATTCGACGCGCGTCCGCTCGCCCCGGCGTCCAAGCGCGTCTCCGCGAGCGGAGGCGAACCTATGAAGAGAGGACGGCACGTTTCGTTGACGCGCACGTCACGTGATGCGCCGTCCGATGCGAAAATTCCCTTCCGTTCGCTCGTGTGAATCCACCTATAAAAAATGCTCCGCATTTAGAGCAACATTCAGGGAACGTGCCTTGGACAGACTTAGTTGGGCGTCCGCAACATCTTTGCGGATGCAGCCTGCTATAGCAAATGGCCGGCAGGCTCCGTCAGTAGAGCTGCTGCGGACGCTCAACTAAATAAGTCTAATTCCAGATTACCGTACCCAAAGCTTTGCGCATGCGTTGCGCATGCATCTTACGCTGACCTTTTTTGGGCTGCCGTTACGTGAAGGCCGCAACACCACGCACGCAACAGCCACAAGCTTTGCGTTAGGCTTTTGCTTTTTAAAAGAAATTATGAACGCTTTGGGCCACTCTATTGGCTGTACTTCAAGACAGCCGTAAGCTGTCACAGGTATGCACGTTAGGTGGACTTACAAAAAGAGGTAAACAATTTTGAGTACTTCGTACTCTACTATGGGAGGTCATAAAGCTGTCCCGTAGGCACGTGTGTGTAGACAAAGCAGTAAAGAGGAGAGCTGAAAGCCGTCCTGCTTAGAAAACATTATTGTCACAGACGTCAATAACATATTAACAGAACATTTTCTTTTTAGACATGCAATAACGATGATGACAGAAGAGACTTCATTTACATAAAGCCCTGTGTGTGTGAGTGTGTGTTCAATGAATGTTATTACCGATTTAGAGAACTTGGTAATCTACTAAGGGAGGGTGCGAGACCGTCTCTTGTGCATGCTTGCATAAAGCCCTGTGTTTAGAAAAAGGGTTAACGATTTAAAGTACTCAGTACTTTACTATGGGGGAGCATAAAGCCGTCCCGTGGGCCTCATCCTTCATGAGTCACCTCCTGTTTAGAAAAAATTTATTGCCACAAACGTCAATAACACTCAACAGAACATTTCCGTCTTAGACATACTCTAACGATGATGACAAGACAGACGTCATTTACATGAACATGGATATGAGATGACGTTGAAAAAACGTGTACATTCGATGGTTCACTCAAACACAACCACAAAATACTTCAAGGTAAACAAGAGACAAATAAAACATAAATATGTACATTTTGCATATTTACATGTTGGCATGCCATTTCTGCCGGCACATCGACAGATCAGCCTACCAATACCAGGCCGGCCGAAAGACAAGTTTCACTCGTCCGTCATAGACCGACACAAAAGGGCAAGACCAGTGCCGAAGAAATTCCTCTTCACCGAGGAAGAAGAGCTCCTCCGACAAAACAGACAGCAGCTCCGAGTACAATCGTTCTAGGATCGGGTAGAGCGCGCGGCGGCGGCGGCCCGCTGCAACCGCCTCGCAGCGGTTGCGCCAGAGGCAGAAAGCGCCGGCAACAATGAGAAGACAAGGAAGCGGCCTCGCGAACAACGCCCAGAAGAAACGAAGCGATTTACTCTGAGGCAGTGAAATCCAGCATGTACGGCTCTCCAAAAAACGCGAGCAATGATACAATGCCTCAGAAAATGCTGATTTGTTTCCCGAAGGGAGCAGTTCGGACATGTTGCTGACTGGACTATTCTCCACCTTTCGAGGCGGTCGAGAGTGGGAAGTACAGCCCATCCCAGGCGCCACATGAAGTCCCGAAGGTGTCCAGGCAGAAAAGAAGCCGTTAAGGAGCTCCAAGACACCCGTCTAGAGCGAGCACGGCGGGCTGGCGGGACCAACGGAAGCAACAAAGCAGCAGTTGTCTCAACTATGTGGTTGTTCAAAACATCTATGCCAGGACAGCTCGACTTGACATGGCGAAAAAATGCAACAGTTGTTGCATAAAACGCAGGAAGTGTTATTGACTGTGGCCCCCTGTTAAGTTGCGCATTAGGCATCAAATGGCGAAGGTGAGTACCCAGAAAGTAGTATGCAAGCGTTCGTGCGGGAGATTCCTCCCCTTGCACTAGGCGCAAAAGGAAACGCAGTGCCAGCAGCCGACAGCGTATGGACACTGAAGGGAAAGCAAAGCCTCCTTGAGCACGCTGCTGTCCCAGTGCCGCGCGAGAGACCAACTCAGTGCCGCCTGACCAAAAAAAAGGAACACAAAGCAGACTGTAGTGATCGCACGATACGTAAAGATGCATGGTTGCACGACGTGAGAAAAGTACCAAATGCGACCGCAAAATACAGTCTGTGCAAGGTACCTCCGCTCAAGAAGCGGGAAGTCAAAATCCTGTGCATCCTGAATTTTCAGTCTTACTTCCTCGAGAGCGTTTAACCAAACAGATTCGCAAATGCCGTAGTGGTTGTATGAAATACCTAAAATACGAAGGGACGCGGCCGGCTGAATGGGAACACCGGCGCTAAGCCTGGAGTTTGGAGAGCCAATGAAGAAATACCGGGATTTGGAGATGTTCAACGCTGCACCTGAAATGTCGCCATACTGGGAAAATACATGCAGGCTGCGTGAAAGGCTATCTTCATCTGAAAGGTACAAGGTTATATCATCAGCGAAAGCTGTGACTTTCACGACACCGCTACCAGGAAGCGCAAGACCCCGGACACGTGAATCCGCGTCAAGAGCACGCAAGTATGGCTCAAGGCTGAGGACAAATAGCACAGGAGACAATGGACAACCCTGACGGACCCCACGTGTTATGGAAAAGGCAGCACTTTCCCAACCATCCAGAACTAGTGTGCTTTTCAGACCAGTGTACGTATTTTTAATCATTTCCACAAACGAATGAGAAAAGCCGAAGGCTGTGAGCACATTAAAGATATACGCGTGCTCTAGTCGGTCAAACGCTTTTTCCTGGTCCAAAGACACAAGGATACCACGCGCAGATCGCGACAAAGTATAAGCTATGATATCCCGTGTCGTATATGACAAGCTGTGTATTTCTCGTCCAAGCACTGATGAAGTCTGGTGATGACCTATTAGGGTGTTCAACAGACCCCTCAAACGTTGAACGGCTACCGCCGCGAATATCTTATAGTCAACGTTGAGGAGCGTGATAGGTCTCCAATCTTCAGGATTAACAGAGGAAGCATCACCCTTTGGAATAAGCACAATGCGTCCATCTCGAAAACTTGATGGAAAGACACCGTCCTCGTAGCATCGCCGGATTACCGCGGTAATTGTAGCACCAATCTCATCCCAAAATGTCAAGTAAAACTCAACAGGTAAACCGTCTGGCCCTGGGGCCGTTCCACGTTTCATAGATTTCAGTGCCACCTTTACCTCTTCAGCCGACGGAGGGATGTGCAGGCAATCTGCAACTTCTTGAGGAATACGGGGCAAACTTCTAAGCATTGGCGGTGTTTCATCACAGTTAGTCCGCATGGCCGAACACGACATTGCTTCAAAATGCGCCAAGAAAACAGATCGATCACGCGTAGGAAGCCGCTGCGCAGGTGGTATTTGTGCTGTCATAGAGACAGGTGACTCTGATTGCCCAAAAAAGGAATGTCTCGCGTAGCGCAGCACCTCGGGATGTGCACATGGGTTGTGTCTACAGCGCCATGCTGCTGCCGCCAGGGACGAAGCAGCAGTCAAGCGCTGAAAGCGTTCACGCAGTTCACGCTGCCACGCTCGCATCAGAGGAGAAGGCGTCTCGGCGCGCAAAGCAATGCGTAACTTCATCGCGGTATCAGCAAGCTCTTCAGAAACGCGTCGACGAAGCGAACGCCCCTCTACTGCGCAGCGCAGGCGCCACTGTGTTTTAAGCGCATCCCAATCTTCAGGACCAGACGCCTTGAGCGACACACGTATTGCGCGTGACAAATCTGATCTTGAGCGCGCGTCCTGCAGGACGCGAACATCAAGACGCCATGGCTTTTCTGAGAAAGAAAATGGAACTTCGAGCTTCAAGACAATAGGCCGATGATCAGATACGTACACAGGAGAAGGTGGGAAGGACGGAACGCATAAATCAGAGACAAACGCCTCTAACGCTCGTGGGATATAAGCCCGGTCGAGCCTGCTGGAGGATCGTCCACGTCGCCATGTCCAAACAAAGGTATTTCCGTGCACTACATTGTGCGCGTCTAGTAATGAAAAGTGGTGGACAAGGCGGCGAAGCTCGCATGAATTCCAAGCAGACCGGCCCCAGCCAGGACCTTGTACATCGGTTCGCGTATTTAGAACGCAGTTGAAGTCGCCAATCAAAATGACGTCACGACCGTCAAGAAAAAACACATCCAGGTCTCTAAAAAAGTCATTAGACTGTCCAGCTTGCGCTGGCCCATACACACACAGTATCCTTAATCTGAAAGAAAAGTAGCTACAGTCTAAAGCCAAAACCCTGCCCACGCCATCGTAAAAAGCATGATGATCCCTTAATAGAGCTCGGTTAAAAATAATAATACCTACTCCCGTAAAACGAGATGTAGCAAAAGAGAAATAACAATCTAGGTTGAACCTTCGTTTAAAAGCAAGCACGTCGGATAGCGAGAAAAAATTTGTTTCCTGGAGGCACAAAACATCACAATTTGCAGCGCGGGCGACACTAATCACTTCAGCCTGCTTTGCCGGACTGCGAAAACCCTGAACGTTCAATGAAATAATATGCAGTGTAGTAGCCATAATAAAAAGTAAAGACTAACCTGGACGCATAGTTCTAGACGGTGTCCTGGGAAGTGGCCAGGGGACACTTGCTCGACCAAATTACAACGCACTGTTCGACCCTCCAGAAGAGGGTCGAGGTTTTTTGGACCGTTGGGATTTACCACGGCCATCACTGCGTTCATCGGAGCAAGAGCTGGAAGTGTGCCCTCGCTTTGTTTCACGTGGAGCTCCCATTTCAACGTCAAAATCGGCAAGGCTAGACAGTCTGATGCTACTATCCAGTCCCAGGCTGAAGCCGTCTTCCGAAGTCGTGTCCTGAGGAGGTAGGGACTGAGCCGCCGGCAAGCTTGGATCCACATTCTTGATGCTGGCAGCACTGTCCGCGTCTCGGCAGTCCGGTGTAGGCACCCTTTGTGTGGGCGATTTTTTACGTGTACGACGCGATGTCGAAATGGTCGGAGCGGCCGCAACAGAAGAGGCTGTGGTGTTTTCGCCACTGTTTTCCAAAATAACCGGGGTCGTAGGGCCAACTCCAACAGCAGCAGCCTGATAACTGGGGTCATTTGTGCACTGAACATCAAGTGGCGTCAAAGAAGAGACGCCGACGCCGTTTTCAGGGCAGTGCGTTGCGTCTTTCGAAGCGCACGGTTCCTGCACCAGCGGGGAGGCCGACGCGCCAAGCGTCGCATCGACAATCGCGCTTTCGTTGTGCGCTTCGTTTGAAGGAACTTGTAGGGGTGAGGCCAGCACAGCGTCGGTGACCTCCTCTGCGTCCCCCGAGTCGGTAGTTGGTTCCATTGCCGGTGTCAGTGGTGGAAAGGCACCAGCGGCAGCGTCTGAGTAAAGCCCAAACTCCATAAGCGCGAAAATGCACGCGACAGCGACGAACGACGCGACGTAGATCGGCGTCGCGCGATCAGTCGCTAGCGCAGGCAAACCTCATTCACGCGACGGCTTCGGCGAGCGAATTCCACTGTTGCTGGCATGAGGCCGTCAACTCGCACCAAGAAAACCGCGTAGCGAGCGGTTTCCAATTTAAAAATAAGATATATTGTTGTGTAATGGAACGGAAAGTGTTTATTATTGCCTTGCAGCATTTTTTATATGCGCATGCGTAATAAACATTGCGTTATTTCTTGTTGCGCATACGTGACTCGGGCAGGGTCACGTGCACCTATGTAGTCTTCGTCTTTTCCGGTTTTTCGCTATTGGCTGCTTGAGCCCAGCACTTCCGGGCGATGAGCGACGGTTTCCAAATCTGGAGAACCGAGCGATCGCGCGAAAACGAGCACGCGACACGTCGCGCGAACGCCCTGTTTCGTCGCTCATAGCGTCGCTCGTCGCTGTCGCGTGCATTTTCGCGCGTATGGAGTTTGGGCTTAAGAGCGGCGGACAGGGCAAACCACAGTTGGGTGGCCGTCCCCGCAGCGTCGACATGGGCGGTCACATCCTTCACTAACGTGACCGTGCACACCACAGCGACCACAATACGGTGTTGTGCACTGGGCTCGTAGATGGTCCCCTGAGCCGCATCTTCGACATACACGCTGGAGACCACGGTAGTCAAACGTAGCACGGTGACCGGAGATGCGCAGGTAGTTCGGCACAGGATTAGCGGCGTTCATCTCCATTCGAACATACCGCGTTCCAGTGAGTACGCCGCGTCGCCCGCTCATCAAACCACTGGTGACAGTGAGCACCTTGCCATATGGGGATAACGCTTGGACGAGAGCTTCGTTTGAGACGAACGATGGCAGGAACAGGCAGGCGACGTTGGTCACTTGCGGGCCAACGGGAACGACTTGAACACGCTCGCCACCGATCACCAGGCAGCCAGCATTGACGATTAGAGACATGGAGGCCATGCTCTTAACGGTGACTTGGAAGTTTCGAGCTCCCTGATGCTGCACGCAGTACACCTCTGAGACTACACATCAAATACGTCCAAATTGTCACCAAAACTCGAATGCTATACTAACAGCAGCATAAGCAACCCAAGTTTCAATTCCTTTATTGAGAACCTTCAACCATTCAATTCTTTAGGAAAGAGATCAGAATAGGCAGAGTTAAAGCACCAATGTGAGCGTGTACCACTTCTTTAAACCGAAAACATTCTATGGAGGAGAAGAAGCAAGTTCTCGAGAAATATGCATCAGGATTACTTCATGATTTGGTATCACCGAGTTCAACCTTTGCGTTCTGACTTGCACCAAGAAAATATATCTAGCCAAAAAAAATGAAAGTGCACTGCAAACAAAAAAACAGTGAAACGGTGTTATTTTTTTATTTTCAGTTAAAAAGAAAAAAAATGGCAGCATATCTACGAAGTGAATGATGGATAGTGGCGCGAAGCATCCGTCCGTCCATTCGCCTTGCTACCTTCCATGTATGCGTGCGTCTGTGTGGCTGCTTGCTTGTCCATCCGCTTTCCACGCGTGCGTCTGTTCATGCGTCCGCACGTTCATCTGTGCGTTCGTCCCTGCTTTCGTCCATGCATCCGCTCCTGCGTCCGTCCATGCGTTCATTCGTCCGTGCAGCCATCCATGCGTCCGTCCATGCATCTGTCTGTGTGTCCGTTCGTCCACCTATTCAACACTCCAAGTACCACCATCTCGCATCTTTTCATCATATATTCCTCATATAGAAGCACCGCCATCCAGCGGACATTCCAAGGACTGAACGAGAGGAGGCACACGCACACTTTCTTATGGCTTGCGCTTCGTGTCTACTTCCCACCTTTAACCACCTCGAGTTCATGGTATATACTAGTTCACTGTATTCATGGCACTGCGGTCCAACGCTTGCTAAACCTTTCTAAAACCTAGAAGGTTACGCCCAGCGAGTATAACGTAGCACCCCTTTCTTGTCTTCTGTGTGTTGTTGAACAATAAAAAATTCGCAGAGTGCGCGTTAACAAAAAGCCGAATTCCCCTGTCTCTCATTCCCCATTAGCAGTCATTGGCATGTACATTGAGCACTATCTTTCATCATTGAACAACGCACAGAAGAAATCTCTCACCGGCACCACCTTGGAGGTAAAATTGCAATAGTCGTTACACACTACGACTACTACTACGGCTGCGACGGACAAACGGTTGCCACTATAAGGAGCTTGTGGATGTTGTGTTCTGTCGCAATGTTCTGTTGGATCGTAATTGATGTTCACAGTCTGTGAGAATAAATTTCTCTAAACAAAAAAAAGACGCCAGGCCAGCGCCGAAGGTGCATTACAGTAACGGCGAAAGCTAGAATAGCAGCCTTTCAAAGCATTTTCTACGCAATCATTGGGTAACTGCTGCAAGCACACCTGCTTGATGCCCACTACGGCATTAATAATAAAAATATTAGGGTAGTAGGCCAGCATTCGCTATGCTGATTTTCGTCATTCTTCTGAGAAGCGTGGCGTCCGTTAAGCTATTGCGAGGAATTTTGTGCCAATTGTTCATGCAGTGGCTGACGACAATGAAGAATTATGTCTGAAGTTGGTATGCGCCACAATTATTTGTTCAACAAAAACAAGCTTTTGTATTGGGCTGGAGCATGTTGGACGACCGACGTACTCGTTAAGCTATCGTATTGTGCGACGAATGCTTGTTCTTTCATTGTTTTAAAACGCTCTATAAGTCGTATTGACGCGATTGCTTTTCCAACATCAAGCCTACCTAAGGCAAGTTGGCCAACAAATCCCAAGCACCGGTGTTACTCAGTGGTAACGATGGCCAAAACAGACCCAGAAAAATTTGTTGCAGCCCATTAATTATTTAGAAGCTGCGCTGACCCCTTTCACATAGTTTGGTGCGTCCGGTCTCATGGAAATATTGCCCAAATCACGCAGTACACTTTAGGGGTGGGAGGAGGCTTTATCCGCCATAACTTTCGAGGATCAGCGGATCGGGCACGCCTTGTAGTTCAGTCCAGCGGAGACCCAGAATACGAACCCACTCAATCATCTCTATCACTCACTCCAGTATACAATGTTCTGCAACAAATGTTTCATTTATTTGTGCTTTCTTATTAAATACACGTTAGGGGAGGTTGGTGTCAATGCATGGCGTTGGCTATTATTTTTCTCTTGCACAACAGTTGACACCGCAATGCAAAAAACAAATGCAAGGCAATAAAACTGACAGCTGTCCGTGAATTCTCGCTGGTATTGAATCTCACAAAGAAAAACGAGCCCATAAGTTCACATTACTCCTCTTGAAGGTTATACAGGAGCCATAGTACAACACTTCCATGCTCAGTGCAAGCTCAGCACAAAATTTTGTCCACGAAACACAAAAGTTGCAGAAACAGAAGTATTCAGGCATTTGAAACGTTCATTCTTTGAGTCGAATATACCCTTCCCTCCCTCCCCCTTGTATGCTTAAAAGTTTTCTGCACCAACGTGTTTCAGCACTGCCTCCGAGATCAGAGGCGTTTCTGCACCTCGCCTCCGTCCTTTTCCGATGCCATGTCATTACGTCATCATCCAACGTCACGGTGACGTCCCAAATTGCGGCGATCATGACGTTCTCACGGAACAGGGTGACGTAATCCGAAAGTGATTCTTTGCATCCCTCAAGTTGACGCCACCGACTGCCACTCTGCACGTCTGATGACGCATCTAAGACATCCATTTCAAGATCTTTTATTGCTTTAAATTGGCTATATTAGTCTGGTTTCAGTATTTCAGTAAGCTCGCATATGGGGAGAGCTGTCCCTGAGATTCGAAGCTACATACGCAAAAAAAAAAAAAAGCGCAAAGACACAAACTCACCCTCCCCGTTAGTTCGTCATATCCCCGTAATCAGCGTCCCAAGTCTTGTCCATCGTGCCAGCACCCACAACACATTCTCTGTAGCGTCATTACGACACCTATATCAAAACAGGGGTGTCACGAAAAAGTTGTTTCCGTCTCCCACTGTGAACACGCGCGCGCAATCGCAAATTCAGCAGAACTCATCCGGACCGCACTCTTTCCTTTATCCGGTCTACCTCGCGTTTCACGGGATGTCCTTAGCTTGCCAGAGTCTTTGCTGCCAGACGTGGGACAAAGGAATTTTGCGAGAAACGCATGGAGAGAGTCGTGATGACGTCCAAATAACTGAGGCTAGTAAGAGTGGCCATGTTTTGGGGTGGAGGGTCGAGGGGTGAAGGATGGAATACAAAGAAAGAAAGAAAGAAAGAAAGAAAGAAAGAAAGAAAAAAAGAAAGAAAGAAAGAAAGAAAGAAAGAAAGAAAGAAAGAAAGAAAGAAAGAAAGAAAGAAATTAAGAAAGAAAGAAAGGAAGAAAGAGAGAAAGAAGAGAAAGAAAGAAAGGAAAGAAAGAAAGAACCGAGAAGGAGAAGACACGGTGGCGAGGCGGTCGCGTAGAATACGGAAGACCGAACTGGGAAAGGCGTGCGTGAGCCCTTCTTTTCACACGCGACGCTGCCGCTGCCGCGCGACTGTGATGAGTCCTGGAAGATGCGCCGTTCACTGGAACGGCTGCCACGACGTCGCCGATGTTAGGACGAGGCGCTGGTTCCGCTCCTTCAAAGATTTCATTAAAAAAATATAAAGGGCGGACGAAATAACGTTCCTCTCATCTCTACCTCGCTTTCCTATTACTTTTCCCTTCGCTGTGCTCAGCTGTGGTGAAGGCAGGTAAGCGGTAGCGGTGAGGTAGCAGGCGGGCAGGCATGGCAGGAGAATAGAAGGCCAGACCAGTGCTTGAACCTAGTCAGTGAAGTAGAATGAAGACGACGAAGAAGAAGAAGAAGTATAGAGAGCGCCGAGACCCCGTGGCGGGGGGCACGAACGCGTCGTACGTGCTTGTCGGCGGTGAAAAAAAGTTGACACCCGGCCGCGATTTACGGTCCGTGGCAGCTGCCGGGCCGAGCGCCGCCAAAGCCTCTCGCGCGAGCTCTGCCCTGTTCTGGCGGGGAGGGTCGCGACGCCGTAGTTTGGACGCTGGGCCTGGCTCGTACGTGAAACGCGTGCTCGTGTGTCTGTGCGTTCGTGTGTACGCGCGGTCGCCTCGGGGCTCCCGCGCTGGAACTTGTTTCGCGGCTGCCGTGCGAAACGGACCCCGCCGATGACCGTGACCGGAAGGCCCTACGTATTGGTGGCTTAAGATGGTTGACAGGTCAACGCGACAGACACTGTTGTAACGTAAGAAGTGGCCTGAGAAAGCTCCTGGACGCCGGAACGTCCCAACGCCTTGACCTCGGCAGCGATGGCGGGGGGATTCCTGAGAGAGACGTAGGTTCTTTGTGATACACGTACTCCCGATGAGAATGAATCCGGACGTGCATGGACCAAACTGTCGTTCTGTAGAAGCTGCCTACCACTCTGCTCGTTGATGAGGTACAAAGGACATCCACGACGTCACGGACGGGCAATAACCTCACGATGACCGTAGAAAGAGGTACAGTGTTTAGAATAAATTGTCAATACTTTAGAGCGCTATGCCCACTCTCGTAAGGGAGTGTTATAGGCTGTCCCCGCTGTTACGGACGATGTCGTGTCACATGCTGTAGGTAGTTATCCCGCTCCGGTATGGATATATTCCACGCGACTCATTTTTTTACTACGTCAACTGCGATTCAGACGTGCCGCTGTAGTCTAGTGATTGTGTTGTTCGACTGCTGACTTAAAGGTCTATGGATCGGATTCCGGCTGCCACGGCCACGTTTAGATGAAGCCGCCATGCTAGATGCCCGCGAACTTTTATTTAAGTGCATGCGAAAGAACTGCATATGGTCGATATTTGCTGGTCGGTAGGTGGCAGCTTCGCATCCGAGTGGTGTCTTAGCAGCTGACGTCATAGTGGTCTTGTTCGCACGCCAGCTCAACGAAACAAGCCGGTCGCTGGGTGTACTGTGGTCGCGTGGTCCTGGTTGGGTGATCGGTGTCACTCGTAATGATATCGTAGATTTGGGACGTCAAACCACAACAGTTAATAATCGTGTGGATTGCGATTTGTTTTCACGACATGCTAGACCACCACGGCCATTTCGTTATTGTCAAAGCATATTAGGAGTTCTGTTCAGTGCCTCGAAGCTCCTGCTTTGAACTCCCAGGTTTGTAGGATCATACACTATTCTCTCAGGAAGTGCTTTTTTTTTCTTTTTTTTCGGCACTGTATATCAATTTTTCGCTGTTTTGACGCAATGGTGGGGCGATCTTCAAGCTTCTACTAGAAGCTTGTAGATTGCCCGGACATGTAGGTGCATAAGAATCCAAAAGCGAAGTTCGCTTCTGAATCTTATGCACCGCCACATTTCGCTAGGACTCCACACAAAGACCTGCAATAATGTGGTTCCATATCCGCGTATAAGAAGATCACACATGAAGTAAGCAAATCAGCACTGCCTCTGTGATTAAGAAACCTCACGTGCAACTGAGCCTGCAGAAAGAGCAGCAACGAATGGCTTACAGTAGGTAACATAATAATTGAAACAAACAGTGTTGCAGTCTAAAATAGGGGTCTCGTAACGGTAGGTCTATATGCCTTCCGCTGCTATACCAACCCGCATCTCAAAACAAGGCTCCCATATAGAATTGCTCGACGTCTCGAAACCCTAAATTATCGTCTTCGTCTAAATATAGCCTAAGGAAACAGCCTTGCGGTACTGCTTCAGTCAAGCGGCGACTTCATACTGCACCCACCGTGGATCTACCGACACTGCAGAGCATATTTATTTCAGTGTCGAATGTATGCCCATGAGCATGTGCTCTATGTTGAATACGTTCAATCCCCCGAAGAATATTCTCATTTCTCTGTGTATCAGGCCCCTTAGCCTGCCTCACGCTACGAAGGGGTTTAGAGCACTTTCATTCAGCTGTTTTAAACCATATCAGTGAGCTCGACACTTTAGCTTTAGCTGTACCTTGAAACCACTCAATTAAAACTTATCCTACTTTGCAGAATAAGTTTATAATTATCCTACTTTTACATCTTATGTCATTTCTTTTTCTTGCTCCCTATCTTCAGTCTCCAATCCCCTTGCGTACGCAGAGTAGCAATTCAGCAATTTGCATACACCGGCTAAATTCTCCACCTTTCAATAAAGAGTTCTCTCTATTTCTATCTCTCGTAAAAGTACACGCCATCGTGTCAGGACCCTGCATTAATTTGAATTAAATGGCGTCTTTTGATGTAGACATAGATGGAACTGCATGAGTGTTTTAGCATTATATCTCATCGAAACACGGCAGGAAGCGAACTTTGGGCAAAGTCTTTATGAACGTTACTGCGTTTAATGAAAAGACACAGACAGAGGAACTCCTCGCGTTCGGCCTTACTTCGCACTTGTGTTGCTTGCGTGGTTTTAAACAAGTATTCAACGTAATAGAAACTAGTCCGTACCCACGCTTTGCTTCATGACTGAAAACTTACTAGGCTAACGGGCAACGCACAATGTAGTGCAGAAACGTATGGAGCACACACTCGTAAGACTTTTAACCATTCAACACGGAAAAGGCTGCCAGGTCGGCGTGGAACGCGTATTACAGTCACAGATAAAACTATAGAAGAACGGCAAGGCCTTTTTTTAACACTCCCGGAACAACTACTTCGGGCACATATGCACGCCCCCCCCCCCCCCCTCCTATACCATAAAACATTATAATATTCGTGAAGTAAGGAACCACCCACTGATCCATTATTCGTTCGTTGAAACAATTATTCATTCAATAAAACGCTGGAATGATGTGTGGCAGAAGTGTCTTGGCCGACGGGCAATGTAGCGTTATTGACTGGTTGTTCGGACGTTGAAATACTGAGATCCCTCTGCCACACTCTGCAACGTGGCATATGTATGGATCGGCAAAATGTGCAATGATCCCCGAGATTCGCCCAAGAAAATATCTTGCACTGAAGGCTCACATTAGCGCTGACTAAGCGAAGTTTTTCTCAAGAGGACTCTGACTAAGATTTCTTCCGGGCCTCCATCGTCCC
Organism: Rhipicephalus microplus; assembly: GCF_013339725.1. NCBI lineage: Eukaryota > Metazoa > Arthropoda > Arachnida > Ixodida > Ixodidae > Rhipicephalus > Rhipicephalus microplus. The sequence continues at coordinate 77,999,773 of NC_051167.1, forward strand.
TCTTACCATAACACGGTTTTGGGACGTCAAACCCCAAACATTACTTAGAACCGCGAACAACAGCGACGCAGTAGTTAAACAAGGGCCAGTCGTTTACTGGCAATCGCTCCTGCTAAAAATGCGAAAGCCCGGAATCGTTCCCATGCAGTCGATTCGCGTTTCTTTCACGGTGAATTTCCTCAGCCAGACAGGCATGTATTCGTCATTTTTGCGACTCGATACGGTTCACCGTCGCAACAAAAGCATCACTGACAAGCCGAAATGAACCCCCACCCCCACACCATCTCTCCTGCGAATTCTAGGAGGTTAAAACATTTTTATAACCTGCTCGCGCGAATTGTATGAAACTTGTCAACACCTCCAATAAACTGTCAGAAAGTTAAAATGAAAGAGATATATTAGCATTGGTTCGCAAGTGTTCACTGCTTCGTCATACACACAACCGTAATTGAATAGTGAGAGAATATTTTGTTAAAAAAGAAAAAAAAAACATTTGAACACAAATCATTACGCCGCCTTTCATTGTACGGACCACATTCTTCTTTCTCAATTTGCAACAAAGAAGCCCTTGTAGAAGTGATTGCGAAAATAGGGGACAGTCAAGGCAGCTGCGAATTTCATTGTTATTGCGCTTTTCTGCCTTCTTTCTTCTACTTTAGTAAGTAGTTGCGAATATATTCATTTCAATTTCGACGCGTTCTCGGGCGCCCGTTAATAATATCGGAAATAATAATTTTCTCGGGCGGGCACGCGTGCACACACACACACACACACACACACACACGCACACATACACACACACACACAGACAGACAGACAGACAGACAGACAGACAGATAGACAGACAGATAGATAGATAGATAGATAGATAGATAGATAGATAGATAGATAGATAGATAGATAGATAGATAGATAGATAGATAGATAGATAGATAGATAGATAGATAGATAGATAGATAGATAGATAGATAGATAGATAGATAGATAGATAGATAGATAGATAGATAGATAGATAGATAGATAGATAGATAGATAGATAGATAGATAGATAGATAGATAGATAGATAGATAGATAGATAGATAGATAGATAGATAGATAGATAGATAGATAGATAGATAGATAGATAGATAGATAGATAGATGCGAAAAGTCCTTGCAGTACGCAATGAATCACTTTGCGTTTATTATTGTATTGCATTATGAAGTGCTGGCAACATTATAAGGCAAATTATCATGTAGGATAACACCAGTAGCTGGGATCATATCTCTATGCCAACTTTTTAAAACACGTTAAAATAAAATAAAATGGTACTCACAGTGTCAAACTAATGTAATGAACACTTTCAAAGATATTTCTTTGAAACCGTGGAGGCAGGGCAGAAGTCAACTATAGTACAAGATGTAAAGCTGACGTGGTGGCTTTACCGTGGCCTACGGTACTACGAGAGTGCGAAAGCAGTAATGTGGAATAATGATCATCGTCATGTATTTCGCGGTTGACTCTCATGTTCATGGAACACTTCAGCATTGAAGACGATTTATATTTTAACTAGCAATTCAGATTATGTGAATCAGCGTGAATGCTGTATCCTTAATGATGATTATCAAGATGGTGCCTATGACGGCGTTTGTTGGAAGGCATTCTACGAGTGGCATCAACGAACCTGACATTGAAAGCTAATTCGGTTCTCATGGTCTGTGTAATGCAAATACAATAATGAGTCTGTAAGATGACGTACTTAATTAATGAAGGCTCTGTTGCGGATGATTGTGGCCGCGCGACAACAAGCAGGAGAACCGAGGAGAAAGAAGAAGGTAGGGGTTAGGCACGAGCTGTTGGAATAAAGGGACGTTCTTGGTGTAAGGCTCGGGTTTTGAATACGCGACAAGCTCCGCATTACACATGTCTAATGCTGGCTGTGTATCGTGGTTAACACCTGGCACAAGATAAGTATTACGGAAATATATCGATCCGATGTAATTGACATACTACCTCAATATTATTAAAAATTTATGTCACAAAGAAAGTTCTTTTCGTCAGTTGTTCCGTTTTCTTCCGAAAATTTTAAAAACTTAAGATTACACTAACGTAGTGCACCTCTTCACTACCTCACATACCTGATGCTCAGCCTCAATTTTATGTGATCTTTCCATTAAGCGTAGCTAAAGTACACAGCATCAGAGCTGTGTAGAGCTTGCAAAAAGTTTTCCTCTCTGCAAGACGCCTCACTTGAGCTAAATGATTTTTTAAGTATTATTTTTCATCTGAGGTGAAGGCTTTATGTGACTGCTTTTATTGTTACTCTATCTATTTCAATATTTCAATCGTTCGTTTAATTCACCAAGAAGATATACAACCTTCTTTCTTCTCCATGTGGGAAGAAACGAAGCTTGACTCTAGAACGTAACCGGAAAGGCTTTACTTTATTTCTTTTGCAGTTAAATGCGTTTCGGGAGTCCTCAAGCATCTAACTCGTTCGACTGTTTGTCACTTGAGGTACCACGGGACGTCAACTTTTAAAAGATTCATGTGTCTGTTTTGTATTTCTTTACAAAGAAATTTTGTAGTTGCCTCCCTGAACTGTCTTTCAAAGTAGGCACTGCCGCAACCACACATTTAACTTCTGATTCTGCTGTTATGTTTTCTTTTATAATTATATACTTGGAAATGTAAAAGTGCCCACGTATTTCTCCTTCGCAGATGTAACCCGCCATCCTGGGACATGGTAGGATAGGAGTGATCCTACCCGGGTGAAGCTACGCAACAGGCTCGATAAGGTAAGAAGCATTTTTCTATTTTTTTCCATGCTTTATAGTTTTATTGCTTTCCCACAATGAATTACGAGCGTTCCGACAAGAACATGAAAAAAAAGAAGTCTATCTAGACTGACAAATATATATATATATATATATATATATATATATATATATATATATATATATATATATATATATATATGAGATATAACAGACAGTAATGCAAGGAATGTACAGGGGAAGTTATTAGAACCAATGGAATGTAAATAAGAAGAAACAAGAAAGAAAGGTGGATGAAAAAATTACCAACTGTGAGCAGGAATCGAACCTACGACCTTCGAATTACGCGTTCGATGCATCGAACGCGTAATTCGAAGGTCGTAGGTTCGATTCCTGCTCACAGTTGGTAATTTTTTCATCCACCTTTCTTTCTTGTTTCTTCTTATTTACATTCCATTGGTTCTAATAACTTCCCCTGTACATTCCTTGCATTACTGTCTGTTATATCTCATTAATATTGTGTTAAAACACGGAAAAACGAGCCCTTAGGTATACACTTCTTTCCCTTATATATATATATATAATCCTTATGAAGGCCAGACTCTAGGCCGAAACGTCGAAATAAACCACGGTTGTGACCGCTCACGGAGGATCTAGTGGACTACATATATATATATATATATATATATATATATATATATATATATAATATATATATATATATATATATATATAACAAATTCTATTCAACGAAGATCAACATTAAAATGTAGAGTGCCCCCCAAACCTTGGCTTTCACAAAGAAAATGACAGTACAATATCCATCGGGAATAACAGTGGCAAGCGATCACAGCAGAGGCAAGCGAAGTGGCAAGTTATCATAGCAGTACCAAGCAGTGCTACGCTACCAGTGGCAAGCCGCTGTCAAGTGATCGCAACAGTCACAACCTACCAGTGACAAGCGATCAGTAGCAAGCGATCACAGCAGTGGCAAGCGATCAATGGCAAACGATCACAGCAGCCAAATTAAGCTATAGTGGCAAGTAAACGATTACAAGGAGTCGCAACAGTGGCAAGCAGCTAATGACCAGCGAACAGTGGCAAACGATTACAACAGTGGCAACGTGCCAGTGGCAAGCGATCAGGGGCAAGCAATCACAACAGTGGTAAGCAATGGTAAGCGTTCACAACAGTGAAAATCAGGTAATGGCAAGCGAACTAGTGGCAAGCGAACAATGACAAGTAGTTAGTGGTCAACTAGCAGAGCAAGTGGCCAAAAAATAATCTCATAACGTCGTTCTGTAATGAAAAAATCCACGTGCGCCAGGGCCACGGTGGCTAAGGCCAACGTTTGGGTAAACCACGCTCCCCGAGTCGAAGCTGCAGCGCTGTTGTTGTTGTTGTTGTTGTTGTTGTTGTTGTTGTTGTTGTTGTTGTTGTTGTTGTTGCTGTTGTTGTTGTTTGTTGTTGCTGTTTTTGTTGTTGTTGTCGTTTTTGTTGTTGTTGTTGTTGTTGTTGTTGTTGTTGTTGTTGTTGTTGTTGTTGTTGTTGTTGTTGTTGTTGTTGTTGTTGTTGTTGTTGTTGTTGTTGTTGTTGTTGTTGTTGTTGTTGTTGTTGTTGTTGTTGTTGTTGTTGTTGTTGTTGTTGTTGTTGTTGTTGTTGTCGCCCGGGACCCGTCAGCAACCAGATCCTCAACACGCGAGTGTAAATGCCCATCTGTAGAGAGGTAACCGACACTTTTTTCCTTCGTCATTTCGCTGCCTTGCAACCGGGCTCGCGGTAAGCCATCAACGATTTCTCATTGGGATATCGAATTACACCATTAACGTCTGCAGTACGGGCATGTTTTCTCTCGGACTATGGCCACACGCCAACATAGCAAGAGCGCGCCGCCTGTGTTTGGCGAACGGAGTTCGCAATTCGATGGGGCAAAAATTCTAGTTCGGATTCCTCGCACACCGACGAGGCCACTGAACTGGTCGAAAGCTGATTTCACAGTTGTCTAGATAGTTGCTCATTCCAAATGCACTAAGCTACTCTAAACTCCACCATTCGCCGGCTACTGCGTGTGATGTACTTGTGCCGCGAATTCCAGCCCGGTCCCCAACACGAGGGTGCATCTCAGTTTGTAGGAGTTTGACGCATTTCTCAAATTCTCGCTTTAAAGTTTTACATCTCTGTCTCTGAAGCTGTTTTGTTGCTCAGCGTGACAAAAAAATTTATTACTGCGAAGGACGAGGGAACCTAAATATGTCCTTTACTGTAATGTTGGAAAAAATGTGTTCAAGTACCTTATAAAATATCTGTTCCTCTTCCGTTTTATGTCAAGTCCACAATTCTCAAAAATGAGATCATGAAAAATACTGCAAGGTGTATGAATTCTTCGAAAAATAACAAATGCTACAGCAGATCAGCATGTTAGCTATTAAATCCGAAGCATTCCTTCGCGTTCTGCGAGTGCTTTATGTGTCTATCTGCGTGTCTATCTATCTACCTTGTGCTTTCGTCATCACCCTTTTAACTTGGCACGAACCAAAATTAGTATCGTAGGCTAAGATAATTTGACGAATATTACGCGCTGGTCAATGCATGACTAATCTGACAATTCCACGCGTACGTCGTCAAACACTTTTCCCGATACAGTGCCACATACACGTGGGCGGGTATGCGCCGCTGGTATGCGGGTATGTGCCACAGGTGGTTGACACTTAGTATCTACCCACGAATGACGAAAACACACGTGGACAACTTCAACGTTCGAGCGTTACGAAATACCCGACATCAGTAGCGTTGACCCGGCGAGTGCAAAGAATTAGGGTCCCAGGAGGAATCGAATCCGAGCATTCTTCGTGGCAATCAAGCATCTCTGCCACAGCGCTACGCCAGGTCTTGGAAGCATTTTCCAAATGGATCCCAATGTTCATGAAACTTCAATTGTGGTTGCAATGCTGACTGACCATTTTTATAAATCGAACGTATTCCTTTGATACAGCGGTCACGTCGAGTTGGCGTCAATCGTACTTAGGTGCCAAGCGCTGAAGTTGATTTATGTAACCTTGTCCAGGGTTGCTATCCTCGCGAGCAACAGCGCTTGATATCAGCTATTGCTTCTAGTATTGCTAATACTCATGTTTCTGTTAGCATCGGTGCGGAAGTGCAAACGACTTGTACCTAAACATCTGCAACTGAACATCTGTCTGTGCGTGCAATATTTATACATATATTCACCGTCATTCCATGACCGTGTCGCTCAACAAAAAATTACAACATGGTCACTTTCCGTCCGCATCACGTCGATTCTCAAGGTACGTTTGATCCGGTGAATCTTCTTTTTTTTAGTCGTCTTGCGTTAGTTGCACTTTGTTAATGCAAGTAGCATTTTACATGCGAGTACTGATTTCAAATAATATTGCTACGGGGAGAATAACTTTACTGGACGAACACAGAGAATAAACTCGGTGAGGGACAAGATGGCGCCCATATTGCTCACATTGTCTGTCCACGCCGTCTTCCTCCCTGTCCTCTTCGTCTTTCTCGTCCACCCGTCACACTATGCAGATGTTTTCATTAGTTCAAATTGGAGTTTAAGTAGATCAATCAGAAAAAGTTACGCAAACTGTCACGGATGTTGGTGGACCCATTAAGATAAAAGAAGAAATTAACTCATTTTTGTATACGACACAACATACGTTCAGTTTATTGTACACAACAAATGTACAGAAAACAAGAGAAGTACACATTACATGCAAATGCAGCTGCTCAACAGACTGTCTGATGACATCTTCATCAACACAAAAATACGTAAAGAGACAACCTTCAGTGATATGCCGCAAGAAAATGGAGTCTTACTCATTACTTGACTCGCTTTCCCTAAACGCTGCTCATAATTATTATAGGTATGCGAGAATACTGTATGCATATAATAAAATGATTAATGACACTTTGACCCACATCCTCAAGAGGGAGGTATATAACAGCCACATATTACCAGGACTCGCCTACAACGTATCAACCTGGAGGCTTACCAAGAGGGTTCATATTTAGTTGAGGATGACGCAGCGAGCGATTGAATGGAATGATATAGGTGTAACCTTAAGAGACAGCAAGACGGCAGAGTGGGTCACCGAACAAACGTGGTTAAGGATATCGTAGTTGGAATTGAGAAGAATAAATCGACGTGCGCAGGACCCTAGCACGTGTACGCAAGATAGCAGCTGGTCATTAAAGGTAACTGATTGGATACCAAGAAAAAGCAAACGCACACGGGGGAAGGGCAGTGGCGAGACAAAAAAGTTCAGTGCACAGAGGAGATTAAGTTTGAGTGTACATCATGACAACAGCAAGCGCATGACTACATGTTGGCTAGAAAATCAAGCGAGAGGCCTTTGCCTTACAGTGGGCGCAGTCAAGCTGATTATGATGATTATGACGACAACACAGACAGACTAATAACACATATATTCACGGGGTGTGGAGACATCGCTGTGCACGTTGTAGCTCTGGAGCAGACGTCTTACAAACGCCACTCATCCAAAGGAAGCAATGAACGCTTTATTCTATTACGTAGGTGGAGGGTTCGGAGTTAATACGGAGACAGCACTAAGGACAAGGAAGGCTGCGAAGAGCTCCTATCGTGCTTGTAGCCTTTTTTGTATTTATTATTCGTGCTGTTGCTGGATTGGCTATGGATAACGAGCAACGCCAAGACAGCCCTGTTGTTTCGCTAATTTCCTCGGGCACGCGTAGATTGCGTTTCGCTGCAACAACGATGCATATGTGCTACCGACAGTTCGTTTTTCAAGCAGTCAACCATAATACATTATTATTACTACCAACGGTGTCAATGCATACCATTTACAGAAATGGAAGCCGTCTATTGATGTTTGTCGAGATCACCTTTTGACCACCAAAGATCGTAGGTGTTGTCCAAGCGACGCAGTCACCCCCCCCCCCCCTTTTTCCTCTCGAAACCTCTTCGTGTTCAAGCGGTTTTACTTCTGCTGGAGCAGCATTCATCTGTAGTATTCGCAAGCTTTCGTTCAGTCATGGAACGCACGATGTGTGGGGACATGTTTCTGATTTGTGCTTTACACGAAACTTGACTGTGGTAGAGACGGACAAGATGTGTCTCGAGTGTCCTTATGATTGCTATTAAAATAAAAACGTCATGTCCACGCGTCAACTGTGTGACAAGCACGTCAGTCATAGAGTGTCGTCAACTTCACTTATAAATGACACTGTCAATGCCCTCGAAGTGGCCTCGGTAAACCCTAGGCCCACCCGCAAAGATCAGAGTCTGACCATAGTTTTGGGTTGCAGGTCACGATAAACGAAGGCAGTGGTGTGTTTATTTATGAAGTTTTAGACAGTTTATATAAACAAATATAAGTTCGACCTTCTCCTGAACACAGCGCAACTCCTCAATTACACGATACCTAAGGAGCTCAACAAACGCACTCGGAGAAAATCCCTTCAATTTCATAGATAAACATTTCTATCAAGCCTCTGAGGTATGGTAGTTCGCGTAATCTTGAGCAACACGTGTTCCGAAAACAAACACTGCACGCGGCCTCTTTTGAATGTATCGCAGCCTTATAGGCCCGGCTTCCACGCTACACGTCTGCTAAACCATGGGGATCACAGATGTACGCGCCTTCCGTCTATTCTTTGCGAAATCTTGCAGTTCTCGCGAAGATGGCATACTGCAGCACTGCCACATATTTCGACACACAAACATTGCGCGTGCCACTTTCGTTGTGTTTGCAGTGAAGTATTAAGGGCTTTAGGAACTCATTCGAGACTATTGCTTATTAGGCAAGTTTCTACATAACTGTCTCTGCTTCGGCCTCTCAGTTTTTTTTTTTTCACTTTCGACGTTTTAGTGGCTTTCTTCGAGTTTATAGGAACTTGACCCATTTGACAAGCATGAATTGGGACATGCGTGGTACAGCTGTCGTTTTCTTCCATGGATGCACGGAATGCGGGCAAACAGGAGCACATACTATAACGAAACATTGGGAATCCTTGCCCTACCAGAAAAATTTGTGCAAGCGAAACATGGCCTGCGCTAATGCCTGATATGTGACAACTCTTTCTTTTGCTCTCTTTCTTTCACGCTTCGCAGTGTTCCTTTCTGGCTCTTCCTTTTCTCCGTGCCGGAAACTGGAAGTTCATCCCCGTGATGAGCGTCGCAGAACTTCAGTTGCTACATGTACATAGATTCGGGTGCACGTTACATAAACTCAGGGACGAAAATTTAGGAGCCTTCTACATAACGTCTCTCACATTCATATCGTGGTTTTGGGACGTAAAACCCATATCATTATCGTAACTCAGTTCCCATGATAACTATGACAGCCATGCATTTGTATCCGGGCCACAATAAATTTTAGCAACGTGAAATGACAAGCGATCATGATGAAAGATCAGAATGCCGCATCGCAAACAGTTGATCGCCAACAGTTCCATGATCGAGGGAGCATGAATTATAAAACAGCTGACACATGTTTACGTAGACCGGTGCAGCTTAGAAGAGCGCATTTTATGCACATTTACTGGCGCCAGGTTGTTCGCTCACAACGCCGCAGCCACCGCAGAGTAAGTTATAACAAGCATCGCATGAAGACCATACCGCAGATACAATATGAGCAATAACTGACAGAATATTATGCCTGTTAATGAATGCGCGGTATTTTTAGAAGTAAATGTAATGTATATGTGGAGAAAAAAAAAATGGGAAAAAAATAACTTCTCGCCTGCAGAGACCAAACCTGCGACCTTCAAAAATGCGTTCAATGCTCTGCCCATCAGCTACGTCTATAAGTGAGTGGAGGTCATCTTCCGTCCACTTTACGGGGTATACATAGGCATTTAGACGTGGTAGCGCCAGTCAGAGCCACCAGTAGCCATTACGACAAGTTCTCTTTTAGTTCATTTTTCTTTCTTCACATTTAAATTACAATTAACAATATACCCCATACTTTCCTTGGCATAATCGTCTGGTACTTCTCGTCAATAATGTGTCTAGCAAAGAGAACAACCCTTGAATTTGCACTTGTTTCCTTCATACTGCACATACGTTACATGTGATTTTGACGAAGGTATGGTAGAATCAAGAGATAGAGAAAGAGAGGGATTGGTGGTGGTGTCTGGGATTGCATAGGCCCTCTGAAGTGACCCATGCAATCCATGCACGTTCAGGCCTGTGTGCAGTTAGAGTGAAGTCTGCTGTACCGATCGGCGAAAACTGTGTCAGCTTAAAATTTTTCTTTTATTTCTGGTTCATACGTTTCCGTATTGTATTGTGCTTTACATATGATTTTTTTCTTTTTTTTTCTGTCCTGATCATTTCCACATCCCGCCTTCGGCGCCTTGTGGAACACGACCACTTCCCCACTAGTGGTCGCGGATATGTATGGTTGTGGATTTTTTGCGTTCTTGTTTTTTTTTCCTCTTGGTAACGTCAACTTGACCTTCTTATTTTTTTCGGAGCCTGGTGATGCACTCTTTCCAGCTAGCCTAGTTTGACTTTCTTGTGCCATCTTTTTTTCATTTTCTCTATTTTTCAGTCGTTCTTGCTTTATCGCCAGTGGCCCGTTGGACATGGTTCTTTGAACACGCCTCGGAGATAGACAGCTAGTGAGCACTGGGAAAAGCATAGATGGCAACAACAAAAGCGAAACTAAAAATCATAGAGAAACGAACAAGGCGGCAGCTGGCAGCGGCGAATGTACGGGATGTGTGAGGCGTTGGTACAGGACTGCCAGTGCCAAAAGAAAAGCAGTAAGACAAGCGCGCGAAACCGAAACCAATAATGAAACATGGTCGAGAAATGAAGAAACTAAGGATAGGTCGAGTGATGAAAGAAAAGAAGGAACCAGAAAAAAGAAAGGCCACTGCTCGGCAGGGAGGGGGGGGGAGCGCGCGCGCTAAACAAAGCCCGCACAAGCCGAATCCAAAGTCTCCCCCCCCCCCTCTCATCTCACCGCTCGCAAACACCACCACCACGCGACCAAGCCACAACACTCACGCGCAAATACGCACGCACGCACGCACGCCATATAGAAGCGGGGAGTTCGCCTTGGGGAAGCGTGGGTGGCGAGGAAGTGCGAAAGGGAGGATATAGGGAAGGCTAGGGAAGCGCGCGCTGAGCGCACACACGCACGAAACAGCCTGGTGAACGCAACCCCCCTCCCTTCCTTTCCAGGCTCCAGCTTTGAGGGTCGAGCCGCCGGTTCAGAATCGATTGCTTCACAGGAGGGAAACGAGGGGGGTCGGGAAGGGTAAAAGGGGAAGGATGGGAAGGCGGGCGGGGAGGATAGGGCGGAACGCGTCGTACGTGCGTTCGTCAGTGTGTGCGCAGGGTTGAAACGCGGGTTCCTGGCCGAGTGCGCGCAATGCCCGGAGGGGGTGGAAGAAGGAGAGCGGGGGAGGCCAGTGGGGTCGAAACCCAGGGTTCAGAACCGCGCCGCGCGGGTCTTTCGCTTCTCCTCTTTCTTTCCTTCTTCTTGTTCTTCGTAGCTCCGCTCGTGCGGTGTGCGTGCGTGTGTGTTTGTACGCTCGCTGGGAGCTGGATCCGGCGACGCGCACACGCCGGCGGCGGCGTTCGCTCCTTTTGGGGTTTTGCGCCCCAGTCTTCCCCCCCTCCTGGCTTCCCTAACCTCCCCCAGCAGCAGACCACGTTGCGCGCCTCCTTCGCCTTCCTTTCTCCCATCGTCGAACACACAGCGTGGTCCTTATTGATCGCGCCGGCAACACTGCCGGCTGTCTGTCACGGACAACTCCTCTGAGGCGAACCGAGAGGAGATCCTTCCTTCCCCGCCTTCTTACATTTTTCTCGCTTTCTTTTCCCATTTTTTTTACTTTTTATCAGCGCATTCTCTTTTTTCAGCGTTCTTGTGTCTAGTATGAGACTCCTCTGAGATCCGGTCCTTTTAATTTTTTTTATGTGTCTTCTCGCTTGGACTACTCCTACAACCGGCGTTGCCAGTGTCGCCTCCAAGTTTCCGCGCTTTTCTAGGTTTTATTCCCCTTTTGTTTGCCTCACGTGTTCCTTCTATTCCATGTCCCGTTTTTATCGTCTACTCTGCTTCCTTTCGGTGCGCGGCTGTCCCCCGTGAGCACTGACGTGCGTTACATGTGTGGCGGTGGTGGTCCTCTCTGACAAGCGGTGCTTCGCCGCCCGCTTCTTCCTTTTTCCCCTACGCTTCCCTTTTTTACGCTTATCGGGTTATTTTTCCCTTCTTTTCAAGCGGGTCCCACGTGCTCGCTGGCTCTTTGCTATTGCTGCTAGTTGCTCGCATCACCCTGATCGCTGGATCGTGGCTGTTCGCCGGTGCGCTACGGTGGTCCACGGGACGCCCCATGCCTATGCCTGGCTTCTACGTCGGTCGAGACGTTCCTCGTCTCTGTGCGGCTTCGGTTGCAGCGGAGTCTTCTACGCTGCTGCCCACTTCACGTTCCCTACGCCATTCAGTCGCTCCACCCTACTCTACCCCTTTCTCTCGACCAATGCTAAGAGCATCCGGAAACGCGAGCGCTTGAGATCAGCCTGCTCGCATTTCACGTTGTCCTCGCCGAATCTTCGCCCATGATTTCCAGACACTCGTTGTCGTTTATTCCCTGCGTGGTCATTAGGGCGAATGCTTCAGATGTCTGTTCAGTCGAGTTGATTACGAGATCTAGCATGGTCCGATGATAACGCGTCAACTCAAATCATGAAATGAGGCGTCAACTCGGACCATGTAAAGCTATTAGTAATTGTCAGTCAGAAGCCATTACATACTCAAGTGGCCGCGAGTGCGCAGTCGGCGTACCAAAAATCACGTGACTTCTATATAACATGACGCAATCAATGACGTCATCACGAAGTATTGATTACCATATTGTGACCTCATTACGACATCTCACCGTAACTTCATCTCACTGCATCGTCACTCGGTTAAAAACGGTCCAATGACGTAGGCTGTGCAAAGGTTGTCCACGCGAAGAGTATGAAACTTACGATGCCTCATCTCTCTAAAGCAGTCTGTCTCTTTAGTTTTTTCGTTGGGTCATAGCTGGTCAAAACGCCTGTAAAGGCCGCCAGCTTTTAGGTGGAGGGGAGATCAATACATTTGAGTCTGATGAGGAAGAAGATGATTTTTGCATTCCAGTCGTTTTCTACAGTTGCACACGGGACAGCTTGGCCTTTGTCTCGACTTCAATACACAAGTCACTGAATTAAACTGCAGTTAACGGCACCCAACGTAAATGAATGACGTATGAGGCAATATCTGTCCGCGTTTCTCTGCGATTTAGTCGCGTTATTGTTGCGGCGATTAAATATACACCGCCTTCGAACTATGG